>CM052543.1:8943372-9045651 GCA_028533065.1 Trachops cirrhosus | reverse complement strand
TTTATTTTATTTTATTTTCAATAAGTTTATTTTTTATTTATTTATTTTTATTGTTCAAGCACAGTTGTCTCCTCTTTCCCCCCACCATCCACACCTCCCACCTTCAATCCTACCCCGCTTTGGCTTTGTCCATGGGTCCTTTATACACATTCCTTGACAACCCTTCCCCTTCTTTCCTCCTTTACCCACCTCCACTCTCTCCTCTGGTTACTGTCAGTTTGTTCTTTATTTCAATGTCTCAGGTTATATTTTGCTTGCTTGTTTGTTTTGTTGATTAGTTTCCACTTATAGGTGAGGTCATATGGTATTTGCCTTTCATCACCTAGCTTATTTCACTTAACATAATGCTTTCCAGTTCCATCCATGCTGTTACAAAGGGTAGGAACTCCTTCTTTCTTTCTACTGCGTGGTATTCCATTGTGTAAATGTACCATAGTGGTTTTATCCACTCATTTACAGATGGACACCTAGGTTGCTTCCAGCACTTGGCTATTGTAAATTGTGCTGCTATGAACACTGGGGTGCATAATTTCTTTTAAAACATTTACCTTTTTCATAGTGTAGTTATGCCTGACCGGATAGTTACTAACATATGTATTATTTTATTATAAATTATTTAAATTTTATTTCTTCTCTTTAAATTATGTGTGTGGGTAAATTAAATTATCTATGATCACGTCAGAAGCAGAGGGGACAATATAAATGACTTGCTATAAAAAGACATCATTGGGTCTGAAAGGATTTAGATCTACTTTTCCAGGGGATACTTACATACTATCACTAGCCATAAATAACATTTTATTCAAAATCAAGAAGAGAGAGGGAAAAAAATTCAGTAAGTTAGCAAAATGTAAAATTAGCCTGATCACTTCATATACACATGCATCACCAGCTAGGGAATTCATGTGGAAGAGAAGATCTCATTTATGACTGCCAAACAAAACAGACCTAAACATAACCAAATGGAAAAAATGTGCAAAGCCTCTATAAAGAAAAAGAGTAAAATGTCAGAATGATACAAAAGTACAGTTGAAGAAGTATAAAGACATACATGCTCTTTGATAGCAAGAGTGAATGACATAAAGGTGGCAATTCTGCTAAGTTAATTTATAAATTTAGCATTGTCCCTGTAATATTTGTAGGAGTGCTGGTCAACCTTTATAAAGGCAAAGCACCACTGGGTATCTCACAGTCTCCTGGCTACCACATGTACATTTAAATATGACCACTCCATATAGCATGGTAAGTATTATCCTCTTTGAAAGACGTTTCAAGAATCAGCAAAGAAATCTTTCTAAATTACCATCAAAATCACACCATGTAGGCTTAAGGCTGGTAAAGTAAAGAAGTCCATGCAGCCCTTATGGTTGACTCAGTAATTAAAACTGGAGTGGCTGATAAAATTCCCCTGTGTTACCTTCTTTTATTATTAGGGCTTAAGGAAGAGAGAGTGAAATCCTTAGGGGATGACAGTTCATCAAGTATTTGGGCCGCCTGTGAATATAGAAAGTATTTCATCATACTTCTTCTGGGGATTATTTGTGATTGAGATTTAAACACCTCCGGCACCCAGAAACAAAAGTGGGATGAGCAAGCAGCTCAGAGACAACCACTAGACTGACTCACTGTTTTTGGATTCTTCTGAGATTATTTGTTCAGTAAAATCCAGCAAGAGAAGAGAAGACATTCAACCTCTCACCAACAGGTAGCAAACAGGTCAGGTCACAGGTCATTTTTGGGGACAGAAAGGGAAACTGATGTGACCCATTGGGAATGGAGCACTACACTGCCGAGTGCTGCTTTGCGCGCAGGTTTGCTTGTCACTGGGTCCATGCCATTTTAAATTCAAAAGGAGACACAGGCTGCGGTTTGGCTTTTGGGTATCTCATAGTATTTGAATTTGAAGCATTCTAGGTTTGGAAAGCTCCAAAGAGGTTGCATTCTCTGCCCCATTCATTTCACAGTTAAGAAAGCTGCATCCAATACAATAATTCATGAAGTCCAAAAATCAATTAGTGGGAGAAAACAGGAATATAACTAAGATTCCAAACTTTCACTTCAGTATTCTTTTCATTTAAACATGCAAAAGCAGGTGGTGCATCAAAATCTAAAATACAGTTGGTCTGTCTTTAAACATTTTGCTAGTTTTTAAAAATATTGAGTTTATTGTAAACTATGAAATATGTTATTTACTCACTATTCTACCATTTCTTGAAGTGTCAGATTGGTTGAACTTTAGCACTATATGTATACATATAATCTTATATCATATACATAAGATGGGGAACACTACTAGGATTTTATCCACCCTATGATTTAAGGTAACCTGTTATGAATATTCACACCCCCATAAAAGACACATTATACTACCTTATCTGCTTTCTTGTCTTTCCTAAGCAATAAACCAAGTAGATACCCTCTGAATTATGTCTTTGGGTTTAGGTAGAAGATGCTACTTATTTCTTAATTCTTCATTTGTTTTGGTTTGATTTTGCCCACTTCCTTTTCAGAATTGTTTAATAGATGAAATATTCATCCAATTAAGGAGAAAATAGTTTAACAAATGTATGTCCATGTGTGAATGCAGACTTGGATAATGCTTTCTCTATTCCCCCCGAATGATGATTCTTGACTTGTAACTTTGAACTGAGCTATGCAACAACATGCTGGCTAGGCATGCTGGCTAGGCAATAGAAATTGTCCAAAGACACAACTGTGTCTTCACCCTCATCACACCCCATGCCAAAGCCCTGGAAGCTTCTTAAGATCAGGAAAATCAAAAGACTAAGTCTGTGTTCATGCATAATAGGCAACACAGGTGAAAAAAAGGCAGGCACAAAAATGAAGAGATTTCACCTTCATCAAATCACATGTAAACAGTGAACAATAAAGTGAAGTCTATTCAAGATTAGAGTCAGACAGAACCAGCTCTGCTACTTACTTTGGTTCAATTTCTTAAAGTTAATATCCTGTCTTATTCTTTTCCTGTATAGGATGGAGATAATGACGATACCTACTTCACAGGGTTGTTTGTGAGTATGACATTAAGTAATATATGTAAAGTATTCAAAGTTCTGGCCTATCATTAATACTCAGTAACTCCTTTTTATTCAAAATTGTCATTATCCACTGCTTTTTCTAATATTGTTCACCCTCTGCTCCAAATATTTCACTTTCTGTGAATGTGTGTATGTATGTGATGTGATGTCATGCTTTGAGATCCCTGGTTATTTCATTTCTTTTTTTTTGTGCTGATATGCAATGAAAGTTAATATTTATTCATATTTATGTCCACATTTGCTTCATTTTAGAAAAAAGGAAGGAACACTCAAAACGGCTTCTCTTTACTGATTAAGTGAGGTGGATAAATGCATACGTAGATCAGGTCATGCATTGGTACCATATGAAAAATGACCTCATTGAGGTCATTTGAGGAAGCAGAATTTGCCATCCCCAAGACACGAATAACATCTTCTATTTAGACTGGGCGCCAAGCGAAGATGCACAACCATCACCTATAAGTTGCCACGTGAGTCACAGAGTCTAATCACTGGGAAGATTTTTAAGGATCACTCCAAACAATAAACCAAATCGAGGCACACATAAAATTGAAAAGATGAATAAAGAAAACCATTCAATGGTGACTGAGTTTGTCTTTATGGGCATCACACAGGACCCTCAGCTTCAGATTATCTTCTTTGTGATCTTCCTCTTGGTCTATCTGGTCAATGTAGTGGGGAACATTGGTATGATCATCCTGATTATAACAGACACTCAGCTTCACACACCCATGTACTTTTTCCTCTGCAATCTTTCATTTGTTGACCTGGGCTACTCCTCAGCCATCGCTCCCAGGATGCTAGCTGATTTCCTAACAAAGCACAAAGTTATCTCCTTCTCCAGCTGTGCCACCCAGTTTGCTTTCTTTGTAGGTTTTGTGGATGCCGAATGCTATGTCCTGGCTGCCATGGCCTATGACCGTTTTGTGGCCATCTGTCGACCCCTCCACTACAGCACTCTCATGTCTAAGCGAGTCTGTTTGGTTCTCATGCTGGGCTCTTACCTGGCTGGTCTGGTGAGTTTAGTAGCTCACACTTCCCTCACCTTCAGTTTGAGTTATTGTGGTTCCAATATCATCAACCACTTTTTCTGTGAAATCCCACCACTCTTGGCCCTCTCTTGCTCAGACACCCACGTCAGTGAGATCTTGCTCTTTAGTCTGTGTGGCTTCATTGAATTCAGCACCATACTCATCATCTTCATCTCCTATGCCTTCATCCTCATTGCAATCATCAGAATGCGCTCAGCTGAGGGCCGCCTTAAGGCTTTCTCCACCTGCGGGTCTCACCTCACTGGAGTCACACTTTTCTATGGCACAGTCATGTTTATGTACCTGAGGCCAACATCCAGCTACTCCCTGGACCAAGATAAGTGGGCCTCTGTGTTCTACACTGTCATCATCCCCATGTTGAATCCCTTGATCTACAGTTTACGGAACAAGGATGTGAAAGCCGCTTTCAAAAAACTAATTGTGAAAAAAACTCAAAAATGAAAATGTGTCATCACAGATAAAGGATAATGATAGAAAATAGTGGCAGAAGATCAAAAATGCAAATAACTTTCCAATAAACACTACCTAAGTTACCATCCATTTGTTGAATGAATCTTAATTTCAAAAGAGTTTTGTGTAACCCTTAACTTTATTAATCTGAAGGAAATAGAAATTAGTATTTTTGAAAAACATGCTAAGCAAAATTCATTAGTTTTTTTATTTAAAATTGACTCAAATATTGATTTGAAATGGAGACAGGATTTGATTGGGGAAATAAATTTCCAATCATTCTTTTTATGAGCAAGTTATTTAATCTCTCAGTTTCCTTTTCTTCATCTGAAAATGGGAGCAACAAAAGTATCTACCTAATAAATTTGTTGTGAGAAATGATGTTTAAAAGGCCCAGTAGAAAGCTCTGTCTCATGTGTGGCATATAATATTTTTATTGTCTATGCTATTACAGTTGTCCCTGCCTTTTCTCCCTTTCCCCACCACCCTGTCTCACCCTCTTTCCTCCTTAAGCCAATCCCCATATATTTGTCCATGTCCATGGGTTGTGCATAAATGTTCTTTGGTTAATCCCTTCACCATCTTTCATCCTGCCTCCCTCCTCCTTTTCAGCAGCTGTCAGTCTGTTTCATGTATCTAACCTTCTGTTACTATTTTGTTCATTAGTTTACCTTGTTCATTACATTCCACATATAAATGAGATCATGTAGTATTTGTCCTTCACTTAGCATAATGTTCTCCAGGTCCATCCATGCTGTTACAAAATGTAAGAGTTTTTTCTCTCTTACTGCTGCATATTATTCTATTGTGTAAACATACCACAGCTTTTTTATCCACTCATCTACCGACGGGCAATTTGGCTGTGTCCAAATCTTGGCTATTATAAATAATGCTGCTATGAACATAGGGATGTTTATGTTCTTTTGAATTAGTGTTTCCATCCAAACACTCTTAAGCATATTGTTTCAGGGTCATGAGGCAAGACAGGTCTAAATGTTGAATATTTTTCTACTCTGAAAGGAAGGCAGGGAAAATTTAGTTAAATACATCAGGAAGGGGGCTGGTGTGAGAAATGACTTAACTCAGCCCAGGATCCATCCACTCATATTCAGCAAAAACTTGGAAGTGCTCGGTATATGCCAGCTTCTGGAGGGTACAAGTGTAAGGCACGCAAGATGGCTGGCGTGGTTCCAGTTACTATCTCTCTGAACTGCTGCTGCTGATAATCAAGACACTTTCCTTTTCTGTCCTCAGTCTTCCCTTCTGGCGAGTAGTTGGTTTTACCAAATAATTGCTGGCTCCCTTTGATCTCCTCTGCCTAATATTTTAAAGGGGTAGTCATGTAAGTTTTGTCACCTTCACATATTGACATCCATTCAGGCCTCAGGGAAACCACAGGACTCTGGGACCCTGTGAAAGATAGTGAGGATCAACCACCAAGGCTGACATTAACAAGATCATAATGCCTACGGGATTTGTTTTCCTGCTTCCCTCTAAAATTTTCCCAGTGACTTTTTCTCCTTCTCTTCTGAACTAAATTAGGTGCCAAGGGTCTGCAATGCTTTCCACCATCATCCCCAGGCCCTCATTGGGGAACAGTTTCACTAACCCTAATGTATCAATGACTGGCAATAGAAAACAATATAACTCATTTTTTCATGTTCTCAAAGCTAAAATTTTTAATTAAGAAACAAGAATGTCAGGTATCAATAGCAGGTAATAGCAAAAGACTGAGATTTGGGCAAATCTAAGTTTTTCTCAGCTATTCTGAAACTCCATAATGCCATCAGTTTTTTTTTTTTTCTTTTCTTACAGTCGATAATCTTTCTACGCAATCCTGCTCCAGTGCAATGTAGTCTAAGATCAGGGAAACATGATGCTTATCCTAAAGTGTAGAGCAGCCCCATTCATTATGAAAGACACCAGAGAGTTTTAGGGATAAAAGAGCCAAGATTTATTAAGTTTTTTTAAGGGGAGTCATTATATAGGAGTGGCAATTGCCTGGTTCACAATTACCCAATCATATCATGCATTTCCAAAAACACATTCCTGATGTTAACTTATAGGGAAAATACAGTAGCTAATAGACAGATGCAGAGTTGGTAGTCCAGAGATTTAATCTTCAGATTCTCTTACATAAATCAATATGCAAATCTAATATACTATGTGAAAAATAAGAACGAAAGGCTATTTCTGTTCCCTTACCTGTGTTAAAGAGAAAACCACAGGCCCAAAATGGCTACTCTTGTGGTAAAGCCCATGATGCCAAACCTACACTTAATGCCTGACCTGGTTGCTATTTTAACCTTACCCAGAAATATAATCTTGAGAAACCAGTCTGGAATTTTCTGGTCACTACCAGTGAGGTAATAATCTCACTTTGGCCCTCCCCATCTCCCAGAAAAAGAAGAGGCATCTGCGCAATGGAAACCTTTGCACTTCCCTTGACCCCCAAAGAAAGATAACCTGGTCTAAAAATAATCCTTTCTCTTCTTCTGTTAATACTTTCTTCACCCCCTCACCCTTCTTCCTATAAAAACATTCTACTTGGTACAAACCCTGTGTTCATTCTACCAGTTGCTAGATGGGATGTTGCCTGATTCATGAATCACTTAAGAAAGCCAATTGGATCTTCAAACATACTCAGTGGAATTTTGTTCCTAAAAAACTGCAAATAACAAGTACATGGTGTACTTCAAAGAGGAGTTGCTTTAGAATCAGGAAGATCATTGAAACCCACTTTTCCATCTCTAATCAGGGACTTCGTTGAAGACTACTTTTATTTCTTAATTGATTGTTGTATCTAGTCAATGAACAGGGCGCTTGAAATCTCACTAAGCTCTTACAACAATTACTAGAGATAAATATTCTCCTCTTCTTAAAGATGATAAAAAATAAAGCACAGATAGCTCAACAAACTTGTCAAAGTGGTTATATCAAAACTTGATCCAAAGGCCACACTTTCCATTCTGACCAATGACAAACATTCAGGCTTTGGACTTTTTAGAAAGGGGCCCTCATGTAGGCTGTGATCCTAAGCAAGTCACTTGATCTCTGTAAGAGTTCTTCATCTACTAAATGAAAATAATCATGCTCACTTTTTGGCATTTTTAAAGGATATGTGTGAATATCAATAAATAATTTGTCATATAAAGATACATAATAAACATTAGCTGCTTCTATTGTCCTTCATTTATAGTTTAACTATCTATACTTATGCTATCAATGTGATGCAATAAAGTGAGGAAATTAATTGTTTTTCCATGTAGTTGGTGGTAGAAGCATACATAGCAGGAGAAAAGTGGATAGAAGTTTGATCACCTTAATCTTAGCCCAGTCCTACCAATAATTATTTCAGATTAATACCTTAATATTTCTGTACTTCAGCTTCTTTATCAATAAAGTGGAGACTATTACTTAGCTCTTGTCTATCCTATTAGATTACTCAAATAAGAGATCAACAAATGCCTTATATTTGAAAAGGCCTGCATTCTCTTTCATACATTAAAATTTTTGCCCAGTAATAAAATCATAAGAAAGGTAAATGTGTCAATTGTGTTCTGTACTATAGACTGCAAAAATCATATAAAGTGGTGTTTTTTAAAAATCAGTGAAGTGATCATGTGAAAGGCAAAACTGATACATAAGTGGTTAAAAGGGGAGATAGAGTAGGATAAAGCTTAAATTCAATCTTTTTAACAATCTGTGTTTATGATGTGGTAGACAATATATACATATACATATGTCTTGACTTCATGTAATTTATACCCATAGAAAAATAAGATAGATGCAAATATGCTGTATCACAGAAAAAACAACAAAGGCCAAAAGAGAATTGCAGACAAAGTGTTTTGGAAGCTTGCACTAGAAAGACAGCCTTTCTTCTGGGAGATCAGGGTATCTTCATGGAGGAAGGAACATCTGAGTTGTTTTTGAAACGTGGCCTAGAAATTAAAGAGGGAAACAATGCCAGAAGAAGGACACATAGTCAACAAAGGCAAAGAGGCCAGAACTATGGGACAGGGCCATGGGCCATTTTGGCTGGATGCTCAGTGGGAAAGCTTGGTAGTGGTAGTTCAAGACCTGGCACCAATTTAAGGACATGGAAGTTTACTGACTGGGAAATAGTGAGTTTACTAATTGTAGATTATGGAGAAGATTTCTCTTTGCTCCCTGAAGCCCTGTCACATACCCATCAGCAGGTCAACCTTTGGGGAAACCAGTATAGCACCATAGCCCTTAGGCTGTATATCTGAATATACTCTCAAGGGTATCCAACCTGTGGCCCACAGGTCACATGCAACTCAGGATAGCTGTGAATGCAACCCAACACAAAATTGTAAATTTACTTAAAACATTGTGGGATTTTTTTGTGATTATGTGTTGCAATGTGTTTAATGTGTGGACCAAGACAACTCTTTTTCTTCCACTGTGGCCCAGAGATGCCAAAACTTTGGACACCCCTGCAGCTACTTCAGGTAGGTTTAAGATACTGTGCTTTTCTTAATGGGAGTTGGAAAAGCTCTTACATTTGGCTTATATCTGGTCTTCTCCTAGGGGAGGAATTTAAACTGAAGCTCCTGCCTTTAATCTCTGTCTTAAAGAAGATACCTGTAATACTTAGCATCTCAGGTTCCTTATCTATTCCATTGTTATCCCTCTCCCATAAGTCAGGAACTATAAAATTGCTGAAAGTCTTTTCCTTGGCATTCCAGGTCCTCCTGTTTATACCTCCTCCCTGGTATTATTTCTCCCTGCTCTCTTTGCTCAACAGATTCTCCTGTAAAACTATTCTGTTCAGTGACCCTTGTATTTTTCCACCTCTTTGTCCTTCCCAGATCTCTACCCTCTTCACTCCCTTCTCCTTTGATAGCCCCAACTTCCCACTGCAATTGTGAGCTCATAATGGTGTCTGTGTATTTAACTCTGTTAGAGCAAGTGTTAGTGAGGAGAACAAGGCCCTTCCCCAGACCCAGTTCTAGGAGACTGAACTAGGAGACCATAATGAAATCAACCCTGTGAATGACATCTATAGGGGACGGGTTTGTTTCAGTCTGGCAAATGTGACTCAGCTCTGTATGGAAAACCTACAGAAGCAAAGTGGTGGGCAGGAGCCAGACCCTCAAACCGGGTTTTCCCATGGGAATCAGGCCTAGAAAACGCATACTGACTGTTATGGCTTGCTCTTGCTAAAACTCCATCACCCTGGTCTGAAACAACACATGTGTATTGTCTATCTTCAAGGTAATTTCCAAAGCCAGTGTGAATTCTCCCAAGGACAGAGCTAATCAGCTCATCACCATTCCCCTCTGCATGTTATTTTCATTTCCTTGATTGTACCTATTGTACAACAATACCTATTGTACCTATTGTAGACAACAATATTCTATGTAATAGATAATAAATCTTTCTCTGATATAAGACCAGAAAAAAACAATAAAAGCCTGTCTAGGCAAGGGTCGGTGCACGTTCCTCTTGAGAAAGTGGCCGAGGAGCTCATAGACACTCTCCCCTTGAGAGAGTAGCCATGCTGTTCCCCTTTTCTCCACAGGATTGCTGTCGCCTGTGCATTTATTTTCTCTTTCAGCCACAACAGGCGGACTCTGCTGGCCAGAGTCTGCCACAGACATCCACAGGTGACATCTGAAATTTCACCTTGTTTAGCTTCATCTCAGCCATTTCCTTCTACATCCCACCTCACAGAAGTTCAAATCACATCGAACTCAACTACACCACGTAATTTCTCCCTTTGTATACTTTTGTTTATACTATTGAAGTTCCTACATTGCAAACTCTACTAACCCATGTAGAAAACATACACTTTCGTATCATGTTGCATATCAATCATCATTTCTTATAAATAACTTCTGGACTTACCTTCCAGGGGTTGTGTGTCTATAAAGTGGTACCAATAATACCTATCACATGAGGTTGTAGTGAGGACTATGCAAGATAAAGTTATCACAGACAGTGCTTCTAGCTCAAGGCAGTTTGTTTTTGTCTGTTGTTCTGGAGTAGCAGTAATGCTACCTTTCATTCTCATAAGTGCCCTAGTTCAAATATTAATGTATACAAAAAATTTGGGGGCTTAATAGCATCTTTATTCTGTGCTAGAGAAGTGCTATGCACATAATTCTGTAATAACATTCAAACATTTATCACTGAAAAAGAAGGTCTACTTGGTAGACTGTGAGACTTTAAGGTAGGCTCATTTTTTTTAATCTTCAAGTTCTGGGACATAATAAATGAGCAAGAAATATACATTGCACAGGTTAATGCCACACCTTGATAGCCTCGAGAAGAGCTATCAAAATCTAGTCCCAATTTTGGGTCTCAGGAAGCCTACTAAAAAAAAGTATGAGATCCTGAGATTCATAGCACAGCACTATTAATCCCATTTCTGAAGATGATGAAACCATAGTAATAGAAGTTTAACTGGCATGCCAATGTGTTCTTAGTTTATAAGTAGTGGAGCTAGGGTTAGAACTAATTTCTCCTGATTCCTAATCTAGTGTTCTATAGCATAGAGAAATGTTCAGTGTTGTAGAAAGTTATAGAGTGATCATAATTTGGAAGGAGGTTTGGTAAACCTCTGTAAAGGGCTGGATTCATGACTATATTCAGTCTGATTATTTGGTTATATTCATCAGTCAGGAATTAGACAAAATCATATTGTGAAACACTTGTTGAAAGACTCACATTTGCCTTTGACTTTGGTCAGCCGAATCTTTTCAAGGTCAAATAGTCTGGAGAAATAACTATAACATGAATAAGTGAGGAAAACAAAATAGGAGATGGTATCAAAGAAGCAGTTTAGCTTTTAGAGTATGCTGATAGAATGATATTGATGAGGAATAATTCATTTCACCATGATTTTCTTCCCTTTTGGTATTTTACAACCCTCATATTTACTAACTTGGGTAATAAATTATTAATTGTTTTTACTTGAAAAATGAAGATAGCCATTAGGAGAGTTGGTAACATGATTTGTGATAGTAGTGGTCTCTACACCCACAGTGGTGACATTAAAACCTTTCAAAATTGCATTATTTTTCCTTAAAATTAACCAACCAAAACCAAAAAAGTGAAAATATAAAGCTGTTTCAGAAGGAACTGTAACATATTTTTTATATATCAATTTAATAACAAATCTACAATAAATCTATTCCAGAGAGAACAGAGATAGCAAAATATTGTTAAAGAGAGGATACAATTAAAAGTAATACATAGAAAATTGTTAAATAGATAGATAGATAGATAGATAGATAGATAGATAGATACATGCATACATACATACATGCATGCATACTTAAAGATTATCTAACCCAACAACTGTTTCATTTTGTAGATGAAGGGAATGAGATCCACAAAAAAGAAATGACTTCTTTACAGTAACACAGTATAATTAAAACCTTGAAATTATAATTTTATTATCCTAATTTTAAATCTAGTCTCTGACAATACACAATAATACTGATAAATCAAATAGTCCAAATGGACAATAGTCCATTCTCTAATCATTTTGTTTATTCTAGGCTTTAATTTTATTTTAAAAAGGTCAAAGTAGCATACCATCAGTATATTTCTTAGCTATGTTATCTTCATGTTACCATAACCCCAAACAAATGTAGCAAGGAAATAATTCTGTTGGACATTTGATGTTGTGAAGGACCAATAACTGTCGAGCTCAGCATTATTTGTGTTAACCTTAATTGTTGTTTGTTCTCCCAATGATTGTAACATGTAGTGTACAGAATTATCCCCTGAATGTCTTTAAGTGTCACATTTTCCCTTTATAGCAATAGAAGCAAACATAGAAAAGAAGGAAAACTTGCTTGAAGAGCATGAGAACAAGGGTGGGGCATGGGCTGTTGGATGGCAATATTTTTCTTAGTTTGCCCAACTCCAAGTTACTGATCTAAACAAACTAGTCAAAAATGAATTGATTAGTTCAAACAATTGGTCTAAATAATGAATTGTTAGAAAAACAGATATTCAGTTCCTCTTGTTTTACATGTTTTTGTTATATGTGACCTAAACGAGAAAAATTTTCCAAATTTTTGGTTCTAATTTGTAAATAGCCAGGTATTTGCATTTCTTATTTGATGGTGTTTGGGAGAATTTTAAATGCCACCATTCACCTTAAATCGTTTGGAGAAAGCTTGTTAGAAGTATGTTTCTAATTCTTGTACATGTATTTAAAAATATAAAATATATTATCATTTATATATCAAGACAAACATTAAAAATACTCCATGTAATATACTCAATTATTTTATTAATGATTTTTATTTTAACTTTTTAAATCCGTTTTAAATAACTGGTATGTATTTGACCTATTCCATCAGAGATGCTTTATTTACCAATCTAGATGATTTTATATTTAGACAAAACAATGCTTGCATTTTAGTTGTTGGTTGTCTCTGAACAGTGAATTACATTTTTTTTTTACTCTACATTGTGAAATAAAGGAGAAACAATTTTTAAAAGTTTATCTCTAATTTAACAGCATGTTAATGCTGTCCATAAGCATACAGTCCATATGTATCCATAAGCATACAGTCCATATGTATGCTTAGTGAGCATATTAATGCTAAATTCTATTTTGCTATTCTCTTAATTCAAAGAATAATTTTTTGTAAAAATAACACTGTAGGCACAAAGAAAAACCTTTTAAAAACATAAGTTGTATCATATCACCCTTCTTCATAATACATTTTACTGAGAATAAATCCCTACTCCTCAGCACAGTTAACTCAGCCCCCCAGCCATACCTGCTGCTCAGCTCCTCACTAGCCTTCTTTATCCCTCAACTACAGTAAACTCCCCACATCGCCACAGTCTGTTTACAACCATCTTCTGGCTGGAAAGCTCTTCTCAGGCTCACTCTACCTCTCTTTCTGGTCTTTGTAGGCAGCCTCCTCACAGGTCACTCCACCTACTACTGTCTCTCACTGCCCGTTGAAAGTTATTTCCTTTATTACATTTATCATAATTTGTCAGTATAAGTGTATGTAAGTATATATATACAGTAAATATTTATGAATATTTAAGAAAAGTATTTTATTGTATTTAACATTATGTTGTGTAGTCATTCAATGTTATGTAATGAATGAATGAATTAGGCCATTACAATTGTTCAAAACTTCTGCTTCTGATCCCTATTGTCCTCCATCCACACAATGAACCCAAGACCACCAAGAACAAAACTGTAGTTAAACAAAGTCGAGTTTATTTACCCATTTCAAAAAGGAATACCATACACAAGGATCTGCAGGAAGGGTAGAGTTCAGTTGAAATTTAAATGAAGCAATATTTTAATAAAGGTCTAAAGCACAAAGTAGATGCAGGGTCCTGTTTCCTTGAAAACGATGCAATTAGGGCAAATATGAAATGTTACATCCAAATCCCTTTCCTTGAAGTTCTGTACGAGTTGGAAATTAAGAATGCTTCTCTATATTAATGCACTTTTGATGCTCCAGGCAGATCTCTCACCTTACTGATGTAATTTTTAGTGATAAATATCAGATAGCCTATGGTTTTAAGGAATCAAGATTTTGTCAAGGAGTGAGGAAATAGTCGTCACACAATGGAGGCAGTTGCTCTGACACATTAGACTGTGGTCTGTCTTTGGAGAAGACATGATTCCTCTAGAGTTTGCAGCTGGATTTATGTGTCTTTTTCGTATAGCAGGAAAGATGTTAAGTGTCCAAGCTATGTTTTACTCCTTCATTTCCTATTCAGAAGCCAATTATCTTAGGTAAACAATTAACCCTAGTGTCTCACTCAGAGCTCTCACGTTTTTTGTTTCGCGATAGCTCTCCTTAAAGCACCTTTCACATCCTGGTTCCTGAGGCTATAGATCAAGGGGTTGAGCATGGGTGTGATCAAAGTGTAGAGCACTGCAATGATCTTACCCCCCGCCCTGGAGGACTTCGACTGGGGTCTCATGTACATGAAGATGACAGTTCCGTAGAATAAAGCCACCACTGTCAGATGGGAGGCACAGGTGGACAGTGCCTTGAGCCTCCCAGAGGCTGACCGCATCCTGAGAACTGATAGAAGAATCTGGGCATAGGAAACAACAATGAGGAGAAAAGGAATGAAGACAATGATGATACTGAAGATAAAAACGACCATCTCAGTGAATGAGGTGTCAGTGCAAGCCAACCTCAGGACAGAGGGTAACTCACAAAAAAAGTGATCCAAGACATTGGGCCCACAGTAGGGCAAACTCAAAGTTAGGACATTGATAATCATGGAGATCAGAAAGCTACTAGACCAAGAAATGGCTGCCAGTTGTACACAGGTGTTTTGATCCATAATAATAGTATAATGAAGAGGATAACAAATGGCTACATATCTGTCATAAGCCATGACACCAAGGAGAACGCACTCAATCATTCCAAAGGACAAGGAGAAGTACATTTGAGCAGCACACCTGGAGAAAGAGATGGTCTTCTTTTTTCCCACCATGTTGGACAGCATTTGTGGGACATTAGTGGATGTGTAGCAGATATCCAGAAAGGATAAATTAGTGAGAAAAAAGTACATGGGGGTTTGGAGATGAGGTTCTATCTGTATAATAGTGATAATGATAATATTCCCAGCCACTGTTAATAAATAGAAGAACAAGAAGATAATAAAAAGAATGAGCTGCACCTTTGGCTGTGATGAGATCCCCAGGAAGACAAATTCAGTCACAGTGAAGTTTGTTTTCATCACACTCATTTTTCAGGTCATGTACTTCTTATGAAATCATCTACTCCCCTGAAGACACAATCATATACTATTTATGTCATGGTGTTGGAAACTGCAGGCACAAGTAAGAGAAAGAAGAAGGCTTGTTTTGAGACTATATCTAAATCATACTACAAAAGGAAAGATTTCCTTCTGCTTTTAGATGGAGTATTCTCTTGATAGGATTAAGAATTTTAAACTCATACTGATTAGAATTAAGCAGATATTCTTGTCTTTTCTTTCTGGGGATGTTCGTTTGTCTGTTCATAATCTCTCCAAACCCTATCCACTCTTCAAAGTCTTACTCAGGCCTTAGCGTTTTGAAAAGATCCGATCACGTACCAAGCAATGAAACAGCAGGATGCAGCCCTCATGTAAAAAGCAGTGACGGGCGTTGCTTCAGGTGCTGCTCACTAACCTACATGTAAGGGTGGGAAGAGCAGCCTGTGCTTCCTCTGATCACCTTGATGCAACCTTTGAGTAGTGTCTGGACACCGTGACAGCCGGAAGAACAAAGACTGTGCACACCACCAACAGAACCAGCCTTGGAGCACACTAATCGCCAGTTCTTCCCTCATCACCACGTCTGTACTTTGGATGCTTGGATCGTTTCACTCTGTACCAAATGAGAATAATGACAGCACCAATATTGTGAGGATTTTGAGAATTATATTAAATAATGTGTATAAAGAATTAAGACAACGTTTACAAGCAAAAAGCAATCTACCAATAAAAACCATCAATTATTAATAGCCTTAATAACATAGAGTGATACAACATTTATCTGGAATTCACATCACTAATAATAACCATTTCAGAGATTAATGTATAATAGCATTACACATTAATTCAATTGTACTATATAATATTAACATATTATATATTAATAAAATTTAATGAATAAATTAAATCCAGACTAGTTAAAGTTACTAGGTCTATTCACTGAGAGTTCCTTAGTCCCACCCTGTGCTTTTTTGACTCTTAGTTTATGTACAAAGTTAGTGTGTTTGGTAACTGACTTCCAGTCTGGAGCACATTAAAATCAGTGATTTAGGAAGATACGGGACAATGAAAAAGCCCTAGAGGGTGGCACATACAATAGCAAGTAGAAGTTGCCAATCATTCTTCCACTCATTCATTCTTTTCTTTCTCTCTTTCTTTCTTTCTTTTTACTTTTTCCTTCCTTTCTTCTTCTTAGAAATATCTCTTTGATAATCTAGTATTAGCGGGTGCTTGGCATACATTAGTAAACACAACAGACATTCCTAATACTCCCGTAGAATTTACGCTCCAGTGGAAAGTTGTGATGAAGAACAAATTGATACCTGAGGGAGTGAGGAATCTTATCAAGAATACATTTAAGAACCAAGTAGTTGCATGTCATGAAAAAGTTTGCTTTATGCAAAACATCCTTTTTCAAATAATAGTGATTCAGATGCAATGCATTTTAGAGGGCTTTCTTATATTTTGATTTAAATGTCAGCTTTTCAAATCTAGTAATTCAGATAAGTGGAAAATTAAATTATGTAAAATATGAAGTCCAGAAATGAAGAAGGTTGGGCCTGGAAAAGAAGAGAGAAATTAAGTCACAGTCTTGCTTTCATCAAATTAGAAGGAAAAGGGTGAACAGAAGAGGTTACAGAGTTCCCTTCCATGTCCTTCAAGCAGTATTTAAAAAGTTTTGCTGCAAATAATAAATGTTTTGGTGATTTTTTAGGAGTGATTATAATGACAACAAATGACACCCACCCACAGTGAGTTTCTTAGATGACACAATCAGATCACACGACCAGTGGTGAAATGCATGGGATCTATGATTGGAGGGCGCCCATTGCACGCCTGGCTCCACCACTCACAGATGGGAGTGCTTGCACAATGCACACCACCAGTCTGTGCCTAACTTTCCTCATCTGCAGGGCAGGGACAAGGGCAGCATTTTCACAGAGATGATGGACACGGTAAATGAGATAACGCATGTAGAGCACTCAAACAGAGTTAGGCATGTGTAATAAGGGCTCAACATATGTTAACTGTGAGCATTATGATCCATGTGACTCCCATAAAAGGACTTTTGTTAAGTGCAGAACAGGAATTATTGGCACTCCTCACCCCCACAAATGGCAGAGAGGCTAAGTCTTTCAGGCAGCAAACAACTTGTCTAAAATCACAAGTAATTACTGAATATATATGTAAGCACTTACAACACACGTGTATATATTTATATCTATACCTATAACAATAAAAGCACACCAAAAATAATAGTCTTACTTCTATAGGCATGCATGTATATGTAGAATTTTGTTCATATAAAGAAACATAAATATTTTGATTCAGCATTTAAATACTGTTGATATTTTGAATTCAATGAAATGTGATAAACCCTTAGTCCCTCTTAATGCAGTTGCCTCAAGAACATTTTTTAGCCTCTTAATGGCTGTAACTGCTGAAAAACATCTAGAACTCATTCACTGCCAGTTTTTCAGGATATAAAACACTCTATTTCTGGCAGAACACACAGAGCTGCATTTCTGTCACAAGGATAAGAGGAATAAAGGCCCTTTTATAAATAAATGTAATACCTGTAGTATAAAGTAGGATCACCAAATTAAATATGGAGTTGCCAAAGCTCTGGATGTTTTATAATTATCTATGGATTCTATACTGACCCCTCCATCAAGCTAGCAATCGCCTAGTTAACTGTACACCTTCCATTTCCCCTCACAGACAAAGGCTACTACTGTTAGCAAATGCCTTTTCCTATTTCATCTGCCTGGAAAACTCCTCTTCAACCTTTTAAATATTAGGCATGCGTGACATCTCCTTTGAAACTCCCCCTGATTTCATTCACTCTGACAGAGTTAACTAGTCTTCTCTACTGAAGCATTTCCATTCTTTGAACATACTCTATTGCTTTATATTTAGTCTCTCTCTTCCATTGACTTTGGGTTTCTAGTGATCCCGTCATGCCTGTGTTTCTCCTTTCCCCAGCAGGTAATGAACACTAATCAGTGCTGATAAAATTCAAAGAAATCCTTCCAATTTCTACATTTCGTAAGCCTTGAACTCAAATTAAAAATAAATCCATCCCCATGGTAGCTATGACTTTAGTCAAAGCACACAGTCAAGCAAATCCATTTACTGCATAGTAGTTTCTTTTTTATGAACAACATTGCCTAATGCTCCAAAAAAATCCACCTAATTCAAGAAAAAGAAAGAAAAGAAAAAAACTGTTGGTATGAGTTGATGTCAGTAAGATACACTCTATGGTAACCTACACTTTAGTCAAGGTCAGGTTATTTTGGGTTATTCTGACATTATATAGACAGAGCACATTAGGCGACATGTGTCTTGCATGGATGAATGGTTTGTCTTTCTGCTCTGCAAATTACGGGAAGAAATCTAAAATGTAATTTACACCAACTAGAAAAGGTTGATGTTTTTCATAAATTCAGAATATTCAACAGAAAACTCTTTAATCTTTATAATTTAAACTACTTGCATAACCGACTATATTTTTCCAATGCATAATTAAATTCCCTGTTAAGTTGGTGTTGACAGATAGCAATAATATTGTTGGCCTTTGGTAATACCTCATTTTCCTGGGGTAATTTTGCAAGGTACTAGAGTGTAGGTTAAAATCATGAACTCTGAACAAGGGCAGCCTGAATATAAATTCTGACCCCACCATTTCTCTGCTGGATGACTTGGGAAAGTTTCTAAACGGCACTAAATCTCATACTTCTGCTATGTTAAGTGGTAACTATATTAGTACTTACTTCATAAGGTTATCTTGATGATTGAATTAGAAAGTACATCTAGAAGTTCTAGCACAGTATCTGGCACACAGTATAGCTACCAATATTATATAAACCCCACGTTTACTCAATTTACTTGTATTTTAGAAGGACTATTAGACATAGCCGCGCTGGAATTTCAAGACATATCATTACAAAGATATTTAGAGTCTACACAAACTCATACAATTCTCACATGTGTTAACTACTGTGAACATTTGCTATGTTTTTTAATTGGCTATCACTTCATCAATTAATAAGATATATTGCTAAAAATCAACTTATGGACTAAGAAGTTCAAGGACTAAGAAAAATAAAAATAGCATCGTAATTCTGTTCCTTACCTAGTTAAGGAAGAATATTAGGAAGGGCTGCCATCAAGTCCATAAATATTTTTCTGATGAATTCATCATTGAGTTATGGGAATTATGCTAGAAAAGAGATGATCATTTCTTTAAATAAAAGCACTGTATGTAGTGCTTACAAATTACACTTAGTATGAATTAGTTTTACAAATCCTCTTGCACAAGTGATTAGGATCTGGTTTTGAAAATCTTGGAGGATAAAGAGAGAAATATGAAAGCAAAGTCCCCTGGAGGGCCATGCTCTCAGAGAGAGGGCCAACCCCCAACATCAGCCACAATGCTATGTGGCTGATGAAAAAAATACATTTAAAAAGTTAACAAAGTTTAATTTTCTCCCCCCCAAAAAAACAAGAAGATATTAATTGCTACCTATTATAATTCTCCATTGCATGACACACATTTTTAGGTACTTTGCTGATAGTAAATTGCATCTTCACAATAACTCCAAAGTATATTTATATTCATGCTAAAGTGAGAAAATTGATGATCAGGCAGGCTATACAACTTTCTCAAAGTCAGAGTGTTTAACAGAGCCACAATTTGTACTAGAGTCTGCCTAATTCCAAAAGATCCTTAAGTTAAATAACAAATGATTTTATTTTACTACTATTATTTATGTCTTAATAGGCCATTGCAGACATAGGCATAGCAGGGGAAAATACATACCCTAAGGACACAAGTGATGCATAGAAATAATCTGCTTCAGACCTGTCCTTACCACTTACTCAAGCAAACAATCACTAGTAAAAAACAAAACAGACATTATATCCATGTCCAAAAAATATAATTCTATGGGCATAAAATAAATCTTCTGTTATAATAACTACAAATAAAATGCTACCATAATCTGACTCAGTCCTTTTATAAGTAGACTAGGAATAAAGGTAATAAATGCATGCACAGTGAAATCCCTAAGTTACCTGAGTTTTCTCATTTTAGGACCTTAGGCTGAATTTTGGATTCTTGAGGGATAATGTCCCAGACCAGTAATTAAAATGTAATTATTTGTTCTGAGGGATTCCTGGCTGAGACACTTGTTGGTTGTAGCTCCTCTCATCTCTCTACCCTGCATATGAACCTTTAGCATGGTTATGTTGCAGGCCTTCCAAGCATCCAGGGTGTTCTGTTCCTTTTATATTGCTGAATACTAAGACTCATAAAAATGGGTGTATTCATCACAAGAACAGCAAACCCTAAAATGCAAACTTCAAAGACCAGTCATTTCCTTTATTTTAAGATTTTATTTATTTATTTTTAGAGAGGGGAAGGGAGAGAGAAAGAGAGGGAGAGAAACACCCATGTGTGGTTGCCCCTCAAGTGCCCCTCCTGAGAACCTGGACCACAACCCAGGCATGTGCACTGACTGGGAATCGAACCATCAATCCTTTGGTTCGCAGTCCGGGGCTCAATTCACTGAGCCACACCAACCAGGGTTGGAGAGTCATTTCTTAAAATTGACAATATTTTAGAGATTGTTATGATCCTAGTATACTCTCAATTATCCACATAGCAAATTTGAACCCAAGGTTCTCTTCTCCTTGGTCATAGCAAATTCTGGAACCACATACTATTGCATAACAACTAAATGCAAACTGTTTATAAGGAAACAGTAAGGCCAGGAAACTGTGAGCTCAAACATACCATTTTACTTTATTAGCTTTGGTTTATTCATCTTTAAAATGAGCATAAAAATATCTAGATCACTACATTGACTCCTTTGTTTTGGATATAAAAGGGAAGTAAAGTAAGTAGAGAGAAAGAAAGCAAAAAGTTAACATTAATTGTCCTTGACTGGGTAGCTAAGTTGGTTAAAGCACTGTCCAGGGTTGCGGGTTTGATCCTCAGTCAGAGCACATACAAGAAGCAACCAATGAATGCATAAATAAGTGGAAAAACAAGATGATGTTATTCTCTCAAATCAGTTTTAAAAAAGTTAACTAGTCCTTTCAATATACAAAGAGTCAGATTAGCTAAATAATGCCTCCATAATGATATTACTTAATCTTAAATGCACTATAGTTGGTTGTTGTAGTTTGTTTGGTTTTAATATCAATGTCTAGGCCTTATCCTAAATCAATTAATCCAGAAATAAAATATTGTGGAGTATCAAACAACCCAATATTATAAGTTTAAAATAGTTCAATCACAACAAAATAATATAAACAATTAAATAGTGGTTTGATCATGTTTTATTGTTTTGAGTATAACTTATATTTACTCGAAATATTGCAATGTTTACCAACATATCTATCTATAAGCCAGTACTCTGAAAAATGCAATAAGAGCATTCTTCAAAAAGATAACATTCATCTCTGTGTCCTTATGGTCTATGTGGCTTTCCAGAAGGCCTCTTTGACATCTTTGTCTCTCAGGCTATAGATGATAAGGTTCAGCAATGGGTTGACCACAGTGCAGAACAAGGCAGCCACTTTGTCTTTCTCCAGAGAGTGGGTGGAGCTTGGCCTTGAATACATGAAGAGCAAAGATCCATAGAAGAACATGACTGAGATGAGGTGAGAAGCACAGATGGAGAAGGCCTTGCAACTTCCAGAGGCTGAGCAGTTTCTCAGAATAGCCAGAAGGATGAAACGGGAAATAGCCAGAAGGTTGAAACGGGAAATCAGGATGGCAAGAATTCCAGAGAGAATGGTGAAGCCCACCACACCCAGGAGGACTTTTTCATAGACCTGGGTGTCTGTACAAGACATTTTTACCAATGGTGGTACATCACAGAAGAAGTGGTCAATGATATTTTTACCATAAAAGCTAAGGCAGAAAGGGTTGGCAATATGGGCTGTGGCATTCTTGAACCCTCCTATGTAAGAACCAGCAACAAGGCCAGTACACAGAGAGCTGGACATAGTACCTGAATGAAGGAATGGGTTATAGATGGCCTTGTGGCAGTCATATACCATGGCTGCTAGGAACTAGAACTCAGTGTAGGCTACAGCACAGGAAAAGAACAGTTGGGCTCCACATACAGCCAAGGGAATGTGTTTATCTTCTGAGATACAATTGGCCAGGATATTGGGAATATACACAGAGGTGTAACAAAAAATCTAAAAAAGACAAATGGCCGATGAAAGAGTACACAGGTATGTGCAGGCACGCGTCAATATGAATTAAGAAAACCAGGGTATATTCCCTGACAAGGTTATCAAATAGAGTGTCAGAAATATTACAAAAAAGTCAGCTGCCACCAGGGGTTTGCTGAGAAGCCTACCAAAATGAACTCAGGCAGGATAGCATAATTGCCTACTTCTATGTCCACAGAGAAGAAATCCTGATGATGATTTTGGGAAAAAATTATTTACTGATTTTTCTATTGAAAGAAATAAACAAAGGTATCAGTTAAGTCAACAATTACTGTGAGTCTTACACACTTTTATCCATGACTATCTAGTATAACAGAACTTCAGTCTGTGACTTTGGAGGAACTCAGGAACTGGTGTTACAGTATGATTATAAAATGAAGTCTTTCACTTAATTGTTTAATGCAAGGCAAGTCCCTCAGTCTCACCAGACAAGAAAAACGAAGCAACTGGCAGGTTGTCTGATTGGGTAAAGAAGATGCATGAAAACACCCAGCCCAATGTTAGGTACATAAAAAGCACACAAAAATTTTCAGTACCCTTTGTATATCATTGAGAATTTATGTATCATGCATTGTGCCAATGGTTATACAAATACCAATGTACATACTACTTCTGCTACAATTAATACAAATAGAAATATATATGTACATATATACCACTGTGTGTCAGTTAGTATTCTAAGTTTTAATTTCAACTCACTAAATCCTTTACACAATTTTATAAGGTAAGTATTATGATGATCCTCATGGAGTTCAGGAGACAATTTCAAGCCCTGGCTGGTGTAGCTCAGTGGACTGAGGGAAGGCTGAAAACCAAATGGTCACTGGTTCAATTCTCAGTCAGTGCACGTGCCTGGGTTGCAGGCCAGGTCCCCAGTAGGGGGCATGTGAGATGCAACCACACACTGATATTTCTCTCCCTCTCTTTCTTCTTCTCTTCCCCTCTCTCTAAACATAAATAAATGAAATCTTTTTAAAAAGAGACAATTTCAATGTCACAGAGTTGGTCAACAACAGAGCTGGTATTTGAACCCAGAACTGTCTTCATCAAGAGTATATGCTTTCAACTGTTAAGCCATGTTTGTCTTTTACAGGTGAATTGTTTCTTTCTTATTCTGCTAGCTAAGGCAATGCCATAACCCTCTGACAACTTGGATTTCTTTACTTATTAAAAATTTTTAAAATTTTTTAAAATTATGTTCCCCACGTTTGCTTGTTGATGTTAGATTTATATACATAGTAGAGAAAGTTTTTGACATAATGGATGCTGATCATTAGAAAGACACCAATTTTTGGTGTCAAAGATTCATTGAATAACCATAAATCCTTTAATGTTCACATCTGGAAGCTCCAAAGCTCTCAGAGAGAAACTAAAAAGAGGCATTAAGTTAAGAATACAGAATTAGGGCTGATGTTGCACTAGCCAGCTGATTTTCTCTTAACTGAAAAGGTAGTGGGAGAAAGCTAAACCAAAAGAGCATTGTGATTTAGTTCGCCATTTAAAACACTTACTTTGAGCTAAACCAGATCAGTTTGTAATTAGAATGCAAATGCAAGTTTTCTTTTTTTCATTGTTGTTCCATTAGAGTTGTCCCAACTTTTTCCCTGTTGCTCACCCCTGCCCTGTCCAACCCTCACCTCCCCCATTCCCACAGTCAATCCCCACCCTGTTGTCCATGCCTATGAGTCCTCTATTCATGTTCCTTGACTTGCCCCTTCCCCTTCTTTCTCCTGTTATCACCCTCCCCTCTGGTCACTGTCAGTTTGTTCTTTATTTCTGTGTCTCTTGTTCTATTTTCTTGTTTGTTGTGTTGATTAGGTTCCACTTATAGGTGAAATCCTGTGGTATTTGTGTTTCACTGCCTGGCTTATTTCACTTAGCACAAGTTTTCTACCTGAAGGTATACTGACCCTGCTTGTTAGGAAGCAAGGAATCTTAATTTTTAAATATTAGGTATTTAAAGATTAAGAGACTAAAACTTCCAAGCCAACAGACATAACAGTTTTCCCAAATGCATCACTCATTTTAAAAACACATTCAAAAGACAAAAATGTAGACTGGTGTTTCCACATTATCCAATGATTTTTGTTTGTTTGCTTGTCCATTCTATTTTTTGAGCATATAGCTGATAATGATAACATGGAAATAACCTGTAAAATAAAATACAGCCATTGTTTACCAAGTATTTTCATTTAGAAACACTTTGCTTTGTCTACCATTTTTCTCAGAGCATCTTTAACATCTTTATTTCTTAAGCTGTAGATCAAAGGGTTCAACATTGGAATCACCACAGTATAAAACACTGACACCACTTTATCCCTTTCCAGGGCATAACTCGTACTTGGTCGAGAGTAGATGAAGAGAATTGAACCATAGTACAAAGTGACAGCTGTCAGGTGAGAGGCACAAGTGGAGAAAGCCTTTAGACGACCTTGGGTAGAGCGGATCCTCAAGATGGCGGTGATGATGAAGAGATAGGAGGCAAGAATAAGCATGATGGGTGTAATGACATTGGAGGTAAGTATGAAATAGAGTACAGCCTGGTAGTTCTCCTTCACATCACAGGCCAACTTTACAAGGGGAGGAAGATCACAGAAAAAATCATCAATTATATTGCTCCCACAGAAAGTCAGGGTAAATGTCTTGCTGGTAATGATGGTTGAGTTAAGAAAGCCACCAAGGTATGAAGCTGCAACAAGACTGGTACATAACCTTGAGGACATTGCCTGGGAATAAAGCAGGGGGTTGGAGATGGCCACGTAGCGGTCATATGCCATGGCAGCCAGCAGGTAACATTCACTATAGGCCAGTCCAGCGGAGAAGAAGAACTGAGCCAGACAGCCAGCAAAAGAGATGCTTTTGTCTTCAGAGATGCAGGTCAGAAGGATTTTGGGAGCATAGACAGAAGAATACCAGAGATCCAGGAAGGAAAGGTTTCCAATGAAGAAATACATGGGTGTGTGGAGCCGAGAATCAGCACAGATCAGAGAAATCAGGGTGATGTTCCCCAAGAGACTGAAGATATAAATGATGAGAAAGATGAAAAAGAGAACACTCTGTAACCGTAAGTCAGCTGTGAACCCTGAAAGTATGAACTCCTTCACTTGGGTGAAATTTTTCTCATCCATTGATTTTGAGTTTCTATGGTCTCTCTCTGCAAGTAGATTAAGAAATATGACATGATTTAAAATATATATAAGCTCCCTCGTCACTGGGCATTTTAGATCATTGAAAAACCCAACTGATACATATGTTGTTCATTGTGAGACATGTTTATGCTGAACTGGATATCGTCCTTGTTGGATGACTGAAAATTTGCTCTATGCTGGCTTGAGAGATCAGTTATTAAGAAAACAGCATAGTATATGTCATCTTATCTTTTTAATCTATTTTCCTCCTTATTAGAGAGGATGATTTGTATGTCTTGTCTTCTGCTTCTCACTTAGCGTGATTGGGGACCACAAGGAAGATAAAAAAGGAGGGTAAGAAAGGAAATGCTGATTTCTCTTCTGGTCTTTGAATCCTTTTGTCTTTTTCCAGAGAATTACATAAAGAAGAACACGGTTATAATACTAAGAATATTTTGGAGTATCCTTAGAAGTTCTTTTTATTGTGAATTCTTTGAACATGGTTATATTTTATCCAACTTTTTATCCACAAAACCAAGAACACAGGTTTTTATAAAGTAGAAAATGTGTAACTTGAATAAAAGAATAGATTTCCTTAGATAATAGGAATTTGAGACCATAGCTACCTGTCTGACCCTCAAATATACTGTAAAAGGAAGTAAAAAGATAAACCAATTGATAATTTGTTCACGACATATTTGAATTTCCTATAGCAGCAATTTTCAACTGGTGTGCCGCAAGAATTTTTAAAACAGGCAGTACCTGACTATTTAGTCAAAGGCACTGACCTCTGTTCCCTTAAATTGCCAAATAAAAAAGTGACAGCAAACCACATAATAGCCATATGGTGTGAATGAATCAAAATTATATCTAATTTTTGTCAGGAAAAAATTATATTTTTGGTGTGCCACAGAATTTTAGTAATTACTTTATGTGTACCATGAAATGAAAAAGGTTGAAAATTGCTGTCCTATAGAATCAAGAGTAAAAAAAAACAAAATAAACAAACAGACAACTAAGTTAGCCAAATTGAATGATTTGGGGGAACATGATAGACTGAATAATAGCCTATAAAGACATCCAGGTTCCGATTCCTGAAACCTGTAAGTGTTACTTTATGTGGAGCAAGAGTTATTAAGCTGAGAATCTTGAGATGGGCAGATTGTCAGAGTGAGCCCTGAATACAGTCACAAATATCCTTATAGGAGGGAGGCACAGGGAGATCTGACTACAGCACAAGAGGAGGCAGTGGGACCACAGAAGCAGAGAGTAAAGTGAAACCACAGAAGATGCCAACAGCCAGAAGAAGCCAGAAGCGTGGGATGGATTCCCTACTAGAATCTCTGGGTGGAGCGTGGCCCTGCCGATACCTTACTTTTGTCTCAGTGATATCAAGTTTGAACTTCTGGCATCCAGAACTATGAGAGAACAAATGTTTGTTGTTTTAAGCCACCAAGTCTGTGATGACCTCTTAATACAGGAAGTTCTGGAACTGGACCTCTACCAGTCTTCCTGACATCAGAGACAGAGCAGCAGCTGGAGTATTGGCAACAATGGGAGACTCGCCATCTCTGCTCGTCTGTGTTACAACCTAGTACACAGGACAATGTGCCACAATCAAAAATGGCTGTATTACGATTGTCAGGGCTCTGAGTCGTCAGGGGATGTCATATTTCTGCTATTCAATCCAAGGCTTTAAAAGTATTTCCTGCTAGGGAGAAAAAGCTTAATCTTGGTCATATACTCAGCTATGGACTTAAAATTGGGCTAGAAAAAAATGTTTAATGCTGTCTTAGAGCTGTGTCTATTTGATGGTAAGAATCTATAATTTTTAAACTTAAATACATATTAATGCTATAGTCATTGTCAAAGTAGAAATTCTTAATAATAAACAAAAGAGGACTGGAATAAGTGGCATTTTTATTCCCTTAGTATTTCACAGCTGTTGACTGCTAAGGCAATTTTTAATAAAGCCTATTTCTTTTTTTTAAGATTTTATGTATTTATTTTTAGACAGAGGGAAAGGGAGGGAGAAAGAGAGGGAAAGAAACATCAATGTGTGGTTGCTTCTTATGTGCCCCCTACTGAGGACCTTGCCCGCGACCCAGGAATGTACCCTGACTGGAAATCAAACTGGTGACCCTTTGGTTTGCAGGCCAACACTCAATCCACTGAGCCACACCAGCCAGGGCCAAAACCTATTTTTGGAAGCAGCTTAAGAGCAAGAATCAAGAGAACTGGGTTCTGGTTTCAGTTGGCTACTGCCAATTTTAAATAAACATAATTCCCAAATTCTATTTTTTCATCTACTTTTCTTAGTTCAGTGGGACTTTCAAAGTTCACAGATGTGAAAAAAGAACTTTGAAAACTAAAAGTGGGAACTGTGTGAGGCATTCTCTATGATTTCTTCACATCTGTAATCTGTCCTTCAGATTTGTTTTTTGCTTTACCTCACAAAGATTTACAATCATACCTAAGCCACAAGTCCCTAGAGTTGGTGTGTCCACCTGCAAAAATTTGAAAAACGGCAGGGTTTATCTGCAAAATTGGGTTTAAAAATTGCCAGATATTTTTCCCTAATCTATCTTGCGTTCTTCTACAGTAATTAAAATATAAAATAAACATGTGAATATGCATATATGAGTACATATATGTATATATCAATGCTTTTACAAATAAAAAAAAAGTTTGTAGGTGGCTTAGTATGAGTCATAAGACACAGGTAAGTATCATAAAATGTGAAAAGGAAAAGCAAGACCTGGATATAAAACAAGACAAGGATAAACCCTGTAGCACCCCCAATGAGTTCTATCCACTGTTCTGTACACACCAAAAATTTAACTGGAAACTTTCTAGCAACCCAAATATACAGTGAGTAACATCCAAAAGACAAGCTACTGTCCAAAAAAATTGGCAATGCATTACCGGTCTTCATGCTAACTTTGAAATCATTTCCCCTCAGTTTCCTTATAAAGAGAGTGAGGGAAATTTAAGGCACAATATATTGAACTATAGTATTATATACATAGACACAAAAGAGAGGTTTTTTGAGCCACCTTTACTTGCCATTAATTCACGGATTTAAAGCTGGCCGCATGTTTTGTCAGAGTCAAGAGATGCTCAGACATCATCTCCCCACCAAACATCTCTCCCCGTCTTCACTCACCTCCCTTCACCGGGAGGCCTCTTTAAGAGGTAGTTGGCTCTGAGAATGATCCCTTAGTGGCCTCTCAGCCCTCTCCAGGCACCAGCAGTCCCTCTCACTCAGTTTGCTACACTAATCACATAATCCTTGAGTTAGATATTAATTATAAATGTACAGTATAAACTCAAAGGTATGGCTTTATCTCTATGATATATATAATTGCACTGCTTGTAAGGAGCTCCTACCCCATGCACTGCCTAGATAGAAGAAGAAACACTTTTCAGTCATGAAAATATTAACATTTCAAGTGTTCTGTACATTGGCCTACTCTAAGGACCAATAAATGCCCCGTGAGATAACACAGGAGACGATGGTGGGTCACATGCAGCTGCAGAGGGTTTCAGAGAATGAAAATGCTCCTCCAGTGCACATCGAACTGCTTGTTTCACTGAAAGAGACACTAAGGCCTAAAGAAAAGACATTGCAGCTCTCCTCATCAAATACAATGAGAGGAAAGAAAATTTTATTCTCTTTCACAAAATTGCTTTGTCTTTTGCTCAGATTATGACTACCTTTTACCCCTGGTTAATTAAATATTATACTTACTAACATAAATTGCCACTTCATTTGAATTTCAATTCAAGTCCAGAATTTCTCACATTACCTTAGAAAAAAAGTGCCTGCTACTCACCCAAAGAAATCCTCTTTCCAGTGCTAACCATACTGGGAAAGAATATAAGCATGAGCATCCCTCTGGGATATGATGCAAAAGCAAAAGAGTACCTTTGTGTGTTATTCTGGTGCCGAGTGACAAATTAGAAAGCTCAGTTATCTTTCTGGAATGAAGTAGGCAGAGATTATTCATCAGTAATATCATTGATTCAATTAACCTCTAAAGCTCCTTTGCTTTGTGAGTTTCATCCACATATTTGAGATAAAAGAGAAGTAGGCAAAAAAGAATGACCAACAGAATAGTCTTTACACAGCAGGTGCTCAAGAATTATTTGCAGTTTATAATAATAATGGTAATGAAAAGACCATAGAATTTTAGTTCTGAAACATGCCAACTATCACTTAATAAAATGATTTTCATTTACAAACAATGAAATTGAGACACAAAACCAAAGTCATGTGACTAGGGCAAACTTTTATTTCTTCATCCAATCATGATTATATTTATTCATTCAAGATATATTTTATCAAGCAATTTTTTGAAGGATATTTTATTGACTATGCTATTACAGTTGTCCCAATTTTTTCTCCCCTTTTTCCCCCCTCCACCATGTACTCCCCACCCTCCAGGATTCCCCCCACCTTAGTTCATGTCCATGGGTCGTACATATAAGTTCTTAGATTTCTCTATTTCCTATACTATTCTTAACCTCCCCTGTCTATTTTATGCCTACCAGTTATGATTCTTATTCCCTGTACCTTTTCCCCCCATTCTCCCCTTCTCCTCCCTCTCCTTACTGATAACCCTCCATGTGATCTCCATTATCAAGCAACTTTTAGGTATCCAGCATTGAGCTAAATGTTGAGGGAGAAACAACTGTGAGACAAGGTAAGATATTAGGTGAACTTTGTAATGCTAAAAGGAAAAATCTGGGACAGAGATCACCTAAAAGTGAATCCCAGCTCTACAGCTCTCTGGTCATGTGGCCAACAGCAGTTCACTTAAACTCACCAAGCCTCAGTTTTCCCATCTATAAAATGGAAATAACTTGTCTTCTTCATAAAGTTGTTATGAAGATTACATGAAACAGCATATAACATTTTAATAAATATCAATGAAAAATAAAAATTTATTTTATTTTTCAAGAAAAATCAAAAATGAAAATAAAATGGTGAGAAGAAAAGATATAAAGCCTGCCTTTGTGCAACTTATGACCTCATAAGAGAGGTAATCAAATAATAATATAAATTTATACTTATAAATTATAGCTAGTGTGTGGAGTAACAATAAGGTGTCAGCAATTATATAACAATACCTGACATAGAGTGGGATCTTAGAAAAGATTTATGAGGATGTCATATTTGACCTGAAAACTGAAGGATAATAATAAAAGTTTAACAATCAAAGGAGGTAATAAAGCTGGAGGTGGCAGATTGCTGGGAGGGTACCAAGGACAGTCTTGCAGGTTCTAGGAAGGGCAGAGTTCCAAGTTAAGGAAAAGCATTGTGGATTCCAGAAAGTGAAGGAAGTTCAGAAATGTCAGTATCTTTTCCATCCCTACCCTCAACACACCTCTTTGCTTCCAGGTCCAAGAGCGAATCACATCGAACATAACCCAGCTGGGGAGTGCAGAGACTGCTCAGGGGTTGCGGGGCACATGGACACCTCTGAGGAGTGCTGGACTGTGCTAATTGCCGTAAGAGGGTCTCTAGAGATTGCCAGGGAAGTACAGCGAGGGAGTTTAAAAGAACAAATATACCAAGAAATAACATCAACGGAGGCCTATGATCAGTACCACTGAGATACAAGACCACGGTTTATAGACTGTAAAGGAAGGAATCAGAAAAGTTAGAGACACAGAAACGCTGGTGTAGCTCAATTGTACAACCTACTCAACCATCCGCTAAGTGTGAGGTTTTCAAATCTTTTGAGCTCAGGAACCTTTACACTCTTATAAGTTATTGGGGACCCCAACGAGACTTTCTTTATATTGCTTATATCTATCAGTATTTACCATTTTAGAAATAAAAACTGAGAAATTTTAGATATTTTTATTGTTGCATTTGAAATTATAATAAGCTTATTACATTTAACCTAAATAATAGATTAATGAATACAGATAAATTTATTTCAATACCAAAATATATATAGTGAGGAGTGACAGTGTTATATTTTATAATTTTTAAAAATGTCTGGCTTCTATAAGACTGTTGAGCTCAAGGTACTGAGATATCTTGCTTTGGCTGAAGCACCAGTATATGAAAAAAATTCAGGCTTAAACAGGTATGCAGATTGAAAAGGGAAATCTACTTAGTCTTCAGATAACTGTGATAGTCTTCTTTCATAATATAACAAAACACTAATATTTTACATTAATTTCAATGAGAATAATAAAATTCTGGAGAGTTACAGCTAAGAGGAAGCACAAATCATCACAAATAAATTGGGTACAGTTACTATAATAAGCCACAGGAATACTTCCAGTTGAGGTAACTGAACAGTAGAAATGGTTCTGCATGAATTATACTAAGTCATACAGCTAATGACATGCAGAAACAGACAAATTTCCACTGCAGGTCTTCTCAGCTCCAAAATACATTATGTGTTAATCACCAGAGGTACAACCATGAACAAAGTAGAAAGAGCTCTTGTTCCTATGTGGCTTAGAGTTCAGATTATCACAACTACAGAGCAAAGCAATTGCCTAGTGTGATTGTGAGAAGTTACATGACTCGCCTAAGACCATGAAGAGGGTTAACGACAGGGTCAGCATAATCAGAAATCCTCAAAATGCACTCCGGATGTCTTATACACGCTAGCACTCAGCTATCTCTCCCTTTTTTCACCTGAATGTCTTGCTGTACATCTACAAGAGCAGGAGTTCTAAATTAGGGTCCATTGGTCACTAGGGAGAACACAGAGGATTTTAAGGGGTCAAAGATCCCACCTGAAAATGTGGACAAGAAATCTTGTCTGTGACTTTTTTTCCCAAGAGAGTCTATCACTCTTTTGCCTAATTTCACATGCATTTTCATTACAATACTCTTATTTTTATCTTAATTCTTAGCATTTTATTTTTTTTATTGTTGTTCAGTTACAGTTCTCCCCATTTGCTCCCCATTACTCTCCACTCCTAACTCACTCCTCCCTCCCACATTCAATCCACCCCTAACCCATTGTCTTTGTCCATGGGTCATTTATACATGTTCCTTGATGACCCTTCCACTCCTTTCCCCTGTTACTTCCCCTCTGGTTACTCTCAGTTTGTTCTTTATGTCAATGTCTTTGGTTCTACTTTGATCATTTGTTTGTTTTGTTGATTAGGTTCCACTCACAGGTGAGATCATACGGTATTTGTCTATCACTGCCTAGATTACTTCACTTAGCATAATGCTTTCCAGTTCCATCCATGTTGTCATGAAGGGCTCTTTCTTTCTTTCTGCTGAGTAGTATTCCACTGTGTAAACGTACCCCAGTGTTTTGATCCACTCATTTTCTGATGGGTACTTACGCTGTTTCCAGCACTTGGCTATTATTGTAAATTGCATTGCTATGAACATTGGGTGCATAGCTTCTTTTGAATTGGTGTTTTATGCAACTATTAAATTTATCATTCCATCATTTTAGGACCTCTTCCCATGCTAGTGTAAAGTTTTCTCTGTCATGTATTTTCTCTATTATGTGTGCATATGTGTGTATATACACATACAAAAGAAAATACATAAACATATATTTACATAGCTATATGCATTCTGAAGATTATGTAAATCAAATATCTTTCAGAGGAAAGGCCCAATTTTTTAAAATTGGGTTGGACAAGGGAACAAAGCAGAGGGAAGGAGAGCAATTGTCCTCATTTCCCTGAGCACTCAAAACAATTTCCTTCCCCTTATTGGCTTCACCAGAAAACCCTAGGAAGTAATGGCTCTTTTTCAAAAAATTATCCTCACTCTATTACAAATTTCTAAAATTCACAAGAACGTAATTATCCTTGCTCTACAACAGAAGGGCCTTTGGGAATATTCATGAATTAATCATAAAATGTTTAATATTCTCTTTCAGTGTTATAGCTATTTGAGCTTTCTTTTCCTTTGTCTTCTTTGTACCTTTCCTCCTTCCTTCCTTTTCTCTTCCCTTTTGTCTTATGTGCAGATATCCCTACAGGAAGTAGTTGTACTAAGTTATCAGAAGGACGTGGTTCTTGCCAGGGCTGTGCCTCTAACTCCATGATCTCGAGCAGACCAATTCTCCACTCCACTTATTTGTTCCCTCGCGTGATAAAGAAAGGGTTCGGCTCAGATTATCTCTAAGGTAGTTTTTGCTTCTAGCGTTTCTGTAACACACAACAATGATGTATGAGTCTGAAGCCTGAGGACTCAGCAGTCAACTATTCAGAGAAACCATTACAGCAAAATGCTAACGAATTATGCTTGTCGTGTGAGACCAAGGCTGCAGGGCCCAACGCTTCTCCTGATGCCTTCCTAACAGATGCCTTGGGCATTGTTATGATTGAGTGCGTACTTAGATCCCAGCAATTGCCAAACTTGAAAAAAATTATTTGCCTCATTTCTAAACGAGTTTCAGAGGAACTAATTAATCAAGGCAATTTTAATAAGAAAATTTCCTGGGTTATAATTGCTGTTCAGCTCTGAAAGTTAGTCCCTGGGGTCTGTCGTAGGTCAGACAGCAAAGAAGGCTAACCCTGGGGGTGGATGATGACTTTAACTAATTTAAGGCAGGAGGGCCACTTTCTGGAATTATTGGGTCAGTGGTTGCTACCCTGTCTTCTTGGGAGTTGATCCATTTCCCTATAAAACAAACCAAACCAAAAATTTATTCTAATTCAGCAAAAACTGGCAAACCCAGGAGATTAAATTAATTTGTAAATTTTGGACTATGTAGAGAAGGATGTAACCCAAGCCTTTGTTATGTTGAAGAGCATGAGTCTTGCAGAAGGACACCTCTAGTTTTGAACACTAGGTCTTGGTCTCGAGCAAATTACTTAAAATTCCTGTGTTTCAGTTCCTTCAGCTGTAACAGCCCATTAAATAATAATACCTACCATGGAGAATTAAGTTAGATAATGCATATTATGTGCCTGGAACATAGGAAAAGCTCATTAAAGACTGTCATTATTGTTCAGCCATCACTCTACCCTCACCCAGGCTGCTATTGCACAAGCTCCTGCCAGGTCCCTTCACCTCCAGTCCCTCTTCATTCCTGACCACATGCACAAGGCACCCTTCCAGCTGGGTAGCCCTACATGGTAATGTGTACATTTTACCCACTTCTGAGTGTACAATTCAGTTGGCATTACATACATTAACACTGTCATGCAACCATGACCACAATCTATCTCCACAATTATTTTTTCATCACCCCAGCTGAACCTCGGTACCCATCAAACACAAACTCTGCATTACCTCCCCCACCCCAGCCCCTGGTAACCATGATCCTACTTTCTATTTCTCTGAATTTGGCTACTTTATGTCGTATAAGTAGAGTCATGCAATATTTGTCCTTTTGTGTTTGACTTACTTCACTCAATGTCTTTAAGGTTCATCGATGTTGTAGCATGTGTCAGAATTTCATTTCTTTTTAAGACTGAACAATATTCTATTGTGTGGCTGTTTCACATGTGATTTTCCATTTATCTGCCCAGGGACATCTAGGTTGTTTTCACCTTTTGGCCATAGTCATAATGCTGCTATGAATGTCAGTCAGATTTTTAAAGACAAAGCAAAGATTTTCTGCCGAGATAAGGATGTAGACAGTTATATAAATTATTGGCCAGTTTATAATCAACAAATGTTCCTCAGCATCTACTCTGTAGCAGGCATTCTGCTAGGAGAACAGTAATGAACTAGAAGAGATTTTTACTCAGTGTGTAAAGTCTAGGTGTGCCAGGAAACACGGGGATGAAGAAGGGGCCGCTGGCCGCCCTAGCCCAGTGGGCTGTGACCATCGGAAGCCCTTCACGCCCTCTTCAGAATGCAGCCTACAGAGCGGGTCTGATGGCACGGCCCTGGTTCCCACAGAGACTAACCCCAACATCCACTGCTCTGCCCTCTGCTTCGCTACACCATGCTGGTTTGGCCCAATTCAGGCACCTGAGCAGCTACTTCTACAGCCCTGTTGTGGACAAGGGGCCACGATGCTGCAGGACACATACATGCTCCAGGTGTCCGCGGAGGTGCAGCCAAGCCAGAGCTGGTGACCAGGTGGGCCTGGCAAAGTCTCCCGGCGCATGCGGCTCCATGTAGCCGCCCGAATCTGGCTTCCTCTTTGTCAGATATGTCCACGCCTTTCAGACAATTATCATTTTACAGCAGTCTAGGCAGCAACATGGCTAACAAGTCATGAGCATTTAGCAAATTAGAGACTCACCTGATTTTTGAAATACGTAATATGTAAACATTAGATGGGATCTGACTCTATCTCATAACAAGACATCTCAACATTATATTTATCAAAAAGAGAAAGCAAAGAATACCTTTAATATCATTTCTTTAAATCTAATTCAGCTCTTTTCAACATATAGGTGCTATAAAATTTTCAAAGTTAATTATTAAAAATTAGTCATCAGGAATTCTTCATAGTCATTTCAACTGAAAACCTGAAGGTGGAGCTGTTGGGCTCATTGAAGCAGACTCAAGTTTCCCATTCAATGATTTGGAAAGAAAATACTTGTAATCTTTGTACAAATTCAAAACATCTCCCCTATCATTTTGTATTTTATTTGTAATTATCATACTGTGATATTTAAACATAATAAAATGTTTTAAAAAGCTGTATTATATAATTCAGTTCTTTCTCAATTTCTTGGGTATGCTGTACAATAATGATTTTTCTTTATTTTACTGACATGAATTATGTTAAGCACTGTGATGTTTAATTTTATGAATGAACTTGGCTTGGCCATAGTGCCCAGATACATGTTCCAACATTATTCTGGATGTCTCTGTGAGGGTTTTGGGGGAAGAGATTAGCATTTAAATCAGTGAGTTTTGAGTGATTGCCCTCCATAACACAGGTGGGCCTCCCCTAATCAGTTGAAGGTTCGAATACATAAAAGCTGATCTTCCCTGAGCAAGAGAAAATTCTGCAGCAAACTTCCTACATACTTGAACTGCAGCATTGCCTTTTCCTGGGTCTGCTGCCTGATGATCTTTGGACTTGAACTATAACGTTGACTCTTCCCAGAGTCTCCAGCCTGCCAGCTGCCCCTGCAGGTTTTGGACTCGCCATCCTTCACAACCTTTTAAGGCACTTCCTTAAAGTAAATCTCATTTTATATGTACACACACGTCCTATTGGTTTTGTTTCTCTGAGGACCCTGGCAAATACAAATACCAATGACAACAGCAAACCGCTGGGTAACTGCTATTGTTATCATTCCCACTTCATAAATGTGGTTACAAAAGCTCAGAGAGGTTGTGTATGTAACTTACTCAAGTTCACACAGCTATCAAATAATACAACCACAGTTTGAACCCACGCTTGAATCTAACTCATATGCTCTTACCCTGCCTATATTCAATATACTGCCTCTCTAGAGCTACACAAGCATAAGGTTTCTCAAACAGCAATTTGAGAATTATTAGTGGGAAATTAAAAGAGGTTAACAGGAAATGGCCAGCATTGTTTAAAGAAACAACAGGATGAAGTATGAGCGATCAACCCTTTTCTATAAAGGGCCATCTAGTAAAAGATTTTAGGATTTGCTGGCATACTGACTCTGTGACAACTGCTCAGCTCTGCTCTTGAACCCTGAGCCTAGGCACAGATGAGTCGTAAAACAATAGCTGTGATTTACATGTTTGCCTCAACAACTGGGGTGAGGGGAGCTATAGGCATCTAATGAGCAGGGGCTGGGATGTGATGAAAGAGTCGGCAACACAAAGGACAATGCCCACAATCGAGGGGTCATGCTGTCCAAACTGTCCACAGGGCCGCCTTTGAGAAATTCCAGCGTAAAGGTGGCCGCCTTCCAACAGAACTTTACTACGGATGCTGACATTTGAATTGCAAGTGCCTTTCATAGGTCATACAATATTATTCTGCTTTTTTGTCAACCATTTAAAAATGTAAAAATTCTGAGCTTGCAAACTGCACAAATAGGTGTTGGGCTAGATTTAACCTGCAGGATGTAGTTTGCCAATTCCTGAAATGTAGTAATCAACATGTATTGCAAGCAGTATAAGTATATTTTGTGGAACTAAGTCTATTTCGTGGAACTTTTCTTTCCAGTTATGTACTTGTATGTCTCCACTGGTTATCTCTGTGTAAAATATATATTTGTACAATAGGAAATGTTTGAAACCTATTATTATCTTCTAAGTAAGAATTTAGGTCATAGTATTTCTCTGAATTATGGCTGATTTAGTGTGTTCTCCTTAATTAGATTTTCATAAGGAATTTTGGGTTGAGCCTCTACAAAAAGCAGCTTTAGATGAAGACAAGACTATATAAAAAACTGAACTCATTTGGCTGAATTCAAACAAGACCCTACTGTGAGGACTTTCACTGATGTTCGTCCAGACTAAGTCCAAGCCTTAGGCAAATGGTCTATGGATGGAAACTTTCTCCTAATGAGACTGTCCTGCCGCAGTCCACAAAACAAGCCACCTATAGACTCAAAGGAATCTATGTTGTAGCTCCAAGTTATCTTCAAAATTGCATATCTCTCTCATTATCTCCACCCTCTAATAAAGTCTCATCAGAAGTTGCACCTTGACCTCAAATATTCTGTAGGTGACTTAAAACGAAGTGGGTCTGTTGGCAGGTTTGGGAGGAAGTGATGGAATCTTCAAAGAGTAGCCACTGCTGTGAAGCAGAAGAGAAGACTTGGAGCAATGGGAATAGGAACTTGTGGGTGGAGCAGAGGCAGCCAGAGGCAGCAGGGAAGGTGGGAGAGCAACACCATAGATTGTTTCTCTTCCCTGGGGATGCTCTGAACTCCATGGAGAAAAGACACTTACAAACTCTGCATTTCTTGCATCAGTAAGGATGGGAACTTGAGTCCATCATAATTTGACACTAAAGGAAAGAGACTGACATTGTTACATATTAGCTAATGAAACCAGTGGATACTTGGGTTATGTACATACACACTTACAAATACATCCCTAGAAACAAGGTGCCACTATCACCACCCAAACTTGCATTTTGAATTATTTCCTTAGGACAGTCCCCCCAAGAGAAAAAGCCAGTAATCATGCATCTGTCATTAAAAGATGTTGACGCCAGAGTCCAACTCTCCCAGTCAGCTGTTTTCTGCTCGCTTGCCCCTCTTCTTTCCATCTGAGCAGCTGCAGAGTGGGAAAGGAGGGGCAGCAATAATAGAGAATCAGATCTGCCCCTTTCGTCTCTATAGGCTCCAGAGACTAGAAGGGGAGGGAGCAGGTTTTAATTTGGAAAAGCATGTGCAGTTGAACATTACAATGGTACTTGACTTTTTAAAAATTTCATGGATGTACTCCAATTTATTGACTAATGGCATAACAGTCTCAAAGTGGATTCTTCTCTATTTCTTTAGTTATAGCACTTCTTTTCAGCAAACTTCAGGTTGTCCTCAATGGTGGTTGTTCTGTACTTCAGTTGAAATTTTGATGTGGCCATGGAAGGAGAAGAACACAGCATTTACTTTCTCTGCCATCTTGATCTGGTCTGAACTGGACTTGACTTTTTAATAGTTGGAAACGGACATCATTTGTTTCTTATTTCCAAGTGAAGGAAACATTATTAGATCTCTTTGTGATATTAGAAGTGATCAGGAGTTTTGAGATGATGCATCAGCATTTTGAAAGGGCAATGATAGAAAATAATGAAGGTGCCTACTACTTACAGCCTGTGAACTTAAGCTCCTACAAGAAACTGGTTACACATCCTCAATAAATTAGGCATTGTTATCAGTAGTTTATAGGTGAGATTAGAAGACAACCCTAAAATCACAAAACACCAGTGATGGAGCTAGGATTAGAATTCAGTTGGCTATCCGCCATACCATCCTGCCTCCACTCTCCCTCCCATTATCTCAACTAAGATCCTGCAAAGGAACCTATGTTGGGGAATTTGGCACACTTAGGATAACACCCTTGTTCCAAAGTGTTGTCATTTTCAACAAATACTTTTTATTAGGAAGCAGCAAAATGCAATTATAGTATACCAAGTGATTCCCCCTGCCATCCTCTAATTTAATCTTTGTGATAGTCCTACGCTATAGTGGATGCTATCATTACTTCCATTTACTTCATTATGGACTTCACTGATACACAAAAAGAGTAATGAACAGGAGTATATATTAGGTCTGCTATCCTGTCAACTCTGTGGATACAGAATCATGTCCACTTTTTTCACTGTTGTCTGCAACACCAGGTTCATCTTTTGTGTGCCTGGCACACAAAGGACATTCAATAATTATTTGTTAAATATATGAGTATCTGAGGTCTTCCAACTCTAACTTTTGCTTTTTTGTTATATGATTGTGCTTTTCTACAATTTCCAGTAAATAGTCTGAAAGAAATTCTCTCCCATCTAGGAAACCCACTCTAAAATAAGATTCCTGAAGTTTAAATGAATCTGCCATAAATACACTTGATACCAAGACACATTTTGGGCTTTATAAAGTGTAAGATAATAAAAGGCATTTTCCCCCAAGCCTCAATGAGTAGCCAGTCATCTGGTTAGGATAAACGGGTCTCTAAGGCCCCTAACATTAGAAAGCATGTGACAATTGTGTGAGTGCTCAGTGATCAATTGTCTGTTTTCAGAGATTGTGCATTACACAAAAAATCGATAGAAAATAGCTCAAAAACACTTTGTATGTAGAAAAGTGCTCGATAGTTTACAAAATTTATTTCTCAGTCTAACTAGGAGACAGACTGTGAATTTCAAAGAAATTTCTTAATCAAGTTTGCTAAATTTATTTTGGGAAAATAGGTGGACCAAAGAATTGCTTAAATTCTGAGGACATTTCTGTAACAATTTAGCCATGATATTAAAATGTCATCTAGGAAAACTTATACTTTTCCTCAGCGAAACGCTCTCCTTTTCATATCTTCATTCCAACATTAAGAGATAAAGATAGATCAAGAAAGATAATATGGAATTAGGTGGCATTCCTGGGTCTCTAAGAGGAGCTCAGACCAGAGCTACCCAGCATGCACCATGCTCAGGAGTTAAAAACATCAAGTTGAGTTGCATCTGTGTATTCCCTTGTGATGCTACAAATCTACTGACCTTCCTAGCAACAAGTAGAGCTGGTTAGATGAAGAGCCTACATATAACCACAACATTAATCTGTCTAACTGGGTAATGAACTTCATTATTAACAGGGTTTAGTAGGCACTATCATATGCACAACCAAGAGAAGTTTAGACAATTCTCTAAACATCTACCAGAAAAATGAATCGTAAGAAAATATAAGTCTTACCCATTCTGCCACAAGCTCTTTCAGGTATAAAATGTATTAAAAGGAGCACAGGTCTCTTTATCACTATAAACAGACACTGTGACTACCTCATCTCTCAGAGCTGACTGAACACAGCTCTGTCTTCATTCCCCAAGATGTGTGTAGTTCTTTGTGTTAAGGACACCCCAAAAATCAATGTTTACATACAAGGATTTCTTTCCATTGATGAACTTAACATGAAATCCCCGCTTTTTTACAGATTCCAATTGATGGGAGCAACATATGAGTGCAAAACTTAAAATACTACATTTTAAAATTCCAATACCAAGGGACCAACAGGAAGAGAAAACATATTAGCAGAATGATAGAAAATTAATAACAGAGATTAAATAAAGCTTTTTTGAAAATAATTGGACTATGAGGTGTCCAAGAGAATCAAAATATAAATGGACAGTGGGTTCCAATATATTGGTATATTGAAGAGAAAAATCACATACAGGGCTTAATAAATTTACACTAATTGACTAAATGAAAAAAACAACTGGATAGATGAATAGATAAAGGGGTATCATCAAGCCTCCAAACACTTGCAAGTGGCCTTAGGAATCACACAATCAGTCTTTCCATTGAGATTTCTCCCCCAATTTCCATTCAGATAAGAATTTAAGCCCTACAAGTCATCCTCCTGCTGACAGTCCTGTGGATGGCATCTTTGACCTCCTTGTTTCTCAAGCTGTAGATAAGTGGGTTCAACATGGGGATGACTGCTGTGTAAAACACGGACACCAGTTTATTGAGATCCAGGGAGAAACTGGCACTAGGTCGTACGTAAATAAAGAACAGGGTACCATACAGGATGGAGACGGCTGTCAGGTGGGAGGAGCAGGTAGAAAAGGCTTTGTGCCTCCCATCAGCAGAGCGGATCCTCAGGATGGCAGTGAGGATGTAAATGTAGGAGACCACAATGATCAGACCACTAAAGACTCCCATAGCTCCAGCCATGATGAAAACCACCAACTTAATGAGCCCTGTGTCAGCACATACCAGGGAGAGGAGGGGGGGCACATCACAGAAGAAATGATTGATGACATTGGGGCCACAAAAAGGGAGGCAAAATGTGTTTGTTGTGTGAGTTGTGGTGCTCATGAAGGCAAGAACATAGGGACCAGCTACTAGCTGGATACAGAGGCTCTGGGACATGGCAACTGAGTACAGTAATGGGTTGCAGATGGCTACATAGCGGTCATAGGCCATGGACGCCAACAGAAGACACTCTGCTGCCACAAAGAACCCAAAAAACCACTGCTGCAAAGCACAGCCCAAGAAAGAGATGACTTTTCTCTGCAGAAAGAAGTCAGCAAGCATCTTGGGGCTCACAACTGAGGAGAAGCACATGTCCACAAAGGACAAGTGGCTGAGGAAAAAGTACATAGGTGTGTGAAGGCGGGAACTGATACATATCAGAATAATCATCCCCAAGTTTCCTGTTAAGTTGATAATGTAGAAACTCAGAAAGAGCAGGAAGAGAAAGACCTGCAACTGAGGGTTGTAATTCAAACCTGTGAAAATGAACTCAGTGACCCTGGTATAGTTTTCATTAGCCATTGACTGGTTGCAATTTCCGTTAGAAGAGCAGAGGCATCACAGCAGAGTTGGTGAACACATCTTCAAAATTGGGACACAGCAAATATATACTAGAAACTGAACTAACAAGGAATGATGGGAGTTAGTTACAAGCTGCAGCTGGGAATACAAAATGAAATAGAAACCACCACAAAAGATCACACCCACAGCTATAATATTTATGACTCTGTAGAATCCATCAAAACATCAATGAAAAAATGGAAGCCTAGAAAAGAGGAGCAGCTCGCTCAAGGTCTTCTCAGTTGACTCACTGAGCATAGGTTGTTTCACAATAGACATCAGTTAACTCCCACCTTAGTGAACTTTACCTGAGTTCACCATGTGTCCACATCCCTGGTGAAATGATGCAGGAGAGTAGTAGTGAAGCAAGCTGGAGAAGAAATGAGCAGTCACTCATTTTTCAGACGACTTTCTTTGCATTTTGTGATTATGACATAAGGCTGAATGCATATTACCCAACTGCTCTGGCATCCATCTCCTCTCACCCCAGGAAAGTTACCTTTTTTCCTCTGTGAAGCAAGAATACTAATAGTAACACCAACCTTGTAAATTGTGAGGATTAAATGAGATAATGCACCGAAAGCATTTAGCAGTGTCTTATTAAGCACCTAAATAAGTGCACCATAATTGCAAGTGTTTTTGCCTTACATACTCTTTTGAAAGAGCCTGCAAACTAAATATCTCATTTTATGTAAGAGAGAAACGGAGCTCAATCCAAATTCGCAATGCTAGTGAGTGGCAGAGGTAGGCTTTGAAACACCTGCCAAAATGGTCTGTGCTTTTCCCATTCTCACACTGGGAAATATTGATGTATTCACAATTCCTTTCATTTCAAAAAGAAAAAAATTCATTCCAATATGGGTACTGTACATTTTCTGGTGCTAAATTTATAGCCAGTGACCATTAGTGGGAAGCCCATAAGTTAATAAAAAGTATTGAGTTTAAGTATCACCTTTTTGGAAACAGTACAGGGAAGAAATTTGGAAAAGAGCTTAGATTCTCCCATCTCTGTATAGTCTATAGATTCTGATGTCACCCACTATAAGGGTGACCTTAGTTAAGTCAGCTGATCTCTCCGAACCTTACTTAAATGCTTCAGTTATTCAATGTATCTAAAATTATTGTGTTTGATCTCTGAGAATTCTCACCCACTTAGAATAAGAGGATGAATGTGCAAATGCTCAGAAAGCTACTTATACATTACTTTTTTAAAAAAAAATTATGAGTCCAAGAATATCGGAGTCCAAAATTAGACTTACACTAGACACTTTTCCTTCAGTTTTTTAATTTGAAATTCATTATTTGACTTTAGCAAGGCCTCCTGTGAAGCCAAAAATACAGTTTACATTATATGCTTAGCTTTAGAGGAATTAAAGAGACAGATGAAATTGCCAGTCCAACTGTCTACCCATCACAGTCACCTCCTGCTTAAACCTCCTAAAAGTCTACTAACTCCCACTGGATCAGTCACACACTGTACCTCAGACTTCATCTTGACAATTGCCTGAACCTCCTCAACTCTTTTCTATCAACCATAGTTTATACTATGCCTACCCAAGCCTTCTACCACTCTATGAAAATTTTAATTTCTAAGTTTCTCTTTTTTTAATTTGCCACTTAGAATGCTACACAGAGTGGTAGACACAATTGGCTCTCATGTTCACAACATTTGGATAATACCAAGACCATCTGTGTTAGTCTTCCTTTAGCAAGGAAGTCTCCCAGTTGGTTTAGACAGAGATGGAGTTAAAGTCAGGACTATTTGCCTCTCACCCTGCTGTTGAAATATCTCTGTCCAATTTTATTCTTGGTTTGTTCAGCTGCAGAATTTACATTTACCTCTACATAATTGATCTCTTCCTAGGTCTTGCTCAACATCCAACAAAGATGAGGATCGTGCTGATTCTGGGTGTGAGCCAAACATATAATTCATTTTAAGTTTACTTAAAATAATTTATGTTCTCCTGAACTTGTTAAAAATCAAGTAGAATGAAGAACAGAAGATGATTTAGAAGATCTTAGCTTACATTCTAACACGCTCTCTCCTTCTTCTTTCAAGATGACAAGAAGAACTAAAATATAAATGAGTCAAGTTCATCAGGATTCATCTCTTCCCTTAACATGGCTACCTTCACACACTGAATGGGGCAGGAATTTCAATTATTTGATTAGTTATTTGATTTTATTCTTTATCTTCTTCCAAAAAGAAAATGTGGAAGACTCCACTAAAAATATATTTAGTCTTTATCAGTTAGGTGCAAGTTCCCTGAAAAGTTGCATCATTTTTTTCTGTTATTGTTATTGAAAAAGCTTTGTCCCCAAAAGAATACCATATCATGGGAATGAGGCCACTATGGGAAAGTGCAATTAAAGTTTTGCTTCATATCCTAAGTAAGTTCAATGACATCTGTTTACTGATCATTTCAAGTGTATTTCTAACTGGATATAGACTCTCTCACCTCTAGTTCCAGGCTAAGCAAGGAAACCCTATGAAATTCTTTGTAAATTGAAGTAACACAGAGAGGGCAGTACCCCTCTTTCTTCTGCATGACTGTCTTGGGAGCAACGGCTAAGAATTCATAAAATAGACTTTCTCCAGATATAACACTTACCACCTGTGACCGAATAAATAATTTTCCCAGGACTTTGTTCAAAATATGTAAAGAGTTTTACTATTGTAAGCCAGGCCTGGGGAAAAAAAACTTTTTCTTTCTTTCTTTTAAATTGTATTCTAATCATGTAATAGCTAGTCCTTAAAAGTTAGCAGATTACATCTGAACACTTAGCATATGGCAAGAGAGAATACATTTCTTATTGCCAAAAAATAAAAACAAATAAAACAAAATGTGTTAGCATTATGTTTTACTTCCAAGACAAGCAGCATCGTCCTCACAAAACAGAGTCAGACCTGACTCTGGAAACCTGACTCTTGGTTCTAGCCTAGGTAAGAAAAAAACACAAATCCTTCAGTATGTAATACAACTCCCTACTCTAGAAGTTTTGTTTGTTTTGTTTTATTTTATTTTTAATTTTGTAGCATGCCACTACATTCTTTTTTAAATTGGGGTGACATTAGTTAATAACATCATACGGGTTTCGAGCATACAATTCTATGATACATCATCTGTATATTGCATTGTGTGTCTACCACCTGAAGTCAAATCTTCTGTCACCATATATTTGATCTTTTTTACCCTTTACTACTCCCCCACCCTCTCCTTCTGGTAACCACCAGACTGTTGTCTGTGTCTATAAGTTTCTGTTCGTCTCTTTTTCTTCTTTGCCTATTTATTGCTTTCAGTTTTATATCCCACATGTAAAATCATAGTGAAATCTTGACCTTTTTTGTCTGACTTGTTTCACTTAGCATGATATTCTCAAGATCCATCCATGTTGTCGCAAATGGCAGTACTTCATCATTTCTTGGAGCTGAGTAGTATTCTGTTGTACATATGCACCATGTCTTCTTTACCCAATTATCTACTGAAGGACACTTTGATTGTTTCCATATCTTGGCCACTAAGAGCTGAGCAGCAAACCCACATGTATGTATATGAGCATGTAATTTTTCGCAAAGGAGCTGAAAACATACAATGGAGAAAAGAAATCCTCTTTAATAATGGTGCTGGGAAAATTGAAAAGCCACATGCAGAAGAATGAAACTATACTACTGTTTGTCATAAATCAAAGACCTAACTAGAAGACCTGAAACAACAAATTACATAGAACAAAATATAGGTGCTAAATTTATCAGCCTTGGTCTTAGGGAGGATTTTATTAAATTTTACTCCAAAGGCAAGGGGAGTAAAGGCAAAAATAAATGAATAGAACTTTATCAAAATGAAAAGCTTCTGCACAGCAAAAGAAACCACCAGAGATACAAAAAGGCAAACAACTGAATTGATGAAGATACTAGCAAACAACAAGTGGTTAATATTCAAACTATATAAAGAACCCATACAACTCAACACAAAATAAACAAACAGTCCAATTAAAAAATTGACAGAGGCCCTGGCTTATGCAGCTCAGTGGATTGAGCACGGGTTGTGAATCAAAGCGTCACCAGTTCAGTTCCCAGTCAGGGCACATGCCTGGGTACAGGCCAGGTCCCCAGTAGGGGCCACATGAGAGGCAACCACACATTGATGTTCCTCTCCCTCTCTTTCTCCCTCCCTTCCCCTCTCTTTAAAAATAAATAAATAAATATCTTTTTTAAAAAAATTGACAGAGGACCTGAACAGACTCTTCTCCCAAGAAGACATACAAACAGCCAACAGAAATATGAACAGATGCTCAACTTCACTAGCTATTAGGGAAATGCTCATCAAAACTACAATGAGCTACCATCTCACTCCTGTCACAAGGGCTATTATCAACAAGAGAAGTACAAATAACCAGGTTGGAGAGGTTTGAAGAAACCTCTCATTCACTGCTGGTATGAAAGTAAATTGATAACAACCACTATTAAAAAGAGCATGGAAGCCCCTTTGTAAAAAAAAAAAACCCTCTATTGGGTTTCTACCTGAAAATTTTGCAAAAGTATTCACAAAGATATATGTTGTATTTGTTAAACCATTTGTTCTGAGAGGTTAAGTTTCAATAACTTTCTGTTGACTCTATATAAAAAAACTTTTTATTGACATAAAATGGAAATATAACATTATAGTAGTTTCAGGTGTACAATATAATTGGATATTTGTATATAGTGCAAAATGATTACCACAGTAAGTCCAGTTAGCATCTGTCCTTATATATAACAATAAATATTTTTCTTGTTATAAGGACTTCAAAGATCTACTGGGCTACTTTATTTTTTTATTGTTGTTCAAGCACAGCTGTCTCCATTTTCACCCTACCATGCCCCCTTGCCCCACCCATCCCCATCTCCCACCCTTGAACCTACCCCCTTTGGCTTTGTCCATGTGTCCATTATACATGTTTTTGGATGGCTCCACCCTCTGTGGTTACTGTCAGTTTGTTCTTTATTTCAATGTCTCTCATTGTATTTTGCTTACTTGTTTCGTTGATTAGGTTCCACTTATAGGTGAGATTGTATGGTATTTGTCTTTCACCGCCTGGCTTATTTCAGTGAGCATAATGCTCTCCAGATCCATCCATTCTGTCAAGAAGGGTAAGAGTTCCTTTTCTTTCTACTGCCTAGTATTTCATTGTGTAAATAAATGTACCACAGCTTTTTTTATCCACTCATCTACTGATGAGAACTTGGAGATATATATAAATGCACAGCCAAACACAAAATTTGTATATGATTTCATAGCCCCCCCAAATTATAATTAAACTTTTGAAAGCATTTGTAAGCCTACTATCTTAATATTTTCAATTATTAAAGGAAGTATTAGTAGACGATTTCATTGTGATTGAGAAGTTAATGCTGTCATCTAGTGGCAGCAAGTTTAACAACACTTTTAAGAAAGAACAATTTCAGTGTTTTTTCACTAGGAATGTTGCCTATCCTTTATTTCAACACAGTCTAGATTTGCCGAGACTGTGTTAACAGATGATGACTAAGGAGTAAAATGAGGAGAAACATGATGTTTCATAAAGAATGTGAAATGTGTATGGCATAAGTACTGAAAGCACATACTATAAAACATATTTGGCCCTCTTGTTCTAAAATAATAGTAAGTATTTAAAACTAAGTTTTCAAGAATTTAAGACACAAGATCATTCTGAAGAATCTTTATTAACACAAATTTGGAGAAAGTACATCTGCCTTAAAATTTGATGAATAGCACCTTGACCCATCATTACCTAACACAGACACAAAAACTGGCAGAAAGCATGGTGAAAAATAAGCAAAACAGAACAAAAAAAAACTTTAGAACAACAGAGACTATTTACATCCATCGAAGTCAGTGAACTAAAATTACATATCCTTTACAGAGACCTTCAAAGATAAGATCATGTAAGGATCTCAGCCAGCTTTGTGATTGTAAGAAATATAGACTATCCCCTTATTCTTTAGATGTGCTATTATGTTCCAGGGAAAAAGGCTCAGAAGTTTGGTTGAAAGAACATTGTACCTGGAGAAAATAAAACTGTGAGGCCAAAGTAGGAGGCCTTCGACAACCCACTGATTCTTCCAAGGCTTATCATCTATTAACAAAAATTAATGCCCTACCTATGACACAAAATTAATAAATCACAATAATAACTAACACTTTATTAAAGAATTATAATGCATTCTGCACTTTCCAGGCACAGATCATGTAATTGCCACAGCAAAGTCCCAATGAGCTACTGCTATGAGCAGAAAGTATAGGGGATATAAAAGGCGTTTGTAGAATATCTACTCCAAACACAGAGCTAGTATTATGGACCACAATACAGTATTAAGTGCAGCCACATTACATCCCCAGAACTTACCATGTAGCTGGAAGTTTCTGCCATTTGACTACAACACACTTTTTAAGTTTATGTTTAAAAGTCAAGGTCAAGTTTAGACAATTGATGGATCTCAACTCCTGGTAAAGCAAAACAGGAGTATTGTTAAGTCCCTGGTTATGATTACAGCATGAAGGATTTAACAAAGAATTTCTCCTTTCCTAGTCAGAAGCCTTGAGAACATTTTTAAAGTTTTGGAGTTCAATAACCCAACCATCTCAGTTTAAAATTCTCCATCTAATTCCTGCAGGATGAGAAATGAAAAAATCAAACTGAAAAAAATTGAAACCTAAGACATTGTGTGACTTGTCAATGACACAGAGTGATTCTCAACACAAAAAGACTCCCAACAGCCAGTCCATGTTCTTGCATCTTGCATGTAGATTAGCTGTCGATCTGTAGTACAGATGGCATTCTAGTTCACCCACTCATCAGGAACTTCCTCCTGTCAAACATCCTTAGGAATGAATCCTTGACTTCCTTGTTTCTCAGGCTGTAGATAAGTGGGTTTAACATGGGAATCACAGCTGTATAAAACACAGACACCACTTTATTGATGCCCAGGGAGAAATTAGAACTTGGACATACATAGATAAAGAAGAGTGTCCCATAAAGGATGGAGACGACTGTGAGGTGAGAAGAGCAGGTGGAGAAAGCTCTGTGCCTCCCGTCAGCAGAGCGGATCTTCAGGATGGCGATGATGATATAAATGTAGGAGACCATGATGATCATGCCACTGAGTACTCCCAGAGCTCCAGCCAAGATGAAAAGCAAAAGTTCATTGACCTTGGTGTCTGCACATGCCAGAGAGAGAACCGAAAGAAGGTCGCAGAAGAAGTGATTGATGATTTTTGGACCACAGTAAGGGAGGTGAAAGGCAAATGTCGTATGGGTCATGGCACTTATAAGACCTAGTATATATGGCCCTACCACCAGCTGCACACAGACCCGCTGGGACATATTGAGTGTATACAACAAGGGCTTACAAATAGCCACATACCGATCATATGCCATGGACGCCAGGAGGAAACAGCCAGTCACTACAAACTGGCAAATAATCCATACTTGGGCAGCACAGCCAAAGAAAGAGATGACTTTTTTCTCCACAAAGATGTCAGTCAACATCTTGGGACCAGTGGCAGAAGCGGAGCACACATCCACAAAGGACAAGTGACTGAGAAAAAAGTACATGGGGGTGTGGAGTCGGGGATCTATCCAAATGAGAGTGATCACCCCCAAGTTTTCCAGAAAAGTGACAAGATAAACCAAGAGAAGTATCACAAAGAGCACCACCTGGTACTGGAAGCAATTTGTTAAGCCCGTGAATAAAAACTCAATCACAAAGGTTTGATTTTCATAATCCATTTGTTTTAATCTGTAATGAGAAAGATTTTTCTTTGCAATAAATTTGTAATTGAGGGCTTCTCAATTTTAAATCTGAATTTAAGTTCCAGTTTTCTACATTTCATAGGGCAGACTGACCAACGACACTCCAGTTCAACCCCAGTGGTTGTCCTGTCTCCTATCTGTGTGATACTAAGTCATTGAATCTTACTGGGCTCTTCAGTTTCTTCCTCAATCGAATAGGATTTTGGAGGAGAATTACATAACTTAGACCTAGAAGTGAGCCTTGAAAGTCATAAGGTAAATCCTCCAACTGTATGAGGTTACATTTCTAAAACTCTCTGCCTTTGACCCAAGGTTATATTAAAAACATTACATAGAAAAAGGCATTGTGTGCATTTGATTAATTCAGGCTGATACTGTCACTGTAGGTATAGGGTGTTAGAACTATAACTTCCTCACCAATTCCTTAGATTCCAGAAAAATGATCAGTTGGGTTGTGGAAAAGATAAGTTCTGATGTCTAAAAGCAGAACACAAGAGAAGTTGGCTTTGGAAAAGAATAAAAATTCTCAGCAGTATCTCTCTGTGATGCCTTCTCCAAAATGCCTATATTCCTCATATCCCTGGTGACTATTATACCCATTAATCTCATCAAACTACATCAAATATTTCAGTCCATCAACGAAGAGACCAGTTCTTCAATACTGAGCCATAGTTGTAGCCAACTGATTGTTATCAGGAGCTGGGAAACAAAAACAATATTTTAAGGAGGAAAAGGACACACCTGGGCATTTATCTTAGAGAAATGAAAACTCATGTCTACATAATAACTTGTACAATTTCATTTATAGACACTTTTTTAATAATAGCCACTCAGAACAACCAAAATATCCTACAATTTGAATAGTTAAGCAAACAGTGGTATATTCATATGAATATATTCATATTCATTACTGAGTAATAAAATATTACTCAGTAACAAATAGGAAGAAATAAAGTATACACAAAAATCTGGATGGGTCTCAGTGACATTAGAGTGAGTTAAAGAAAGCCAATCTCAAAAGTTACATTGTCTACAATTCCATTTGTATATAATGTACTCAAAGTGGCAAAATTACAGAGATGTAAACAGGTTGGTTGTTGCCTGGGATTCGGAATGGTAGGAAAGAAAGCAGTGGTGTGATTATAAGGGGGTAGCACAAGGGAGGTCTTTATGGAGTTGGAATAATTTTGTATACTGAATGTGGTAGTGGTTACACAAACCTACACCCATAATAAAATGATACAGAGTTATACACACACATCACACTGACATGAGTTTCTGATTCTTCATGTTGTACACTTGTTGGAAAGATGTAGGCAGCGGGGAGAACTGGATGAAGAGGACAAGGAGCTCCTCTGTACTATCTCTGAAGTTTCCTGAGAATCTGTACTTATTCAAAATAAAGATTTTTTTTAGAAAAAGAATAAATGAGAAGTGAGATAGGAGGAAGTGATCATAGTACAAATAAAGGAAAATTAAGGAAGGGAGGCATACATTTTGGACCTTGAAATAATCGTTAATGATTCCAACAGCATAATTACACAAAGGTAGGGTGTGCAGCAATAGAAGTATTGACAGAAGTCTAACAACTTTCTCCTACGTTAAGAAAGTTTGAAAGGATTTTGGTGGAGAAAATTAATAAAATGAAAATTTGCTGACTACCTGTGATCTCAGAGGCAATGGAGTTTAAGTAGAAATAGCCTCAACAGGGTAGAATTTAAGATTAATCAGAAAAACTATACCTTAACAGTGAAATGTTTCAAGAATTTAATATTTTCTAAACACAGAAACTCATTTCAGGTCTTTCATATTTGTATTCATGATAACTCAAGGAGGATGGAAACAAAGGGTTTTGAGGGACACAGTAAATTTAGGCTATGGAAAAAATGTATGAGGATAAAACTGGAGCATACCCATCTATGATCTGAACCAACTCAAACTATTGTGTGAAAACCATAGCTTCTGACTGTCAAAATGCACATGCCTTTAGTTTTCCCAGCATTACTCAACTCAGAGTCTGATATAGAAAAATTATGATTCTAGGTATGTGTGTGACTATGGGCATGAGCAGCAGAGAATTCAAGTCAGTTGGTTGAGAGGTTTGTTTTCTACTTATAATACCCAATCTAAGCAAAGAAATTAAGACCCAGAAAAGCCTCCCAATTCTAACATTCAATGAACCCATGTATCTTGCAGCACATTTGAGTATCTATACTAATGGGAATATTCAACCAAAATGTACATTCGAGTTAAGTAATTTGGATCAAATGACACAGACTAAATACTCTACTTATACCAACTTTTCTTTCATGGTAGGCTTAGAGATGATGTTTTCTTAGGCTTCTAAACTTATTTTTTATATCTACCTTCCTGAAGACCATATAGCAAATCACTTAACTCACCTGTCTGAAGAAACATGCCTTAAACTTTGCCTGCTTAGGTCAAAGTGAGTGACAAAATTAACATTTTCTGATACGAAAATGAATCATTCTGCAAATGTAGACTTGTTACTCTTCCCAGCTTTTTCAGGTGTGTAGGATTATAAACAATACAATGATACACTCTCAATACCTGGGCCTTCTAACAGCACTTTTTAAAAGGATCAGTTGACTCAATTCTGCACAGTAGGCAATGGGGTTTTTCTAAAGGGCTCTGTGTGAATTGGAGCTAAGTCCCTCAAGGAGCCAGAAGCTCAGGAGATTAGTCTGAGAGAGAAGATATTAAAGTAGTTGATGAGAAAATAATTTACGGACTCTGAGTCAAGGGTAATTGCACAAAACAAAACTGTATCTTCCTTTGGGACCACCCCTCCCCCAGACTTTGAAATTCCAGTATTGAGCCTTCAGCTGCTGCATGATGAGCACTGTGCAGATTTGAGAATCTGAGATTACCATCCAAAAACGAACCTGGGCACACAGAAGCACTGAAGACCCTCTGATTGGCCCACAAGTTACTAGGCAGGTGGGATCGTTATAACCCAAGGATTTGGGTATTATTGAGCATTATGGATCTCAAAAGGAAGCCAGGATATAAGTAAATAAAAATAAGGTGGACTGGGGTGTCTATGCAGCAATGGAGAGCTCTAAATTCAGATAGCATTTTTGAGATACAAAAGTAGTCCACATTGGCTATATGAAAATTTCAAATATAAAAGTGAAAAAAATAGATTTGGACTTAAATTTCATAAATGCTTTAACATTAAACAAAGAAGTTTAAATTTCTGTAAGCAAAAATGATGACTCTTTCAAGGTATTTTAGAAAACAGATGAAATTTATTCACATAAATGTGGATACAGGACATTAATCTTGCCCCTGGAGATGTTTATTTTTCAAGGTGCTTTGAGGTTCTCCATCCTCTTGAGACTTCACACAGTCCTCTTTTTAACAACTGGGATGGAGGCATCTGGGTGAATGCTTCTAAAGATATTGACTGCTCAGAATCATCTATGCCTGCAGACATGGCCTGCCCTTCCCATTAAGAGCTAATATTCTCCCAAGTTATACGAAAATGTAGAGGTCTCCCTACTTTTAGAGAGCTCCCCTACCTTCCCTGGCCTGTAGACCTATAACTGAGGTTAAGTCTTAGTAAAACCCAAACAGGAAGATCCTGGGTTTAATGAGGGAGAAAAGGGGCTATCCCCCCAAAGGAAATGCAATAACTAGCAAGTATGTATGAGCAGGGGAAAGGGGAATGTGGACTGAATTCTGAGAGTGCTTGGTCAAGGGGACCAAGGAGAGATTTTCACTTGGGAACACTTCCCCAACGTAGGGCTTTAACACCCAGACAAACATCCTATGAGATGATGTGAAACCTCTACTTGAATGAATACATGAAAAAATGGTAGCCTATGTTGAACAAATCACTACAGCAGACAGTGTAGAAATGGACTGAGTTTCAGGGGAATGGGGAATCTACAATTTACAGCTGGAAGACCTATCAGGTGGCCATGTTCCAAAGGCCCAGAGGGCACACTCCTCATCAAGACCACAGGAGGGTGCTGGTGAGAAGGGTATCATTATCGCTAATATTATTACAGAGCTCGCCAAAACTCTGCAGACCTGGGCCTGTCCACATGTCACCTTTGTATAAGACCCCACAATAAATGCTGGAAGGAACAGATCTTTATTTACAACATTCCAACCCTGCAGGGGGCGGGGAGGCAGGGCTCGGAGCACCTCAGCTTGGAGCCTTCCTTTCCCACAAGACCCAGCACTTCCCATGCTCCCCACCAGGCTACTAGCCAAAAGCATCCCCAAAAGATTCCCATGCCTTTATCTGTGCAGGATTTGGAATACGTTGCCATCAGCCTCCATATAGTAGTCCAGGGAAGCATGTGTAGTCTTATTCTGGATCATGCTGAAACTCCAGAAAGGCACAGGTTTTAATAGTCCAGGAAAAATCCAGGTGCAGCAGGTCAGGATCTTTCAACGAAGTCCTTTGCAGCTCCGAAGTCAGCCAGAGTGTTTACTTTTCCCTTCTCACTGCTCTCTTTCAAACTGCATGGTAAAAATCCCTTACTACAGACAGCATTTCTCTTCCCTCATTACTACTCCCTGCAAAGCCAAGAGCAGCTTCACCTTCCCAAGCTGCATGGCCAAATTCCTTACTACATCCTAAGTGGTAGAAACCCTCCTTCTCCTTTCTAAACCACTTGGCAGAGAGAGAGAGAGAGGGAGAGGGGGAGGGGGGAGGGAGGGAGGGAGAGAGGGGGGGGGAGAGAGAGAGAGAGAGAGAGAGAGAGAGAGAGAGAGAGAGAGAGCGAGCACCAGCGAGCCTGGATGGCTGCTACGCTTGAGTTTAAATCCTGGCACCTCCTCCACAACCTCATTTCTGACTCCTCCCACACTGGGTTACACCAGCTCGCTCCTTCTGCCTTTCTGGAGCTGCCATTGTTAGTCTGGACAGGCACCACCTGAGACACAGAGGAACTGCTTTGCAGCAACCTGGAACCACCTCCTGGCTACATCATGGGTCAAAGACAAACCCATATCTCTGTCTCCAGGGGGCAGGTAAGCTATTTAACATGACTATGAAGCTAGCCAAGTCGCCATAGTTATGCAAATTAACTCTCAATGTCTGTCCTCTGCTTCTCCCTCCCCTGAGGCAGGTTTCCAGGAAATATCCTCTATATTGTATAACCATATACAATATGGTTAGTGGTAGCTCTGCTCTCTAGACCTGGACTGGCAGTAGGAGACAGTATTACAGGACCACAGAATTAACTGATATCCATGGGAATAGCAGCATTCCAAAACAAGAGAGGCCAGTAGACAGTACTGGACCAACACAAGACTGGAATGAATGATCTAACAGATGGAACATAAATCTTTTATTCTCCATTCTTCTCCTACTATATACTTGATATATGACAACATTCTTTACCATCTTTTTGCCGCCACAGTTAATTATAAAGAATTTACTTTCCTGTTTCTAATTACTGGGTTAAAAACCAGATGAGTCTTAATCAGTTTTTCCTAGACTTAGCTAGCCTGCAAATCAACATGAACTAATGCAAACAGCCACACTATGAAAGTGACTTCCCTGAGAAGGATGCCAGCTACCATAAAGAAGGGACCATGAAAAAAATGAGGAAGTCTAATGGTAGACCATTTAGTAAGAAATCATGGGCCCCACCCAGTGGACATAAAATTACAAAAATACTGTTTCTTTATCAAAAGATGCCAAACAACATGTAATTTATAAAATAAAAATAGAACTAACGATTTCTGCTATTTGAGGAGGACTCAACTTAGATGCGATGTATTCCCTCTAGATTAAGGACCATCTGCATAAGCTCTCACACACTGATGTCATAAAGAAGAGAAGAAAGGGAAGGGAAAGGAGCAGAATGGAGAAAAGGAGAGGAAAAGGAATTAAAAGAAAGATAAGACCAAAACATTCTGATGGGAGAGAGAGGGCCATGGCTGGCATTTTGAAGAGTGGAAGAAAGAGCAAACATCTTTCTTTTCTTAATCTCATGAAACAGAGCAAACCATTACTATCAATGATAGCTAGAGGATTAGAAATAAAAATTGTCAGCGATGTATGTAGCCTGTAAATTAGAAGCAATTGTACACAGAGAGAATGAGAATTAGTAATCCAAGGAAGTGATTATTCCCATGAGAAGTGAAGTGAGTCTTAAATCAGTTTGAGTTGAAGACATTAGTGAGCCGAAGAATGATTATTAGAACTAGAAGAGATAGAGACCCCTAAACCACATTGTCTCCCAGTTTGTTAGGAAAGATTATAATTATGACTTAAGGTAATTACATGTTTTACATTTGCTTAACTCACTCATTTAACATTTTTTCCCTGATATCTTACTCTGTGTCAGGTGCTCTTATCAGGGTTGTCAAAAGTAGGTTTACAGTTGTGACTATGTGAAACAGTTTATCCTTGAATTATTATTTATTATTGTATTGTTTTCTATATGAATGACTCTGAACCTACTTCTGCCCACCCTGCATGTATTATGTATTAATTTGTGTGCAAACCACACATATTTATTCAATCTCTTACAATTTTCTATTTAGGGCTTCAATCTATGCTTTAAAAAAGCTATAATTTCATTCCACTTATTGCACTCAATTTTTAACAAAGACTTATTATTATGTGGTGCTGAGTTTGAAAAGCCTTACAGGTACTATATTGAATTCAAGGATTATAAAGGCAGAATAAGTCCCGAGAAGGAAAACTGGAAAACTGAAGAGTGTCAATGCTAGGAACTTCTTTGTGGCTGGGGGGTAACACCTCCCCAGCCCCCAGGCCCCCATCCACCAGGGATAAGAATAAGTCTACCAAGACATGATCTGCTTGGGGAAGAAAGGTGGCTGATCTCTCAAAGGAGAAGGTCCAGGAGCCTGATCCTCAATGGGCTTTTATTGGGTTTAATTTGCATAGGAATACAGGGCATATACTCAAAGCTCAATCATTGTCAGGCAGTAATGATCAAACAATAGATAACATTCAAAGAACTATGAGGGCTTATTTTGAGTCAGGGTCAGATATCTAAAGGGCCATAAAACTTTGGGGAACAAACTCATTTCATGCTTGGACCCTTATTGTTTAAATTGAGGGTATTCTTAGCAAAGCAGGTTTCAAAGGATTTTATGCATTCTTCCTTAGGCCTGATTGCCCCAGGGAACCTGCCCTTTCCTTTCGAGCACAGGGCTGCACCCACCTCCAGTATTGTTTAAGACTTAAATCAGGTAGGGCAAGTAAGGCAGCCAAGAGATTAGGAGACTTCTTGCAGACAGAATGAGGCTATGTCAAAGCCAAGGGGTGAGGGGTAAGGGTCCATCACCCCCTTTTTCTATAGCCCCCCAAGTCCTTCCCTGAGGGCCTCTTCATGACCATGCTTGTCTTAGGTTTTTCCTCCCTTGAAGAATCTTACCAGTCATTGGCTAACCAGTCATCCGCCTGGAGCCAAGCAGGGTGAAGTACAAGGGGGCAGAGGCAGCGCCCTTACAAGGAAGATAAACTTTGTCTCCTTAATAGCTTATTGTCCCAAGGTCTTTTTACTCAGCCTTAGCCATGAGGGGTTACAGTTTCTGAAACCAGGCAGGGCAGTTCCCAACAGAACGCCATATGAAAAGATGGCATTCATAGGAGTTTAGACATACTGTATAAAATTATAGAACTTCACATAAAAAAGTAATTTAGATGGCATTGAGTCTATTTTACCCTCATTTTTATAAACTAAGACATTGACAACCAGAAATGGTATAACATTTATCTGTTTTTAAACGACTTTATAATTGGCAGAGTCAACATTTAAAATGACTCCTTAAGGACAGTCTAATTCTATTCTTGACACACACTTCAGCACTCCACTTATACAATGGCAAAAGCTGCCCTCTGAATCGCCTACCCAGCAGTGTATTCTTCCTAACAAATGTCACCCTAAAATACGTCGTTTATATCCACGTTCCTCAGGCTATAGATGAGAGGGTTCAGCATGGGAATCAATGGGTACAGAAGTCAGAAACCACTTTATTAACGTCCCAAGAAGAACTTCAATTGGGCTGTATATGAATATACAAAAGGGTGCCGTACAAGATGGCCACAGCAGACAAGTGTGAAGAACAGGTGGAAAAAGATGTTCCCCTCCCATCGGCAGACTGGATATTTCATGTGGTTTTACCTTTTTCCTCTGAGTAGCTCCAGAAGAAAAATGGGACATCTTTGAAAAATGGGGCAAAGTTCCTTTGAACAAGAAGCACTTGGTCCTGAGAGACAGAAACTCACAATTCAAATACTATACCTAAAAGTTATTACAAGTTGTTTTAGGAGACTGAACGTAAGCATGACAAAAGTCAAATATGAAATTTTAAAAAACTACATATATACTTGGAAACACCTTGCTTTAGGTGTATTTAGAATGGGGAAAGTCCTCACCTAGGTTAAGGACTCCAAAGTCCACTTGCAAATTCACTTCCATACAAATAATGTATGCTTAGGAGTCAAAATCCCATATAAACATTTCCGGTTATCAGTAAAATGTACTATATTCTTAACTTTTAAATCACTTACGTTGAGTTATGCCCAAAAGCAAGGCTTTACCAACTAAACTCTGTATAGATTCTAATCTATACAGAATTAGAAGCCAAAACCCCCAGAAAATTTCACAACACCCACAATCCCAAGTTTTGTAGAACCGATCTTATGAGACTTTTAAGCAGGGCTCATTTTGGTTTGGAACAATTGGTTTAAGATCATAGATTGCTTAATAAAGGGGAAAGGTACCACTGTGTTACTTGTTTGAAGTTTCAAATATTTTTTTTCATTGGTGTGGTGAACTAAATTAGCCCCCCAAGGGGAAATTGTGTTTCCCCAAAATTCATATGTGCAAGCCCTGACCCCTAATGCGACTGTATTTGGAGAGAGAACCTTTCATGAAATAATTAAGGTTAAATGAAGTCATAAGAGTGGAACTCCAGAACTGTAAAAGAATTCATTACAGTTCTTTGTGCCACGCAGTATTTTTTTTTTATAGCAGGGCTAGCAGACTAATGAAGTTGCGTTAAAACTTCCCCAAAGAAATGGGAATTAAAAGAATGACACTGAAGTTATCAAACATAAAATAAATTGGCATTATAGACAAGGCCAACAGGATTATAAAAGGCAGCACAAGAAAAATGTAATCCCTATTTACTTGAAAGATAGATTTTTTTACACACTTCTCTCACCCCATTATCTTCACGTGCATACACATATACTTCCTTATCTTCGGTCAAGTGCAAGTCATTCTACACAATTCTATTTGGAGCCAGTCTATCCAATTCTGCATCTGATTCCCTGACTTCATGCTTTCTTAAGAACTTCTATCTTTCATTTTTCCACACTCTTGAGATGTATCAGCCTACATGGTACTTACATTTTAGTGAGGAAAAATAATAAACAATACATTTAAAAATCATTTTGAGGGCACTGTAAGTTAGAAAGTGATAAATGTTATGGCTAACAAAAAAGGTAGACCCAAGTGAAGGAAAGATGAGTTTCTTGGTGGTAAAAATATCTGGGGAAAAATCCACTTATGCTTCCAGCAGGAGGAGGAAAAAGGAACAATTTTAAATACACCACAGCACCCTATACTTAACAATGCTCACCCCCAGGAGAAACTAGTTAACGAGAGCCTAACCTGGGGGTTATTATCAGAGCCCAGTTGACATTGGGGAAAGGAAATGGCCAACTTCAGCCCCCTCTAGCCTTCCACATGGGAGAAGAGAAATACCTAATTTCAGCCCACTCTAGCCCTCCTGTCCCAGCTAATGGCAGAGAAAAAAAACTGAGAAACACTTGTCAAGTTCACAATGCAGAGGCAGAGCTTCGCTAAAAGACTGAGACTGACCATGGGTCTATAGGACACCTCCACCCCTCACCCCTGCCTTGTCACACATCACTAAAGGCTGATTTACAGCCGTTCCATTTACCCAGTATGTCATGTCTATCTATCAAGAAAAAATGTACAGAGCAGACAAAAAGGCAAAAAATGCAATTTGAAGAGACAGAGCAAGTGTCAGAAGCGGGTGTGGTAGGGATGTAGGAATGATCAAGCCAGGAATTTTAATAAACTATAATTAAAATGCTAGAGATCAAAACCACTAACAAAAATGGAAAATGCTTTTGATGGGCTTATTAGTAGACTAGACATGGCTAAGAAAAAAATTAGTATGCCTGAGGATATATCAATAGAAACTTCAAAAACTGAAAAGCGAAGAGAACAAAGTGTGAAAAAAAATCCAGCATATCTGAATATGTAAGTGCAAATGGCAAAAGTAGACCTTGGTACTTGAGTTCTGGCTAAGAAGGAATTCAGAGCCAAGGCTCAAACTCTCAAGAGAAAGTCTATTCAGCAAGCAAAACAAAAGTACACTTGAAAGAAATTTTCCAGTGGGTGACTTAAAGAGTTGTCCCAGGGTGTGAGGGTGTGGGCTAGGGCGTCTTTTAACACCTTGGAGAGTGTTAGTGGCTTTCTTCTTCCAGCTGAACTAGTGGACCTGTCCTATTACCTCCTGTCCTTATATGCAAGTCAGATGGGGCTTTTCTCCAGCCCTCTTATTCTTCTCTGAGGGTGGGAGGGAGTCTACTGCATTATTAGATACATGCCAGGGGAGAAAAGGTCAGGGGTAAGATCTGAACCTCATGATCGAAGGCAATCTGGGGGAGGAAAGGGTTACTTAGGGGCCAGGTCTTGATTAGCAATACTTGTTTCCAATACTTGCTCCCCCAGGTCTGCCCGTTGCTAGGCATCTGCTGCTAAGTGTCCAGGGCTTTCTGCCCTGGTGACATTCAGTACCTGGCCTGTTCCCCTGCTCTGATCATGCTTATCTGACTGCCTACCACATAAGGACTATGGGACAGTTGTGAATGGTATTAACATGTGCACAATGGAAGTATAAGAAGGAAGGGGAAAGAAAGGAAAAAAGAAATATTTGAAAGCAATAATTACTGAGAATTTCCCCAAATTAATCTTAGACACCAAACCACAGATCCAGGAAGCTCAGAGAATATTAAGCAGGATGCATGACAACAAAAGCTATACCTAAGCATAAAATTTTCAAACTGTAGAAAATCAATGGTAAAGAAAAAATTCTAAAAGGAGCCAGAGACAAAAAAAAAAAAAACACCTTACAAAGGTAAGAATTGCATATGAGTTCTCCTCAGAAGCTATGTCTCATGAAAATTGATGACCTTCTCCCAGGAGACAATGTTACCAATCAGGAGATTTCAGTGCATGGAAGCCTTAATTGACAGAGAATTTCCCGAATGGTATTGGAACTTACTTTCTTTATAAGATAAGGAGAACCACATAAAGACTTATAGGGTAAACAAAAAAAAACTCCCATTGAACTTCTGTCAGTGCCCAGCATGAAGAATCAGCTGGGAACATTTCTCATTATTAAAAACAAAACAAAAAATTTGTCCTAATGTACATTGCATTACACTTACACTTACAAAGTCTAAAGGAAAAGAATATGATGCTATAAGAGAAAAATAACTAGAGGGGCTTCAATTTAGATTGAAAAATTAGTGTGATTCTCTGAGTAGAAGCAACACTTAAGCAGTATATGAAAAACGAGTAGAGTTGTCCATGTAAATGCGGTCAGGAAAGAATTCTAAAGAAAAGTACGTTAGGTTATCAGAACAGCAATAACTAAAGCTAGAGGAAGACAGTTGGCTTGAATATATTTGCATATATTGGAGGAGAGCAATTCTGGAAATTTATAATTATCACTTGCTTCCTGCTGTTCTCCCCGTAACCCCCTTCCAATAGATTTTGCATCATAAATGTTCAAGAAATAATTAAAAATACAGAAACTACTTCAGGTCTTATACCAGGAAATGATGATCTTCAAAGGTGACCTGTGGTTTGAGACATGTAATATAGTAGAGATACAGAGCAAAGTCATTTTAAGGCAAAATCTGACTGGGAAAGAAACTGTTGCCCTTCCTAGATAAAAGTAGGAACAAAATTTCACTTTCCTTTGTCACACCTAAGCCAAAATTTTAACAATTCTTAGTGAAATGGTGTTGTAAAATTTTACAAGACTGATAATTAACAATGTTAATTGCATATAATCTTTGACCTGTCTTACATTTGGAAATTCATACTATGGAAATGTTGCAACATCATTTGTGTGGGGAATAAAAGGAAACGAACTGAATTTGTATCATTAAGAGAAACAGACATTTCTTTCTATGAACTATTATGCTACAAAACTACAAAATGTAGTTTCATGTGAATTAGTTCGATTTCATCACATTTGCATTGTGTCATTTTTAACATTTTGTTATCATTTCAAGGCTTTTAATAAGGATAAAACTTGCCACCATGTATAAAATTATAGCCTCTGGGAAGTGGAGAGAAAATGCAGATCCTTAGAGAGAGAAAAAAATTAGAGACTGAAGCACAGAGTTGCCGAGAGTATCTTCATTTTCCTTAATTCTTGACAATGATAGTATTCACCCACGTTAAGAAGTGTTCCATGAAATCAGAGAATGTTGGAACGTGGAATAGCCTGAAGAGAAGACATCGAGACCAACCCCTCAATATATTTATTTACTGATGTATTTATTTACTGATATATTTATTCATTCATTTTTTCCAGTTTTGGCACAGACTGTAGCCTCTCAAAGATGAATTTTAATGATAAAATGAAACCTACTGGTTGTAAAACAAGCCCAACAACTTAGAAGAATATGACCCTCTTTGCTACTTCCAATGTCACATTACTGAACTAACCAACGTTAACAGTTTGGTCTGTAGCCTTCCACACTTCTCTCTGTGATCGTGTACATATATTGAAATGCACATGCCAATATATCTTATACATCAGATAGGTTTTACCCCACCTCTTTTCCTGTTTTTTTTTTTACAAGTTATAATAGTTGTACGGATTAAACTTGGACTTGATTCTTTTCCATCTATCAATAATTATATCAGAAAGTTTCCCTTAAACCAAAGCATGAACATCTAACATTCTTTTTATAATTAGCTATGCAACGTTTCAAAGAAAGAAATGTATGTTTCTCCTAATAATGTAAATTCAGGTTGTTTCCTTCTATTTCCTCTACAAAAGATGCTCCAACATTTGTTTCTGGTACTTATATTTCTGTAACATGCATTTCCAAATGTAAGATAGCTGGGTCAAGAACTGTGTGCCTTTGAATGGAAATCATCAAATTACAAAGTATATTCTGGAAATGTAGCTATTCACACCTAGCTACATTAGTTATGAAAAAAGTTGTTCATATCCAGATGGTAACCTTACTAGCCTTGCACATAATCGTTTTAATGGTTGCCAATCTGATAGATGAAAAAAACAAACATTGCTTCATCATTTGATTTCATTTACTTGGTCAATCAGAAGGTTGAGCAATTAATGTGTAACATATTTAATATAGTTATGTATATTCAATTTAGGTCATTTGTATTTCCAGTTGTATCAGTTAGCCATTCTTCTATTTTTCTGCTGTTTCATTTTTCTACTGTGCTTCATGTATATACATTCCAGCACTTTCCTACTGACTTTCCTATCAGGACATTAACTCACTGTGAGTCACAATAGCTCTGCAATTGTTCTTTCATTTTCTATTGTTCAACTTTTAACAAGGACTATGAATCCTTTATTAATGAACTCTGTTGATCTTTCCCATATAATATTTGCATTTCTGTTCTGGAATAAAATACCTTCCCACATATAAGAATATATAAAAGTTCTTTTGGGTTTCCTTCTGGCATAAATAACATCTTCTGTATTCTCCATCATTTCACAAAGGAGAAGACTGATGCAAAAGCAATGTAAACAGCACTTTCAGCACACAAGTGACCCGTAAGAGCAGAAAGGAATTTTCTGTTCTCCAATTTACCACACGATACTGAATCACATTATTGCATTTTTCTTTCAAACTTGATCCTGAAGGCATCGTTCACCTCCTTGTTCCTCAGACTGTGAATGAGGGGGTTCAGCATGGGGATGACCACTGTATAAAATAGAGAAATCACTTTATTGATATCTATGGGTGCTGAGTCAGGCAGAACATAGCTAAAGAAAAGAGTCCCTGTAGAATGCAGATGGCAGCCAGGTGAGGACAAGTGGGGAAAGTTTTCCACCTCCCATCGGCAGTCTGGAACTTCAGGATGGCCACCAGGGTGAAAACACCGGCGACAGTGATGATCAGGCCACGGCATACCACAATAGCTCCAGCCATGGTGAAAAGAGCCAACCTATTGTTCCAGCTGTTGGCACATGCCAGGGAGAGAATAAGCAGAATGACACAGAAAAAGTGGCCGACCACATCTGGACCACAAAAGAGTAAGCAAAAAGGTCCCTGGAGTAATGTCATGTAGAATGCCTGTGGCATGAGGTCCCCCCACCAGCTGCACACAGAACCGCAGGGACATGATGACTGTGAACAAGGAAGGTTGCAGATGGCTGTGTACCAAACGTGCACCATGGCCGCCGGGAGGAAACTACAAACTGACCAAAAACCACATCTGTCAGCACAGCCCATGAAGGAGATGACTTTTCTCTCCAGGAAGGTGTCACACAACATCTTTGGAGCAATGGAAGAAGAGGACCAGACATCCACAGGGACAATTGACTGAGAAAAAAGTACATGGGGGGTGTGGAGTTAGGAATCCATCCAGATAAGGGCCACTATTTCCAAGTTCATCCTCAATGTGACAAGATACACAAAGAGAAATAACAAGGAGAGAATCATCTCCTGTGAAAAACTATCTGTTAAACCCACAAAAAGAAATTTAGTCACTGCTGTTTGAATATTATAATCCATTTTGGGGTGGCAATCTGTAAGGAGAGCAAAAAATATTTTTTTATAGATCAATAACTAACAAAGCCATATATATAGCCTTTGAATCCATTAGCTATCATTAATACCTGTGTTCTTCAGATATTATAAATATTTACTTTTACAGCTCAATTTTACTTTTCTCCTTATACCAAACAGTTCAAACATGTAAAAAGTTATGGAGATATATGTATAACACTCTTGTATTTGGTACTCATCTTGATCAAATCACAATATGCTATAAATAACCTTTTTAAAAATCATGACATGTGCAATAAACATTCATGGAATTACTCAAACTCTTGGGTTCTAGGTATGGTTATTTTGCTAGTTATCTGTGTGACCTGGACAATTTACATTTAATGTCTATGGATGTTACTTATTTATTTAAGTTTATGGAAGACCTAATAATGTTGTCTTCCAGCTCTTTAATGTCATGATTTTAGACAATGGCATTAGTTCCCATTCCATTCAGTTTAGTAGAATAAAAATGATTATCTCTGAATCCACATCTCAAGAAAACTGTAAAAAAAATAAAACACACAAATCCTTCACACATTCAGCTTAACTTGGGAACTCACATGGCTGAAATGGAAGTCCTTCTACTTCACTCTATTGTCAGTTACTTCTCCGTCCTAACAACGTGCTAATAAAAAGTCCTGATCCGCTATTTGTCATTGTATGCGACATACATAGAAAGAAACAGACCTTACTAGAGAAGGAAAGAAAGTATTAACAATCTGAACTCATGTATTTGTTCACTCATTTCCTTCTTTTTATTTTATTTATTCTGTGATTAAATTTACTGGCGTAACATTGGTTCATAAGATTATATGAGTTTTAAGTGTACATTTCCATAATATTCAACAAGCACTTTTGACTGCCCACGGGACCCCTGGCAAGGCCCAGACACTGCAACTACATCTGTGCAAAAGGTAAAGTGTTTGAGCAATAGCTGGATCTTGCTTTCCAGTCAGAGGTGACTATCAACAAACGCATAAATACATAATGAATACAGGTGTCTGTGAGCTCTCTGAGGCTGCCACACCAAGTCACCACAAACCTGGTGGCTTAAAACAACAGAAATGTATCCTTTCACAGTTCTGGAGGAAGAAGTGCGAAATCAAGGTGTCGACAGGGCCGCACGCCTTCTGGAGGCTCGAGGGGAGAATCTTCCCTTGTCTTCTCCTCCAGGTTCTGGTGCCTGGTGGTGTTCCTTGGCTCATGACAAATTAACAGCATTTTCTGACTCTGTCTTCCCATGGCCTTCCTCTCTGTGTGTCTCTATGTCCTCTCCACTTTTTAAAAGGTCACCAGTCATTGGATTAAGGGCTCACCCTAATGCAATATGACTTCAACTCAACTTCATTACAACCGCAAAGCGGCTATTTCCAAATAAGATCATATTCTGCAGGTCTGGCAGACATGAATAATTGGAGGACACTGTTCAACCCACTATAATGTGTAAACATAGATCACAGACAGCAGGAAGGCTATGAAGAAAAGAAGGAATCTCAGCTCAAATGCCACTGTATGTGAGAGCACAGTAGAGAAGAATCAGCACAAGCTGGAACCAAGTGAACCTAGAAATAAACGCTGGCTCTGAATCTTTCTATATGTGCAGCTTTGTATTATTAGTGCACACTTAAAAGGAATGAAGAAAACTTAGCTCACAGAGCTCTTTGAAAGAGTGGACTAAATAAAATATACCAGATACCTGTTACATAGTAAGTGCTCCAAAAAATTTAATTCTTTGCCCCTTCTCTCTTTTACTAAGTTTTTCTTGACCCTCAGGTCACTGTTAGTTTCTCCTTCATCATGATTCCATAGCATCATAACATCCCTTTGAAACAGCGTTTATCAAATATATCACATGATTTGCCAACATATAACAACTTGAGCAAAGCAAATCTGCTTTATTAATTTTGTGTCCCCTGTGCTTAGTCGAGTGCATGGGGGCAGATAATTGAATAAACAAATGTCAGAGAAAGAAAATTATCACTCTAATTGGAACCCTACTTTTCTTCAATTGCACATTGCCCCAGGACAGAATCATTTTACAGTTATGAAGACAACATATGTGTCAGTCTGATTCTCAGCAAAGAAACATGGAGAGCACAAGAATGCCAACAAACACAAACAGAAGTAGTGACAACCTTGGGGATGCCGTCCTTTTATTTGGAAATAGGAGCTTTAGGCTGGAGATAAATAAGGGAACAGGTCTTCTGTCTTCAAATGCTGGAAGAGCTATTCTGACAAAGGGCCGTTATAAACAATGGCGGTTTTATTTTGTTCTCTGGTAGCCCAGGAAGACAATTGGTGTCCTAAGGGATTTCAATAGTAAGATCACAGATTTAAGCTCAAAAGAGTAAGAAAATTTTTTAAACTTAGAAAGTTCCAAGAGTGAATAGTTGCTTTTGGAAGCACAACCGTCAGTTTAGGAGACGCAGTCGACAGTGATCAGACAGCAGCTTGTCAAGAATATTGCAGAACAAATGACGTGAAGGAGTTGAGCAATTTTTTGTAAAACATTTGTACATCGGAGTTCTGTTATCTTGTTAAGCACATTGCCCTAATACTGGGTAATGGAATTATTTTTATTTTCTCGTGTTCCATATGAACACAACGCAAGATATCACAATAAATAAGTAGGCTTAATGTTGAAAAGTTCCTGAACAATATTGCTGGTAAAATTAATATTATTCATAGAATAACATTAGGAAAGAAGGAATGGACCATTTCAATTGACCCACAGAAAGTCAAGGTGCAGGACACTGTGGAACAGTCATGTGACCACTCTGTTCATCGTGCGGTCCACGAGTCGACAGCACCCGCATCACTCAGGAGCTGATCAAAGACGCAGACTCTGAAGCCTCATTCCAGTTCAATCAAAACCTACATTTTCACAGAACCCCCACATGATACACACACATTGTCTTCTGAGCACTATCAGAGTCACTTACATTTCTCTACATGTGAACCTTCCAGTGAATCACCTGTGTAAACAACACTAATATTTGTCCTATGATATCTAATAATATTAATATAAAGTTGATTTGCCATTATGGCACAACTGTAGTTAGCAAGGTGGTCACATCGTTTATCTCTCCAGTAAATTATCTATGAAAGATCCCTGTGGATTGTGTTTGTGGCATTGGTTAATAAGTGGATATAGGTCTCAAGAGTACATTTCTATATGCCCAGTATATTGCACTGTGTGCCCACCACCCAAAGTCAAATCTGTCACCATATATCTAACATCCTGTACCTTTGATCCCCATTCTTTTGTTGTCTGTGTCTATGAGTTTCGGTTTTATATCCCACACCTGTATTCACTTATTTTAGGGTATTGTTTATGTATCTCTGTTAACTGCTTCAAAGGAAAGGATCATTTTCTAGAAGTAAGTGTGAAACATTCAACTCTGTTCATGGTGGGAGCCTTTCCAAAGGGTGTGGCTTTCTAAGTACTTGTTAAAGGAGATAAATTTCCAACTAAAGTGGCTGAGAGTTAAGACATATTTCTTGACCTGCACATTGATTCACATACTGCACAGAATAAAGGGCATTTTCAATAATTTAGAGCCAAGTCCCTAAAGAACTAAAACCTCAAGAGTTTAAACCTGAAGGGATAAAATTTAAATGATCTCAGTGGCATTTAAACCAAGTATTATTTCTAAACCGTGTCTGTTCTTCAAGAGAGGATTCTTAAGAAAACAATGTAGGGTTTCTTTTCCCACTTGGGATCCTTCTTTACCAAAAGAGAGCCCTCTTTTCTACCAGTGAGGAATGACACATTGAGCAGTCAGAACCAGCTGGGATGAAGTCATTTGCTGTCTGGACTCGGGAGTTGCATTGCCTAGGTGTAAGCATCTCAGTTCCATGCTTGACTGACTGTGTCACTTTGAGCCAGCTTTACATCTCTCTGTGCTTCATTCTCTTCACCTGTAAATAAAGAAAACAATGGTTTGTAGCTCGCAGAGATGTTGGAAGGGTTTAATGAAGTAATACATTTAAAGTACTTATAAGAGTGTCTAGCACAGTGTTGGTGCTCATTGACACAACTGATTCTTATTAAAAATCTAGAGCATAGCTGGGGAGGTAATATCCAGACATAAAAATAAAACAGCCATTCAAAAGATAACTTGCTTATTTCTAGGCAAAAATAATAACCAGTCACTGGACTCTGAAGCTGGAGTAGATGAGAAAATTTTCAAAAGAAAGACAAAATTTAGCTAACTAAAGGTAAGAGGGAAGGTAACAACTAACGAGATGAACAGAAGCAGGGGACCAAGAAGAGAAACAAGGAAGTTGTTCGGGATGGAAGGGTCATATGAGAGAAACAAACTGTAGAGTCTGATAACAGGTTGAAGTATCTCAATCACCACCTTCTCTGAGAACCTGATTGTTTATTCATCAAGGAGAGCTCATCTCTCATCCGTCAACCTCCATAACATTTCATGGTAGCTCATTGTCAACGCCCATTAAGTAACTATCTTAGAAGGTTGTCAGTAACTGATGTTGTGTAAGTATTTGTTGAATTAGAGTGAGATGTCCTTAAACCAACAAACGCTGGAGAAGCTGTGAAGAGGCAAGAATGAATTCTCCCCTTGGAGCCTCCAGGGAGGCCACGGCCTGGCTGCCATCTTGCTTTGGGCCCAGTTTGTGGGGATGTGTCACAGCAGCCACAGTAAACTAATGCACAGGAGAAAGGAAAAAACAAAAATCAGAGTGGAAAAAGATTAAATATGAAACAGAAGAATAATAGAAAAGGCAATGGAATCAGAAGCAGGTTCTTTGAGAGGTCAATAACACCAAAACACTTCTTGCCAGATTGATCGGAAAAGAAATCACCAATATCAGCCATTAGAGAGGTGACAATGATATAGATTCTACTATAAATTAAAGTGGCCTGAGCTCAAAAATATACTCAGACTTCTGGGATGTTACAAATGACCTGGCCGGTTGTTCAGGTGCCTGGAAGAAGCAAGGTTGCAAGACCAGAGACAAACCGCTCTGGGAGAGAAGCGCGTGGATGGAACTGTGGGTGTGTTCACAGTGTGCACAGACCTTTGTGCCTCATATTAATACCAACCAACATTACCTGCTGCACAAGTCACTGGCTGGGTAGGCTGATGACTTCACCAGTTGATGTCAGCCAGCCTTTGCCCTCATTCACCTCAGTGCTGGCATCATGGACCCATGAACGGAGTAGCCATGGCAACAAGGATGAAGGCTATGCAAAAACCAAACAACAGAATCGCTCTCTCACCAAGGCCGATCCAACAACCTTGTTGCTACTGCTGAGGCTGATAGTGCTACTTGATGAATGTCCATCTTGTCAGTAAAAGAGGACTGACCCTCGGCTGTCAGGATGGTCCCATACCCCGGGGAAACTAATCAGCCACATGGGGTTAAGTTGATCGTATCAGACCCCTTCTACAGGGGAAGAAGGAGTGTTTCCTGAGATTAACACAAATTTCTGATTTAGATTTGTTCCAAGGCTATGGTACTTTGGCTATCATTATCTCAGAACTCACAGAATATCTAACTTATCATCATGGGATTCCACCTAACACCATCTCAGTCCAAGGGACACAGTTCATGGTGAGAGGGGAGAATAAGCCCATGACCTTGAAGCCCACACGTCCTCCAGAAGCTACTGGCTGACCGAATGTTGGAAGGGCCTCATGAGTGGTGTTGGGATAACAGCTTGGGAATGTTACCTCACATTCCCAATGTGAGCAGGGATGCTCTTTTTTAAGGGGTTCTATATACAAGGTACTTTGACCCAATGGTCATGATATGACCTGCACTGACCCTGATAGCTAGAATACAAGAATCTGGTATCCATGAGATAGAAGTGAAAGTAACCCCTATCGTGATTACTCAAAAAGACCCCCTTGGTGAGTTTATGTTTCCTATCACTTCAAATTGACAGCCAACGGACCCTACGTTCCTTTGCCTGAGAGCAAACACTGCTACTGACCTGCCTGGCAGCCCAGAGCCCTGGGGAATTAACAGCCCCAAGAGCGGCCTTCAACTTGTAGCTGATGAGAGCTGGTTTGTAAGCACCCCAGCGCCCTGGTCACTCAGGGGTTAACTCTGAGACCTGTGCTTTTCACCAGCTTCCAGAGGCTCCTCAACCATGAGAGCTCCAAAGACCCACTGTGGTGGCTGCTTTTCACTGGCCTCCTTCCCTTTCCTGTCTCACTTCCAAACTCCTGTCCTGGTACTTCCTTCACCACCCCGACAATCGTTTCACCCTCGAATCCTGGTCTCAGGTCCTGCTTCTAGGAGACACAAACTGGGAAACTGGCCTAACCTGAAAAGCAAGAAGATAAAAATATTAAAGCGTCGATGGCTATAAAGAAACAAAACACCTCCATTCTTATCCTTTTGCAAGGATATGTCCTAAATCTCTCTTCACAGACAGCAAAGATCAGTGAACTTCTTTTCCTTGACCTTCAGAGTGGAGCTAAGCTTCGGGGTGTGTGTGTGTGTGTGTGTGTGTGTGTGTGTGTGTGTGTGTGTCAACGTGTGTATATGGATGTGTGTGTGGTACTTAAACTTTTAAAATCTGCCTTGTACATTGAGCTTATACCTGGGGGAAAATGAGATCAATTCTAAAATAGTAACAGTAGTTATGCTTGTTCGGTTGAATCACAGATGATTTCTTACTGTCTTTTTTTTCTACTTAAGTATCCTTTACAAAGATCTCTAATAAGCATGATGAGTTTTGTCACTTAAAAATCAGAGTGAAAAGTCCTAAAGATAAACTTTTGGCTGCCCCTTCATCCTGACTGAATGATTGTTGAAGGAGATATTCTATCTCTAACACAGAATCCAGGCCTGATTTGCTAAATCACTCTTACATAAGGCACAGCATTTTGCAAGGAAATAAGCAGGGCCTCTCTAGTGTTTTCAGAGAGAAAGAACAGCCCTGGTTATCGCTAAAGAGAAAAACAAAGGTCTCATAGTGGAGGGGAGCCCAGACTTCGGCTTGGTTGGCGGTCGGCCATGGTTTACACTGAAGGGGAGGGACAGAACAAACCTTTTTTCAAGCCAAGAGTGCTGTTCACCGTCATGCTTCAGTAGGAAAGAATGGCAGAAGGTCCACCTCCCTGGACCCTGAGGACACATTGGTAGCCTCACCCGTATTGCTGTATAGGACAGAAGTTGTACATGCAACTAGCAATGGAGAAAAGACACTTGGGGCACAACAGGTGAGCCTCAGGCAGCTTACAGACACAGGATACAGAATGCTAGATGAAGCTTGTGTCCTAAGCGCACAAAATTAGGCTCTGTGGTTACCCCAAGTGTCAGCCCTTCGAGGTTCACTTCCTGTCACCTCTGGCATGAAGATTCATCCATACCCCGATTGGAATGCCCTTCCCAGCCACAGGACTCCTTGATATTTTAGCTGGCCCCCTCTCTTTGTGGACATCACAAGCACACAGAGGAAGACAAGTACCATGTGATTTCACTCGTGTGGGATCTAATGAGCAAACTAAACTAACAAGCAAAATAGAGACAGACTCATAGATGGAGAGCAGATGACAGCTAAGAGTGGGGAGGTTAGGGGATGGAGGGATTGAGCAAAAAGGAAAAAGGACTCATGGACGTGGACAACCGTGCAGCAATTGTGGGGGGTGGGGAGGGGATATAAGAGGACAATTGTAGTGGGAAAATACAACAAAAAAATAAAAATTAAAATTAAAAAATCATATTACAAGGCACAGTTCTTTACTACATAGAATTCTCCCTGAGGCTGAGCTACAGGGGTCTGGCACAAATAACACCCCTTTTTATTACAAAATCATAAGCATGTCATTCTGTAACACAACAATAATACACTCAAGCACACCATATTACATATTAGGTGAAATGTTCAAATTAGAACTATAAATTAGTACACCCATATTATTACCCTACCAACCACACTCAAGCAGGTGTTACTTCTGCCAGACCCTGTATATTGGAGTAAGCTCTGTATTTCCCCTCCCTATACTGCTTAGCACAATTAGGCATACAAAAGAAAACTCACTAATACATGCACTAATACATATTTTAAATATATAATATATACATACACTAATATCTAGAAAGAGTATATATGTGTATATGTGTGTGTGTATATATATCAGGCATTTTTATTTTATTTTTGCACTGGGTTGATACTTGAATATATATGTATTAGTATATATATTATATATATTCAAGTACCAAATATATATTATTATATATGTATTGGTGTATGTATTTTATATATTCAAGTACCACCATTAAAAGCTTTGTGGCATGTTAGTGTAAGTTGTACCAGGAAGAAAATGGGCCACTGTAAACAATCAAGGAGGTCAGGAATCAACTAATCTAATCTTAAGTGTCCTGGTTTATACAATGATAACAATCTCAGTATTTGCTTCTGAGGACTGTAACAACGGTTAAATGAGAAAACTCATGTAACAGTCTTAGCACACTGTCAAGTACAAAACTGTCAATAAACATTAGTTTTTATAATCAATTCATTAAGAAAAATATTTTAAAAGAAACAGAGCTGGAAGAAATCTTTTTTAAAGTATGCGTCATCACTGTTAACGTTTTCCTAAATCAGAACTTCCTGAGGTGTTAACCCCAGCTCTGCCATTCACCAAACGGGTTACTTGTCTCTCTGCCAGCTTCCTCATTTGTAAATGGATAACATTGTTTCACCTAAGTGCATAACTCGTCTAAAGTAGTCAACAAATGTCATTTTGTAAGCACAATAAATACTTGGTAATCACGATATATATATATATATGCTATTTTGCAAATGAGAAACCACTACCCAAAGCATCTGGGACTTGTCTGAGGTCACAGAGAAAGTTAATGTCATTGTTGGAACTAGAATCATGTAACTTGACTTCCAATCCAGTGTAAAAACACACACACACACACACACACACACACACACACACAGCATCAAAAAGCCTGCTAAGATCTCAAGACAAGAAGTCATCAGTAGAAGCCCTGGCCAGGTAGCTCAGTTGGTTAGAGCATCCTCCCAATACACCAACGTTCCGTCCTTGGTCAAGACCCATACAAGAAGCAACCAATGAATGCACATATGGGTGCAGCAAAAAATCAATGTCCCTCCCTCTCTCTCTCTCATTTCAATAAAGACATTTTAAAAAAGAAACCATCACTGAATCACTGAAATAAGTCTAGATCTGGCCATATTAAAAATCCACTGAAGCAGCTTTCAAAACCTGGGCAATGACAACACAAGGCCAGCAGATGGCAGTACATCCACATACAAAGAGGTCGCTGGCTGGCTACCCAGTCTTCCAGTCCTTACCCTCTCCTTACTCAAGATCACACAAGAAAATCTAAACCCAACCTCCGATACTGACCACACCACAGTATCTTCTTTGTCTGTTCAGCTTTAGATCTCCCCAATCATATACTCTGCTACCAAACCAGAACAGAAATTCTCACAACAGTTTGTTCGGGAAATCCTTATTGTTAGTTAACTAATTTGCTGAAACAAAAACAACTTTTTAAGAACGTAGGAAGCATTTCATCTCAGATTTGCCCATTAAATCATTCTAGTGTTTATCAAGTGGAAAATATTACCTTGTGCTTTACAGGCAGGTCATGGAGGTAACAGATGCATCACTGCCACCCCCACAGTCCCTCCCTTCCAAAAAAATAGAAAGGATATTAGGATTGCCCGTTCTGAGAGCAAAACGGTAAGTGCATGAAATACAATTCAGACTGAAAATATACAAAGTCACTTTTGAAAGATCTGTCTTGTTACATTGGACAGAAAAATGATTAAATTATTGCCTTATCTAAAGATAAAAGATAACCATTAGAAGAGGGATTTGCCAGTGACGGAACCCCCAAAAACAAACACACAGAAAAACTCTAAAACCAGATGCTAAAGGTGGAACTTTCTGTGCAAAGGTGTTATCTGGGGTAAGGAACTCTAGTGCACCAATCTTATGGCCACTGAGCCAGATGCTACCAAATATTCAAATTTTAGCCACAGCTCCCTCACCCATTTCCATATCCACCAAGAAAGCTTCAAATTAGCAGAAGGCACCTCACACAGGCACACTGGTAGGTATGTTCCAGGGACCCCCAATTCATGAGGCCCGTGTTAATTCACTGCTTGTGGAACCAAGTACTTAGTGATGAAATCATGAACTGGTACTCTACATTTGTGCAGCATTCTCTCGTGAAATTTGGGGGGCTTTTCGGTATCATTCTCTTGTGATATTTCCTGGCTGAAATCATAAGCCATCGATCCAATTACTCTTGAGACAAAGATTTTGTACTTGAAAACCAGATTAGATCCAGGACTAGAAATGTGTGAAGTAAATTTTTTTGTAAGATCTTTGGGCAGCCACTCAGCTTCCTCCCATGACACTTGAAACCCATGGACTTAACTTTCAACCATCAACAAATCTTGAGTGACTATTCAACTGACTTACATATATACTCTGACTTTTGTCCTCCGCAGAGATAGAAATACATGGTCACCTGCCTACTTCAGAGACTTCACGATGGCTATTACCTGGCCATGTAGTGTCTCTCTCTCTCTCCCCCCTGGCCATCTAAGCAATTGCACAATTCAATAATATCAGAAAAAATCAAGAATTCTAAGGTCAATTGGTGAAGTATGTTCCAAAGAGAAGCAAATTTGATAAAATATTTTTTAGGCCAAATAAACTGACAACTGAAAAAAACCTGTTATAATCATACATTTTTTATTTTACCGTATATTTTTTACAACATATTTACAATTTATTTTTTTCAAAAGTGACCTGTTAATCCCCCATGCCCCAGCTCCTCCTGTCTATTTACCAACACAGTGAGAAGTGATCGTCTCCCCGATCTCACACAAAGCACATGCTTTTCTATTCAAGTCTATTTGGATGATGGATTTATTCAAGTTCACATACAAAACATGTAGCTGAAAGGCACTCCAGAGACTGTGGAATTCAACTTCTTAATTTACAAATTTGGAAATGAAGGTGTCTGTGCAACTCTTCAGGGCAGAGGTCCAAGCTGACCATAGGAGTCACTGGTGTCCTGCTGGAAATGACCTCAATAAAAATAACATTGAGGTTTTCATGGAGGATGAAATTGACTGCAGCTTAAACCAGATAAATGTTCACGGACCTTTTCAGGCCCCAAAGTGCATTCATGGTCACATAACCTACGTGTTCATCACTAGACATTTTTGCAAAAATCCTTGGCACCCCCATTTAAGAATGCGTGCAAACACCTGGTCATTTGACTCGTCTACAGCCTGGCAGTGCCTGACATGACGCGATTAAAATAGCATTACTTTAGCTGAAGGTTTTTTCCACCTGTTATGTTTGGAATGCAAATGCACCTGGGAGACACATTACCAGTCAGTCAACGCTCTTCAAAGTGGAAGAACTCCTTTCTCTCTAAAGAGCTATTTGCTAATTCATTGATTTCTTCAATCATGCATTTAATGGCTACCTACTTTTCTAAGCAACTGTGCTAAGAGTTGGTGGAATTCATGGAAATGAATAAGATTGCTGCCTTCGTAGATCTTACAATCTATCGGGAGGAAGGGATTTAACACGGCAAGATATGTCGTACCACTTTCATGAAAACATGCTCTTGCTGCCACCAGGGACTGGGGACTAATTTTAGTTCCTTTGATGGGGCAGAGAATAAGGAAGGTTTTGGAGCTGTCCACAGAAAGTTTGGATCGGAGAATGTTAGAACAAATAGGAGGAAATTCCATATTTAAAGGGGTTGAGGAGTAAGGAGTGTGAAGGGTAGAGAAGAGTAGAGAATCAGGTACTGGGGATACTCAAAGGCTGACTTTATCAATGCCCATCCGATCGTGACCACATAGGCTAAGATTTGCTTGAAACATGAGCTGAAAATATGTGTAGACTTTTTCTTCTATCAAATTCCAGAGTGAATGCAAAACTAGTATAAAACTCACAGGGTTAAATGATTGAAATGACTCCTGAGACCCCAGTTTGGCAGGACAAAGAAAGCACAGGCCAGCACCAGAGAGGCCCAGGACTTCAGACACAGTTCTCAGAGCCCGTCCTCCATCACCCAGGGTGCACTTTGCATTTGAACCATGAATTAGTAAGATAACACGCGAGATAACTTGGACTGAGGAGAATCAGTCTTACCCAGGGGATGACACTTGCACCCCTGAATCATGTACCCCAAATTCGGCTGCATGACCAAGAGAAACAGAAAAGACCACGAGAAGAATATAACAGAAACCAGGGGTACACCATCCGTCTCTTGCATGAATAAGGGAAATAAACTAGAACAAACTTCACCCACGGGTCTCAGAGCCCAGCACAGGAAACTTTGTCACTCATTGGTTGACTTCATCTGGGTCTGGCCAAAGCTCAGCACCTTGGCTCCAGGCCTCCCCGAAATAACCATAGGACGGCAAGTGGTCAGTTGAAATTAATCCTGCACTTACTCATCACCTGTACTTTCTCAAGAAGACAATTAAAAATTAAGTAGTTAAAACAATGATGAGAAAACATCTTTTGGCTTCATTCCTGTCCCTAATCTTTACTTTTTCCCATTCCAAGTATTTCCTTTTCAGCCCTAATCAAGACTCACAAGACACCTGAAGTCTTCTTGGCCACTGGCTACAATTGAGACAGACACCTGCTCTTGCTCTTGGGGGCAGACTCAGTTGCCACTAAATGTATCCAACTCATGGTTTACCACTCTCAGCTCTGTGGCCAGAGGTGGCAGGTCCTCTCTCCAGTCTCAGTAATCATGCTGTTCTCAGGCACAAGAGGGAGAATCACTGCTTTCTCCCCACCAAAATGAAACTTTTTTGTCTTCTGCAGTAGAAGTTAATCAAAGTAAGGCTGGACACACTGGGCCTTCGTTATGAATGTGGGTGTGGCCACATACACACATATTCAATAGTACATCAGCTGGTGACAAATACTGCAGAAAAATAAAGCAGTAAGGCAGAATAGAGGGAGTGTGGGGGTGCAATTTTAGTTGGTTTCATGAGGAAACATCTCACTGAGAAGGTGGCATTTGAGCAAAAACGTGAAGCGGGTAGAGAAGCGAGCCACATGGAATCTGGAAGAAGAAAACTCCAGGTAGAAGGAAGGACTGTTTCTGTCTATGTTGGAGGGACAGGAAGGAGGTCAGTGGGGCTGGAAAGCAATGAGTCAAGAGAAGAGAAATTGCAAATGAGGGGAGAGAATAAAGGGTTAGGGCAGTGATTATGAAGGGGGCTTTTGGGTGAACTCCAGGTGAGCTGGCAGCCATTGAGGTCTTCAGCAGAGGCGAGCTGGTCTCATTTCTTCTCAAAGGATTACTTGGTTGCTGTGCTGAGATTCTGCTCTTCTGCCTTAGGGAGAAAGGTGGAAGCAGCAAACCCAGTTAGGAGACTGTCACATAATTCTGGTGAGAGGGACATGAGTAGCTTGGACCGAAGTGGTAACAAGAGAGGAAGTACAAAATAACTGGGTGTGGGTGTATGTTGTAGTACAGCCAATAGCATTGATGGATGGATCAGATGTTGGGTGGAAGAGGATGGGGGAAATTAGAATAACTTCAAAATCTGGGGCCTGAATAATTAGAAAAGTGGAAATATTATTAATTAAAATGTGGAAGTCTATGTAGTTAGATCCGTTAGGAGGGGTTCATTTTTTAATGTGTTAATTCTGAGGTGCCTATAAAACATCCAAGAATATCTGTTGAGTAGCTATGTGGAGTCTGAGCTTGACAGCAGTGTCTGAGCTGGACATAGAAATTTGAGAGTCATTAGCATATGATCATGAAACGAGACGAGATGGCCACGGGGGGGAATGTAGATGGAAACAAAACCTGAACATGAAAACATTACAGCACAGCATAACTTTCCCAGCATTTAAGACCTTTAAATTTCATTTTCTGCCAGATATATCTGCTTACCATATTTTGCCAGGTATAATGTGCATTTTTGCCCAAATTTTTGAGGGAAAAATAAGGATGTGCAGCATACATGGGTAGTACTGATTCTGTATCTATATAAATGTTTTTAACTCTTACACTTTTCTTATGCATTAAAAGTGTAACTCTAGAAAGCAATAATGATATCCATATACAAAATCATACCCTAGAATATGATAATCGGTTTTGTTTCTAATTTTAAATAAGTAAAAAATTGAATTAAAAAATTAAAATGAAAGATTTTTATCCTAAAAATTAGAGCCAAAAATGTAGGTGTGCACTATACACAGCAAAATACAGTAGGTACCCCAAGGACATCTCAAATTTAACATGGCCAAAACTCAGTGTCTTCTGACGCCTTCCAAGTTTGCTATGCAATCACAGCACTAACAGTTCAGTGATTACACGAGGCAATATTTTTGAGCTCTTATTATGCGTTTGACATTTTGCTAAGCACTTTACATGCATTATTTAATTTCATCTTCACAATACCATCTGAAGTAGATATCACTATTTTCTTTCGATTGCAGATCAGAGAAGTGAGATGAGAAAGCTTGAATAAACTGCCCAGAGATACACAACTCATCAGTGATGAAGTTCGATCCCAGGTCTCTGGAACCCAGTGCTCGTGTTTGGAACTACCAAGTCATACAGTACCTTAATATTCAGAAAGAATAAGTCTAGAGACTTGTATAAATCTTCACATTTGTGACTTCTCACATTGTTTTGGACCATGGGGTTCTTTCAGTCATGTGGTGCAAGCTACCCGTGCAGAATCTACCCGTGGACCATGACCACTAAAAGATCTAGGACTTCCACAGAAGAGTTTCTGCATTGGGTTCCTTACAATTTTCCATGCAAACTGCAAAAAAACACTAAAAAATTGTGATTTTTTCTGTTTTATTTATTTTATAGGGTATATGTTTATATAGATCATAAATTTGTGCCAAACACCTTGAGAAACCTCCTTCCTACCTCTCATTCTACCTACTCCTCCTCACCTGCCAATCTGTTGTATTAGTAACAACTTCTACCACTTTCTGAGTGTCTGTCCAGAGTCTCTTTAACGTAAATACAAAGACGAACGTATCTGTTAGTCCTCCATCCACCTCTTTCTTATATCAAGGTAACATAGTATGTTCATAATTCTTCACTTTACTTTCATTAATACATACTGGGCATCTTTCCAGATCGACACATAGAGAGAGTTTTCATTCATTCATCATTGCAACATATCCCATCAGTCCCACCCTGATGGACATTTTGGGCAGTTTCTAATATTTTCTGTTGCAAACAATACCTCTGTGAATATCTGACAGAAATCATTCTTGTACACCTGCAAGAATATTAGCACATAAAGTTGCAGAAGTAGAATACCAGAGTTGAGTAAATGCATTTATAATTTTCATAGGTATTACAAAGTTACTCTCCTTAGCAACTGAAATATTCTCAGGCTCAACAGTGATGTAAGCGACTTCCTGTTTCTCTACAGCTGGCCTAGTATTAAACTTGTGAATTTTTGCCAATCAAATCAGTGAGAAATGTTGTTTCAATATTGTCTTAATTTGCATTTTTCATTTTATGAGAGGTATGAATGCCTTTTTACATGTCTAGTGTTGCATTTATATTTCACTTCCTGAAAACTTTCTGGTCTCCATTTTTCAATTGGGGTTTGGTTTCTTTGGACATTAGGAATTTTCTAAATATATAACTAAAATGATCTATAAAAGCATGGAAATAAATAATATTTCTAAATCATATTCTACATGTTATTACCTAAGCTCCTCTCATTTATTATCTTTTTCTCTCTTTTATTGAGCAAATATGCCTACAGTGAGTTCTCATTGTTGTTTGTCAATGCTATGAGGTTTTCTTAATGTTAGAACAAATTCAGCTTAGTAATGAAGCTGCAGCATTGCCCCAAAGAAGAAGAGTTAGTCAGCCTTTGCCTGCTTGAAACTCAGAAGCTCATTCTCCTTGGGTTCATGTAATATAAGTATATTTTACCTCTGTTGATAATTTATCCTGGTGCATAACCTTCTCACCTTCTCCACAATGAACCCCTTAAGCTTTTTAATTTAGAAAAAAAATAAACAAAAGGCAAAGAACTCAATAATGTTCTTAATTTTATTAAATTTACATTAAGCAAGGAAAACAGTTCTTAAAATTCTCCCACCAAATTTTACTCAGTAGCAAACTTTGTTCGGGCAACTTCACCAGTACCCTTACCACTTATAATTTAAGAAAGTGTATTTGCAAGTTCCTGACTTCGCCTTGAAGTACATTTCTACCAAAAGATACTTGTTTCCTGTGTTTTTAATTCACATGACAAATAAACCACCTTTTCAGCTTTCACCACTGTTGACTCTCACTTGATGAGTAATTTTTCACTGTTCGGAACACTTACTGAAATACTTCTGTGAAATTCTTGTCCTATTTCTGTGTAGAGATCGCTTGGATTCAATCGCCTAGAAAATGGAAGTTATTACTGAATGTAATAGTACACTTCTACAGTCAAGCAAACATTTTATTTTTAATCTAAGAACTATTACTTTTTCAGATTCTTCATTTTCACCTCCAGTTCCAGAACCTGGCTTTATTTATTGAGCCATTTCTGTTAAACCACACCCGCCTCCCCCCATTTCCGCACCCCACCCCCTCAAAGGGATTCATCCCTTTGTGTGAATTACAATGGTCACTATGAGAATAAAACAACAGGCTTCGTGCATTATGGGCAGGTGGCCAGGTCCAGTCGCAAGCTCAATGATTCCCCTTATACAGAAAAAGTGTGATAAAAAAAATTGTGACATAAGACAGTGAGACGTGGCTGGGTATGTTAAGGCTGGCAAGATTGCTTGAGGGCTTGGCCCTCTTTTTCAGGGTATGTGTCCAAAGGCTATAAAACCTTAAGATATGATGTGCTCATGCTCACAAATCCCCACGACCACGGCTCTTTTATTCCTATAAACTTCCATCTTTCCCCTACTGACGTGAAGATGGATTTCATGGTAATCTTGTATCAGGAGCTTCCCTGTCAGGACGTATCCTAGCAGGAGGGTAGAGTTAACCACAAGTCAGCACAGCAGAAGACACAGCGGAAGAGTTCAGGGAGCGGAGTGAGCCCCTTGAGGGGGACAGAGAGCGCCCCCGGGCGGCGGCTCCTTTCTGAGGCCCTGCAACCATTTGCCATTTTGGTAGACCAGACGTGATGATGTTTTGTTCTGACACACTTTGGTTTCCGTACGTTTCTCAGCTGTTCATAGGCATTCACACATCTTTTGTGAACATCTTCCTTTTTTCCTTAAAAACAATTTCGCTCTTCAAAGGAAGAAAGTATGTTTTACATTTACCAGAAATCCACCAAATCCAAATTTAAAGTGAATATTCTTTACTGGCCTTCTTTGTAAGAAAGTTGTAAGTTTTCTAGCATTTGTAACTTCCAGGCACTGCTCAGTTTTCTACTTCAAAGATTTTTTTTTAATTTTAATCAGCTTAGGAGGGAAGGTTGTAAACCTAGAAACGACTGTTTTTGTCCATCTCGCACGCTCTCACTGTGATCAGTGCTTGTGCATCCCTGCGGCGTTCTGCCCAGTACCTAGCTTGCCTCTCTAGACATCTGTTGAAGTGTAAGTTCATTCTCAATGACTCTGAAGTTGCTTGGAGGGACCCTGACTGCAGGCCTCACAGGCTAGGCACAGAAAACCTCGAGTCCAGAGCAAATTCATTGGAATCAGAATTTAGCATCCTTCTCCAAGAGCAGGCTCTTTGCTATGGATAAAAAAAGGGGAAAGGAGAAGAAGTAAACACCAGCTGTTTACGTCTTAGCTTATATTATTGGGATGGAGTGCATGCTCGCTGGGGCCCCCCATTCATCACAGGCTGAGTATAAAAGGCAGCATGACTCTGACCATCCTCCTTACAGCCTCCTGGGCTGCATGGGAGGGAAGCAGGGACGTAGGACTTCTCACCTGCGCCTGGGATGCCCATGGTGTGCAGGTGACATTTACCCATCCCCACTTTCTGGGGCCCTCCTTGAGTTTTATTCTTCCATTCTGCATCCTATTGTGCATGAGATCAGCCTCCTATGTTGCCGAGTCACGCTTAGATTCAGTTAACATTTGGCTCTTGACATAAGGTTAATTTCCAGCATCATTTAATAAGTCCTAACTATATGTTGCTCAATCACAACCTTAGCTCGCTTACTTAGGCACTTCCAAGCGTTATTCCACCCATGGTTGGAGAATAGCGTGCTATAGTGGCTTTTCAAGTTAGGATTTGCCTGGCTCACTTGCCATCTAAATCCTAGTTTCTGTCCATCCTGCTAAACACTGTTTCTGTGACAGTGAGTCAGTCAGAGAAGCCGTCATTTTAATGGGCTTCAGTCCATCCAGAGGCCACAGAGAGTACCTTGCCAACCTTCACAGAGGACATTTCTGGACCTGTGTGTATTTATACTGCCTGCTTTGTATGCTACCCTTGGCCCAAAGTCCTTTCTGTTTCAACCACTGGTGAGTTCCCCAGGTGACCTCCTGCAATCTGAGGAGAAGGCAATTGATGCCCGGGGCTCCAAAGCTTACGTGTATATTTCACTTAGTTATTATATTCATATATCCAAGTGAAATACATACCAAGACCGGAGTGAGGCCATGAAAGAGCAAAGACCACAGTGCCTTTCCTGTGCTGAGAGAGAAGGGACCAGGCGATCACCAGCTGAGGGAGCCAGAAGGGTCGAAACAACTGCTGGGCAGGAGAGTCCCATGGAGACCAGGGAAGCCAGAAGACAAGACAAGTTCCCACACATAAGCCCAAGAGACTCACTCCTCCCATTGCATTCACCAGAAAGTCTCCTAAAGCCACTTCCCAATACTGCAAGAGGCCACCCTGAAGTGGGGCAGAGAAAAGAGGCATCTTAAAGACAGGACTTTTAAGGTTATTCATTCAATTCTGTTTAGCAGATTGAACTCAGTGCAGTGGCCCCTGCTGCTCAGCAGTGTGAGACCTCCTAAGATGAGCACATAAAAATGGATTTCCCCCTGATACATGTAGAATGTGCAACTCAACACCAGCAGCCTGGGTTACTCCAGGGCATCCTGATGGATCGATCTTGTGTCTGAGTCTTCTTTGTCAGTCCGCCTCTCCAACCCTGAGGCACGGCAGACTACCCTGACCATCAATCATTCATTCACTCATTCATTCATTTTTCTTTCAGTTGTTATAGTGAGGACAGCTGAGGCACAGCAAGAAGAGCCAATTTAGAGATAGAAGAGCTGGTGGCAGCCCTCAAAGCCACTAACTGTAATCTGTGAATTTTCTGAGTCTCTTTTCTTATCTCTTAAATAAGGACGATGTACCCAGCTTTGAACTTAGTGGCATCTGTACTGAATAAAATAATAAATATGAAATATATTGGTGCATGTCTAAGTGCTCTATAAACTTGAAGCACTGTTATTATGGAAACCAAAAAAAATACCATTAGTGGACTGTCCACTTTGCACTACTAGAGGCTGCAAATTTGAGCAAGACACATTCCCTCCCTAGAGCTTCTGAAAATTGAATGCAGCAATGCCTCTGATTCACCTGGTTTACCGTCTGGGTCCTGCTCTGGCTTATCAGAAATCAGTTTACTTCATGCTGGGAAGGAAGGTTGAGAGGAGGAAAATCACAAGGCTTGGTTTCAGTCTCTTACACTGAAATGAGTCACTTGATCATCTACAGTTCCCTGAGCCACGAAAGCAGCCCCTGAACAAAATGCTATTCCCTTGCACACCAGGTACACCAGAAATATAACACACACACATGCACACACAGGCACACACAGGGACCAAAATGAAGCTTGCAGAGAGCCTGTGCCTTCTGAATTCACACCTTGCACATCTCTATTATGCTGTGAAGACCAATGCAGAATCTTTAAAGATTCCCTTGTGCAACATTTGTGATATTGTATATCAATCTCCCAGCTTGTTTACCTCATTAATTCAGTCTGTATCCATGTAGTGGGAAATTGAAGTAATCAACCGAATAATGAGTACCTGCAGATTTGCTACTGAAGGGCCTGGAATTAGCCAGATAAGCTGGTGACATTAAGGGAAGTGAGTGGAAAGTAGCTCATCTCCACACCTCATTTTGCTAAAACTACACACACAGACATACAGTGTGTATACAGTGTCATGTTATTGTTAAATATTAACAGTGTATGTACATTTTAAGTTAAGCATGAGAATAAGCCTCCCACAAGGCCCACTGTGCTTGGATACGGTGAAAGAGAGTCCAAAGGAAGCAGTATGTGAATTAGAGAAAACTTAACTTATACCACTGCACACAGATTGGGTTTAAAGCTCTAACTCCCTAATGGCATTCCGAGTAAGATTTCTCTCTGAAGCCAGAAAACTGGGATTATAAAAATATGTATATTTGCACCAAAAAAAATGAAAAAAGATATTTTTTCTCTCCTGCTTTCATCAAGGTGAAATCAAGTTCAAAGACATTACTTTTTTTAAGGAGAACAAGAAAACACGCAGTAAGCTTTCTCTGGAGACTTTGCAGAGGGAGGGGTAATTAGGCTCCTTTTCTCTGATAAGATATGCAAATTAATCATGAGCAATTATCTGACAGCAAGGTGCAAGCAGCTGCAGAGCTGCTTTCACTCTGGGCCTGCATCTTGGAAAGGGCACAGTTCTTGTGGGAACAAACAGAATGACGGGGCACTGAGCCTGTGAGAAGAACCAAAGTCCAACTAAATATGAAGGTCGGTCCAGGGAGCAGCACAGCGGGCTTTCTTTCAGAAATTGTTTAATTGCCTTTCATTCCTACTCCAAAGGCCAGCTATCCACCTAAGTTAAGTCTTACTGTTATGGTTAAACAAGCCAAAATATCCTTACGAACTACTATTAGGGTAACTGGTGTGGGACGTTAATGCGCCACACAGCCTGATCCCTGTTGTGTGAGCCATGACAGAAATAGCTGAACTCCACGCAGCCTCTTCTGTGCATTTCACATTACTCATTCATTCCTTCAGAAATACATCTTAGACATGAGGCATGGTTCTGGATTCTTGGGACTCAGCTGTGACGCTAAAGCAGTCAATGCTCTCTTCTCATGGTGTTTCCAGTAAAAGAGACACAAAATATCAAATAAACAAGTAAAAAAGAGAGAGAGAAAATTGGCTAACTATTCAGAAGTTATGAGAAAATCGAAATAAAGAAATAGGCCAGAGGCTAATGAGCAGAGCGGGGAATATAGTACATAGAGTAGCCGCAGAAGGCTTTTCTGAGGGGGAAATTGGCATTATAGCTGGAGTTCTCTAAAACCCCCCCGGCAGCATTTTCTATACAGAAGGTGCAGAGTATAAATGACCTGAGTCCAGAATGACCTTGATGTGTGCAAACTGAAAGAAAGCTTTAAGTAGATGCTGCTTTCCCCCGTTTTATAGATGAGAAAGTCAAGACCCAGAAGTTTAAACAACTTGTCCAAAGTTACTTTACACATACTTGCTACTGCCGGGAGTTCTTTTAGTTTTACTTCTTGCATAGGCAAATTATTTATATTTCATCAAAGCAGTGTAAAAACGCATTCATTGGTACAAGAAGAAACAGGCAGAGGACCTGAACAGACATTTCTCCCAAGAAGACATACAAATGGTAAATGGATATATGAAAAGATGCTCAACTTCACTAGCTATTAGGGAAATGCAAGTCAAAATTGCAGTGAGACACCACCTCACACATGTGAGAATGGCTATTATCAGTAAGGCAAGTACGAAATAACAAATGTTGGAGAGGTTGTAGAGAAAAAAGACCCCTCATTCACTGCCGGTCGGAATGCGAGCTGCTACAGCCGCTATGGAAAACAGTACGGAAGGTCTTCAAAAAACTAACAGTATAGTTACCATGTGACCCAGCAACCCCTCTTCTGAGTATCTACCCCAAAATTTTTAAACATTTATTTGCAAAGATATATGCAGCATTCATTGTGTTCATTGCAGCATTATTCTCAGGGGTCAAGCCATGGTAATAACTGAAGTGTCCTTCGATAGATGATTGGATAAAGAAGATGTGGTACATATACACAATGGGACACAGTTAGCTACAAAAACAGATGAAATTCTGCCCCTGGTGAAACATGGGTGGATCTTGACAATATCATGCTAAGTAAAATGTCAGTTAGAAAAAGTCGAGAACCATATGATTTCACTCATATGTAGAATATAAAACTGAAAGCAACAAATGAACCAACAAGACAAACAAAAACATCTCATAGACACAGACAGCAGTATGGTGGTCAGCAGAGGGAAGGGGGAGGGGCAGGAAAGGGCAAAGGGGTCGAATATATGGAGACAGAAGACTTGACTTTGGGAAGTGAGCACACAATGCAATACACACATGACGTATCCTAGAATCACACACTTGAAACCTATTTCATTTTATTAACCAATGTCACCTCAATAAATTTAACTTAAATAGGCATTCTTTGGCCCTGGCAGGTGTGACTCAGCGGACTGAGTACTGGCCTGTGAACCAAAGGGTCGCTGGTTCCATTCCCAGTCTAGGGCACATGCCTGGGTTGCGGGCCAGGTCCCAAGTAGGGGACATGTGAGGGCAACCACACATGTTTTTCTTCCTCTCTCCCTCTCTTCCACTGTCTAAAAATAAATAAATAACACTTTAAACAATAAAGTAAAATAATTTTTTATGAAAGGCACTCATTGGAAGTCCTCTTGCTTCCCCTTTGTCCCTGTGCACACCATACCTTTCCCCATACCCAGTCCCTGGCACTAAAAATGGTTTAGTTTTGCTTTCCTGGATATCATTTATTATTTATGCAAATGCACACAAATACAATTTCATATTCTTATCCTCCTTTCTAGTCAAATACAATATATGATGTAAACTATTGTGTGTTTTCCTATTTCACTTAAAAATATATCCTGGAGAACCCGCCATGACAGTAGTACCTAGAAACCTTCTCATTTTACCAAATACTCCTCCCCTGTAGACATGAAAGAGAGTTTATGTGATCACTCTTTCACTGATGGTAACCTAGGTTGCTTGTAGGTCTCCAATAGTAAAAACAATTAATCGCCCGTGTATATTACATTTTGTGTAGGTGAAATCACTGGGTCAGAGTAATTGATCAAAGTTGCTCCTTTTACCTGGCCCACTGGAGTAGTAGATTTCTACTCCAACCAGTACTCCACTAAACGCTGTCCTAAAAGCTCGTCAGAGGAGTGTTTTGTAAACTTTTGGACTTCTGCCCATCTGACAGCTGAGAAATGTCGTCTGCTGTTGATGTCTGTCAGCTCTTTATTTAAATAAATCATGGTGATTGGGACATGAGTTGCATATTTTTTTCTCAATCTGTCATTTGTCTTTTAATTTTACTTCTGGTTTTTTGTGTTGCTGGTTTTCATTTGGGGGTTTTATTTTGCTATGCAGTAAACTTAATTTGTTTTTTTATTATGTTTTTGTTCTTTAAGGTAATCACATTTATCAATTCTTGTGTTATGGTATAGAGACATTAGTATCATAGTTACAAAGATTCCGAGATCATAAAAATTTCACCCATGCATTCTTCAAGTAATAGTTTGATTTTGCTTATACATTTCCATCATCCAGTATATCCAGAGTATATACTTGCATAGGATAACAAGGTATGCTCTAACTTCCAAGGACTACAACATAAATCCAGATCAGCCTTTGCTCTCTTGTCATACCCTGAAGTCAGGCAGTAGCCTCAAAAAAAATCTACCCAATCTCTAAAGTATGTATACAACCCATTCAAAATTAGTTTGTTGGCCCTAAGTGTCGCAGGTTTCTGTGGGGTTCTTGGCAGGTTGTTTGGGAAATCTTGTTCTTCTCCAACCTGTTCTCAGGGCTTGAGTCCAAATGACTAGGGTGTGTAAAAATCACTAAAGAAGGGACTAACCACCCTAGACAGTCTAGTCATGTGATGCATGCTCGAGAGGCTCTTCTCTTTCTCTCAGGAAATCTGGGTCTTAGTCCTACCTTGGACCCCTCCGAGCTACAAGATTTGGAGAAGCCACTTCATTTCCCTTGGCCTTAGTTGTATCAGCTACAGGAGGAGTTTGGAACCTTTCTGCTTGATGTTCTTTGTATTAGTAAATTACTTATGGTCTACAATGGTCTGGCCAGAACTTGAATCCAGTAATACTGGACACGTCTACTGTGTTGTCAATTTCTAGGCACAGCGATAACAATAAAATAATAGGCATTCGCTGCATACCAGGCACTCGCTGTTCTAAGCACTTTTTCTGTACAAACATATTTAACCTTCACAACACTAGGAGGTAGATCCTGTCATTGTTCTCATTTTGTAGATGGGGGAAGTGATGCACAGTTTCAAAAGTCACCTAACACAAGAAAAATTGTGACAGAGGGAAAAGTGGGAGAGGAAAGATATAGAGGTCATAACCCATTGCAATGAAGATATCTCACATTTATAAATTTTAAAAAAATATATGATTCTGTGGGTGCATTGCTGGGATCCCTCCCAGAGCCTTGAAAGGGGCCAATCTAAGTGATGAGCTCCCAGGCAAATTTGCCTCTAGAAGAAGGACTGTTTGGAATGTATTCATTTAGAGATTTAACTGACACAAAAGAGGTGACTCATGCAAAAATATGGAGAAAGGGTGTCTTTGGAAGAGTGAGGCACTAGTACAGAGGGTTGAAGCAAGAACAAGTTTGAGATATCTAAGTCATTGAAAGAAAGTTCCCATGTACAGAAGGTAGTAGCTTCACTAGCTGCTCCACTTTCTAACAACTCAGGGGCACAATGGTGGTGAAGAGCTCAGTGTGTAACTTCTGACTAGGAACCCCTGTGTCACCATGATGAGTTAAAAGGAACCTCTGGGTCATCTAATAATGTGTAATATCCATTGGATTGCTGGCCGTGTCTCATGGAGCCCCTGAGACTGCAAGTGCATACAGAGGCTGAGCAAGCAGGATTCCATCTCCTCACTCGGGGCTCAGCCTCACTGCCAGATGCTTCATGTATGTTTTATATCTAAGATCCTCATAAGGTTTCATTAGAACCAACAGCTCTATCTCTTGGAAGAGTCACAAACCCAGTGAACCCCCACCCTATCCTTTGATCTGGGAGAACGTGGAAACTCAGAAGGAGAACATGGGTAGCCCAAAGCCACGTGTAGGTAGAGAAAGAGCCATGCAGGAACCCCAGCTCCCTGGTTCCCATTTCAGGACTCCTCTAGTATGCCATGTCACGTGTACCCCTAATCTCCAATAAGTTTTCTTGCAGATAGTTGATATTCTTTTAAATGTTAGGTAGTTGGAAGATGATTGTCATCAATTTTTATTCTCTACTCATCTTCTGAGACAAAAATAGGTATCTGTAGAACTTATTCAGGGTAATGAGTTCTTTATTTGCCAAAGCAGAAGCTGGGAAAAGAACAAGTGAATCTTTTGCAGCTATGATTGTACTAATTGAAGCACGAGGAGTATGACTTCTGGCATCTCAATAAAATAGTGAAGGGATGATGCCTGTGAAGAAGCTAGGAGATGGCAGCCATCTCTTCCCTCCATTCCTACCACCCACATCCATGTTCAAGTCCTCATTACCTCTCACCTTAAACCATTGCACAAACCTTCTGATGTTCTTTCTGCATCTAGCCTGACCTCCACAGTCTTGCCCAATTCATCTTCTAAGTAAAGCTCTTGTAAAAAGCAGTCTCCCTTTGCAACAGCATGGATGGAGCTGGAAAGCATTATGCTAAGCAAAATAAGCCAGGCAGTGAAAGACAAATAGCATATAACGTCACCTTTAACAGGAACCTAAACAACAAAACAAAAAAACAAGTAAAATATAACAAAAGACACTGAAACAGAGGACAGGTTGTCAGTGACCAGAGGGGAGAGGGGAGGGAATTTCAGGGGAGAAGGGAAGGGTTTATAGGAACAAATATAGAGGGCACATGGACAAAACTAGGGGGGATGGAAATGGGAGGGAGGAACGGAGGGATGGGTAGGTGGGCTGGAATGGGAATAAAGGGTAGAAACTGTACTGAATAAACTAAAAGAAAAAAATAATTAATTAATTTTTTTAAAAAAACAGTCTCCCTTAATCATCCTGAGGCTCTCCAGCCAAATAAAATTGTAGCAATCCCAGACTTGCCAAGAATGTTAAGACCTAATCACTTAAACTTTGCATTCAAAGCCTTTCACAAACCAACACTAACTTTATAATTCCCATTTGATCACCAAATCCCTATTTCATTCATGCGGGGATCCAGAAACTTTGAGTGTTCTCATTCCCACTCTGTGCTCTATTTTTCTGCAAATGTAGATTTTTGCTCATCTTAGGACCTCTGCCCACGTGTCCTCCCTTGACCACTGCTATTGGAAAGCTCCTTTATCTCTCATGGTCTAATTTCCTGTCACCACCTTTATGAAGCCTCCTTGATCATGTCAAGCAAACAAGAATTTTTCCAACTTTGACTCCCCACCCTAGGTTCTTGATGCCACTTTTGTGGCAATTTTAAGATGCTGCCTTGTATTATCATTCTGTGTGAAATTATTTTGTTCCCATTATAGATAGTGAGCTCTCTGAGGGCAGAACTAACATATTGACCTTTATTTCTCCTAAAGAGCATAATATCTGCCTGGGGCATGGTGAGTGTCAGTTCTATACTTGGATAAGTCACAGGACTGGAAGGTCCTCAGGTCCAACTTCTCTGGATTAGAATCAACGCACATGAACTGGTCAGAAATTGAAGGGAGATTCTTTTCTGAAATATCCAAAACCTCTGCCCAAACAGAGGGGGAAAGCTGGAGGGTTACTAAGATGCAACTTGACAATAAACAGGCCTTCTATAAAATCAGTCATAGCTGAATAACACTAAAACCATGTCTGAATTCCAGTCTGTCCACTTCCCAGCCGTGTGACTTTGAGCAGGCCCCTGTTCATTCTGAATGTCACCGGCAAATGAGGCTGAGTCAGGTGTGAAGACTGCTTGAGAAATCACATTTCACATTTTGGAACCTAGTAGTTAGGCAGTAAGAAGTAAAAACAACCGGTAAGAATCAGAAAATCAACCACAGGCCTGAGTGTTTATTACTGAGAATCAGCCTCCAGAGGCAAGAAACAGCCATTTGCAGTAGCAAACAGCTCCAGAAAGCAAAGGTTTGGGTCTTTATCTTGTCACCTGAAGAATCTGTGAGCCCTTCAGAAAGCAGGTTGTCCCCTCCTTGAGAATTTGCTTTACAGGCTTTGCAAGTATCATCAGATCTAAATATGATGCCAATGACATGAGTATAAAGAGCACATCAAAAAATAAAATAAGTGGACCTGGAATAAAAGACCTGAGGACACTTCCTGAGCAGGGTAGAAGGGAATAATCAGGAATGACACTAAAATAAGTCACAAAGACTAGCACTGCTTGGATGAGAAGGGAACCGGGGATTTAAGTGAAACGTGCACCCATCAGCCATGCTGCCTCCATCACAGAGAATAAACTATAGGGTAGAATGTGAACATCTCTTGGTCTTAAACCATTGATCCCATTCATTCACCCCGTAATCAAGTACTGATTACAGTACACAAGTTAGTGCCAGGTTTGAGAAATACATGAGTTAAAAGGTGTAATCCTTGTCCTCAAACAATCTATAGTCTAGTGGAGGAAAGACACAACAACAAAGGCAATGCAGACAAGATATGACAAGAGCTAGAATCACACATGCCTGAGGGACAGTGAGAACACAAAGGGAGAGTTTGGGTTCTAACAAGGTTGATCATGAAAAATTAAAAGTGCTGCTTAAACTGAGTTTTGAGGAATGAACTTGAGTCCCCTGCAAAGTCAGGGTAGGGGCCCATGCCAAGGCATGGTGTCCTCTTTTTGTGACTCTACATGTAGTCTAGGGAGGAAGCACAGAAAATGCAAAGGAGTAGAAGATGGTAGAGCTCAGGTGCATGGGTATTGCACACTCTCCCTTTCTTCTGTATCTGCTAAGAATGTCTAATATGACATTTGACACATATGTTCTCAGGAGATGAGTGGTTATTATTAAACCTTATTTTACCTGTAGACTTAATTTCCACATGTGACAGAGCAGAATCCTAAATATGCTTTGTCTATGGACAGACGACAGGATGGAAGAACTCTCAGACATGGTTCCTTTTTATCTTCCAGCTAGATATTATCTAATGTACTGTTCCTTAACTTGACATCCCTAGCCATTCTCTCAAAAATTTTATCTTCATTCAAATTGTAAAAATAATATGCATATTGGAGTGATGAGCCTGCTATCAAGTTCTGCCGTGCCTTTTGGTATTCAAGTTTTGTTTGTGGTTTTGAACATCTTGATACAACATGATTGGCCAAAATGATAACTTTTCACTTCCAATTCAGGATTATTTTGGATCCCCAAGTCCTCAGTTTGAGAACAACTTAGTCTGGTGCAATCCCCTAGTAGAAGATAAAGATATAAAAACCAAGAAAGGAGAAATGGCTTTGTAATGTACTCAGGTAATCAGTAATGGGGGCTAGAACCCCAGATGATTAAACCAATGTTTGCCCTGTCACAGTTCAGCCACCACCCCTATGACGAGGCATCCATAAGCCCATGACTTTCAGGATCTTTTAAGTATAGACCCAAGCTCATAATTCACAAGAGTGCAAATTACTTTTATGGTCAGAGTTTCAGCTTCCTGTCTAGCTTGGACAAGGTCTGTGCCTCACCTCTCTGAGTAGCAAGCAGAGTCAGGATAAATGACTCCAGCTTAAGATAATAAAAAATAGCTTTTAAAAAAATCCATATTCTCTGACCTTCTTCTACTTCACAATTTGTGACTTCATGCATATAAGAGGGATTTTTCTTGCATTCTAACGAGATGGTACCATGAAACATATGAGCCTAAAGTAAGTATTGCTTTAAAAAATTGTTTTCCATTAGAGTATACATTCGATGTTATTTTTATACTAGTTTCAGGTGTAAGTATTGTTTTTTCATTCATTTAAAGGAGGTAGTAATAGCTTTCCTATTAGGAAATATTAAAAATGGAACAATCAATTTGTGCTGTGCTTTATATAAGTTTGATACTGAGTTATCATGTATTACTTATTAATTATTAAGTGATACTACTTATTACCAAATGAATAATAAATTATTGTTACCTAAAACACCCACTAATGCAATAAATGGTCTAACTTGGAACTGGGAGGTGAGTGAACCACAGGGTATGGAGGTTCATGGGACTTGTAAGAACCTGGTTCTTCAGAAGAATCACCTGGGGAGCTTTCGGACAATGCTGCCTCTGGAACCCCACCCCACACTATTTGGATCAGTATTTCCACAGGCTGACACCCAGAATTCAACATTTATAAAAAGCTCTTCCCACATGAACTCTTGTCATAGTTTTCAAAGCAAAAGATTTCTAAACTGAAATGATGGGATCAGTTATGGTAGTCAATTATAATCTACATGAGATACAAGAACTTCCGGCATCGAGGTAACTGGGACCCGTCGTCTCTTCCTTTCTTCTAGATATTTCCTCTGCTTGGGATCCTACTTATTTATTTATTTATTGAAAAATAGTGATTAAATGCTTACCATGCTAGGCCTGGAAATATAGTAGTGAACACAATGTAATAGCCATTTCTCATGGAGCCAATAAATCTCAGTCGGCTGAGTACTACAAGAGTTCTCTCCAGGACACTTTCCTGAATTTATGCACTTGACTTTCATCCCTTGGTATCTTCTTACTCCTCACCCTTGCTATAGGCAAGCCTATTTGGCTTTCCCAGTCCAAATGATGGAAAGTAACCATTGTCAACAGCTCTAAAATTTACATCTCCTCCATTCAAGAGAATACAGAGTAGTCAATTTCAAAAGAAGCTCACTGGCTCAGTGTGGGCGGCGTAGGTGAAGGTGTCCTGGACCAGCCACTGCGGTCTGGAGAAGAGGAATCCCATTACAAGGTCATGGTTGCTCCAGAGGAGCTATACCATCAGAGAGAGTTTGGGGGATTCCATTAGAAAGAGATAATGGACAGACAATTCAATACATTTCCACCACAGTTCTCTGAGGGCAATCCCTCCACTTCAGTGCTTAAATGTGGTGCCATTCATTTGGGTTGCTTAGAGTTTTGTTCTGCTTACTGCCTGACTTTTGGCTCTGTTCAGATAATAAGGTTGTTATAGTCAGTCTTTCATTATTCACTCATAAAACATTTATTAGGCATTGACCTGGTCCTGGTCCTGGAGATAAGAAAAATAAACATAGAGTTGTTTCTCTTGGCACCTAGAATTTAGTGAGAAAGGCAAACATATAGATATATATAATGATAATTTAGTGTTGTAGGGTCACTACCAAGTATCACACAAACAGAAGAGAGTTAGAGAAATCTTCACAGATTTCCTTAAATGGATCTTAATGCATACAAAGGACTTTTCCAGCTTCAATCCACACAGTTGAAGAGGGAGGCTCCCAAACAAAACACACTATGAAAACAAAGTTAAGGTTTGTGTAGCAGAAGGAAGTTCCATGGTTGAGAGGTGAAGTAGTAACTGTGACTAGAAGATTAGTCACTTTATAAGTGACTTCCCAGCCCTACCACTAATGAGCTGGGTACACTTGGGCACATTGTTAAAACTTTCTCTACTAATCGCATAGGAATGCTGTGAGAATTAACTTTTTTAATGCATGTGAAGTGTTCAGAATAGTACTGACGTGTCTTGAGTGCTTAAAAAATGTTTTATTATTGTCATCATCATCGTTATTTCAAACAAATGTGCTACTCCCGAGTGTGCTTATTTTACTTGTGAGAGAGAAGAGCCCATTTTGTTTATCATCATACCACAGCGATCATGATTTGGACTTGGCCCAGAGTACAAAGTAGTAAGTTGAAAGATTGCATGCATTACATTGCTGACAAGGTCATGGTGGATCTCATAGGATTAGCAGAGGAAATTCCAGTGTAACCTCACTACCCATAAAACTGCATGCTGCTTTTGAATAGTTGTATATTCTGATCACAAGGTGCCAGTTCTATATTGTTTGGGTAAAGACTCTTGCTGGCTACACCTGTCATTCAGCCAAGTCCCCACCATGGAGGCCATAAACCAGAACCCAATCACATTCTTCCAAAGCAATCTTCCAAAGCATGTGCCAGACTTGAAAACACACCACCACGTCACATGGACAGCTAAATTTCAACTTTAGAACTATTTCTTACACATTTTTAGGTGTCTCACTCAAAGGATGTAATCAATGTCGTCCACCCCTTAGTTTTTGGTAGGAATTACAGAATTCTTTCTATTTCTTCCTCTCCTTTCTCTGTCTCTTCAATCGGATACCAACATGGAGGAGAGGAACATTTTGAACCCAAAATCCATCGCAGAGGCACACTCTTTGCTAATTCTATTTACATTTTCTCCGGGCTTGGCCAAGGATTCTAATCTTTCCAGGCTTGCCTCTTCTACACAAATAATGTTCTCCCTGGTAAATCTGCCAGTCACTGTACAAGTGGTTGGAAATGCAGAGATGAAGGTAGTGGTCTTTGTGTGGTACAAAGTCACACGATTAAAGATAGATCCACACAATGGGGTAGGAACCAGCACAAGGCTGGCACCAAAGAGGTGCTCAACTGTGCATGCTCAAGCAATACCAGTTTATTTATTACACTGAACGGTATGAAACTAGTGATATTTAGCTGGTTTGACATGAAAAAAAAGGCAATTATCTATGAATCAACCTAAGGCAGGTTCTAATGGAACTAAGCATTGGGTTGTATAAGAGCACAGTGAAATAGTTACATGGACTGAGGAGCTGCCTTTTTAAAATACAGCACACTATTTTTTTTTATTGGTTAGAAAAGCACCTTATCAGAGAAAAACCTTGAAGAATGAATTCAATTGTGCAATCTCTGTTTCCACGGACACTTCTCTTAACCAATCCACCATCACCTTTCACCTGGTTGACTCCAAGAGCTTCCTAGCTGGTCTCTCCACTTCTATTCTTCTCCAGCCTCTTTCTACATAGCACCCACATGAATGATCTTTGAAAATCTCATATGACGTAATGTTCCTCAGCTACTTAAATTTTCTCAGTGGTGACCATTTGCGCTTTAAATAATATCCAAACCCTATCAAGGTACTCATATGATCTTGCATCTGTTATCTCTCCTGCTCTTCCCATGCCTCAGCTCTCCTCTCACTCAAAGACCCCAGGACACAGGCCTTCATTTTCAGTCCCTCCAACAAGCTCTTCATATATATGGTCTGTGGCTCAGGCCTCAAAGGACATTTTTCCATTTGAAGGAAAGAAAAAGTTATAAAAATTTCAATTTTTTGAAATGTCAAAACCTTATTAACTAGGAGTGGTTATCATTATTTATGCTGTACCAACAAAAAAGCAAAGAAACATGCTGTTTTTAGTAATCTTATGGTAACTGTACATTTTCCTTCAGGCATTTTTACTTTTTTTTATTTTTATTGAATTTTGGTTTTGATTTAGTTTGGTTTTTACCCAGAATCAAAGTGACAAAGGGCATATAATGAGCTCTGAGCCGGTGTTGTTTTCCCGCCCCACTCCACCTGTCTGACCTATGCCCTCATTTGGGCTGCTTCTCACCTTTGCACAAAGATGATAAGCATCCCAGACATCAGAGCTTTCATTGTATCTCCCTTGACCACTACAACATCATCTGAATCAGTGAGTATTTATGGAAAATAAGAATGGGTTCGACTCCAAACCACGTGTGTGGCCTATTAAGATATCTGAGATAAGGACCTGCCCAACAAGAATATTTAATTAAGTGTGTTGGGGAGAGGTGGGTGAACATGCAAGAAATTATATAATAATTGGTCCAGCAAATATTTAGCACCTACAATCTACATATGCAAAGCCCCAGGAGCCAGCAAGGACTAAAGTCTAACAGGGAGGTCAGCAACTATGGCGGAGAAGCATGAGTCTCAGTGTCAGAAGACATATGTTTGTGTTCTCATGAGAACAGGATGTGTGGATTTAGTCCAATGTCTTTCTGAACGTGTCTCCTGATCTAGAAGATGTCACTAACACCTACCTCCAAAAACCCATGTGGGTTGGGAAGATTAAATGTATGTGAAAGAGTTTTCAAAACACCAAAACATTTGCTGTGATGATGCCGATGAAGAGGAGAATGAGGATGATGGAATGTTTGCCACAGGGGAAGCACTGTGCTAAATTTTTTAAATACATTATTCAATACATCTTCACAGTATATCTATGAATTAGATTCTGTCATAGTATCTATTTTATAGATGAGGTTGACAGAGGTGACAAATATTTCCCAAGCCTGTCTAGTAGTGGAACTGAAATGGAAACTTAACATCTAGTCAATTCCATAGTTAATAGTCAACTACCATACTATATGACCAATCAGACACCCTTATCTTCAGGAAGTACTTTTATTAAAAGGTCACTGACCCTGGGTCAGCCTGGATCTCTCACTTATTCCATGTATGACCCTGAGTGAGTCCCAATTTCTCTGCATTTTATGTGTCAAGTTAGGAGATTGAACTATAGGTTCCCTCAGGATCATGCCCTTTAGGTCACTTGACATTCTATGATCTTTGGTCCAGTTGCTAGGTTAGACAGAGTTCATTAGGTAATTAGCAATTCAAGTTACCTTGGCTATATGCCAGTCGAATGGAGTAGACTACAGATACCATTGGGAGTTGAAAGAGAAAAATCTACAAGGGCTATAGCAAGTGGAGAAAGCTTTCTGGAGAGCATGGGCCTTGAACCACATATTATTTTTCTCCACAATCACTATATGTACAAAGATTTTACTTTTACTTAAACTAATGTCATGGCATGGCTTGGAAAAAATAAGCATTACAGCCCCTTCAGTAGAGAAGAGGAATCCCATAAGCCCCAGGAAGGAAGGAAGAAAGGAAGACAAAACGGATGGCTGCATGCTTACTGTAGACCACCACAGTACAGGGACAGCATTTTGTCATTAGCTGTGAACCCAAGAGTGATTTGGAGTTGAGTCTTCTTTCTTCACTGAGGCCTGTGGGAGCCTTATTTATCCACACCATCCTTGCCATTGTGAAAATGATCACATAAACCAGAGGTTCTCTATGGAGGGGGAGTGGTTTTTGTCCCCCAGTAACAATTGGCAGTATGTGGACAGACAGTTTGAAGGAAATGCCTTGGTTGGGGAGGTGGAGGCAGCTTCACTATTGACATCTAGCAAGAGGGTAGAGACCAGCAATGCTACTAAACATCCTACAGTGCTCCAGACAACTCTACTCCCCAGTCCCCGGCCATAATAAATCACCTGGCTGAAAAGGTCAATGACGTTAAAGCTGAGAAACTGATATATGGGAACAGAAACTACAACAAAGAAAAAGGCAGCTAACTCACTAAGGGCAGCTATAAGTAGAAGCATATTACTCCCTATCCCCCCCAACATCAGAAGGAATAGAGAAGAAAACACCGTAAATCACTAGGCCAACTTGCACAAGGTTTTTGGGTAGGATGGGAAAATTTTTAAACTGGGTATCAGGCTGATCTTTAAACAACTTTTATTTTGAATTAGTTTTTTTTAGACTCACAAGAGTTGCAAAAATTAAGCATGAAATTCCCATGTACCCTTCACCTAGCTTCTCCCAATTATACATTACATAACCATAGCACATAGTCAAAACCAGAGACTTTACTATGATACAATATTTATAATACAGTTAACTCAGGGACAGACATTATTTGGATTTTATCAGTATTTACATGCAATGCAGTTTGTTTGTTTTGGTATATAGCTCCACGAAATTTTATCATACACGTAGTCTCAAATAACCATTACCATCAGTAAGTTATAGAACTATGTCATCACCAAACGAAACTCCCTCATGTGACCCCTTGAGTCACACCCTCCCCACCCCACTAATTTATGATAACCACTGATCTGTTCTTCAGCATTATAATTCTGTCACCTCAATAATGTAAGTAGAATCATATAGTATCTAGCTCTTTGAGGGTTCTTTTTTTCACTTAGCTTAATGTCCCCAAGTCTTATCCAAATTGGTGTATGTATCAATAATTTATTCCTTCTTATCAATAGAATGAATTCACTGTAATCCACTGCAGTATAAAGTAGCCCAGTATACATGTGCCACAGTTTAACCATTTACTTGTTGAAGGACATCTAGGTTGTTTTCAGTTTGTACCTATTGTAAACAAAGCTGCTAAAAACTTTGGTGTTCTGGTTTTTGTGTGAACGTAAATTTTAATTTCTCTGAGCCAAATACCCAGGAATGCAATTGCTGCATCATTCATTTACCTTTATAAGAAATGATCAAACTGTTTTCCAGTGAATCTGTACCACTTTACATTCTCATCAGCAAGGCCTGTGAGACCCATTCATGAGACTGGAATTTTAAAATGGAAAGTGCCAGGTTTTCATAACTCGAATCAGACTTTTAATAACTAAAGTAACTGCACAGCATCTGTCTGCAATCCCATTAATGGACCTCCTTGCCCAGCTGAAAGGGAGGTTTCGAAGAGCACAGAAGGAAGCAGTTACTAAAGAAAACAAAACTATTTATCTTTGTGACCCAGCAAGTACAAACTCCTCAGTCAAACATTATATCAGTAAATATTATTTTCTTTGAAAGGGAAATTTCTGTTCCCAGTTTTTATTTCTTAAGGACATAGGTAATTTCTACTTGGAGCCTCTGATCACCATGTGATAACTCATGGCATCGCTGAAATAAACAAATTCCAGCCAAGAGCAAAGAACCTGACATCTTGGTAAGTCTTGCTGACTTGTATGAAAAGTTAGTACTTTTAATAAACCCAGAACTGGCTATTAATGATCTGAGTATGACAACAGGTTAATTATTTAACCTCTTCAATCTATTGCAAACTATAGAGAAAACACTTCCTATATCATACTATATGCAACTTGATAACATATGTAAACCATTTAACACACTCCCTGAGATACAATGAATACTTAATAAGTGTTTAATATCATTAGGAGAATATGTCATATAAGAGGGTGGAATAAAAATGATAAAAGTTTTGATTCCTGGTGACTCATTGGATATAGCATCCAAACAGAAAGTCCAGGTTCATTCAATTCAGATGGAATAAAACTAGCTTTAGATGCAGAAGCCCTTACAATTTAATTGTAAAAACTTAAACCCATGAAGTAATAATGAATTTGAAGAATTAAATGAGTATGTAAATATGATTAAGATACATATATCTGGGCCCCAGTGCATTCCACAAAATGGAGCTGTTGATTTGAATATTAAATATGATGTAAACTCAAATATTGAGTAAAAATAATTCAATATGGAAACATTGACCTAAAAAACAAGTCAGATCATATGAGCTTAATAGGTATGTAGAACATTCCCTCCAAAAGCAGTAGAATACACATTCTTTTCACGTGCACAGGGAGAATTCTCCAGGGTAGATCAGATTAGACTAGAAAACAAGTCTCAATGAGTTTAAGATCAAAATCATTACAAGAATTTTTACCAACCAGAATGGTACAAAACTGAAAATCAGTTAGAAGAAGAAAAGAAAAAAATGACACCCGAAGACTAAACAACCTGCCACTAAACAACCTGTGCATCAATAAAGAAGTGACAGGGGACTCCCCGGGACCCGAGAGGCCCAGGACCCGCAGGTAGGAGAAGTGAGCGCCCCTCGGGACCCAGAGACTGCGCACCCGTGGACCCGGAAAAGCCCAGGCACTCCCCGGGACCCGTGAGGCCCAGGCCCCGCAGGTAGGAGAAGTGAGCGCCCCTCGGGACCCAGAGACTGCGCACCCGTGGACCCGGAAAAGCCCAGGCACTCCCCGGGACCCGTGAGGCCCAGGCCCCAGAGGAGGGAGAAGTGAGCGCCCCTCGAGACCCAGAGACTGCGCACCCGTAGACCCGGAAAAGCCCAGGCACTCCCCGGGTCCTGCAAGGCCCAGGCCCCGGAGTAGGAGGAAGCTGTGAACACCTGGATACCAGAAGGAGACTATACCACTGAATCTCACCAGTACTCTACAACAGAGGTTCACACCATAAACCCAGGGAGCCAGAACAGATCAATTTAAGAAGCTGAGGCTAGCAAGAGGAGTCTCACGAACAATGAGAAAACAAAGAAACAATCCCCAAATGAAGGGAAAGGAGGAAG
>CM052543.1:8899463-8942872 GCA_028533065.1 Trachops cirrhosus | reverse complement strand
AAAAAAAGAAGTGACAGGGGAAATCAGAAACACAACATTCCAAAACCTGTGGGGTACAGCAAACACAGTTGTAAGGGGGGAGTTCATAGTGATACAGGCCTTCCACAGGAAACACTAAAAATCTCAAGTAAACAACCTAACTTTACACATAAAGGAAACTAGAAAAAGAAAAACAAAGCCCAAAGTTAATAGAAGACAAGAAGTAATAAAGATCAGAGCATAAATAAATGAAACAGAGCTTTAAAAAAAGAGAGAGAGAAATGATCAATGAAAATAAGAGCTGATTTTTTTTATATAAAAAAAGAGATACAGTGCTGGCTGGTGTGGCTCAGTGGACTGAGTGCCAGCCTGAGAACCAAAGGGGTTGTTGGTTCGATTCCTAGTCAGGGCACATGCCTGGGTTGCAGGCCAGGTCCCCAGTAGAGAGCGCATGAGAGGGAACCACACATTCATGTTTCTCTCCCTCTTTTTTCCCCTCCCTTCCCCTTTCTCTAAAAGTAAATAAATAAAATCTTTTTAAAAATTTTTGTTTAAAAAAATAAATAAGTAAATTAAAAAAGGGATATAAAACTGACAAACCTTTAGCAAGATCACTAAGGAAAAAGATAAAAGGCCCAAATGAATAAAATCAGAAATAAAAGAGAAGTTACAACTGATACCACAAAAATACAACAGATCATAATAGCTACCATGAACACTTATACGCCAACAAATTGGACAACCTAGATGAAACCTCATCAGAAAGGTGCACGATACCTCCACTTCCCATTCATTTGCTGTATAAGTTAGGGCTAGTCACTAGCCTTCTCTGATCATCAGTTTTCTCTTATAAAGCGATATAAAATTAAGTGGCTTTTCTGACTGTGACATTTGATTGTTCTCTTTCTTTACTACATATAAAGATATCACACAAGAGACTGTAAAAGAGATAGGAAGATTCCATCCTATAAATTGGTCTTATTTTTCTGGATTGTCCCTATATAAACATTTATTGGCCTAAAGTTATTCTAGCACTTGTTCAATATACTATGATCTTGCCTGGGCAAATGAAGGCCATGAGTAATCCTCTGAATACGTACACGTGTTCAAGGTCTGGGAGTTCCGAGAGTTCCGATCACTTCAAAATCCTAGTTTCCAAACACAGTTTCTTATTAACACGAACTAAGTGTCTGGTTCCAAGACTAGGGCAGCAAAAGTGAACATGGGACATCATTCTTGTGCCAGGAAGTAAGAATGTGCTCAAAAGTCAATGGGAATGTATCAAATGAACAAGAAGTCAGCTTGAAAGGGTTTTCTTTAGTTGTGGGAGGGGGGTCTGTTTCAATAAATCAGCATGTTATAATATTTGCCCACACCTGACCCCATAAAACCACAGGGTATGTTGAAAGGGTGTCTAAACGCCTCTAAATGTGGCCTCCATGTCCTAGAGGCCAAATGCCATTCCACGAGGTTCAGCAAACGTGGGACCACGAACCAATGGTTTCATGAAACCACATGGTAAACCTATAGTATTTCCCAAAACTGAGATGAGACTATACTGGATATGACAAAGCAAGAGGCAAAATTTCCATGAACTTTTAAAATAAACCTGCTTTAATGAGTCACTTGAAGCATGACCACCAGGGTAAACATTTATTTTCCTTGAATATTGGAGAGTCTTTAGGAGAAAAATTTTGAGAAGTCATCTCCATCCACACCATTTCTGAGTTATCTAATCCCTGACACAACATTTAATCTCTCTGAATCTGATTTCCCCTGCCTGAGAAATGGTACCAATAACGAGCTAATGATAACAATAAAGAAATAATAGCATTATATTATTATTATTATTCCAGTAGTAATAATAGCAACAATAGTAAGAAGGTCACTGACAAACGCGAAACTCAGTCTCATCCCCTGCTCATTTGTTCATGCATTTATTCACTTGTTTATAACAAATATTTAGTGAGGACCTAGGTCAGACTCTTCAACAGAGTGATGCACTGAACAGTCAGAAGTCCCGCCCTCCTGGACCTTAGAATTTCATTTCCTCCTCTGTCTTCTAGCCCTCCTCGTCTCTTCTTTGACTAGTTGAACACAAAGTCTTGGGTATCCATGTTTCTTTTTCAGGAATGGGTCTCCATTTCTCTTTTCTCTCCATGAAACACGGCAGTAACTGAGACCACAAGAGTAAGTGATTTTGTTGAGTCTGTGAGACTATAAGGCCACGCTGCCCCACCTGAATCCTGCCCGTGGCAGGACCAGAGCCAGCCAATCGCCAGCTGCCATGGGGACTAGCTGAGTGCTGGGAGCGTCTGTGAGTAAAGCAGTCCTGCCTGAATGTCTGCATTGAGATAATGAGACTTTTCAAAGCCAAAGCACCAGGAGATAATTGGGGTGTTTTTCAAACAAACTTTGTCAAAATGATAAAGCATCACTTCAGAACAGTTGCCCTGGGGAAAATGGATGTGTAATTCCTATAGTCATTCCACTTACACAGAGACAGCCAGGGCGTGTCCCAAACCAAATGAACCCTTCTGGAAACCCCTTCAGCCAGTGATAAGAATAGCTACAATCACAGGAATTTAAGTAAATAATGTCAGTCTTCAAGGAGCTCAAAGCACTTATACAGGTAGGTAGACAGGGACTAATTATACCAAGTTAACAGAAGAATCAAATCCCCTTATACTCAGTCAAACATTCTGTGGGATCCTGTCATTAATGAGAATGGTTATGTTTTTCTCTCTGTGGCACAATGGATCCAGTTGGAATAGTTCCCAGGGAGAACTTGACAAATTTTGCACTCTCTGTAAAATCACAATTATCATAGCAGATGTCTGCTTTAAAACCATACTTCCATCTCTATTATCTCTTCTGAGCCTCACGACACTAAAATACAGGCAGAATAGATATCATTATACCCAACTTAATGGAGAAGGAAACTGGGGTTCAGAGAGGATAAGTAACTTCAATAAGATGTTCAGCTTTTAAGAAGAAACGCGTAAAAGAGGCATGATCAGTTCTGTCGATGCCAGGACTAGAACTTTCTCACTCTCTGTGCTATTTTCAAAGTGCTTCTTTCTTTATTAGTAAAGTTTTAGTCCCCAGAAACAAAAAGTAGCATAGACTGTCAGAATTTCTTTTTAAATGCTTTTCATTGTTACCTAAGAGAGCGATGCTCTGGTTTTGAGGACACGATTATAGGATTGTGCACAACACGGACCTTTCTGTTGGTTTATGACATTGCGGAGCTGAAGAATTTCGCGTATTGATTTAAAAGCAGACAAGGAGCCTCCAAGGGGCAGAAGATGCTTCAGAAAACCAAGACCATGAAAAGTCAACCTGCTTCTTCAGTCTGTGGTTTGTACTTTTGATCATTTTTTCACTACTTCAGTTACTGAAGTGATACATGCTTATCTCTTTTCCTTCCCCATTTGACTGTCTTCCTACTTTCTTTAAGAAACAGAGGGTATATGCTAAGTGAAATAAGCCAGTCAGAGAAAGACAAATACCATACGATTTCATATTTATGTAGAATTTAATGAACAAAGAACAAACAAAATAGAAAGAGACTCATAGACACAGAGAACAGACTGACAGCTGTCAGAAGGGAGAGAGGTTGGGAGGCTGGGTAAAAATGTAAAGGGACTGAGTAGTACAAATTGGTAGTTACAGAATAGCCACGGAGATGTAGATTGCAGCATAGGGACCACAGTCAATAATATGGAGATGACTACGTATGGGGCCAGGTGGGTACTTGAAGCAGTGGGGAAACCACTCTGCAAAGTACATGGTTGTCTAACTACCTTGCTGTCTATCTGAAACTAATACAGAATCATACTGAATGTAAACGGATTTAAAAAAATAATACAAAGAAAGCAGAATTATGGTAAATATTCAGTACTTGGCCATAGAAAGTACTGATCAGCTATTTGCTATAGTTAAATAATATGCTGACTCAGAAATAAAAGAATAATATTAGTAACTCACATTTACACAGGCCTTAATACATGCTAGGCATTCTCTTAAGCTCTTTACATGAATTAATACGTTTAATCTTCACAAAAGAAAATCTATGAAGCATTCAGTATTATGAGCATCATCCCTAGTTTAGAAAAAAATGAGGTCAATGCACTTAACCTCACAGAGCTAGAAGCCAGAGCCCTGGATTTTGAACTCTGGAAGTCTGACTCTCTAAAAGAAACTGAATGCTTGGGGCGGGGTGGGGGGTACATTTTGTTTACTCGTTTTGTTTTCAGCATCTCTTCAAGTGTTATTCATCTCTCATCTCCAGGTTATTTAGCATGACAACCAGAACATAGTAAATGTGTTGTGAACCTTCAATAAATTACGTACAGGCAAGAAGGTCCTTGATGTCAGGGGAAACTACTATGACATCTGACAAACTTCAGGCTGAAAGATAGAGGCACTGTGATTCCAAAAGCTCTACCTTTGGTCTAACCTGTCTGACCCAGGGATACTGCCTTTGAATCTCCTGAGGAATTGAATACATATATTCACGTCATGGTAACCCCTACTCTGACTTCCTATGGCAAAATGAGGTAAAAACATGCACTTTGTTTTTTAAAAGCCAATAAATTCCTGGAGAACAATGCCAGCCCTTTGGAAGCTACTCAGTACAGGTTCAGACTGATTTGTAAATAAGTGGATGACTCACCTCCACTGGTAAAAGATGCTAGCTTTTCAAAAAGCCCTGAGTGGAATTGGTATTCCAGAACCCTGTCCTCCCAGGAAGTCATTTTTGTGATTAGAACACTCTTCAGCATTACCTCTGAGATGAGGCGCCTCATCTCCTTTACCTCATCTCCCCAGGAAGAGTTAGAACATGATCAGGGAGAGGAGTTGCTGGGGAGGGATCAGCTGCCATTAGGCTGGAGCACACGACTCCGAGTCTGGGAACGATCTCCCCGCAGTCAACACACACTCGGAATCTGACGGACTTGCATCCCATTTTGAAAAGGAATGTTTATTGAGAGACAAGTGTGCTTAGGACTCTCCAGTCCCAATAATTTCCGAGCTTTGCCCAAGAAGTGGGGGGACAAAGTCATGCCCAGTCATGAAACCTAATTTCAAGAGGTTCTGACCCTCAACCAGCAAAAGCTCATGAGCTCTCCATCTGTGTCAAGGCCAGTATAGGAACGAGTTCTAGGCTGTCCCCAAAGCCACAGGTGGTCCCTCTGGGGAGGGCATGTTCATGCCTGCTGGCCACCAACACTCTAGAGCTATTTATACACAACCTACACAGAAGCCAATTGTCACACTCCCCTATAAAATGATGTCAGGAAGGTTTCTCTCACCTTTTCATAGACTATTAAACTCAAAATATTGTTGGAGCCCTGTCCATTTCAACTTCCCATGTTACATATAAGGAAACTGAGTCCCAGTGAAGGGGCAAGGCAAGCAGTTACTTGGGGACCAAGCTGGGACCAACATCCTAGTCACCTACTCATTTTGTACCACTATAAGAGGTACTTCCTTTCTGTACTCCATACCACTTCCTTCTTTATCTACTCCCTCTTTTTTGTCTCATTTTATTACCAATTGAAATGGGGCCCAGCCACTTGGTAGGTGTCAGACAAAAGAACATTCCAAGGAACTTTATTGCCAGCCAGCAAGCAAAGAGGACACTGGGAGTCATTCCCTGAGCAGTGTTTTCCCAAGAACAAAAGACCACGTGGTATTCCAGGGCTGTTGCTTACATCATAGCTTGTTAGGTATGTTTAGGGTGAGCATGCAGAGCAAGTGGACACGACTAGACATACATCACATGTATAGAAAACAGTGGGTATGCCCTGCCTTGGATGGAGATTTTTGTATTATAATGAGGGTAACGAGGAAAGTTTGCACTAAACCCATCAAAGTGTCCACTGGTCAATTTCAGTTGGTTTCCAGAGGTTTTCTAGCACCTTTTTTTTTCATCTTCCCTGAAGCCCTATCACCTTCTAGCCCTGAAGGAAAACATCTCTGGCAAGCATCCTTAGGAATCTATCAATCAAACAAGCTTAGCAAATATTTAGGTAATTACATAGGCTTTCTCCTAGTTCTTAACCCTCCGCACCAGGTGGGTAAGCCACAGTTTCATTCACATTTATCCACTTCTACCACTTTATCTCTCCCCCTGCCCAGCCTCTTTCTTTCTCCCATAGAAATGAGTAAAACAAGAGTGAAATTACAGGAAGTCAGTTTTTCCTGAAAGAAGATAGAGCAGAACTCCTAGCCTGGGAAGTCCCAGATGTGTTCCCTCTGTTTTGGGGCTCAAAAGGTGGATTCAAAAGAGCCTCACCACCCATAGTCGAATACCTCTGGTCTCTCCACCTGGGCTTTAACAATGGAGGTTGTTTTAATAACAACATTTCTTTTAAAACAAATAAAACAAAGTGAGCTCAGGGACTTGAGAAAATAACTAACAGACATAGGTGACTACATTTCAAAACAAAACTAAAAATATGTGCAATAACAATAATAACAGCTGTCACATCTATTGCACACCTCCAGGTATTAGATGTTATGCTAAACTCTTCCAACATATAGTAGAATTCAATGCCCTTTGCAAATTTATGAGAATACTTTCTGTTCACCCCATTTTATAGAATAAGAAAATTGCTGCACAGAGATAATAAGAATCTTGTGCAAGAATACTCAGCTTAGATATTTCTGGCTTCAAAGTTTATGTTATTTCCAGGGTTATAAATAGCCCCCTGGCTGGCAAAACAAAACAAGTACGAATGTTTTAAAGAAATGAGTACCTATCTTTATAAGTCTATTTGGTACCCAAGCAGGTACAACTAACTCCCCTGGGCAACCCCCTTACCTGCCCCCCACAAGCTTGCAACTAGATTGTTGTCTTCTAACCTCACTTATACTAAAATTCCAGAGCTATCCTGAATTTACACATATCACTTCCAAGTACCAAATGTACGTATGTTGGATTTGTAAAACTCCCACACAGAAATTATTGAAACTACTGAGGGTTTCTGTAAATATCATAACACTTAGGCTAATTTGATGTAATTCTGAGAATTGTGTTTATATTTTTTTCATTCTACAGCTGGAAAATTGAAAGCCCAAAGAAGTAAGGTAATTTGCATGATGCTGCGTAGCTAACGAATGGCAGAACTCAAACATGGCCCTAGGCCCATCTAGATCCAACATGTACTTTCTTTCTTTCTTCGATTCCCTATTTTAAAAACAAAAACCTGTTTTTTTCTAAATTATGAAAGTAACATGTATTTATTTGTAGAAAATTTGAGAAAGACAATACAGACTAGAGAAAAAATCTTTAATAGCAATGAGAATTAATGCCAATATTTTAGAATTTGTCCTTCCAAGCAGAACATGATTGACTAATTTTTTACTTGTTATACTGCAAACATCAGCCTATGCCCTTAAAATGTGTATGAGAAACTTATTTTTAACACTGATATAATGTTCAATAGTACATTAAAAATCAGTCTTTTTATTGTTGGGCATTTAGGCCATTTCTAATTTATAACATTTATAAATCATACTGGAATAACACCCTGAGTACATAAATCTTGGGCATTCTGATGATTTACTTAGGACTTATTTCTAAATATGAGAATGGTTTTATTTCTATTGTTTCATGCCCCCATTTTTAACATTAATATCCCCCACCACCACACTGTGATCTCTGCCTCTGGCTCATTTCTAAACCACTGTGTCAAGTTGTTATTACATACGTCTAGACCCTAGGTTCAGAGAACCAAGTGGAAAGAGTTGGGGACTTGGAATCAGAAAATCTGGATTTACGTCTGACTTTGTGACTCACCTTACCTGAGGTTTTCAGCCAGTGTTTTCTCACCTGGCAAATGGGACACCAACAGTACCTCCCTCAAAAGATTAATGTGAGGATTAAACCAGATAAAGTGTGACCTGGGCTTGGAAAATCATCATGTGTCCTAGTAAATGTCAGTCGCTGTTACACTCAGGTGTGTTGACAGATTTAGCCAACTTAAGAGAAAAACTGGCTTACCATTGATATGCTTTTTTGGTAGTTACAAGCCTTTCTTTTAAAAAGAAAGTCTTTTTTAAAAGTTTAAAAGCCCTAGGGAGAAATAACAGCTGTCAAAAAGAGCATTTCCTAAGTCCACCAAGCATTCCTTCTTCGTAGCTGTCATCCTGGAGATTTTGAAAGCTTCTGTTCACATAGTCAATTAACAAATCTGAATGTTCCCACTCACAGGCACGTCAGAGAGGTAGGAACCCAACCCAGCTTGAGCAGAGCAGGGAAGCTACGTGACAGAGCCTAGCCCCTCCTCCCTGCGGGCAGGCCACAACATTGTGCCCGATTGCGATTGGCCACAACTCTTTACTTAGGGACTCAGTGATGAAGGATGCTGCTAAGAGTCCATCTGCAGGGAGAGGAGAAGTGAAGAGATAAAGGTGGTCCATCAGAGCAGAAGAGATTCAGGACAGGCAGAAGTGAGAGGCTGGGAATGTGCTCACCATCAGGTTTGCGAAGAGATAGATAACTGGGCTAAAAAAGAAGAATCCTGTGCAGGCATCTTACTGCAATGGAATAAAAGGGGGGAAGGGGTTAGTTTATTGTCTAATCGGAGGTGAGGATTAGATGGTTCAGGAGTCAACCCAGAAATCTCAGGGGTTCAGTGACGATGAAGATTGAAGAAAAGCTTGCGGGCAATGGAAGCCTTGTAGGAAAGAGTCAGCTCTACATAAGGGAGCAGCATCATGCAAACCACAAACCAGCAGCAAATGGGAAAGCAGAAGACTTTGTAAAGCAGGTGGCCGATGGGAATGGTGGCGTGCCTAGAAAGAGCCTCAACTTGTACAGCTGGCAGGAGATCCAGAGACACAATCAGGAGGCCGACCAGTGGCTGGTGATCAACCGCAAGGTCTACAACGTTACTGGCTGGGCAGACCGCCATCCAGGTGGGCGCCGGGTCCTCAACCACTACGCTGGGGAAGACGCCACGGTAAGGAGCGGAAAGCTCTGCCCTCTCTCTGTTCCAGCTGCTGGGTGGTTGGAACCTTGGCTCTCTTCCCAAAAGCAAGTCAGTACGTGCTCAAGCCAGTGATTCATCTGTTAGGCATCAAAATGTTAATAACAGTGATGAAAACCTTCGATTGCATAAGCTTTTAGGCTTCGCAGAGCTCTTTTCCTTCCTTGTAGCTCATTCAGTGTCACACAGGTAATTCAAGCCGCTTTTATGGGGAGAGAAATTAGAATCAGAGAGCATAACTAACTGGCCGAAGTCACCCCACAGCAGAGCTTAGATTCAAAACCTTTATATTTCTTAACTTCCAGTCTTTGCTTTTTTTTTTTCCACTGCTTCTCCTTATCACTCTCCCCCACCAAAACAGCAAAGGAAAAAAAATACCGTGACATTTATTGGATGTCTAAAATACCTTAGACACATTCAATGCATCACTTCACTTAAACCTCACTGTGAGGAAGGCGGATATGATCCCCCTATTAGCGATGAGAAAGTTGATGTTCAAAGAGGCAAATAATACACACAGCCAGAAAGTACCATTGTCAAATTTTGAAATCAGATAGGTTTCTGACCTTTGTAGCCGAGTTCTTACAAATAAAATTTCCATTTAGCATCTCATAGGAAGGTTTCTCAAACCGTTAAATCATTTAGGAAGCCCATTCAAAATACCTTACAAGGAAGTGTGTTTGATGCCAATTATGAATTTCATTGTTCACATTACACAGATGAAGAAGGGAGATGAAAAAGATCTGACTAACCCAAAATTAAGCAGCTAATATGTGGAGCAGAAATTGAAACCCAGGCTTTTTTTTTCTTCTTACTTTGTTGTCTCATTGTTTCATAATTTGGTACACGAATTCTCCTTTAGTACACAAATTTATACTTGTTTCAAAGTATAAAATTGAAAACGTTGTTTAACTAAGAACCACTCTATAAATAGTGCTAATAATAACAAAATATGGCAAATTTGCAAAGTTAGGCAATATTTTATCTTTTGACGCTATCAACATATTTTTCCCCAATTCTGATTTTTTCCTCAGTTTCTTGTCTCCCTCCTCCAACCAGGTCCTTCTTCCACCATCTTCCTATTTTGATTCTGCAGTCAGGTGAATACCTTTCTGAACATACCTTGTTACTTCCCCTCCACTTCCATCAGACCTGATATTTTTTAAACAAAGATCAACTTTTCCATGAGAAAATGAACATGTGCTTCTAGAAAGGGGTGGGAGTATCCTGCTGTTGGGGAGATAGATGCTGGGTAGGAATTCAGATAGATGAGGGTAGAAGAAGTGAGGTAGAAAGCATGTGTGCAAGAATAACAGAAGAAGGGGAACGAAAAATAAAATAAATAAAATAAATACTACAAATACCTATCTAGCCCATCCCCTCTCTCCCACAACTCAGAATACGGATTATGCTTTCTTAACACGAGTCATAGAATTTAGCTCAGAGGATGCGTTGGCAAAGATGTGGGTCTCAGCCACCCTGAAAACCACACAGATAGACTCTAAGCTTGAGGCAGCTTGGGTGGTAAATTTGTAATTTGCTGATGGTTTTTACCTCCCAGAAGTCAGGAAAGACCATGATTCTGCATCCAGTTCTAGCCAATGAGGAGGAATTTATTAATAAAATAGAAACCATCAGAACCCCAGGGGAAAATATCCACACCATTGTAGGATTCATATCCTGAGAATGAAAATCCTGAGCATGGTCAGTCAGTCATGTACCTTAGATGTTAGAAAAGTAAATCCAAAAATTTTCAGAGAAAAGATTCTCCAAAGAAAGATGGCTCAAGAAGACTAGGAGGGTGCCAGGGAATTTCTGACAACTATAATACTTCATGCCTACTCAGAGTATGGAAAGTCTAGGCTTTGCGATCATTGTATGAACCTAGAAAAGCTATTGGAACACTCTGAGCCTCTGCTTCACCATCTGCAAGATGAGAATGACATTACCCATCTAACTGGTTTACGGTAAATGGGACTGATGCTCATAAAGTGCTTAGGGTAATGCCAGACACTTTAATAAATTTTCATTCAATTGTGGCTATTACTATCCATATCTCTGACATAGCTTCAAAGATGTGATTGTTACTTCCTGTTTACCACCAGCTTAGAAATCCTGATTACATTTGGTGCCATCTGATTTGGAACAGAGGGTTCAAAGTGGAGGGCACAATTGTCTCTAGGGAGAGAGGGAAGAACATAAAGTCAGAGGACTTGATGTCCAGTACTCTACAACTTAAGAGGTCTTTGTAGGTTATGTCCCGAAAGGGGAATATGGACCCAAAAATGGTCTCTTTGTGGGGGCTCTTTCCAAGGCTGCAGCTGTCCAGAAGGGGCATTCTTTTATTATTTACACAGTGACTCTTTTCCAAGCCTCCATCTTCCTCATAAAAGGTGAATATGGATACCTAAGTAGTCTTTCCCACAGGCTATCTATCTGCTCATTCATTCATTCATTCATTCATTCATTTTTGTTGTCAGTCTTTCCAAAATCCTTCTTAGTGGCACAGACTAGTGATTCAGAGTATAAGTTTCAGGACAAACCAAGTCTGTTTTACCTTTGGATTCCACCACTGACTAGGGATGTCCTGAGGAAGCTGCTGAAGCTCTTGGAGCTGGTTCCCTAATCTTGAAAGTGGAGATAATAATACTTCCATATTAGCATTGTTGTGAAAGTCAGTGGAGATAAAGTAAAATGGTGCGTGGCACAGCTTCACTACTCAAAAAATGGCAATTCTTGGGCGTTTTCATTGAGTTCTTCTAAGATAGGTTATAAGTGTCTCCAAAAAAACTTTACCAAGAAAATAAGTCCATAAAACAAAATTGGCACATCAACTACTGTTATTGCATATGTGAGTTACCTGGATGTTTTCAAACTATGTAATTTAAAACTAATAGCACCGTACAGGTAACTAGAATCCAGACTCCGGTCTGCTCACCTGGAAAAGCTCATCTGGGAAAAGCCAAAAAATAACCTGTAGGTCCAAGAAGAACTAATTATATAGATCACAATTTATCTGTCCGTTGGGTCATTTTGCAATCAGTAAGATGAGGATTACAAAGCATATGATAACAGGAAATGCATATGAATAGATAGCCACAAGTTTGAAGACAACATTGTGTTTCAGGCTCCACAACAAAAATAAGTGCAATCTTGTGGTGCATGGGCATGTATGACATGTCCAGAACAAAGAGAGCAGGTGCATCATCCTGTGTGCTGGTTGTCCCACTCCTTATCTCTGGACACCTCATTCTGAGAGAGACATTGAGAAACTCAAGTTCTTTCTCGTGAGTGTCAAAGGGAGTGATGACAGAGAAAGGATGACAAAAACTTAGAGGAAATACAGCTAAGTCTATTTCAACTATTTGGAGGACTGCAGCGTGGAAGAGGAGAGCACTCCCGGCGGATTGGGATGAGCAGAGCCAACAGAGGTGAGACCAGGGCAGGAGGAAGAGCATGCGCACCAAGGTGGAGTACAGATATGACTCAGATCATGATTAAGAGCTCAGCCAGAATGGGCATCCCACACTTCCTTTGTCTTAGCACAATAATGCCAGTGACTGTCATGGAATGAGAATGAGAAGAGGAGAAAGAGGAAGAGGAGATCAATAAAGGAAAGAGATAGGGGAAGAGATAAGAGAAGGAGGAGGTGGAGAAATGGTCTTGATGCTGAGCTAAGGACCCTGCATTGGGCCCTCACTGTATGCCTTCCCCTCCTTCCACTACACATAATCACACTTCCCTAGCACAGTATCCTTTCTAACCTGCAACCATGACAACAAAATCAAGCAGGGCCTTAAAGCTGTTGGTGAAAGGAGAGTAATAATCAGCAATAATTGCATCTTCTCTGGGTTGTCAAAATGTCTTAAATAATCCAGTTCTCATTTAAATAATGGGTAGAGGAGTAGAGAGAGAAGTGACTGAGTGATAATAAGTGAAATGGGTGAACACTACCAGCCCAGCAGTTGTGTGAAGGAGGAAACTGAGAAAAGTTGATCAAAATGAAGGAAGGAGTCCAGATAACATCTTGGAGACTTGAACAATGCAAGGACAATAAGAATATAAAAAGAGGCGATGTGTGTCATGGATATCTAGGACTGATAAGTAACTGGATAAGTAAACAGGATGAAGGAGTCTAAACTGACTTACGGACATCTGGCTTGGATAAGTAGGTGGTGAAATCCATTGTGGGACGGGAGCCAGGAGGATGAGCAGGTTTGGTGGGGAGAGTAAAGAGAAAAAGATAGTTTGGGCTGGAGCTCAGCTGAAAGTATCATAGAACAAATCTCAATATAAGAAAGAGCTTTCAAATGATGGAAGTTCTCAAACAATAGAATGAGTTGCAATGGAAAAAATAACCCTCTGCTTACCCCTGAGTGTGAAGAAGAATCTATATGACTTCACGTGACATTTTCTATTCCAAAATGGCTCTCTCCCAGGAAAGGTGCAAAAACTGCATTCTCCCCCCAAATTGGCCTATTCAAATATGAGGTGACAGGTTCCATAGTGTAATGGTTAGCACTCTGGATTCTTAAAATAGGAGGTGACATGTTCTAGCCAGTGCTTTGCAGCAGATGAGATCTGAGTGAGAAGGGTGAGCAGAGAAGTTACCCAAAGAGGTGGGAACAGGTGTCGGTGGAAGGGTATTGACTATTCCAGTGAGCTTTTCTGGGGTGAGTAAATGCAGGTTCTAATCACTTTGTTTTGTGACTCATACATATACTTGCCATTGGTTTTTCCTTTTCTGAATTTTCCTTTTCTGAATAAGACAAGGTAGTATTATTATACACATTTAGGAAAAAAAAACACAAAGCTTGATAAATTAAGTAATTTGACCAATATAAAACAGCCTGCTCCCCTGCTCCCCTGCACTGTGTCTTAGTCTGAATGAGGAAGGCACACTCTTTGGATGTTGCAGCTGAAGAGTTGGCAAGCAGGAATGCCTGCTGGATTTCAGCCCATACATTCCCTCCTGGCTGGGTGCCTTCGTGCAGGGCACAACCTGGATCTAGTACTGAAGCTACAAAGGCAGGATTTTGTCTCAGCCCTTATGTACTTTTCTCTTCCACTAACAGTCATGCTGCTTTTACAGCAAAGCACATCTCTTCACCTCCCATTAAAAAGCAGCAAAAAAGTATCAAGATTTCCAAGCCAGTTGTAAAAATCATATTTTTCCAGTGTGATACTGTTTTTGGAAACAATCAATTTTGAGCTAAGCTATGATAGAAATTTATAAATAGATTAAGGGGTCAAGATGATGGCTGAGAAGAAAATCAAGAGGGTAACCTGAAAATGAGAGGCTAAAGCAGCAGAAAGGTCAGAAAATGAGATGCTGAGGGTAGGTAAGAGACAATGATTTTGACACTCTGATGAGAAACCCTGCATTTATTTTTTCATGCACTCTCTCCCTTGTTCACTAGGCATCCATGGGCATATGCCACACAGGCATACTGATAGATGGCATGTGTAATGTAATCAACAGGGCATAGTCTCAGTCTTCAAAAAACTCAAAGACCACTAGAGAAGGGGTGAAGACACAGATTCCTTACAACACAGTTTGAAAAGTTCTAGAAATGAAGTATCATGGAACCAGAGGAGATCATGCATAACTTTCCTGGGTGGGTTAGGGCAGGCAATATTTCATCTGGATCTTGAAGGGTGAAGAAGAGCTTTTGTGTAGAGAAAAATGGAGGACGGCAAAGGGAATGGTGTGTACAAAGCTTCGGCACCATGAAGAAGCATGGAAAGTTTATTGAATATGGAGAGATCCAGTGAATAACATGGTGCAAAGCCAAGTCTCAGAAGGTAGTTTGAAACCAGAGGCAAAGTCATTCACATGATTACAACCTAAGATAGGGAGACACCATTACTATCTGCTCAGTAGATACACACTGATCTTAGCACCATCCCCAAATAATCTGGTGTTGCTCCTCTCTTGAGAGGCCTTTAAAAAAATGATACGTGTAAAGGCTGGAATAGACCTTTACAGCTTCGTGGCTTTAAAGTCACGTGGCCCTGAGTTCAAATCCTGACTCTACTATACACTGTGGCATTTGGGACAAGACGTTTCTCCCCTCCGAGAAACAGAAGCAATGGAACCTCATGGAACTAAAGTGATGATTACAAATTGGCCCATAAATCACCTTGTACATAGGATACACTCAATAAATACTGGCACTATCCCTTCTCCCCTTCATTTTCTCCCTTTTCCTTCCTTCAGCAGGAACACACTTGCCCAAGAATGCTAATAACAGAACTTGTTTCTGCAAGAGGGGATTTCAAAACTGACTCAGTTTTCAGTCTCATAGGAAATTCTTCTAAATCAAATATTCTAAGACTATCTAAACTTTTTTATTGTACTGCCCATAGATCCAATGAAGAGTTCCACAAACAGGGCAATGCCTACTATTCTAGAACACTGTTTAGGAGGCCTTCAGTATCTGTTATCACAGTGCTGACCTATAAAACTTGTTGGGGATGAGAAGAAACAATGAACCCGGAAGAATGTCGTTGTCAGCACACTGTTCCAGGACTCTGGATGGCTGCTTGGACTAAGACAAAACTGTAATAGCTTACCTTTCCTTTACCCCGATCTTTATCAGGATGCTTTCCATCCTAAGTTGTTCCCAAACAACAAGCAGAGCATGATTTTTCAATATGGATCATCCTGAAAATACTTTAGTCACCTTCTTAATCATGGAATGACTCTTCCTGGTTTGGGAAACTAAGTTTCAGAATCATTAAATGTGACAATTAAAAAAACACCTTTGAAATCAAACAAGTTGGCATTTTTCAAGGGGTCAGAGGAAGTGTGCAGAAGCAGAATGGACAGTAGAGCCTGAGCTGGTTCTAGCAGATACAAATCTCTTCACATCACTGAACCTAGGTTAAGTAAGTCCAAAGAATTGGTATTGCACCTTTCCAATTAACCTCACTCACTAAATAAGCACCTTCTTACAAGTAGGCTCATGCGTATTTCTTGGCTATATCCAAGGTTGCTTTACTATTTAAAGATGGAGAAGTTATATTCACTAAAATAATTCAGAGCTGACACAACATTAGGCATTAGGGTACAGGAATGAAATCTCTGAATTGTTGTCTTGCACAGAAGCTAGGTAGTAAGTCCTTATCACTGGAGTTATACATATAAGAAAGATAGCTAAAATATATTGAGAGTCAGATTCTAACTAATTCACTTAATCCTTATAATAACTTTATGAATTGAATAGCTATTGGCATCACCTTCACATTAGAAAAGAGAAAAGAGAACCACAACCAGGTCAAGAGACTTGTGCACAATTATGTAGCCAGGATGGAGACGGAGGATGGCTGCTCTGGCATCTACTTAATCAGGACTACGCAATGCCAGAACTCAGAGTAATATATATGGTGTCCACGTATCCAACTTACAATCTCGGTTGTATTTCAATTTTTTAATCACACCCATCCCCAAAGCCTAGCATCTTCCTCTTGGAGAATCTCCCTTCCCCCAAAACTGTTTCAATCCCTAAGAGAAGAGAATATCTTTCATTTCCAAATAAATACAAGATATAGGAACCACTGCCACTGCTCATAGCCACTTGGAATTTCTACTTAGGTAGGAATCTGAGATGAAAAAAGTAGCGTTGGCCAACTCAGTTCTCTGCCTGGCTGTCACAAGCCCCTGCAGACACTGCTTTAGTGTTTTCTAGGAGAAGTGACAAGCAGCCAAGACTGTGATACTCCAGACAACCCAGAGCTCAATGGCTGTGCTCCCACAGTCTCTTCTACATGTGTCTTGAGCAACCATCATCAACTTTATTCTGTCTTTTTTTGGAAATAACTTAATTCAAGGGCCTTATTCCCCTGGTCTTTTGCTAAGAACCCACAGGCAGACTTTGGTAGGAGACATGATCTGCATAGCCAGTCTTGGCTGCTGTATGCCTCAGACAGTGTAAGCAACTTCCACCCCAGGCATGATGCTGGACTTTAAAGATTTATCATGGCCCTTAAACTTAAGCCGCTATTTCTTCTGGTTCTCAATAAAATAAATAGAGGTCTCTCCAGTGTTTGGGGATAACCTGGCTACACTGAACTTCCCTAGTGAATCAGTGCATTCAGTAGGTGGATCTCCTGCTTTCATTGAGAATTTCCAAGGGTAATTTTGCTCGGTCAACTTGAAACATCAATTAGGATTTGGGAGCAAATTCTCTTAACACACAGTCTGTGCTCGTTCCCCAGATGGGCACAGGGTGAGGTCAGGAAAGGGACTAATCTGTGGATAAGCATGTCTCTTCTAAGCCTCTAACAATTCTCTGGTTTACAGGATGTCTTCAGAGCCATGCACCCCGAGCTTGACATCGCACGACTGTACCTTAAGCCACTGCTCATCGGAGAGCTTGCTCCAGAAGAGCCCAGCCACGAGAGAAACAAAAATGTGAGTGAGGTCTCAGGACTCAGGGATATGTGAATGTGAAGGAATTAAGCAAAAAGCCATATACATATATATATGACACATAGACACAGACAACAGTTTGGTGATAGAGGAAAGGGGGGTGGGGGTAAGTAGACATAGGCAAAGTGGGAATAAATGGGGATGGAAAGAGACTTTGTTTTGGGTGGTAAGTGCATGATGCAGTGTGCTGATGATGTTTTATTGGGGTGTGCCCTTGAAACCCGTATGGTTTTATGAACCAATTTCACACCCAATAAATTCAATAAAAAAATAAGTAAATAAAAATGGCAAAAGAAAAGAATATGTGGAGCAATGGGGCCAAGGGATATTTCAGGTCCAATTTATCATGTTTTGTGAGAAACCAGCATCGTGCCTGGGCCTGCAGCAGCATGAATGAGTGGATTCCATGTATCTACAAACAATGTCATCTTCCCACCGGGAACTCTGAAACCTCTGTGAAACAAATGCGCGGAATTTTGGCCCTGCACCAAACAGTAATGCTGCGTCTCTAAACACCTTCTTCATGGCAGGCAACTTATACATATAATTTTTTTCAGTGACTTCTCATAATTGTTTGTTTGATGTCTGTGTCTGTGCTCCCTGGCAAACTTATTTCCGTGACAGCAGAGATAGTCTCTGTTGGGCTTATCCCTGTGTCCTCATCTCCACAGTAGAAACTCCGCAAATAGCTGATGAATGAAAGATGTGACTGTACTCTAACCACAGCCCTTTTGACATTTGGGGAAATTAGAGTCCAGGGACAATAAATTACTCCCTGAAAGCCCCACTGCGGTGTTTTGAAGAACTGGGACTCCAAGTTATTTCTCTGGCCCCAATCCTTCAGGTATTTTGAGGAAGGACATCACTCTTTCTCTCTATAAGACTTTGGCTACCTGAACACTTTCCTCCAAAGGACGGGGTCTCTATAAGACTGAACATTCACCAGGATGGTTTTACATAAAGCTTAAAGAGATTCTAGCTAATATTCAGCATTTTGGGTTTTTTTCAATTTATATTTTACACAACTTACATTTGTATAATTCTTCAAAAATAATTTGTACAAAGTGCTGATTCATCTATCACCATGAGACAGATAGAATGAGGGTTATATTTCCACTTTAAGAAATGATGAAGCAAACTCACAGAGGAAGAGGGAATCTGAGGATACAGAACTGGTTACGTGCAGTCCAGAGACAAACACTAGTTCACCCCTTCTGTGGCGATGCTCATCCTGCATGGCTGTGTGCCGGAAGTGTGGTTCTGCATTCAGAAGGGTGGACTCCGAGGCTGGAGAGGGTGGGCTCACAACCCAGCCCTGCCACAAGTTGTGTGGGCTTAGGCCAGCTACCAAACCTCTGTGCTGCTCATCTCTCTCAGTAAAATAACAACAGCAATAGAACCAATGTCATAAGATTTATTGGGAGATTATTGAAAGAGTTAAAGGCACTTAAATGCTCACACCAGTATCCGGAACACAGTAAATGCTCAATAAATTTTATATTTTTATTGTTGTTTAAGTTCAGTTGCCCCCATTAAATTTTAGATGTTACTGCCATCATGAACTCCATGGGGGCACAAGTAACTGACCAACCCCAGAGAAGTCCATGTCATTTAGGGCACGGGGCCCAAGGTTAAAAAAGGAAGATTGTGCAAACTCTAATTGCTTTTCTTAAAAATACTCTTTAAGGAAAAGAAAACTCCATTGATGGCTAAAAGCTTTAAAATAATCATTCATTGTCTAAAAGAGTGTTCGTCTCTGGAGGTAATGATCTACCATAAATTTTCTTTAGTACATCAATGTGAATATATGTATATGTATTTACATATATACATGTGTATATAAAACTAAAGAAAACTTATGGCTACCCCCAGAGATCAATACTCTTTTAGACAATGAATGACTATATTATATTTATCTAGATACATATGTAGACAATTAGTATTTGAGCACAAAACTGGATGTCAGGAAACATAAGTTTAAGTCTGGCATCTGTCACTGACTCGCTGAAGATTTCAGACCAGTCTCTCCTCTGGACTTTGGTGACCTTGTCTCTGTACAATAAATGGGTAGGAAAATATGACCAGACCCTGAGCCACTCTAGAGATGGCCTATTAATAGTATCTATGGCCTCCAGAATTTTAGGGTTGATGGGAGCATGAGAGATGAGCACATCTGGACTTTTTCCAGGCAGTAGATTGATTAAAAGTTGCATCAGAGAATTTTTAAATAAAATTTTTTACTTCTAGATTACATTCATAGCTCTTCTTTTATTTCAAATTTCTCTCCTTTCTTACATGTAAAAATCTTATTCTCTTTCTTATAGTCTGGTTACTTTCTCATGGTCCTGTTTTCAACCCCATTATAGTCACTAAGCTAAGAGAGATTTTCTCCCAGCCCTTGCACTGACTCTCCAGTATAACGCAACAAGTTTATGAACTGATGCTAGCCTTATGCATACACACATATGCAATATGCTCAGTACACACACACAGAACAAGGACCCCTCCAACCAGCAGATGCTTTGATGCCACCAGAGACCCTGTCTTGTTCCTGGGGATCCATTGAATACAGCTTGCAGAAATTTATACATTGAGCTAATCTAAGTGGCCTATATTTGTTTATGTTCATCATCTTCTATGAGCCAGCCTTTTGCACAGGTAAACAACTGACAATGGCAGCAATCACTTTATAAACTGTACCAGTATTTATGGTAACACAGATCTGCATCGATAACAAAGTTCCCCAAAGCATAGCCAGAAATCAATACCTGAAAAAATAGCAATGGTTTAAAACACAACTGTTAGACCTCTGCATATCTTTACTTACCATGACCACTCCTCAAAGAAATGACATAAAGTTTTATAACAGTTTGAGGACTGCTGACAAACCACTACTCATCTTTCTCTTTTCTAGTGAAAAAATTGTAATATTTTTCAAATGTTTTGTGTATTTGTTGTTTGTTGTTTTTAATCCCCCCTATTAAATTTCTTAACATTAATCAATTTTTACTCATAAAATTAAGGTGTTAATAAGTTAATAAAACAGATTATTAATTATGATAATTTGTGCACCCTTTCCCTGAGAGAACTGATTTCTTCCTTGAACATTTCACAGTCCCAGTTGGTGGAAGACTTCCAAGAACTGCGGAGGACATTAGAGACAATGAACATGTTCAATGCCAACCTGGGGTTCTTTTTCCTCCACCTCATCCAAATCTTGATTTTGGAAGCCCTGGCTTGGCTAATGCTGTGGTATTTTGGCAATGGCTGGCCAATTACAATATGTATTTCCTTTCTTCTTACAATTTCTCAGGTAAGCAGATATCCTAACTTCAGGCAATGGCTTTGGGGGAAGGCTCAGAATTTCTTCTCTCTTTAGATTAGTGTCAGCTGCTGCTTGATACTTCTTGGCAAGCTGCTCATCGGTGTCTGACGCCAGCAGATTATCAAACCTTGCTGGACCCAAGTTCTTGTCTGTAAAATGGAGATAACAAGTCTTATGGAAATATTTTGAGGAGGGCTAAACAAGCTAATGTGTAAAACACCTAGCACAGTGACTGGCATAATGTACAAATTTAATTTATGACAGTTGCTACTCTGCCCAATTTTGTCCACAAAAGTTCAGTAACTGAAAGTTCTGTTTTTAGCCATATAACACTCATTTTTATCTTTCATCTCTTAACCAACCAGCATGTATGAATACATTAGACCATGAATTCTCCGAGAGCAGAAAATACATCTGATAAGAGAATAAAAATGTCTGGATTCCTCTATAACTGACAATCAGCACTTGGCACATAGTCTGATAAGTCTTTGTTCAGTAAAGTGTGAGTCTCTGGACGTAGCCTTCTATGAGCACATCACTGTTGTGGACACAAAGGGAAATGCACCTGGCCGCTGCCCTTGGGAATTGAGCGATCCAGTGAGGGAGAAAGTCATTCAAATACTTGGACATAAGATGTGACAGGACGACACTGATGCCGAGGAGTGGGACAAGCATGTGCTGTTAGGGGCAGAAAGAGGCATTTAATTTCGGTTAGGACAATTGGGGAAGAGTTTATGGAGAACTAACATCAGCATTAATTCCAGAATTTTTTATGTTAACTATTTTCTTTTTTTATTGTTATTCAAGTACAGTTTTCTGCCTTTCCCCCCTACCCCTCCCCACCACCCCAGCCCTCCCCACCTCCCTCCCCCATTTCCACCCCCCTTGTTATTGTCCATGTGTCGTTTATAATTGTTCCTGTAAACCCTTCACCCATTTCCCCCATTATCTCCTCCCTTCTCCTCCATGATCACTGTCAGCCTATTCTCAATTTTGATGTCTTTGGCTATACTTTGCTTGCTTGTTCGTTTTGTTGATTAGGTTCCTGTTAACGGTGAGATCATATGGTATTTGCCTTTCACCGCCTGGCTTATTTCACTTAGCATAATGCTCTCCAGTTCCATCCACACTGTTGCAAAGGGTAGGAGCTCCTTCTTTCTTTCTGCTGCATACAATTCCATTGTGTAAATGTACCATCATTTTTTGATCTATTCATTTACTGATGGGCACTTGGGTTGGCTTTTGACCTGGCAATTCTACTTCTAGGATTGTATCCTAGGAACCCTGAAACACCAATCCAAAAGAACCTATGCACCCCAATGTTCATAGCAGCACAATTTACAATATGTTAACTATTTTCTTAAAAGCCAACTTGCACTATTGCTTGAAAAGTGACTTTGGAAGCAAAAGAGTAAGCAAACATTTCTTTGGTACTTAGCATAAGCTAGGCACTTTACGTGTATTTACATCGTACAACAGCCTGAAGAGTAAAGTGCCATTATTCTTGCTTATCAGATGAAGAACTTAGGTTCAGGGTTATGGATAACTTACCAAGGGTCATGCAGCTCAAAAGTGGTGAAGAACAGTTTAGAACCCAAATCTTCCTGACTCCAAAGGCCATGATGTTTCTACTCTGGAACATGTTGACAGCGGCAAAGAGAGCATGGCATGCTGAGAAAACCACCTGCACAAAGGCTGGGGAAGAACGTCACACGTGTGGGACATAGAAAGTGCAGTTGGCTTGTGGTCAGACCAGATCTCCCGCTGCTCCTCTCAAAGGGGCTTTGAATCAACTAGTGGCCTCATTTTTCATTTCTTCTTGCCTTCCCAGCTCTTCTAACCACTGCGTCTCTTCTAGGCCCAGAGTTCATTTTTGCAGCATGACACGGGCCATCTTTCCATATTTAAGAAGTCCAAATGGAACCGCCTGATGCACAGATTTGTGATGTGTCATCTCAAGGTACAGGATGTTCAGGGAGGATGATGGGATTCTAGAAGGTCATTTTCTAAGGCAGTGGTTCTTACTTGTGCACTCATATCAGTAAGAAATGTTTGTGAATACCCCACAGAGAAATGTAAATATACTAATAATGTAAATGCTCTGTATATATCCTCATATATATTATATTATAATATATATTAAAATTAGAATTTTAAATTTTTATGAGGAAAGGGTTTGTTTTTATTTAAGAAGTTCTAACATTTTGTCCTTACCCCAGTAAACTATTTGGCCTAATCCCTGGCACCTTGTTAAGGAACTACTTCACAGAAGAATTGTGCCTTTAAAAATGAAAATATGACCTATAAAATCATGAATGAGACTATTCTTAGGAGGGCTCTGAACATTTATTGTGGGAAAGCTAGGGGGACCCAGCAAGACTGAGTAGCCCTGCAAGGGTGGGGCTGTGAAGAAATAAAGGAAAAAGTGCAGAAGAATAGGTAAAAGTGAAGAGAAAGGGGGAGAGTGTAAAAGGAAGCTCAAATGAATCTGTTCAAGAGTTGAGGGTTGCAAAACCCAGACTGCTGGAGAAAAGCAGGTGGGCAAGACTGCAGTTGGTTTTATCCCCACTAACATAAGCTCCAGAAGGGCAGACAGCAGTCTTCCATGCACCACTGCCATGTAGCCCCCAGCAGAGTGCCCAGCACATAGTAGACCTTCAATAAGCATTTGTTGAATGAATGAATGAGCCAACCAAGGAGTGCTAAGAATGACTTCTATTCCTCACTCTGACAATGTTCCTGTGTGACCTTGAGGGAGTCACATACTAACTATCTCTGGCCCTCAAGTGTTGTCATCTGTAATAGAAGTTAAACTGGACCTATGCTTTTCTATGACATTCTAGGATTTGGTGACTATATACCTTGGCCCAATAGAATATGAAATGCCTCTGAGCCTTCCATTAAAGCCAAATCTTTATGCTCAAGCCAAGTCTTCTTAGGAAAAACTCTTGAGTCCTGGCTCAGAGCCTAATTGCTTTTTCTTACTGAAGTGATTATATATTGACTTGGAAGATACTGGGTTAGAATCATCATCTAAATCTATTTATACCCTGCTTTCAGTTGAGCAAACTGAGGCTTAAATATATGAAAATAACAGAGAGTTGGATCAGGATTCATATTAGAAACATGTCCGCCAAATGGTTAGAATAAATAATGTCTTTTTATGTGACAGATTTAACAAGAAAATTCCTGTAAGCACACTCTTCTGCCCTTTATCCACCAGGGTTAGCTGAAGTGTTTTTAAATTCACTCAGAAATCTTTAATACAGAAATAAGGAAGTGATGGTTTCTTATGTCAATGTGAGAGTCAGGTGATGGACTCTCTCACTCTCCCTCCCCTACTCTGAGGAAGTCAGAGGAAAAGTCATCTGCCCTGCAGATGATTGGCAATTTATTTGGTGCCAGTGTGTGGAATATTTCAAATCAGCCCCACCTTTGCTGGTACTTTTTAAGAAACCACTGCTTTCCCATTGGTTCAAATTTGTAAAGAGCTCTCTTGCTATAAATTGTGTCTCCGGAAACAATTTTTTAAATTAGATAGATGATAGATAATGATGATAGATGATGATAGATGATGATAGATAGATAGATAGATAGATAGATAGATAGATAGATAGATAGATCTATCTTAGAGAAAGAGGGAGGGGAGAGAGAGAGAAAGGAAGAAAGAGAGAGAAACGTCAATGTGAGAGAGAAACAATGATCAGTTGCCTCCAATACACGCCCCAACCAGGGATGAACCTGCAACCTAGGCATGTGCCCTGACTGAAAATCAAACCCACAACCTTTTGGTGTATAGGACTATGCTCCAAGCAATTAAGCCACACTGACCAGGGCCAGAAACAATTTTGAATATAATCTTGATGACTTGTGACCAGAGTAAATAAATGGAAAATGTCTCTAAAAGCAAATCAAGCACACTCTGTCCCTTTGCAGGCAAAAGTAGTGTGATTCATGAGCAAAATTAATATAAGCTTCAACTATGTGCAGGAGAGACAGTTTCCTGTGGGGAAGAAAAGTGGATGGGAGAGAAGTAATAAAGAAAATTTTTCTAACAGCAAACATCTCCACCTTGTATGTGCATGACAATTTTAAACTTCAAAACTTGATTTCACATTAATTTACACCCCTCTCCACTAGGAAAAGGCACAAATATTGACAGATATTGAAATTCTTTGAAATTTTAATCAACTAACTATGCAAAAACATACGCGTTCTTGTTTTTGCAATGTTCACATAAGAAAAGAGCCCTTCTGAAAATAAACCATAAAATGTCTACATACATTTTGGACTTCTCTGCAATGTGAAAATTAAAATGGATTCCCTGTAGCATATTTTTCTACCCACTTCCTCCAGTGTGCATATTTTGTAAACTATAAGCATCGAATGTTATTATAGGGATAAAGAAGGAGAATAGTGGAAATTAAGACACACTTTGAAAATATGGCCTATATTGTTTCCATGACTACATCTTAAAACATTTTGTGGGGAGGGGGAAAGAGTGTAAAGCATGTTATTTACTGTAATCCTCCTAGTAACCACCAGCATTTTACAGATAAGGAAATTGCCCAAGGCCACACTCAGGTAGCCAGATCTTTAGACCCAGGATAGTTTCAGTTCAAGCCTGGATGCTGCCCTAAGAAAGAACCTAATGTGGAAATGAGGAGTGATTTAGGGTGATTCCTATATGGAACTTGGTGCGGGGTAGCCTGTTCTTGCAGGTACTTGATAATCCTCACTTCCCCGTGGGTCACTCTCTCTCACTCTTTCCCTTGTCTCTGGTAATTGTGGCTTCCAAACAGAGGATCCAGGGAGGAGCCAGCTGAATTAGATCACACCCTGACCACTCTGACCACTGTTCTAAGGTCCTTGACCTTGAGCAGATGTTCCCTGACCTTCATGAATCAAAACCTGTCTCTCATGTTACCAATTTCCAGAGTCATTGGTTTAAGGGTATACTCAGAGAACAGAAGAGGCAAAGATATTGACTCCCAGAGGATTAATTGAAAAAGAGAACCATTGCTTATCACACTGTCCTTGTTTAGTTGTCTGCTGCTCCCAATAGATTAAGTTTCATGAGTATGGGAATGCCATTTTATTTTGTCTACCTTTATATTCCAAATACTGCCTAGCTCAGTATCTGACACACAGCACATACTTCAAAGTAAATAATGAATGGGTGAATAAATGAGTGGGTACACAGTTATAAGAGGGAGTGGGTGGTATCTGACAGGAGAAATGCAGTCCGTTAGAGCCCCAGAAGGAAGACTAGAAATTGATGAGTCCATGTTGAGTTTGGATGTCATGAAACATCCAAAAGGAAATGCTGGAAAGTGATATCGCCCATTCAAGCATGACATTCAGGAGAGAGAGCTGGGCTAGCGAGAGAGAGAGCCCACTGGAAGGACACTGGGGGGATATTAGAAGTAAGAAGACTGCTCCTGATGGACTGAGGGTTCAGGGAACGTTGCTAAGAGAAAACTGCAACGAAGACTATGGGAAGACAGTGTTAACACAGATTTTTCAAGCAAACCCATCTCCTGTACCACAGATGTGTAGTGTGTAGACCAACATAGTGCAATAGAAATATAATGAACATCATATTAAAGTATCATAAGTCATTATAAATCTTCTAGCAGACACATTTTGAAAGGTAACTTCATTACTCTATATATTCAAATATCATCAGTTTAACAAGAAAACAGTCTAAAAATTGTTAAGATATTTTTACTTGTTTTTTAATCTTGAATCTTCAAAATTCAGCCCATCTTAATTTGGTCACATTTCCAATGCTCAATAGACACATGTGGCTATGGCTGCCATACTGCACAATAAAGATCTAAATACATACAGATAGTGATTGAGAGATGCCAAATACACAGTAAAAACCTACTGCTGCTTATTCTTCTGTAAACGATTAACACCATAGGGGAAAGAGAGGATATTAACTGTATCAAGTGCCAACATTTTGCAAACAACATCTCATATCTTCCCAGAGGGAGGGGGGGTAAATTTCATTATCCTATATATACTAGAGATGAAACTGAGATTTAAAGAGGATGGGTAATCTGCCTACACCACATAACAATATTTATTCATCTGATATATGAAACTAAGTTGGCATCCCTCTAAATCCTTTGCTTTGTTAAGCCCTTTAGACTTTAATTAAGAGAGATAAAATCAAAAACAACCTACTAATCAGGGATGATTCGAGCATGGCATCAGCTAAAATATTTTTTATATTATTTTAAAGAGAGAAAGAAGGGAATCAGAGACAGAGAAACATCTATTTTTTTGTTTGTTTCACTTATTTATGCATTTATTGGTTGATTTTTGTATGTGCCCTGACCGGGGACGGAACTCACAACCGTGGCTTATCTCTAACCAACTGAGCTATGTGGCCAGGGCTAAAATATTTTTATTCTCATTTATTTTTATATGAGAGCCCTGAAGCCTGGACATACAATGATCTGAGCCAAGCTCCCCTAGGAGATTACTTCAGATCCACGATTCTTTGAAATATTCACTGAAGTAGGATTCCTGGGGCCATCCCCCACCTCAGAACTAATGAAAAGCTTAAAGCTGAGGTTTCTTTTTTTGAAAAAATAGGGATGGGTGGGTGGGCTGGAAAGGGATTAAAAGATAGAAACTGTACTGAATAATCTAAAGTAAATAAATAAATAAATAAATTTAAAAAAATAGGAAAAATACTCTGCCCAACTACCTCCAGAATTTTTTTAAAAATAATAATCAAAAAGAAAAGATGGAAAAATATTTAATTTCAACAGGTTCTTATTATCAGGAATTGTTGGAGCCTGAACTTATGTTCCTGAATCACATAATTATTGGTTCACAGGCTTTGAGAGCTGCTGTCCAATGAATAGTTCTGTGACTCAGCAGTGGGTCCAAATTTGAGAAACTCAGAGTCTTATTTTGACTTGGGAGATGCATGCAGCAAACCCTGATCATGGGGGATATTTCAAAAGAGAAACCTCACCACAACTGATGAACCCCCTCTTCTCCTCAGGGCCTGTCAGCAAACTGGTGGAATTACCGACACTTCCAACATCACGTAAAACCAAATATTTACCCAAAAGATCCAGATATTGATATGGGCCCACTTTTCCTCCTTGGAGATTTGCAACCTGTCAAGGTACGTTTAGAAATCCTGACCACCAGAAGTTCTTAGAAGTGGTTCTTAGGAAGGCCTATTGCCCCGTCTCGGAAAGATCAAACTGGAGCTCCCAACGTCATGCATGTCCTGAGAACATCTCCCTTTTTTAGGTCGAGAATATAGATTTGTAACAACTGAATCTGGGGTTCTAAAATGAGAAGAAGTGGAGTGCATGAGTCTTTGTCCTAAAAAGTTATTCAGTATAACCTCCTAGCATAACAAATACAACCCATATCACTCTGCTTGAGCAGTCCTGGTGACAAGCAGAGCCCTGCGTAGTTCCTGCCACTAGCTCTGAGGCTCTCCTAATGTTAGTAAAACTAGGTGTCTGAGGTTGACAATGACTACAAAGACATGGAGACATCTGCTCAGGGAAGACAGGTCAGTACATTAAATAAGCGCTAAAGCACAAATATCTAAGTCTAGGTAGTTCGGCTAATTCTAGCTCAGTTAGAAGAGACTGTGCTGCTATTTGTAGTTCATGTTCATCTGGGTTCATTTCTACATGAATCACAGCCCAAATGCTTCTTAGACACGTTGAGATCCCACCCCTAATTTGTACTTCTTAAATGACAGGAAAAGGAAGGGAAAAGTCAGCTCCAGAATTTCTCACTTGTAAAGAATGAGCACCAAGTTTCTCAGGAGGAAGTCTTCTTTCAACAGAGGAGGTCTAAAGTCAGGTACTTAGGAAGAAGCTGCTATCTTCTTCTAAATGTATTTAGGAGGTTTATAAAAATAAGAATGTAGTTTTGTCAGTTGCTTCCTGGGCCTTGTGGTACATAAACCAAACATTGTGCAACTCTTTGAAAATAGGTTTTCCCAGCTTTGGGAGAACCTCTTCCCAAAAACGGTACTAACCCTTTTCTCTGACTAAAGTAGGAAACAAATTCTCTTGCCTAGATTTTGAAAAACAAAATCCTTGGCTGTGACAGTGAATCATTTGCTTTTGCCCATGGCTCCACCTACAAACTAGACCTCTCTGATGTTTGTGGACTTTGTGCTCATCACTAAAATTGTGACACTTGATTTCTCTAATTATCCCCCTGACAAAGCAAACTTTGTCTCAGTGAAGTTCATGAAGCAACTTTACCTTCTCCAGAAGTGTCTTCTCTAAAGCTTTGCAAATGATGGAGGACATCTCTCCAAGTTTCACAGCTGCTCTTGGGACATATTCTTTGGGATCTATATACCTAGTTTCAAAGCTACTGCACAAAAAATTACTTAAAATTATTTAAACTCTAAAATTCAGTTGTTTCACATCAAGAGTATTATTGATGAGTCCTGAATATTTGCTTTCTCTCATTAAATCTTCTATAACTGTAAATAGATATTATTGACTCATCATCATGATATTTCTTTTTACTTGTGATAATACGAGATGGAAGGATCAATCCTACCCTCCTAATAAAAGAATAAATCTATACTTACTTAGGTGGGAAAGTATTAAAAAATAAGGAAAGCAAGAGTCAAGCACTGCCTATAGTAAGGGTGTCAAACTCATTTTCACCAGGGGCCATATCAGCCTCACGGTTGCGGTTGAATAGCCTTCAAAGGGTTGAATGTAACTTTAGGACTGTATAAATGTAACTACTCCTTAACTAGGGGCAAGGAGCTCGGTGCTGCCGCCAGGTAGAAACAAAGTGCTGGGCCGGATAAAACGAGGTGGAGGGCCGGGTTCAGCCCGAGAGCCTTGTGTTTGCCACCTGTTGCCTATGGTGTAACTGAATGAATGTACAGCAAAAATATCGAATGGGATGTGAATTACCATCAATGTATTCATTCCTCCAGTTAAGCATTTATTGATTGTCTGCTAGTTACTGGAGATATAACCATTACTTCTATGCCTGTTCTCAAGGTGTTTACTGTCTTCACGCACTGAGAACAAATTAAATAAGGAAGGAGACCCCTAAAAAAGTAAGCAAATGCCCAGGATTGAGATCATATAAATATCACTGTGCTTTACAAATAGCAAATTACAGCATGAGATCCATGATCAGAATACAAATGAGGAAAGATGGGAGAGATAGGCGGTACCATGCCTATATCTGTAATCACATGACCACTCAATAAATATCTGTTGAATGAATGCATATAGATGGAGACTGGGCTTCAAGCAGAATTGTAAACATTGTAGTTAAAGAAGAGCTAGAAAAACTCATTATAAATATGCCTTTTCAATCACCACTCAACTCTATATAAGAACAAAAAAATCTTAAAATAGCTTCCATGGGAATAAAAAAAACATGATTACAATCCCCATGGTCAAATGGAATAAACTATCTATGCAAGAATTGCCCACATTTAATTAAAGCAAAAAGATGCCACTATTATTTCCTCCCATTCCAGTTCTGTTTCTTCTGGTGCCTCAAGTTCAACAGCCAATGAACTCCAATCTGATGGCTCTTTCCACAGAGATTTTAGACACATACAAACACACAGATATTCTTGACTATAATGGCCAAAGTATTGTCTCTTATTTAAGTTGTATTCTCTCTCCATTCAGTATGGCAAGAAGAAAATCAAATACATTGACTATGAAAAGCAGCACCTGTACTTCTACATGGGTGAGTCTCCATAGAGCCACATTCCTTATCATTCCATTTCCTTGAAGTAAGCAGCAGTCAAGCCAGAAGGCATGACTGCAATCCTCTCACAGAGAGGATTCCCATGTCGTCTTGTAACTCAGAAAAGCAGCACGTCTTAGTTCAGACTTACTGGGGTGGAAACCTGAAAAGGAAATAGAGAAGCAAAAAGGAGTTTTTAATAGGCTCTGGATATTGGGCCAGGAAGGAGATGTTCCAAGAAGGATGGAAGACAGGATGTCATTCAAGAGGTCTTGCATCTGGGACTCTAAATATGGAAAAACTAAAAACCTATCAACAAGAAAAGAATATTGGCCTTTGGGTAGGAAGGAAAGAGAGATAGGAAAAGAATGCCAAGGCATTGACAGTATGATGCGAGAAGAGGTGGAGGCCCAGGAATAAATGACACCTATAGAGCTTCTGCATGAAAGAAAGCGGGCTGTTTCCTTGGCTTACATATAGTTGTAGAAGATACTTTAGTAAATAGAGACAGTCAGATGATGATAGATAGGTAGATATATAGATGATGATGATAGATGATAGATAGCTAGATAGATAGATAGATAGATAGATAGATAGATAGATAGATAAAATGTGGGATGTGGGTCCAGACTTAAAGAAAAATAAGGTAACTAAATAATACTAAATAATAAAAAATACCAGAAGAAAAATGCTTTGCTCTTAGCCAAAATTACACCAATGACTGATTACAAAAAAGGTTTCCTGGAACCCCAAAATATATTCATCTAAAATATTTGAGAAATAAACCAAAATCAGGGAAGGTTCCAAACATTTCCTATAGATCAGTGGTTCTCAACCAAAAATAGTGTTGCTCCCAATGGAATATTTAGCAATCTCTAGAGAAATGGCTGGTTACCACCACGGAGCGAGAAGGATGGTACTGGATCCAGGAAGCATAAACCTGGGATGCTGTTAAACATCCTACACTACACAGGACGCCCCCAACAACAAAGAATTATCTGGTCCAAAATGCCAACAGTTCCAAGGCTGAGAAACTCTGTTGCAGATTACCTGATTTGCCCAGATATTGGCTGCCAGTGGCCATCTGTAACAGACCTGACCAGAGGGGCCAGTGGGCCAATTTTTAGAGACATAGGGATTAATTAATTCCACTGCTGTCCCTTCCATTGCTGGAATTCTGTAGCCCATCCTATGGTGGTCACCTGCTCTTTCTCTTGCACAACCAAAAAGAGAAATGAAATTGGTGTCCCACTTTGAAAGGTAGCTCATCTCCAACCTAGCTAGATGTGTGTTTACATAAGAAAAAGCTTTTGGAGTTTCTTTTCTGAACTCTCTTCCCATCTTGCATGCAACAATATGCCCTTAGCTTTTGAAAAATTAATGAATGGTGTGGACTCACTGCAGAATCCACACCACACATGCACAAACCACGCTGCCCTCCGGAGCTGTTTCATTGTGTCCTTTTTCTTCAAATGCCAGCTTAGCAACTCAGGCACAAATAAATCAGACTCAAATTGTCAAAGAGATACAGAGCTTTTGTTAAAGATGGCAAGACAGATTTTATTCAGGCTATTGCAGTAAGGGAGATGGACTTCAGTATAGACTGAGCTTAACTCTACTGGAACAAAAAGTGGAAGACTTTTTAAACATGGGAGTACGCTAAAGGAAATTGCTGAAAGATGTTGACGGGAGAGGAAATTGGTTAATGTGATTAAGCCATTTGTATCTGCTAACTAGTGCATATGGAAGTTGGGCTCCTACCTTCCCATAGAGACTGGGAGACAGGGCCCTAGCCTTCATGATCATATTTCAAAGGGAAAATTCCCAGGTCCTTGAGAAAGATATTTCTGGGTGATAGAAGAAACATTTCAAAGAGACAGATGAAGAATTTACAATAGTAAGATTTCTAACATAAACATTCTAAGAAAAGAAGTCATCCCAGGGATGTGGCTCTGAGCTGTTAGAAACTATGATAGTGTTTGTTCAAGTCTCTTAGTATGTGGGATGGATGAAATCATTTGTGCTCAGAGTTGGCAGAGTTTGAGAGTTTGCAGGCCAACACAAAGCCTAGTCCAGAAGAGGACTGAGTACCTGACTGAACTGTAGTCAAAGACAGAGTCTGTCAACATGCAAAGGGTCTCCGTAAGACTTGTTTGTGCTTTAGCCTCGTTGATCTTGGAGGGAGAAGCAGGTAAACAATTCTCTGGCCAGGAAAGTACACCTTCTTTATTTCTGCCATCTTGACATATTATGGCAGGGTCCAATCCTAAAGGTTGTGACAGTGGAAGAATTCCATAGTCTTTGAGATAACTTGAAAGCTCACAGCAGAAGCTCTTCTGGGATGCCTCCATCAAGAATGACTCAAATCTTGAAAGCTCCTTCTAGTCTCCTTGAGGGAGCTTGCACCGAATTCCTGGTTCAGCCTCAGAGACTCAAAACTCCAAGCTTTGGGTTTCAACCTTGCCACCCTGCTCAGAGGCAACACTGCAGGTGGCCTGTTAAGAAGGGAGACTCCTGCCGAATTGCACTGAGGTCACATTCTAGTCCTTTACTCACCATCTTTTTTGTTGTGTTTTTTTTCAGTTGGGCTTCCCCTCCTTATGCCTATATATTTCAACCTACAATCCATGCAAGTGATGTACCTCCGAAGGTATTGGGGGGTGAGTAAATTCACTCATTCTCAGAAGCCAAACCAGGTAAAACATGGGAGTGAGAATGCTTGTACCCTTCTAGATAGAGCTTCCTCGAGTAACAAGACATAAGATTTAGCCAGTACATGTAGGGAGGACCCTAGGCCAATGAAGGGGAAATGAAATTGTGTTCAGAGCATCTAACTTTCAAGCATTTCTGTCTGCAGGATATTGCCTGGGTCAGCAGTTTTTACATCCGCTATTTCATCACATTCAGCCCTTTCTACGGAATCTTCGGAACCATGTTGCTCATATATTTGGTCAAGTAAGAAAGCAAGAATGTTCACTTTTTCCCCATAACCCTAGACAGTCCTCTTACCTTCCTTATCTAATCTATTTGTGATTAGCATAAGATTATGACACCTTGTCCCATTCTCTGTAACTGAGACATTTCCGAGACAATGTAAAAAAAAATAAATAAATAAGTTGAAATAGTTAAGTAAGAAGAACTCCCTAGAAGAAAACTTTTTTGCTCATACTACTCTTTTTTTCCCACTTGCTTAATTCTCAATTGCAGTATTTCACCTGATCCTCAAATCTTTCAAAACTGTAATCCAGTTAGATGTCATAATCTTTGCCAAAGATAATGGAAGGGAAGAAATGTTTTAAAGTTATTTTACGACTAGAGATTTTCCCACAACCAAAATGACTTCCCACTGAACAGTCCTCTTCAACTTCCCAATTGATTCCCCCCCATGTGATTTTACTTTATTATTCTATATTCTACATAAGAATAAGGATAATGCTAGTTAATATGCATTAGGTACTTTGCTGAAGGCTTAACATGCATTATTTTATCGGTGTAATCCTCCTATAATCCTGTAATGTAGATAGTATCATCTTTATTTTCTGCTAAGGAGGCTGAAGCACAGAGATTAAATCACTTGCCCAAAGCTATAGAGCTGGTAAGGCCCAGTGGCAGTGCAGGAGAACTTGAACCCAGCTCTATCTGATGACAAAACCCTGGCTGTCATTCACTTTGCACACGCCCTTAAGTCACCTAAGTATCTTTTGATCCTTTCATCAATGCTACAGCAAACTTTGGGGCACTGCTTCTGCTCATTACACAGTGAGACCAGTCATGTGACCAAATAAAGGGCCTCCAAAGAAGAAAGCAAATGAGCACTATTTTATTAAAACCTTGGAGTCCCTTGCACTTCTTCCAAAGCTCAGCCAGCTCTGCCAGCAATTATGCAAACCCAGTAATTGCAACTGTAACACCCCAAGGAGTCATCGCTTCCTCCTTTTATTCTCCAAAAGGTTTCTTGAAAGTCCCTGGATTGCATGTGTTACACAGATGAGCCACATACCAATGAAAATGAGCAGAGAGGAGAACAGAGACTGGCTCAGTACTCAGGTAATAATGAAGTTCCTGGAAGAGGATGTTTCAAAGCATTTTAAACCCAGGCAGTTTGATTTCAGAGCCTTTGAATCACCTGTCCGTAAACTGCAGTCCAAGGGTCAAGTCCAGCCCACTATTTATTTCTATAAATAAACTTTTCTTGGAACACAACCATGTTCATACATTTTTATATTATCTATGAATGCTTTCATGCAACAACAGCAAAAGTAAGAAGCTGTGACAGAAGTAAAATATTTGCTGCTTGTCACTTTATAGAAAAGATATGCTGACCCCTGTTCTCACATGACACAGTCTTTCAAGTGAATCTGAGAAGCGTAGCATTACGGAATGAATTCGACACCCAGAAGGCCACTGGAATGTACCTCATTTCTTTGTACAGGTAGAGAGGCTCGCGAGGAGACATGCCATGCTCTCCACGCACGGTGTGAGTGAGTTCAGAGCTGTGATCAGCGCAGCGCACCCCGCCTCCTCAGCCTTCCACTAGCTGTGCCGTGACTGACTGGAGAACCCAGTCATCATTCCACTTCCTTCTCTGAGCCCATTTCCAAATTCACTGGACCTTCCATAGGGTGTAGAGTAACGTTCTCATAGTGTTTCGGTCACAGAGCCACTTTACACGCTTAAAGGTTACTGAGAGCCTCAAAGAGCTTGTGCTTGTACAAGTTATTTATATTCATGGATATTTTCTGTATTTGAAATTAAAACTGAGACACGTTAAAACATTATGGATCAATTATTAATTTATTATGAATTAAAATAAGAATCAAAACAATACTTGTTAGCATCAGAGTGATAGTGCCATCCCATGTTAGTAGCCTCTGGGAAAACCCACCGTACACACATGAGAAAATGAGAATGAAAAGGCAAAAAATGTCTTAGAAGTATTACTGGACTACTTTTGACCTTGCAGGTCTCCTGAATAGTGTCCCAGGGAACCCCAAGTTTCTCTGAAGAACACTTGAGAAACACTGACATAGAACAACCCAAAATAACATTCAAGAAGGCAACAACCCCAACTAGAATTAAAGCCCTGGCTGGTGTGGTTCAGTGGATTGAGTGCTGGCCTGTGAACCAACTAGAATTAAGCCTTAGAAAGGTATTGAATAAAATAACATTTGTAAGAGATCTTATTCTTGGCAGTCTGGAGAAGCCTGCAAACTCCTCAGGATACTTTGTCAATTCATAAAGCATCAGATTACAAAGGAAACTACTTACATTGAATGCACTTCTATGCACAGAAACCCTTGGTTAAAATCTTTGAGTGCCTTATTCCCCATTTGGAGGCCCTTCAAGTCCACTCCAGGGAAATGGTATTCTAAGCCCTACAGCCTCTACCAAAATCCTACTCTCGCTTCCATCTGTCAAGGTCCTCATTTGTGACACCTTAGTCTTCTGTGTCCAAAGACTGATGATGACTTAGCCCCCTCAAGTCCTATACACTTTTTCATATCTATTGTCTTATATATACTTCTTAGAAAATGTCTTATTGGCAGTTTAAATTGTAAGTTATTTATCTAGGAGCATCTATCTTTTTTATTCCTCCTAATTTCTTACACAAAAAGGGTACTCAATGAGCACTTGTTGAATGATTGAAAAAAAAAGAACGGAACATTTTTTCTGCTTGACATTTGAGCTTATTTATATCTGACGCAAGATTTTTCTTTGCAGGTCCTGGCCACATGCAATGTTGAACAGTCCTTCTTCAATGACTGGTTCACTGGGCACCTGAACTTCCAAATCGAGCACCAGTGAGTGATTGAAACAGTCCACGATAGGGGGTGTGGGCTCTAATGTATGTACAGACCAGAGCAGAGACATAGGCTTGGGATCTCTGAGGGGAAAATAACTGAACCAGAATTCTCTAAAGGCTTCTGTCTTTCTATTAACATCAATGGTAAGGAAGGAAAGAAAGAAAAGGAGTTATCACAATTGTTAGTAAATAGAGTGAAATCTTATAAAAATACCAGTGACTCAGTTTCCAGATTCTTATGGATTTAGAAAGTGTTGATTGTTTTCTTTGCATTTGGCTTGTTGGGAAAACCCAAGAAAAATTGCACCACTTGGGTAACCAACTTGTGTTGAAACTTGTTATTTATTTATATGTTTGTTTGTTTGTTTGTTTGTTGAATTTATTGGGGTGACATTGGTTAACAAAACCATACAAGTTTCAAGTATACACCTCAACTAAACATTGTCTGCCCACTGCATCATGCACTCATCACCCAAAGTCTCTTTCTGTCCCCATTTCCCCCGCTTTGCCCACCTCAACCTACTCCCACCCCCTCCCTCTAGCCAACACCACACTGTTGTCTCTGTCTTGTGTTATGTATATATATTTTTATTTTGATCAATCTCTTCACCTTCTTTGATCCAGCTCCCCAAGCCCCCTCCCCTCTGACAGCTGACAGTCTACTCCACATATCCATTTCTCTATTTCTATTTTGTTTGTCAGTTTATTTTGTTCATTAGATTCCTAAATGCCTATATGTCTATATCTTTAGGTTACAAAATAATCAATAATGAAATTCAGTCTCTGCTGCAATTTCCAAATGGTATCTGGAAATACTTTACCAATGGGTCAGTTAGGCAGATATGTCCTACAGAAAGAGCAAATTATAACCATTTCAGAGTTAAACTCTCCAGAATATTCAGGGGAGAGAAGTTCCATATCATTTTGTCTAAGCCATTTCTGTGATAGTTAAAGAAGGAAAGAGATGTTGTACCTATTCATAAGATTTTCTCATTGTTTCTTTCATGTTAGTCCTTTGAAATTCCAGCAAAACAAGACAGAATTTTTATTTACATTCCATCAAAGAGGAGGTAAAAACCAAGAAAGTCATCTGCCTAATTAGTAAAACACTTGGATAGAGTCCCATCTTTTCTCACTTCTTATCCCTATCCTAGAACTTTTCCCATATGCCATGACTAGAATTTACTGAATACTCATCTATTCATGATGAAGGAGTCAGATGGATAGAGAGAGACAGACACACAAAAAGAGAGAGAGAAAGAGCGTGGATGTCTCCAGCTCTCTAGGTAATTCAGAATGCTAGAAAACTCTATACTTTCATATGAGCTGGCCAAATACTAAACACTTCTGATGGAGCTAATATTTATTTTCTTAGCTTTTCCCAAACATTGTCACCCACAGGGCTCACAGAAAGTTAAGAGAAGAATATTTGGCAAGAGTTTCTTTAACTTCCTAGAGCAGAAGTATTGTGCAAGGTCAAGGTTGGGTCTGAATTGCTGACATAACTTTATTTAGTAATGGGGAAAGAAAACTTTTTCACGTTTCTCTGTCAGTCTAAGTTTTATATGTCTCCTTTCTGTTTCCCTAGCCTGTTCCCCACTATGCCTCGCCATAATTATCACAAGGCGGCACCTCTGGTGAGGTCCCTGTGTGCCAAACACGGATTGCAGTATGTGAATAAGCCCATGTTGAAGGCGTTTGGAGATATTGTCAGGTAATAACAGAGCCTCCTCAACTCAAGGCTCTCATTTTCCTTCACTGCCTGTCCCCATACTATTCACTGGCTTGTGACTCATTCACCCAATAACCATTTATTAAGGGGCTCCTGGATGCCCAGCATGGAAATGAACAGCAGCAACAAGAGCAACGATAATAATAATTCTTAACATTTACCTTCTGCCTTCCAGGTACTTCTTAGTGAAAAATGCCTTTCTGTCCTACTAAATTTCAAGCTTCTTAAAACCAAGGCTGAGTATTATTTGTCTTTGTATCCCCTAGAGGGCCTTTGAGAGTTCAAGAACTGGGAGGGATTCTCAAATCATCTGGTCTAGGGTTGGAAATGAAGATGCTCACAAGGTCCATCGGGATGTAAATGTGTGAATCAGGCAGGGGTGACTGATCCCCTGTGGACAGACCTCAGGGGTAACTGACCAAGAATGGTGAGGCTTGCCAGAACTGAAAATTCATACTTATCTTGAAGCATTCACAGTTCCCTAGAGACCATTGTGCTGATCATAACTAACAGCCAGCAATCTGGGTTTAATAACTTCTTTTCCTTTTACAATTGGGGGTAAACAGACAAACAAAAACACAGTATCTTGAATGAGGAAAACAAGGCCAGGCTGGTTCCAAACTGATCCCTGACTAGTGTTCTAGTTTTGGACTCTACCACTCTTCCCTGTCTGCCCTCCAGATATCCAGCCTCTCTTCCTGTGTTACATTAAGCCCTGCCCTTTGCCATTTAATTTTCTTTGTCCCCTATTCTTCTTCCTTAAATGTTCTTCCAACCTGCCACCTGCCTTATCGCCTTATCACCTTATCAATCTCCATTTACTCTCCACAGCTCCTCTCAAATGCCTTTTCCTCCTCAATCTTCCCTAATTACCATGACTAGGTCCCATACTTTTGTAGCATCTGGCTCTCTTCATTCATGACCTTTGTCATAATCATGACTAAATAACATGTTGGGTAATAAATTCTAGTATCTCTTACTAAGCCAGGAACTCCATGTGGAGAGGACTCACCTCTCTCTGATTCATTGCTGTATCTCCAGAGCCCAGAATAGTATCTTTAACATTATAAAATAGGATAGGTAGGTAGATACTGGATGGGTTGGTATATAGTTGTATGCTTTATCCTGTAAAATCTCAGTGAAGCTTTTCGTTAATACTAGAAAAAAGGGTGAGTGATGGTTTGGGGATCCAAAGAGAATAAATGAAAGAAAAACTCAATATTCTCTATAAAGGAAAGGTGACCTCACTTGCTTAAAAAAAAATTAGTGTACTTGACTTCTTCCACTGGGCAATGAAGACATTTTTCACATAGGGCTGAAAATGACAACATGGCCTTGTACCAAGTGAAAGAGCAAATGTTTCATGGAGTAGCAGCCCTCACCTGAGAGTCTCACCTCCTGATGATCTTGTTCACTCCTTCCACAGGGCCTTGAAGAAATCCGCAGCCCTCTGGGTGGATGCGTACTATGAAACATGATGCAGAACACCAGCCTTGACATGCATGCAATTGTATCTCTCAGAGGGGCTGGTGAATGTGCAAGAACTTTTCCCACTTACCTGTCAATGCCACTGGCATACACTTGGAATGTGAACTCTGAAGACACATGATAACCTCTTCCCTGAAGGTTTCCTCTGCAAACAAGAAGCAGAGGGAACTCAAGATGGCTTTGGCCAGGCTAACAAATGGGAGATGGGAGCCCCATGCTTTTATTTTTTCAAAAGGATCTTGAACTTAGTCGTACCAACAGACTTTAGTCAAATCATCTCAGTCACTGGGCATAAGCACTGGGCACAAACCCATGGAGAAGTTTCACTGATGACATGGACATAGAAAGGAGTTGGGCCAAGTAGAGACCCTGGATGGAGCACTTTTTGAAAAACAAAGCAGTTACTCTTAGAAGAAAATCGTGTATTTAAGAAGTTCCTGTTGAAGAATAAATGTTTTGCTTATTCCTTTTATAAATATTTGAATTTTTTCTTTAAATGTTGAGTGTTATTAACATTAAAATCTCTTTAAATATTTCAATATTCATTTCAGATTTTCATTATTGTACTGCATATGTGTAGTTGGTGTGTATATATTTCTTTCCAAGTTATAAAACTTCTGAAAGGCTCTTCCTACATTCAGTCCCAACAGCAACTGATAAAGCAAGCTAAGGTTCCATGCTAAAGATGACTTGTTCTCTGCCTAAGAATAGACTATCACTGAGTCTAAGGTTTGCCTAAACCCTACCCACCAAACAGAACTGCCAAAACTCATCATTAGGTGGCTCTACTAAAAGAAAGGGATTTGTTTTCGGTAAGGTAGACCCTGGGCTGGTTCACCAAATTAAGCATGCCTTAGGACAAGGCAGTTTCAATGTTAGAATGATGAGTCGACACTTTCAGTAGCTAGCGTACTGATGTTCAGTGTGTCTGTGCTTTCATTCATCTATTCATGGGGAGCAGCTAACAGATGATCTTGACTGTAGGGAGAGAAAGCAAACAGCACAACCTCCATCCCCTACTCTTTGCAAGTAAGCATTGGAGATTTATCTGTTATCTGAAATTCCACCAGGAAGCATTTTGTTCCCTTCTCCCAAACTCTGCAAGATATCTGGGGTTCTTTTTGTGTCTCATTTTAATCCCTGGGTTCTGGAGACCCTGTGGCAGAAAAAGAAAGTGTGGTGACTTGAAAGAAGCCACTGGGGCTGAAGCTAAGGGAGCACAGGCCAGAGTGGTAAAGGTGGGGCAATGAAGGAAAACACATTAAATTGCTCATACATCCAAGGAGTTAGTCATACATGCCAAAGCTAAGAAAACAAGAACAGGTTGTCTAGAAGGATTAGGCATTGAAATGGTAGTAATATTCAGTAAGGAAGTTGCGTAGGAAATGAAAAGGAAGAAAAGTTTGGTTGACTTCATGATTCCTCATAATGCAAGCCCTGGATGGATCTGACAAGAACCAAACTTCCTCCTGTGGGTGGATCTACAGATGATTTCTCCTGCCTGAAATCAGGGTTGCAAGTGGAAGTGAAGCAGAGTGATTGGCTTTCTCTGTCTCCCCTGGCCCAACTCCCAACGATGCTCAAGCATCATTTGTTCTCCTGGTCACTAGAAATAGCAACCAGACTCTCCCTGGACACACATACAACCTCAAAGGGTTTCTCCCTCAAGGTCAAAACTAGCCCACGTTGCAGTTCTCCAAATGGAATCAGTTACTGTGAAACTGAACAAATCTGGGAGACTTAGACAGATTACTTAAGGAAAACGTGTAAAATCAGAAAAGGTTCTAGGTAAGAACAAACGTTTATAATGGAGTAAATTTTAACTTTCTTAGTGCTAGTCAATAAAATATTCCTTTTCCTGAATTCAGTCTCTCAATTGATTTCTCTCTCTCAACCTGCAGTGACTCATGCCTTACACCTGTGAGGCATATGACTCTATTTCTGTTCCTTGTTCAATAAGCTTCCAGAGAAGGAGCACAAAGTCCTGTTACTTTGACAATTTCTCAGCTCTCTGACCAATAATTAGAATTTAGATGATCCAGTCTGCAGGTCATTCCATTTCTGCCTTCCATATTGTAAGGCTCTAATGACTCCTGACTGTTATATTACAGTCCTACCTAAAACACGTCAATGGATTCCCATGGCTCTTGGAATAAAGATCACCCTGGAAGACTGCCAACAGACTTTGCCTGCACAGGCCCTACCCCGTGCACCCTGCCCCGCCTTGTACCACTCTGGCCTGTGCTCCCTCTGCTGCAGCCCCAATGGCTTCTTTTGAGTCATCACAGTCCCTTCTGCCACAGGGTCTTGACTACTAAACCCAGTATCTGAACCTCTGTGTCACTCTCCCTGCTCTCACTCCTTCTCACCTAGCTAGCTGTCACTCACTTGCAGATCCAGGGAAAATCTCTACTAAGTCATGGCCTGCTATGATATGCTCTATAGCAATTACTACAGGTATAATTTTACATTCATTTGTGTGATTCCTTAATTAATTTGTCTTCCCCACTAGCCTTCAATATCTGTGAAAGTAGGGACTGCCCACCATGTAAAAGTCACTCAATAAAGATGTACAGAAGGAAGGAAGGGAGGGCTAGAGGGAGGAAGGAAGGAGGAAGGAAGGAAGGAAGGAAGGAAAGAGTGGGAGAAAGGAGAGAGGGAAAGGAGGGAAGGAAGGAATATATGTAAATATAATTCTAACTAGATAGAAAGATAAATTTTATCTAATATGGGAGAGGCACTTTTATACTCTAACTCTGAATTATTAAAATTCTGACTTCAGGCCAAGATGGAGGCATAGGTAGACACACTGCCTCCTTGCACAACCAAGATAGGGACAACTACGATTTAGAAACAGAATAACAACCAGAACTGACATAAAATTGAACTGTATGGAAGTCGGACAACCAAGGAGTTAAAATAGACACGTTCATCCAGACCGGTAAGAGAGGCAGAGTTGGGCAGCCGGGCAGAGAGGGATCTCAACACAAAGAGCTTGGGACCAGGCACGTAAGACCTCAGCAGGCAGACTGTGGGTGCACAAGTGGTGGCTGGCAGACCCCAGCCGAGGGGTGGCAGCCGGCAGACCCAGTGAGGCAGCGATTGTGAAGCAAGGCACTGCTCCCAACCCAGGCTCCCAGAGCTGGGAAATAGAGCCTCAAGGCACTGATTGAAAACACCTGTTGGAGTTGAGGCACAGGGAGAGACTCCCAGCCTCACAGGGGAGGTCGTTGGAAAGAGCCACGGGGTGCACAAGCCCACCCACATGAGAATCAGCACCAGAAAGGTCCAGTTTGCTTGGGGGAAGTGGCAGAAGGGACTGAAGTCCCACAGAGAGCGGAGCAAGCACCATTGTTCCCTCTTGGGCCCTGCCCCCACATACAGCGCCACAACCCAGCAACAGGGTTGACCCGCCCTGGTGAACACCTAAGACTCCACCCCTCATATGTAACAGGCGCGACCAGACCAAAAAATAAATAAATAAAAAGAAGACGGCTGAAACAGAAGAACAAGTGAAAGCTCCAGAACCAATCCTTTTAAGCGACCGAGAGATAGCCAACCTATCAGATGCACAGTTCAAAACACTGGTGATCAGGATGCTCACAGCATTGGTTGATTTTGGTCGCAAATTAGATGAACAAATGAAAGCTACAATAAGTGAAATGAAGAAAAATGCACAGAGAACAATAGTGATGGAAAGAAAGATGGGTCTCACATCAATGGAGTGGACCAGAAGGAAGAAAAAAACATACAACCAGAAAAGAATGAAGAAATAAGAATTTTAAAAAATGATGAGAGGCTTAGGAACCTCCAGGACATCTTTAAACATTCCAACATCCGAATTATAGGGGTACTAGAAGGAGAAGAGGAAGAGCAACAAGTGGAAAAGATATTTGAACAAATAAAAA
>CM052543.1:8782191-8899363 GCA_028533065.1 Trachops cirrhosus | reverse complement strand
AGTCCCAAAGAAGTTGGACCCAAGGAGAAACACACCAAGACACATCATAATTACATTACCCGAAGTAAATATGAAGGATAGAATCCTAGAAGCAGCAAGAGATAAGGGGACAGTAACCTACCAAGGAGTTCCCATCAGACTGTCAGCTGACTTCTCAAAAGAGACTTTACAGGCAAGAAGGGGCTGGAAAGAAGTATTCCAAGTCAATAAAGGCAAGGACCTACATCTAAGATTGCTCTATCCAGCAAAGCTTTCATTTAGAATGGAAGGGCAGATCAAGTGCTTCTCAGATAAGGTCCAGTTAAAGTTCATCATCACCAAGCCCTTATTGTATGAAATGTTAAAGGGACTTATCTAAGAAAAAGAAGATAAAAAACATGTCTAGTAAAATGACAGCAAACTCACAATTATTAACCACACCTAAAACAAAAACAAAAACAAACTAAGCAATCAACTAGAATAGGAACAGAACCACAGAAATGGAGATCACATGGAGGGTTAGCAACAGGGGAATGGGAGGAGGAGAGAGCGGGGAAAGGTACAAAGAATAAGTACCATAGATGGTAGGTAGAAAATAGACAGGGGGAGGGCAAAAATAGTATGGGAAACTTATGACACATGGACATGAACTAAAGGGAGGGAATGTGGGTGGGAGAGGGTGTACAGGGTGGAGGGGAATAAAGGGGGGTAATGGGACAACTGTAATAGCATAATCAATAAAATATATTAAAAAATAAAATAAAATGAAAAATAAATAAATAAAATTCTTACCAGTACTTAAGAGTATCTACCAAGCAATTAGTCCTGAACTATACCCTTCTTGGGCATTATTTTATTTAACCCTCCTAACAGTCCCATGATGCAAGTCCTATAATTAATCTCATTTTATAGATGAAAAACTTGGGGCTTAGGGAGGCCAAGCAACTTGCCTGATGTCCCAGGTAGGACGTGGTAGAGTTTCAGATCCAGGGATATCTGACTTCATAGTCAATGCTCATTAATTTCCATGCCAGAAAATTCAAAATAAAGGGGAATTAAGTGACATTTGAAGACATGGCAGTTGGCACTTCTGGAATATCTCTAATAGTTTCCCAGAAGCTGATGGAATAAGAATTGCTACCCGAGCAAGAGCAAGTGCCCTGGGGATGGAAAAACAGAGGAGCATGTGACAGGAACAGTGGCAACTTGGAAAGGGTCCCTGTTGACCAACTTCTACTAACCAATCCCCAAAGAGCATCCAGCTCAGAGAAATTTCACTTGGGAGTAGTGAAGCTGAGATTGAACTTTTAACCACATTAAACATTGAAGAACAGGATGAAAACATGGATTTGAGATGTGGTGACTTAGTGTGATTTCAACCCATGGAAAATTCACCACCTCTGTCTTTAATGGACTGAACCCTATTTCCTTTAAAGCTGTACTCTTCCTTTAAAGCTGTACTCTTCCTGTCAAAATGTGCCTGTGAGAAATTGCATGTTTTCAGTTAGACATTGAGTAAGGGTGACTGGATTAGAAGTCAGCGACTTGGATTCTAATTTCAGCTCCCTAATTGAATACTCTATAATAAAATTGGCCAGGTCACTCACATACTTCATACCTGAATGTGCGAAACAGGTATGGGGCACAATATTACCTGACCTACATGCATCATAGCATGGTCAGGACAATCAAGTGAAGTAAGGCAAATGGCATAGTTTCACAAGGCGGGAACACCCATCTGACGCTGGTTATTATTATTATAATGAGGGTTCCTCCCATCCTGGACCCACCAAAAAAAGCAAAAGAGGCCAGAGAGTCACACAGACCCACAGGTTAAAAAGGCAGTGAATCATTTTAACAACGACAATATAAGAGGCTTTCCCCAGATGAGAGGCTTATGAATCACAAGCGAGAAGATGACTTCTCCTGTTCCAACAAGTAACACCCAGGAGTCACCTTCCATGTCTGACTGTATTAAATCCCCTGAGACCAGCACTCAGAGCTCAGGCCGAAGGAATAATAGAGAGTCAAGGGTTCTAGTTAACCAAACTTCTGGGTAACTATGAGAGTACACAATTCTCTTGGTTGAAAATTATGCCAAATTAAGCAATAACTATTGTGCAAATCAGTATGCTATAAACAACTTTCTTGACTATTTCCTTGCTAATTATCTAATCATCTGCCCGAAACATGGAGAAAGTAGAGGAGAATGAACTTAAACTCTGCAGAAGGCAAGAATATACTCAGGCATTTTTTTCTTTCTCAACATCATTTATGAAAGTTTGCAAACAGACAGCAACAGTGAACATCAGCATAGCCATCACCTAAATTTCAACTTGAACATCTTAGGAAAGTTTTTTAATTTAATATCCATCCATCTACCTATCCATTAATCCCTTCTTATTTTTTACACATTTTAAAATAAATTTCTAGGGGCTGACTTTTAAAAATAAACCTCACATTATGCAAACAACAAAGTATATTTCTTCTCTTCAGTAAAGAATTGGTGAAAATTGTGTAGCCGTTTCATCTTTGGAGAATTTTAAGGGAATTTTGCTATTGTGAGGGACTGTAATATAGTTAAATCCCTGCAAAATCAATTGTTACTCAAAACAGAATAAACCTTCTTGTGAATACATTAGTCTTTCATTATCTTTTATTTATGCATATGTATTTATCTTCATTATTCTCTTTCATTGTTACTTTCCACCTGTCATTTATGATGTGAACAAGAGAGGCAGGAGCCAGCCTCTTGGAGCTTACAGTCCACTGGAGAAGACCGTCAGTAAACAAGTAAGGGGAAGACGAAAACAGATGATTACAGGTAAAGAAAATAAAAGGGTGTCAAGAGAGAGAATAATAAGCGGGGGAGTAGTGTGGATAAGGGGGTCAGGGACAGGGGAATGTGAGAAGAATGTGGAGAAGCCTGCCCTGAGATCCGGATGAGCAGGCGACAGAAGCTAGGCCCTGAGGCTGGAACTAGGTTGTGTCCAGAGCGGCAGAACAGAGCGGGAGGTGTGTATGACCCGCAACCTGCAAGCAGCAGGTAGTCTCCTCGCTGCCACTTAACCGCATTTGTGCATGAGTGTATTTGCCTTGGCTTTTATGTGAGCATCGTTTTCTCTGAGAAGCCTTCCCAGTCTTAACTGACCAGGTTAATTTTCCCTTTATAAGGTCCTGTGGCCTGAGCACCTCACTGAGTCAATTTTCTTCTGCCTGCACACCCACTAGACTGAAAACTCAGGGGAGGGCCTGCTGGGCCTGCTGTCGGCACAGTCCCCGGGGCTGGAGATAAAGATATTAGTCGCAACAGTACGGTGGTTACCAGAAGGAGAGGAGGGGTCAGGGAGGGGTCAGAGAGTAAAGGGAGTCAAACAGTTGGTGATGGAAGGAGATTTGACTTTGGGTGGTGATCACACACAATGCAAAATACAGATGATGTATTGTGCATTTCAGACCTATATAATCTTAGTAACCAGTGTCACCCCAATGAATTTAATAAAACTCAATTAAAATAGCAGTCACATCCATGGCACTGGGAGCCTTTCTGCCACGGGAGTGCTGCAGGTGTTCTGGGCAGTGGAGGAGCCCTTCCGGGCTGAGGCTTTGCAGGATGGAAACCCCATTTGGCATCCCCTCACCTCCACTTCTTACCTGGCGTGCACTGGGCCACAGATTGAAAGATTGAGTCTACGACACCTTTTGTGACAAAATCTCTCAGTGTATAGAAATCACGAGGCATCAATCATTTTGGACAACAGAGAAATCCAGTAAAATTGTATCACAGTACTGTTCATAGAACTATTTAAAGAATCAGGGTGATGTCATTAGCTTAGAAACAGATCCTATCAAAGATATTTTAGGAATTGAGGGTCAAAGCATACTATTAACTGACTTGAAAGCGGAGACAAAAAAGAGTCAGAGCCACGTGTCCAGGTAAGCGTCACCTTCTTGTGTAGCAGGGTGGAGCGGTGATAAACAGGTAGGCATTTCAGGTGAAAAGGATCAATGTACCTCAGTTACGCTGTCTCCATAACAGACTATGGACTGTGAGAAAGGGAGGGATTTGGAGACCAGCTACTCCAGCTCTCTCAAAGCTGTTGACTCCTTGCGGGGTACCTGCAGGAGGCTGTCCAGGACTCAGCTGACCTCAACCTGCTGGACTCCAGCTGGCCTTCCCCTCAGGTAGTTTAAGCAGCTAGAGGGCCAGTTGGAATTGGAACTGGGCTTATTTGGGTTCTGTTTGCCTTTGCAGCAAGCTCCCCCCATCACCACCTGCCCCACGCTGCTGAGGGGGCTCCACGAAACTGTTTTCTGTGTGACTCAGCTGTTGAGTTCCCCAAAGAGGCCCAAGGAATCCAGTCTTTGTCTCCATAGACCCCTCTGTACCCCTGTTAGCAGCTTTTCACCATTTTCAGTTTTGACAAAGTCTTTCACAAGTGCTTTTGAAACCCCTTTTATGTTTCAATTATTCCTAGGATTGTTCCTGTAGGGTTTTTTTTTTGTCATGTCTTATCTGATTCATCTGCACTTTATTATAACCTACTCAGACTTCTCGATCACAGTTAAATGGAACCACCATTCACACGATTGATCGGAGCAAAAATGTAGGAGTCAAACGTCATTTCTCTCTTCCTTTTACTTCCTAAATTCAAACCAAAAGCAATCCCTTTAAAGGCTACCTTCTCAAAATAGTACAATTAAGTACCATCATCTCCATTTCCCTTATACAACCCTTGTCAAGCCACTATTATCTCTCAATCAAAAAACCACAGAGTCTCATACACGGTCTCTCAATTTCCATTCTTGCTCTTAGAACCTATACCCCAATCAGCAGCAGGAACCATCTGTCCAGGGCAATGGTCTCCTATCACTCCCCCCACTAACCACAGTGGCTCCCTATCATACCCCGAGGCCTTATATGATAATATCCTTACTGGGTCTCTGACACAATGTGTGACATGTTCCCCTTCACTCACTCCAGGCTGCTTTCTTGTCCTCGGAACACACAAGCCACACTCCTTCCAGATGCTGTCTTTTCCCTCAGTTGGGTTTGCTCTCCCCACTGTGCCATCTCTATAAAAAAGCATCTCCTGACTGAGGCAGTCTCTTCTCAGGCAACTTTACTCCACAGGATTTTATTTTCCTCATAGCAGAAATATTAGGGAAGAAATATAATGTTTGCTTATTAGGGAGTGGTTTTTTGTTTACATCCTGTTTTCTACACTCACCGGGATGCACATTCCATGGGTCATATCCATGTGTCCCTGTTTCCTATGAGTCCCACATGCCTAGAACAGTGCATAGTAGGTCCTAATAATATCTATTGCCTTAACATAGAACATTTAACATAGAGTCACTGAATATATGTGTTTCCTAGAGAACACACAAGATTTTGGTTCTATTCAAACTTTGGGTGTGGCTCAGCCTTAAATGAGATCTTAAATTCTGGGTTCAAACTGACTTATTTGAATTCCATGTTCATCTTGTACTATTCGTGCAGTCATGGCTGACTCACTTTGCATCTCTGAGCCTCAGCTCCTTAACATGCAGATAATAGCAGTACTTATGCCATAGGATCCTGTGTAGATTAAACAAGACAATACATGTGAAACCTGTCAACCCTGTGCCTTGAAATGGCAAACCCTCAGTAAACATTTTTACTATTACTGGCATTGGTTTTGTGCTTCGAGTAGTCGCCACTATAAAATAGAAAGGGTAATTTCTCTACTAAGATCTTGCCTTTCATTCACATACACTCATTTATTTATTCCATGAAGATTTGGATACAGACTAGTTCCAGACATGGTGCTAGGTATGATCTACACAAATACAAAAAAGTATGCTTGCCTACAAGGAGCTCGCCATCCAGAGCAAACAAATGATTCAAATTAGTAACTAGCACATAGATACCCATAGACTATGGGAAGAAAGAGAAAAAGGTCTAAGTCACAGGGGCTGGCAGGAAAACGATGCCCATTTCCCTGAACCAAGAGTCAAAGGATGAGTACATGCATGTGCATATGCTCTTCCAGCACCACTGAGGCAGCCGCGTCTGGTTCGTTAGCCCTATTTTACAGATGGAGACACTGAGGTTTGGAGTAAGCAGAAGAGCCAGTATGAAAAACCAGGTTTGTAAAATCAAGATCAATCCCAGGTTGGCACAGACGGTCCCTAAGGTCATGGAAGTAAACAAGACAAAAACTCTCCAAAGGACAGAAAGTTGAAAAAAAAATGTTTTTAATGGTCTCAGCTGGGACGCTCAATACTGTACACTCAACCCAACCCACAGTGTCTGAGATTCTCATGGGAATAGGTCTTATCCCACAGCCCTTAAGAATAAATACCCCATTTGTAGCCAAAGCAAAAATATCACCCTTGCAGCAAGTGTAGAAAGGGATTTCTAACATAAATGCAACTTTTTAAAAAAGTAACCTTTGGTATATTTTTCTAAGCAGACGTTTGCTGCAGTGTCTGGAAGGCCAATCCAAGCCTGGAAGCTAGAGAAATACACCAGGAATTTTATCTTTGGTTCTTTGCAGACTCCAGAAAATCCTCCTCCAGAAACTCAAAAGCAGAACCAGTAGCAGAAGCTGCTGAAGTGTGAGTAGGGAGACCTTGGGACATTCAGTACCTAAAACAATGCCTCAGATATTGTCAAGGCTTTGTAGAAGTTTTGCAACTGGAATTATTCATCTCAGTTACCAGCTAACACTTTGGGAAAAGTAGAAGTCAGGTCTAGACTCAAGTTTTACTTTACTTGAGGATATCTCTGAGTAGAATGGAGGTGGCCAGGGGCCAGGGTAGGGAAATGAGATCTTTGTCAGAGGGTACAAACTTCCAGTTATAAGATGGATTAAGTTCTAGCGATCTAATGCACAGTGTGGTGACTGTAGTTAACAATACTGTATTGTACACTTGAAAGTTAGAGTTTAAATGTTCTCCCCCTGACAACAACATGGTTATTGTGTTAGGTGAAGGATGTGATAACTAACCTTAATATGGTACATTTTGCAATATACCCATGTATCAGATTATCACAATGCACACCTTATACTTTCACAATGTTAAATGTCAATAACACATCGATAAAGCCAGGTGGAAACAGAATATCTCAAAAAAAATAGGAAAAGTTTGTTGTAGTTTAATATAGAAAATGCTGCGAACTGGAGCAACACCCCTTCATTGTATATAATGTGAGTCCCTATTGCCTCTTGCCCTTAGCTTATTCAAAGCACTTTCTCTGCTTGGAGCTGCCTTCCCCAGCCATACAGATCGCTACCTTACAATCTCAATTTTAAAGTTAATTGTTTCAAGGAAGGTTTCTTTTTTTTTCTATTTATTATTTTATTTTATTTTTATTTTACAGTTCTCTGCCCTTTACCCCATCCCGGCCCACCCCCTCTGCCCTCCCCACCTCCATCCCGTTTCCAACCCCCCTTGTTATTGTCCATGTGTCCTTTATACTTGTTCCTTCAAACCCTTCCCACCTTCCCCTGAAATTCCCTCCCCTCTCCCCTCTGGTCACTGTCAGCCTGTTCTCTATTTCAGTGTCTTTGGTTATATTTTGCTTGCTTGTTTGTTTTATTGATTAGATTCCCGTTAAAGGTGAGATCATATGGTATTTGTCTTTCACTGCCTGGCTTATTTTGCTTAGCATAATGCTCTCCAATTCCATCCATGCTATTGCAAAGGGTAGGAGTTCCTTCTTTCTTTCTGCTGCATAGAATTCCATTGTGTAAATGTACCATAGTTTTTTGATCCATTCATTTACTGATGGGCACCTAGGTTGCTTCTAGCACTTGGCTATTGTAAATTGTGCTGCCATGAACATTGGGGTGCATAGGTTCTTTTGTATTGGTGTTTCAGGGTTCTTAGGATATAATCCTAGCAATGGAATTGCTGGGTCAAAAGGCAGGTCCATTTTTAGTTTTCTGAGAAAATTTTTCTGAGAATATGTTTTCCATAGTTGTTGTACCAGTCTGCAATCCCACCAACAGTGCACTAAGGATCCTCAAGGAAGGTTTCTATAACAAGGTTCTTCTAACATGAGATCATTCCCTAAACTAAAGTGAAGCAGCATTTGGTTTGTACAGATCCTTTTAGACACTGTTAACTCTGACTTTTCTCTCAGAGAATCACCATAACAATGGAACTTGAGTACTATGGGTATAACTACAATAATTCACCACTTTTTACCCTAAGCATTGTTTTTAACAACTGAGATTCTCAATTTTTTTCCTTTGAACTTAATTGACCTCTTTTAACCCTAAAATAGTAATACCCCTTGTCTTTTTAATATCTTATAAAGGAGGTGTGTCTTTGATTTCATAAACTGGCAGCATTTTGACTTGCTGAGAGGTAGTAGGTCTGTAACCTGTGCTTAACAGCAATCTAAGGGGTGAAAAATACATACAAAATTAGTCAATAATTACAAAAAGGCATAAAAGTATACAATGAGTATGTGCAACCAACAAATAGAATATCACCAATACCATTGAAGTCCTGGTATTATATGTAATGTAATCAATCAGTCAATAAGCTCTTTTTCTCAACATTATGTTTCTAAGCTTTGGGTTAAGAAATGTAGCTCTCGTGATTCACTCTCACTAATGCATAAGATTCTATTCCTTCCTATACCATTATTTATTTAATCATTAGTTGTTTAACTTCTTTTCAGTTTTTGTCTATTATATAATTGCATGGCTTGATTCACATTTTAAAAATCCAATTTGATAGTGTTTGAATTTTAATGATGAGCTTAGACCATATATATTTATTTTCCTTGCTAATTTATTACATTTATTTATGCCTTCTTGGGTGATTTCTATTTGTCTTTTTCTATTATTCTTTTCATCACCTTTATTGTGTTTTTTTATATTGAATGACCTTAAAATTTTATTTATTCCCCTAGACTTAAAAAAACTCATTTTTATCTCTTATAATTATTGAAAATATATACATATAAGTAACAGTCGAAAGCACAAGAATTTTAGAGCGCTATAAACCTAATGAACCCTCTAACCTTACATACTAGCATCAGTTGGTATTTTTAGTCTATCACTTCTCCATGGACAATATTATTATTTTATACTATCTTTATTTATTTATTTTTTTATATTGCAGGTTCATGCTTTATTCACTTAGAACTTTCTCTATATAAGAATTTATACTATCTTTATTTATTCCAATTTTCCCACTTGTTTACCAATTCCTAAGTTCATCATTTCTTTTTACTTTCTTCAGAGATCGTACTTATCTTTTCTGAGTAACAGTCTTAGAAGCATTTTTAGTGCCCAACTCTTTATGGTCCACTCTCTCCATTGTTTTTGTATGAAGATGTTTATATATTCTATGTTTTTATTAGATTCTTATTTTTAAATATGAAACTTTCATAATAATTAAAATTATAGTACAAGGAACACCCATTATTTTTCTTTTCATTTGGCTTTATCTCCAGGTGGACAAGTTTCAGGAGTTTGAACCAGGACTAAACTGATAAATGACTGAGAAAAACTATAGGTTGCTGAAAGGGTCCAAAGCCATGTTTTAATATGACTTTACAAATATGGATACCTGTTTAACATGGTGAAAACAGGTTTTAATCTATGTTTTTACACTCATACATATTAGAGGTCAGTCTTCTATGAAATCTTCATTTAGAAAATTAATCCATGCCTCACATATTACTTTTGATGTATTGGTTTCTTATCAAGAAAACAGACCTATTTACAAAGCAATAAACCCTGATGTGAATGTTTGCCTGAAAATCTAATTTAAAAAAAGAGAGAGGAGATGAAATGCCAAAGGCTTTTTTTTCTTTGAAGAAATCACAAAGATTTCCCTTCTTTTCTTTGTCCTCTTCTTGGTCCTTTCTAGATTTTTGGTAGCCATGACACAAGGAAATAGCACTGAAGTGACTGAATTCTTTCTGCTTGGCTTCGGCGCCCAACACAGGTTTCGATATGCCCTCTTCATTGTATTTCTGGTCATCTATGTTACCTCCATGGTGGGCAATGTCGGAATGATTCTGCTCATCAAGACAGATTCCAGACTTCAAACACCTATGTACTTCTTCCTACAACATTTAGCTTTTGTTGATATCTGCTACACCTCTGCTATCACTCCCAAGATGCTACAAAACTTTATAGTAGAAAATATATCAATATCATTCAGGGGCTGTGTTACACAATTACTGGTTTATGCGATATTTGCAACCAGTGATTGTTACCTTCTGGCAGCTATGGCCGTGGACCGTTATGTAGCCATCTGTAACCCGCTTCATTATCCCATTGTCATGTCCCAAAGAGCCTGCATCCACCTGGTAGCTGGTTCATACATCATGGGCTCCATAAATGCTTCTGTGCACACAGGTTTTACATTTTCACTGTCCTTCTGCAATTCCAACACCATCAATCACTTCTTTTGTGATGTTCCACCAATTCTCGCCCTTTCATGCTCCAACACTGACATCAACATTATGCTGCTCGCTGTCTTGGTGGGATTTAACTTGATGTTCACTGTGCTGGTTGTCATCTTTTCCTACACCTATATTATAGCCACCATCCTAAGGATGACTTCCACCACAGGGAGGAAAAAAGCCTTCTCTACGTGTGCCTCCCACCTGACAGCAGTCACCATTTTCTACGGAACCCTGTCATACATGTACCTACAACCTCATTCTAATAATTCCCAGGAGAATATGAAAGTGGCTTCTGTCTGTTATGGTGTTGTGATTCCCATGTTGAACCCCCTGATCTATAGTTTGAGGAATAAGGAAGTAAAGGAAGCTCTAAAAGTGATGGGGAAAAAGTTCTAGATTGGACCCAAACGGTTCAAATTCAGCACATCAAGCCATCCAGTATAGATGTTTGATCACTGTATAATGTTTCTGAAATTGAAAAGACACTCACATCTTAAAGCAAGACTGCCTCTTTCAATAGATAAGTGCTTAGAATGTGAGAAATATAGAAACATCTCATGGGACTAATTTTCCCTTGAATATAATTTGAGAAACATAACTCATACTACCCATGAAGAAGGGCTTTATTGAAATTATTTAAAATATTAAGATGTATGCATGCACTTTACAAAGCACTTAAATGTTTTAAATATTTTAGCTATGTTCTTAAAGACAGGAAAACTCCAGTTTTGTAAATAATTAATGTTAAAACTGAAGTTCATTATTTTCCATTCCTTTAACAAGTTCCCTAAATTGTTTACAAAGCAGCTTCTCATATGTTCTGTTTCAATTATTGCATAAACCCAAATATAAAATAAACTTATTTGAAAAGCACCTTATGACTTGGGCTATTATGCTTTCTACTCAAAATTCCCCTACTCATTACATTCTCTAGCACTTAAAAACATAATTCTTATGTGATGTTTTCACGTATTTTGACATTAGTTACCCTCTTTAATCTGAATTCATCTGTTTCTTACATAAAATAAGAAAACTTCCAGAAACATTTTATAGCTCTATCTCCAGTAGAGATAGAAAATCTAGAATGTAGATATATTTAAAAACCTAAACAATGGTCATTTATTTATGAAAGGAATACGAATCATTTTAGCCCAGGCAAATAACTTTAAATTATAGGAATTCAATGAGAAGTTAAAGGGAGGCAAAGAGCCCTTTGAATCAGGAAGACGGACCTTGACAGAAGACCTTTAGTAGATAGACTGAAGATAGAAACCCTCACATGAATCTGGAGATGCCATGCTAACTAGATGAAAGAGCAAGTTTCACATCCAATAACACCAACCAGTCTAACGAACTGGCCAGAAAAATGTACAGTTAGGTAACAGCACAGGGGAATTGGACAAAAGAAGAAGGTATATTTTTCAAATACATTATCCTACTTAAATTCTAACAAAACAGAAAAAATTAACCTGAAGTCAGTGTAAGATGACCAGAATCTCCCCAACAAAGACCCTGCCTTTATGAAGGAAGTGATCTACTATCCAGGGCAGGTCCAAATATCTCAAAAGCCAGGCCCAGGGCCAATAGCTGGATGGTCATCAGAAAGTAGAGGATGTCCTGAAGCCCTGGAGGGGGAAGTTGGAGACCCATGTAGAGCATGGTGACTATAGTTAAAATACTATACCATGTTCCCTCAAACTGTGCAGCTTGTTAAACTTTTCGAAGGGAATTATCCCAAGCAGCAGAGAAGTGTTAGAAGAGTGAGATCTAGAAGAACAAAAGCAAAGAAAGGATGGGTAACTTAGCTGGCTTATCTCCTGGGACCCGCAACTCAAGCTCACAGGGGGCTTTGATAAACTATGTAGAATGTCCTATGGAATCGTTCCTCTGAAGGACAAGAGGTTATGCTGAGCTACTTCCAAGAAACAGAGAGATAACATCGAAAATCTGCCACTTGTAGCCCAGACAATGCTGTCCACCACAGATGCACAGAAATCAAGTAGCTGAGGAGTGTGGGGCAACACCCAGACATTTATGCAGCTCCATACAACACAGTTCTAGCCAGTGAGATGTGAGTCGAAGTCCGCTGGGTTGGAGGAGAGCTTTTGTCTTCCTGATCAAGAGTATATATGTGGTTGTCACCCTACCTTCCTGGATCCCTTCTCCTGCCTTACAGACAAAGTGACACCGAGCAGCATAGGAGACAGGTCAGACTGTGAGACAACTAGCATATGGGAAAGACTAAGTAAATCACAAAAGTGAGAGCCTCAACTTCCAAAGGTTATTGTGATGGAAAAATAAGTCCTTGTTTTTAAGCCAAAGTTGGGTTTTCTTCCACTAGCAGTGGAACCCATTCCTGAGACATTGGTCAGACAGCAAGTAACGCTGACTGTCAATTCACGAGCATTCTGACAATATCTCCTTCATGAATATGTTGGCTAATCAAAAAGCTACAGATTTAACCTAGCTTTCTCCTTGCAGTGATGAAATTAAAGCTTTAACCTACCACCTTTATAGCCAAATAATTCAAAGTTTCTTATTCCACAGATTGTTATCTAAAATATGAGGTCTGTCTGCATACCTCATATGTGGAAGTTATCCAGCCACATACAATGAAAAATAGAGACATTTATTGAAGAAGATACAAAATACGTGAAACATTGTACGTAGGACAATGACATATTAGTCCCCTTCAAAGTAAGGACCTTGGTACTTCACACAGTTCTCCCAATCGCCATCAACTGTCCCATTGTATTTTTCTGAATCTCATCAATGGTTTGAAATCTCTTCCCTTTCAAAAGTGATTTTAATTTGGAGAAAAGCCAGAAGTTGCAGGGTGCCAAACCTGGGCTGCAGGGAAGCTGAGTCACCTGGGTGATTTTAACGTTTTGCCAAAAAAACTCTGCATGAGACATAATACATGAGTGGGTGCATTGCTGTGACGAAACTGCCAATTGCTCATTGCATCGTCCCCAAAAGCCATCTGAATCATCTTAATAGTTTCCACAGAGGAGTGTTCAAGCTTAAGAGAAAATGTGATGCAGATTTGTTGTCCTACTCACTCAGTTATATTGAGTGCGGCAACCACACAGTACAATGCTCACTCAAAGGTGTACTGCCCCCACTGAATAATAAAGTTGTCATTGCTCACACAAGCACACTCCAGTCCATACCACTTGGCTGCCAGGTTACATCAATGTTGCTCAAACCTTTCTCTTTATATTAAAAATGGCTGGACTTTTTCCAGACAGACCTCAGTATTCTGACGGTGTAAGGTACAACCAAAGAAAGTTATCTTTATCCAGGGCTGATTTTTAAAATATATATATTTTTAGAAAAACAGAGAGTCAAGAATAATTTTTTTCTTTAAATAAGTAAACAATGGTTAAAGTGATAATATAAAATATGCTCAAATAGTAAGTCTGTCACACTAGGAACAATATGCCTTTAAATTTAGATTAGCTTTGAATTTATTTATTTACTTATTTTTAGAGAGCCATGCTGTTTGCTGATTATGATGCTTAGGTCAATTTTCTACACCTGACACAGATTTTTAGACCTATAAAATCATGCTCAACCTGATTCTAAACAAGAAAAAAAATTTATTATTGTTCAAGTACAGTTTTCTGCCTTTCCCCCACCCCAAACCAACCCCCCAGCCCTCCCCACCACCCTCCCATTTCCACACACCCCGGTTATTGTCCATGTGTCCTTTATACTTGTTCCTGCAAACCCTTCCCCTTTTCCCCTGAAATTCCCTCCCCTCTCCCCTCTGGTCACTGTCAGCCTGTTCTCAATTTCAGTGTCTTTTGCTATATTTTGCTTGTTTGTTTGTTTGGTTGTTTGTTTCAAAACAAGAAAAATTTTAAAAGGAGTTTTTCTTTAAGAAGGCAACATACACAGAGTCCCTAATGACAGTGACATAAATTACCATAAATGTATCCTCTATGGAAAGCTTAGATGTTCTTCAGCATAAAATTACTACTGAACATTGTTTATTCTAATTCCACCTCAGCCCCAGGAACCTCAGGTTCTCAAGAGAGCAAGTATTGATCCCTCAGGCCCCAGCTATAAACTCCCCAATTAGGAAGGAACCACACAGACAGACCTTGGCGGGCAGTCAGCCTAAACCAGTTGCAGAAAGAGAATCTGGAGGCAACTCAGGTGTAAGTAGAACAAAGCCATTTCTCAAACAGCCATATATTATCTCAGGGTGTGCAGAAAATGGGGGACCAAAAGGGTCAGAGCCAAAGGTCTAGCAAGTTCTACCCCAAGACCAGGAATCATCACTTCATCCCTGGTGATGTAATGGAAATGGAGTGAGGGAACTAAATCAGCTAAGTGCAGCCTGGGAAAGGTATGAATAAACACATGATTGAAAGATTGGATGATAGATGGATGGATGGATGGATGGATGGAAGGAAGGATGGATGGATATTATGTGCCTTTAGGTGTATCATTTGTATGTGTTATTATAACTAATTTTGAGTGCAGATTCAATGCCTGGTCCTGTGCTAAGAAGTTTACATAAATCACCTCACTTTGTCATATCATTACAAAGCAGATTTTACTTTATCCTCATCCTTCTTAAAACAATTAAGCTATTTTAAAAGAAAAGATGAAGAAGTTTGTAAGTTAAGGCATTCTCTCCCCACTCCCTTGCCCACGGATAACCATTAAAAGTATAGTGTGAATTCTTCCTGAGGTTTTACATGGGTTAAATAAAGAAAATGAGAAAAAGAGAGTATTGGAGTGAAACAAAGTTTTATTTTTAAAGGGGTCCACATTTTACATATCATTCTCCAATTTTCTTGGCTTGTTTGACAATATGACATGAGCACCTTTCCAGAAGAGTATATATTTATCTCATTCTTTTTGGAGTATGTATTGATCCATAATGAGAATCTATTCTGATTTATTTAACTCAATTTACAAAGTTTTGGTACTGCAAACAGTGTTACGATGACAATCATTACCTCCTAAGTAATTCCACGATCCCATTTTACAGCAGTTGGAACTGAGGCCAGATGGAAGTGCGTCCTTTGTCTCCATGAAGGGACGGGACTGGAATTCAAACCCAGGTCAGCCTGTTTCCTTTCCACTGCACCATGCTCAGTATAAATAAAACTTCAGAAGTACCAGGGTTCAGTCAAAGTCCAGAATACTCAAAATACTTGGGCACTTGGCACGCATGCTTCTGTATGTGTGTGAGAGAGGTGTCTCTTGTACAGGTTTCCATAGCTTTTGAAAAAGGTCCCCCAGTGGGAATAGTGACGGATGGAGACTTGACTTGGGGCGGTGAACACACAATACAGTGTACAGATGATGTGCTGTGGCATTGTGCACCTGGAACCTGCGTGATTTTGTCAACTAGTGTCACCCCAATAAATTGAATTAAAAGGAAATAATTAATTTATTGAAAAGAAAAAGGTCTCCCAATATATCATACGTTTTATTTTAACTCATAATGATTAAGTTGATGCGGTAAATGTTATCATCCTATCAAGATTCTATGACCCATGACCAATGGGTCATAGAATCCCATGACCAATTCTAGCTTCCTCTGACAAATACTTCCACCCACTGAACAAAAGCCTCCTCGAAAAGGCTGAATTTACTCTATTTTAATTTGCAAATACACTCAAGGAGGAAACGTACACAAACCCGTTGGCTCAGCTTTCACTACAATGCTGAATTGAAGAAAACACTTCTTGTTTCATCACTACAGAGTTATCACATGATATTTTCTGTTTATTTTTCAAGACATTTCAAAGAATCAGATTGTCCACATTAACCACAGATTAATTTGCTATATTTCCCACCACTGAGGCACATTCTTATCTAAAACTGACCTCGTCATCCACGGAGCTACAGCTCTGCCTGGCATTACTGACATCTGAGTAAAGGAGCCCCCTACTGGTGTGCTGAGGATGTGGTTTTTCCTTTGGGAGGAATTTCTGTTATTGCACATTTCAGGTGTATAAAAATACATTTAAGATAATGTAACAACCATTCATGCAGCCACCATCTAACTTCTGGAACTTGCTTTTTATTAGTTAGCATTCCATTTGAGATATTTATCCACATATATCGTGTAACACCAATTTACTGAACTTCCAGTGATTTGTTTATATTTTCCTACAAAGAACAATGCTGCTATGAATATCCTTATGTATGCATATTTATGTACACATATCCATACATATACTTACATGTCTGTGTGTGTATCCTTGTTTTCATGGTAAAAAAATTTTCCAGTATATGTACCTTGTGTGAAAGTTCTGGACCATAGGAAGGCATATATTTAATTTTACTAATTATTCCAAATTCGACTCCAACGTGGCTGTGCTAATTTACCTTCCCACAAGAAATATGTGACCCCACAGTCTCATCAAAACTTTACATTTTAGACTGACTATAAAATTATATGCCCATACAGCATGAACATACAATTACCTAATTGATAGTGAGTTGTGTATATTTTTTATTGACTATTTGGGTTTTCCCTTCTATAATTATCCTGATCATATTTTTTATAAATTTTTTCTTGGGGTAATCTATAGAAATTATTTATATATACTGGATACTAATTCTTTTGACATCTATATGTGTTATAAACAAATTTACCTAAGTAAATTTCCAGCCAATATCCAATCTTCTTTTTTATAATGTTGGTACTTTAAATTTAGATATAGTTGAATTTTCAGTGTTTTGTTTTTTGTGCATTCATATTTAAATATTTTTGCATACCTAAGTCATAGATATTCTGCTATTTTACTCTCAAAGTTTTACAGTTTAAATCTTTAATTAATTTGGAATTGATTTTTGTAAAATGTAACATACGAACACAATATTATTATTTCATATGTATAGACATGGGTAGCACCACAGTTTAACGGGCCATAAATTATTGATGTGCATTTATTGTTTTCATGCATTAAGCTTCCAGAGACTCGTGGGCTGTTTATAAGTTCCTTTTCTCGGTCCCATTGATCTATGTGTCTGCCCTCACAGTGGTACCACACTGTCCTCAGTAACACTTTATGGTAAGTTCAGATGACTGGTAGGACAAGTTCTTACCTTGTTTTCCTTTAAAATTCTCTTAGTTGTTTTTAGCTCTTTTCTGCCCCATATAAATTTTGTGAGTTTGTGAAGGTGCACATAAAATTCTCTCAAGCAATTGATTGAAATGACACTGAATTTATAAATTAATATTGGGAAAAATATATAAAACTGGTACAACTTGGTCTTGATTGCTGATGGAAAATACATCTTCCCCTGCTTCTGATGTTTCTTTCTTGCAAAGGGACCTCAATTTGTGGAATCCGGGCTCCCTCTTCCCATGTTGTCCCCTCAGTTCCCAGAAAGGTGGAGGAAAGTAGCTGACTGGCAAATCTGAGAACAACCTGTCATGCTCTGCTCTGCCCTTATCCTCTTGGGGTTGGCCAGCCTGGTGAAGCCCGTGTTCCCCTGCATTCCAGAGGCATTTATCCCAAAATGTGCAAGAGGCCTCCCCATTCACAGCCACCAAAACTGCCTGAATAAGCCTGTCTAGTTATAGAGTCCACGGGCAGCAAATAAGTTCACTAAGGAGGTCTTCCTCCAAGTGTCTAAATGTAACATTATGGTCTCCACATAGATACTACCTTTATTCCTCGACTTGGTCAAATCCTGGGAAAAGATGAGCATAGCTGTTTCCTGGAAACTCCTTTGAACCCCCAGCAATCATTTATTTCATGCAAGGACCAGTTTGATCCTAAATGTGCACTTTCAGCTGCTTGCATCTCCATCCACAAGTGACACTGGTTTCAATTTTCTTTCCTCAAATTGTACTTACTTTGTTGTCAAGTTTACATTGGCTTCATGAAATGAGTTGGGAATGTCTCTTTTGCCACTTATGGAAAAAGATTGCATATTAGAATTGGTTGTGTCCATAAAATGTTTGGTGAAACTTTCCTATAACATAGTAGGGCCAAGTATTTGTGTGAGTAAATTTTAAAATAACAAGTCAAATCAATTTAATGGTTTAAAAATATTTAAATATTTTTCCCACACACAGACACACTGACTACTCTCTCTATGCTTTAGTCTGTTTTCTTTCTCAAAAAATAAATATTGGAAAACCCAGTAACATTTTTCAAATTATGTGCATAATATAAAGTATTTATGGTGCAACAAATACCAGCGCCACCGCTCCAGTATAATAAAGAATTTTGGTCTTGCTTTTTATTCTCCTGGGGTAAAGAACCAGGGAAAGGAATGAACTTTGTTCAATTATTTTTCCAAAAGAATGAACAATAAGGCAAAAAATGATGAATTGTTATTTCAAACTTAAGGATTTCAGCTCTATAAAGCATATTATAAACAAAATTAATAGAAAAGAGAATGTGAGAAAGTCTTTCTCAAGTCAACAGCTAACAGGAAATTCAAATCTGGAATAAAGAATCTAAGACAAAGAACATCCAAAACACAACTTAAAACAAACGTTGACAAAAAAAATATGTGGGCAGGCAATTAACAGAAAAACAGAATGCCAAGTTTCTTTAGAAGAAAATTAATTAGATGATTATCCAGTTCTTTGTAATTAAGGGGGGAACATATAAAAATTTGATATCACTGTACAAGTATTTTCCTAGCCAAAAATAATTAGAAAAATGCTCAGAGGAATTTAGGAGATGGGAACCCCCACCACAATGTACAACTGGAAGGAATTTATATGTGCATTCATTATGGAAAGCAGTCTGGGAAGTCTTGTTAAATTAAATGTGTGCATACCTTCAAAATCAAAGATTTTGTCCCTTGGAATACATTGTAAGAGAAAATTTGAATCTGAGTTATTTGCAGTGGAGACAAGTCATAGGCAATCGGCTATCCATCACTAGAAAAGCACATCAGTAGATGATGATGGATGGACATCATAGAACGTGACACTCAATATGTGGTCCAGGGACCAGCACCAGTCCTTGGACTTGGTTTCCACTCTATGATGAGAATAACTATAGAAAATGAGGTTGAACATTTAAAACTATTGTAGAATGTTGACAATACTGAGACCTTTTTGCAGCTATTTACAAAATATTGGTCCACAATAGACAGGAAATGTTAAAAAGAAAGTGATCCTTTACCATAAGTACTTTGATAAACACTTCCACAAAGGACTCCACATGTCCACAAATCCTTGATCGCAGAAAAGAGTTACTGAGAAGGGAAAAAAAACAAAATGATAACATAGAGCTAAATTGGAAAAAGAGCATATAGAACTCAACAGGTGTGTCAAGGTTTCAGATATAATGATTAATATTTAGGCACATTGTGGTTTCCAATTAAAACATTGAGAGCATTAAAGAAAGCATAATTAAATGAAAGTGTATTAGTGTGTTTTATTATTCCCTAATTGATATATTTATGAAATGCCCATCAATTTGCACCCTGAGGATACAGCTACTGGTCCATGGCAATTTCTCCCAATTGTAGACAAAATTATCCAGGTCAGGTGTCAAGGTTCAGCCAAGTCAATCATGTCATAGAAAATATTCTCTGACCCCCACTATGCAACCAGACATTAGGTTACTTCCAATTCCAGAACTGGTTAAAGGATCACAACGATCTTAGCTTTCTCTGCTTCTCTTTTCTGTGTAACTTTCAGCTGATACTTTGTTGGTCATGGAACAAAACAATGGCACTCAGGCAACTGAATTCATTCTCCTGGGATTTGCTGGTCAGCACAAGTCTTGGCCTATCCTCTTCACAGCATTTCTGGTGATCTATGTGACCACCCTAGTGGGTAATATTGGGATGATGCTACTCATCAAGATTGACTCCTGCCTTCACACCCCTATGTACTTTTTCCTCCAACACTTGGCATTTGTTGATCTCTGCTACACCTCTGCTATCACTCCCAAGATGTTGCAAAACTTTGTAGGAACAGAAAAGTCCATCTCATTCATAGGATGTATGGTGCAATTACTAGTCTACGGTACTTTTGTAACAATCGACTGCTATATCCTTGCTGCGATGGCGGTGGACCGTTACGTGGCCATCTGTAACCCACTCCACTACCCAATAGTCATGACCCAGAGAGTCTGCATTCACCTCTTAGCTGGCTCGTACTTCATGGGTTTTCTAAATGCCTCTGTAAATACTAGTCTTACTTTCTCACTGAACTTTTGCAAATCCAATAAAATTAACCACTTTTTCTGTGATGAACCCCCAATTCTTGCCCTGTCATGTTCCAACATTGATTTGAACATCATGCTCCTAACGGTCTTTGTGGGGTTTAACTTGACGTTCACGGTGTTGGTTGTCATCTTTTCCTACCTATATATCCTGGCTGCCATCCTGAAGATGTCTTCTGCTGCAGGGAGAAGAAAAGCCTTCTCCACGTGTGCCTCCCACCTGACAGCCGTCACCATTTTCTACGGGACTCTCTCTTACATGTATCTACACCATGGGACCGACGAGTCCCAAGAGCAAGAAAAAATGGCTTCTGTGTTTTATGGCATCATGATCCCCATGTTAAACCCCCTCATCTACAGCCTGAGAAACCAAGATGTGAAAGAAGCCTTGAAAGGGATCGGAAAGAAGTGCTACTAGTTTGATCCTCTATTTCTAATTTGCTATGCTTGTAAACAACCAGACCAACAGTATAATTGTTAAGAAATCAAAGCAAAAAAAGTCAAACAACATGGAAAAGTTGCTAAGTTTTACTAATATCAAGCTGCAAATTAAAGTCACAATGAGATCACCATTTTCTACTCATATGCCTGGCAAAAACTGCAAAAGAATGATAACGCCTATTAATTGCTGTGATGTAAGGAAAATGATGCTCTCATATATCGTTAATGGAAAATTGAAGTGTTACTTCACTTTAGAAGGAATCTGACAGAAATAAAAACTATCTCTTTAAAACAAAAATAGTCTTCAGTCCAGGATTTCAGCCTTGTAAATTGATCTACAAATAAAAGTTCCAATTCATAAGGACATATATTTAAAGATGCTTACTATAGCATTCTTAAGGAAAACAAGACCAAAAAAAAGTGAATATGCCTCCACAGAAAAATAAATCTGTATTGTTTTCAGTCTAAAATCTGTATCTATTGCTGCAGAACAAATTTCCACAAATTCAAGGGCTTAAAACATAACAGACAATTAGATTGAGGGTGGGAGGTGGGGGTGGGTGGGGAAGGAGAAAGTGGCGGTGGGAAAATGGAGGCAACTGTACTTGAACAACAATAAAAAAATAAAAATTAAAAAAACACGTATACAATTATTATCTTACAGTTTTATGGGTCAGGAATCTGTACACTGCTGAGCTGCACCCTCTGAGATGTTACAGCCAAGGTGTCAGCCAGGACAGGAGCTCATCTGAAGGTTCGGCTGGGGATGGCCTTGTTTCCAAGCTCTCCCGTGTTATTGGGACAGTTCATCTCCTTGCAGTTTTAGGACTGGGATTCCTGCCTTCTTTCTGACTGTCAGCCAGGGGCTGCTCCCAGCCTTTAGAGGAAACTCTCAGTTCTTTGCCACATGGTCCTCTCCATGTGCCCTTCATAACACAGTAGCTTACTTCTTCAAAGCCAGAAAGCTATAAATAGCTGATCATACATGTACCACACGAACAACACCTTCCGAGTGCCCAAATCTTACTAGAACTTCAAACGTCACTGTCTCCCTGAACTGTTTCCAGCTCAACACTTGCTTCCCACCAACTCTCTACCCCTGGAAATAATTTCTTCTTCTACTGAAGACCCAGAGCACTTCATTTGCATCAATAAATAGTATTTATTATTTATCATTTCCTATGTAAATTATTTACTTACATTAAGGACCTTCACTATTACCCGTAAAGATCTTGAGATACATTGTTCTCTATGACCTTTTAAAATCGGGTGTAGAGCCTTAGACACAGTAAGTATTCTATCAATATTTAATGGATAAATGAATAATGACAAAATACAATAATATAGACAGTTCCCCAACTGCAAGTTATGTGATTATGTAGCCTGAACTAGTGGTCTCTAAATACCAATCTGTGGACAGCAGCATTTGAATGACCAGGAAAAGGTTATTTTTTTAAAGTAAAAATAACTATAGCCCAGTCCTGGAGATGCTGGTTCAGTGATATTAGATGGAGCCTAGTATCTATAAACATCTGTAGTTGCAGAATGTTGCTTTAATCGCACGTGCCACTGGAAAGTAGCATTTAAGAGCATAAGATTTAGAATCCGGTTTATGTCCCAACCAACCCTGCCACTCACCAGCAGTGTCCCTTTGTAAGTAATTAAGCTTTCAAAACTTGTTTCTCATAGCAATACATATCTCATGAGATTTTTTAATTTGTTTTTCAGTTGTAGATACATAGATAGATAAGATAATGAATAGAAATCATAGTACCTGGCACTAATAAGCTCTCACTAATAGTAATGGTCACTCACAAGAATTATTTCAACATGGGTGTGATTAATATTATAAGAATGCCCTCCTGGATGGTATAGCTCAGTGGACTGAGCACTGGCTGCAAACCAAAGTGTCATCAGTTCGATACCCACTCAGGGCACATGCCTGGGTTGCAGGTCAGGTCCCCAGCAGGGGGCACGTGAAAAGCAACCACACATTGATATTTCCCCCTCTCTTTCTCCCTCCCTTCCCCTCTCTCTATAAATAAATAAATAAAATCTTAAAAAAAAAAAAATAAGGCCCTCATCACACACATGTGCATGCACGCATGCACACACAAGGTCAGTAAGAAGTCTCCCAAAGCTTTCAACATGGAAACTTTCCCCTCTGGGAAGCTCTTCTCTTCTTTAGCAGAAAATTAACAAATAAATCTTGTTTTCTTTGATCCTGTCTCAGCACATAGCACCACAGGTACCCAAGGGAACAGTTACTAATCCTATAGACCTCAGTTCTATACTGTTTTTTGTGGAGAAATCATTGGGAGGGCAATCAGTCTTCACTAGCCTGGGAAGAAAATCTAAAGACAAAACTCCTGTATATAAAGCAAATTGTATTTTTCTTATTCAGCTTAGCATTATTTCAGCATATGAAGACCACTGTAAAGTCCATAGAATTAGAACCAATATTCCAGCACAATTAACTCCAGGGCTTGGTACAGTCATCTTATCTTCAGCAAAATAAAACTATAAATGGAGAGGGGGCATTATCAATGGTATGGGGAAGTTATAAAATGGCCCAGGAGATGAGGGCTGACATATCAACCATAATGTTCTCAACTGAACATAAATAATGTTCACAGAATATAAGCAATAATGAGACAAGGCCACTCCATGACTGAGATGGAAGAGGACAGAGCAAAGGCCACTCTGTAAGGGTGTCTGAAACAAAACAGGGACAAAGACTCTTCACAACCAAAAAAAAATTGCTAAAATTAGTAAATACTCCTTCTTTACCCACTTCATTTTTCTCCCCTCTTAGGTACAAATTATCAAACTATCCAATCACCGAATTCCCAATAACACTCGAAAGAGAACGTGCCTTCACTTCCTAAATCATTCTCAGAGTCACCCAGCACAAACCTAAGTCCTAGAAGAGGCATTCCCAAGTCCCTCTTACCCAACACTCCAGTCCCTCCGGGGTGTGCTCTCCCACGCTGCAGCATGTGGACCAGCCTAGCTTTGTCTGATTACACAGGAGCTCCTGGTGCTTGTCGGCTATGGAGCACCGATGTGTAAATTGTGCCAAGTTCCTCTGGTACCTCTGAGGAACCTTACTTGGTTTTGTAATTCACTTTTTCATTGCAAAAAATTAATGTGCATCCATTGTTTTTTCAATACAGCTATTTTTAAAATTAAAAAAGATTTCTCTACCCTTTTTTAGAAGTACAAACTATAGATTAACTCTGACTTGTTTTAACATTACCCAATCTATATTTAAAATTTTTGCCACAAAAATACAACATTGCATAGAATTCTCTGTGTTTAAGGTAAATTTTTCCCAACCTCATCTTATCAAAGTTAAAACTGAGGTTCAGGGAAGTTACATTTCTTGCCCAAGATCATATACCCATTAAATGGTAGTTCCAAGATTCAAATATAGATATAACTTCAAAGCCTGTCTATTTTTCATTGCTGGTAGTATAAAATAAAACTTCATAGTTCCTTGGATATAGTATGATTTGGACAACTTCAAAACTTTTGCACTATTTATCCAATTAAAAATCTCTTCTAGAACTTCCACTTCTTGCCAAGATGGAGGAACCAGAATTGCATTTACCCTCCTGCCTGAAACAAGAAAAAATGGACAAAACATATGAAATACTAGTTTGCAGAACCCTGTACATCACATAGCAAAGGACAATGATTCCTGAGAGACAAAAAATATAATTTTCCTAACTTTCTGTCTTAAGAAATTTCCAAACTGCCATGCAGGGAGAGAGAGAGCACTCAAGAAGAGTTTAGTAGAATTTCTAAAAGAAATGGAGATGAAAATCTGGAGAGACCAAAGCAGCTAGAATTTGCACCAGAGAATTCTGAAGAAAGAGAATTGTACAGAGAGAAAACCTCAAGAACTGCAGAGGATCCCCTCAATTAGTTAGCTAAGTACTGATCTGTACACATACACAAAGAGGTTAGGAAAGAAAATACTGAAAAGGTTATGAACAACAATGTTTAATGCTCACATTAGGCTGAGAATAGTGCCTGTTCTCAACAGCCAGACTGAAAAACCTCAACATTCATGATGCATTGGGTAGCGTACGCAGAAAACACTTGCCTTGGTAGGATCAGTTTCCGAGCAACTTCACTGTGCTCCAGGACAAAACCCAAGGGCATTTATAAGAATACAAAAATATCCAGCACCAAACATGGTAACATCCACAACACCTGGCTTCCCACCAGAACCACCACACCTGCAAAAAGCAGGAAAGCATGACTGCAATGTAAAGAAAAATCAGTGGTCAAAACCAACCAAGAACTGCCAAAGATGTCATAATTGACAATCAAAAACATTCAACAATTAGCATAACTATGCTCCATATGTTCAAAAAAGATAAGTGGAGTTGTGAAGGCTTAGACAACTATAGGATCTGATAGCAAAAAAAAGAAGAGGAAATTGCACTGGCCGAGATTAACCAGATTAGACATTCTGAAAGAAGTGATTAGCGACCTTGAAGACACAGCAATATAAACTGTCAAGAGAAAGGTGAATCAAAAGGATAATTGAACAACACATCAGTGAGCTGTGGAGCAACTTCAGGAAGGCTTGCATATGTGTATTTGGAGTCCCTGAGAAACAGGAGAAACAGGATTGATGTAAATTTTTTTGAAAAATAATGCTGAAAATTTTGTACATCTGGTGAAACTATAAATCCACAAGAAACCCCAAGCCAAAAAAAAGGCAAAAACTACACCAAAATACATCATAATCAAATTTCTCAAAACAGGAATAAAGGGAAAATCTTCAGTGCATCCAGAAGAAAAAGACACATTGTGAATAGCAGAAGAAAAGTAAGAATATAAACATATTTATTGTGAGAAGCAATGGGAGTGAAGAGACAATGGACTACCACCTTAAAGTGCTTAAAGAAATAATGCTTTTATAATAGACCAAATAATTTTATGTACATACACACATAGGCACATACATGCAGTGAATTCTTCTGACTTTACAATGCACTTGAAAAGGGCCCATATAATGTTAAATGGCTTCTCATCTTTTATGAAGGTGTTGTCCAGGTGACTTATTGCGGAGTTGTTAAAGATAAAATAAGATGATGTACAGTGTTCTCATTTTCCCATCATGCCTAAAACAAATCCAGTGATTCTTGAGTACCATCTTGCTCTCCTCCACAAGATTCAAAACTGCTTGAAAAAAGAGACCAAATTTCATTCACTTATATTACAAACTCACTTCAAGGAAGCATCTTGCACGCAGTTTGACTTGAAGTAAATTTGTCACTTATTTTATTGCTAAAAGGCTACTTGGCTGTGGATATCTACACATCAAGGAATTTGAAAGAATCAGGGATGCCAATAATAGCAGGTTTATATTCTGTCCCATATACCAAAGTTATATTCTGACTTTATCTTCAGGATAGACAATCAGTCCTAAGATTATTGATGTTTAAAAAGATAAAACCTCTAATGATTTACCAAATGAACATATTGTTTTCTTATCTACACATAATTTCTTAACTTACCCACATACATTATAGGAAGGAGGTTATGAATGTGGTCACATTCAGGAGCTTAGCATTTTCTAGCACATGAAGGTTTAAATTATTATAAAAATAATAACTATTTCCAAATAGCCCCAGGTTTGGGCTTCACTAGCTCCTAGAACTATTAAAACTGTTTCTGATGTGACTACAACTGCTTTCCCTAGAATGTCCTCATTATTCCTTTTGATTTTTTACCTGTTACAGGGTGAACTTTCTTTCTTGATGTCATCTCTTTTTTCCTTCAATAAAAGTAAGTCATATCTGTACCTAAAACTGTAGGGATCTACAACAGCTTTTATTTTATATTTTTATTTTCTCTGGTAGGAGACACAGAGATCAAAATAATTTTAAGAACACTCTGTAAAGTGCATTTCTTCATTTGTCTACTTCCTACATTGTTCCCCAGAACAGTTTAAAGCATATTATGGGCTCTTTAAATGCAATTTTTAAACATTTTATTCAGGAAATTTCAGTCCATGATAGTGCAAAGCAATTTTTATTCTGATGTCAATCTGTGAAAGTGATTTGAAAGTTAAGATCCATTTAATAAGCAAACATAAACTTTCTATTTGTGGCAGGTTATTCTGCAAAACTTCATCATAGGTTATCAGAAATTGGGGTAGCTTCAGTCTATCCTAGCATCATAATCCAGTGATTTATAAAAGAATGAAAAATAAGAGATGTACTTCCTTGATCCTAATGAGTTTTCACATGAAAAGGAAGCAGGGAAATTGGTAGAAAAATGGGAACTTTGCCCCAAGAATTGTAAAGGGAAAAAGGGAAACTGGAGAAAAATTAAACATCAGGAATAATAAATATTTCCAAATAGCCCCAGGTTTGGGCTTCACTGGCTCCTAGAACTATTAAAACTGTTTCTCTGGCAAAGTCATTTGATGGGAGAATCCATGAATCATAACAGCATCGTTCCATGAACAAATGCCATAGATGTACTGCTTTCATGTAAGAAAGTTTATTATAATCCTGTAAAGAGAATCAGGATTATTATTAGATAAGCATTACTATAGATAGGCTTTCCCTGTGCCAGTATATAGAAAACACATTAGCTCATTGAACCTTGATAAAATAATCCCCATTTTCAGATTATGAAAAACCAATAATCCCTATTTCCATGTTCTGTGACTCAGACCAGTGACACAACCTGCTTGTGCCACAGAAAAGAGCCATGGATCCAGGGTTCTAATTTAGTTCCAGAGCCTGCACTCTTGACCAAAACAATACATTTTTTTTTTTACTTAAGGAAAAGTAACTTAACTGGAGATTTGTTTCTAAATTACATATCTATTTTTCACCACACTTTCTATCGAGGTATAATTTACTCAGAGAAAAATGAGCCATTCTTAGGTACATTTCTTAGTCATATCTCCAAGAGTTGGCATCCCATGAGCAGCCGGCTCAGAATTCACAGAATTTTTAATAGAGCCATCGTTACTAGGTGGCCTACCTCTTCAGTATCCTTCTGCAGGATCAATGCCATCAATCAGTTTTTTGTGTGGTGAACCCCCAGTGCTTGACATCAGCATGACAATCATGGCCTGCGTAGACTTTAACTTGAGTCCTGCATTGGTTATCACGCTGGGTCATCATATTCTTTTATGTGCATGTCCAAGCTGTTGTTCTAAGGATGTCCATAAGGAAGAGAAAAGACTTCCCGGCTGTGGCACCAGGTCCTCCATCGGGCGCTCTCTATGTGTACTCACAGCCTGATCCTAACGAGCCCAGGAGAATATGAAAGTGAACTCTGTGTTTTAAAGATTTGTGATGCTCGTGTTGAAACCTTGGTCTAAGCCCCCAAAACAAGGAAGTGATAAATACACTAATCATGACAGCAAAGAAGTGTTTGTGAACTGGATCTCATTTCCTATTAGGCGCAAAGAAATATCCAAGCAAAAGTTTTTTACAAGATGCTATTTGCCCGGAGCAATTGTTTTTCCGATAGCCTCAAAAACGTGTTGAGCTTCTTAAATCCCTAGATTGCATTAAAGGTTATCAAATTTTCACAGAAATGGATTTAGCTAGAGAGGCAACAGGGCCTTCCTGCCTGATGAGCAGGCCTCTCTTGCTAATGAATGCTCTTTGTAAAAAGTATGAAAAATCAGCAATCAATATGCTACAGCAACATCATTCAAAGAGTATTGGAAAACCAACTAGTGCAATATTAATCTCAAAGAAGCAACATCAACTTGCAAGAAAAGTTAGGATAGAAAAGGGAACTTCTTGTGCACTGGGAAAGTAGGCAAGAGTCCATACAGGCATTTGAGGTAGATCGTGGGGAGGGGGAGGGCAAGAAGAATAAGATATAATATTAAGCAAATTCTTATAATGGTCCATTACTGAGCAGAACTTCCAGGAGTAGTCAGCGATAGGAAACACCCCAGATCCTGTAAGTGTAAAACACTCATATTATCCCATCAACCAACAGTGCCCAGGTGCCCTCTTCTAAGATCTGAAGCCATTAGAGACCCGGAGACTGAGGAGACAGCAGCCTACCTGAGATTCTGGCAGCCATGGCCAGCAGCGACCTCCACACTGAAGGCTACCACCTGGTTTTACCTTCTAACATCAAGTTCAGCAGCACCCTGGCCAGTCCTGGGCTGGCAAAACAGGGAGAACTTCTCTTGCTTCAACATTGCAATATCAGACAGATGTGTCAATGCAGGGAAGTCTCAGCAAAATTTGTCTTCCCAACATGTTCCAAAATGAAGTCCCATGAACTAATTCTTACAAGGATACTCAACCTGAAAAGGATTCCAACATCAAGTGGTGGTGAAATCCTGAGCTAATCAATATCAGATTTGTTTGCCAATGGGCTTCTCAGAAGAAAATTACCTAGCAGTATGCCTTGTGATTCCCTCAGAGGGGAAGAGTGTCGAGCATCTCCCAAACATGTGGGACTATGGGGCATTTTTTAGCCTGTGTGCTTTTTTCTCTGTTGTCTTAACTCTAAAATGCACGTTTTTATAGTGTGTTACTATTTCTGATCTTTGGGTTGTCTTAAAATCCACATGTCCATTTAACAAAGCAATTAAATTATTAAATTGATGGTGAATCTCTTAATTGATATATACATATATCCAATATAATATAATACATATATTTTTAACAGCTTAAAACTCATTTTCCCTGTAGTTCAGTTTAAAAAAATACCTGCTTATTTTTTTTAAAAAGTTGGCTAAACAAAGGTGAAGGGATTAGCCTAAGAATAGTTTGTATGTGTTTGCGTAACTCATAGACACAAACACTAGTGTAGGCACAGCCAGAGAGAAGGGGGGGAACTGATGGGTGGAGGCAGGCAAAGGAGGGGGAAATGGGGACATCTGTAATAGTGTCGACAATAAATTAGTTTTTTAAAAGTCAGCCAAGTGCTTTTATAAAAGTAACTAGAGAGAGTAGACTATTGCAGTACTTACTAGAAAACTTCATTTGAAGAACATCTTCAGCTCTAAATAGAATACCAGATTTGTATATTTAAAAAAGCAATATTATATTCAATCATTAACTCAAGTGCCTTAAGGATTCCTCATAGAAAGCATGTTGTTTACCATGGTTTAGTTATTGTGGATGTTAAATGTTTTTATTTCTTTAAAAAGTATCTGATGATTCAGACTGGCTATTTCACACAATGTAGCTATTTTTGTAAATTCCCAGTCCTTAAAAACATTGATTATTGTCATTATTTACTCACTTTAATATGAGTCACATTCCTCCCTCACCTAAGGGAAATGAACCTTGTAAACACTTTCAGGAATCCCAGTTCATATTCACCCAAAGAGGAGAAGTCCCGAAAATGGTTAGTCATTGCTACCCATCACCTTCCCCTGACCCTACCGCCCCTAGCAGGATACCACCAATGGCTTTAAAATAGCTAAAATGTTAGCATCTGTGTTAGTTTGCTAGGACTTCTGCAACAAAATACCACAAACTGGGTGGTTTAAACAACAGGAATGTATTGTCTCACAACACAGGGAAGACCCAGAGTTCGCATGTTTCTGGAGTTTTCAAAGCGAGCTTGCTAAGGGTTCCTTCAGGTCAAGAAAGCTATCTCAGCAGAGCTTCTTCAGTCAAGGAGATTAGAATGTAATGCAGCCTTGCCTCCCTGCCACCACTGTCCCCTACTGCTCTCATCATCAATATCAGAGACACTGTGGGTCAGCCCAACAAAACATGGGAAAGTCTTCAAAGATGTGTGCTCTTTAACTTGACAACAACTGGTGAAGACACCAGAAAAGACCTCAAGACCTTCCAATAGATAGAGTTGACTGACTGAGGGAGGGCCCTCTACTTGGCTAGTTTTTGTATCAAATGCTCCCCTTTAACTCACATTTGAATCACCATTCCCTTTCTTTAATTTCCGCACCAAAGATGTGTACAGTGTCCAAAATATACAAAGTCTTTTATATATGCCATCTTATCTGACCCTCACAGCAACTCTATGAGTCTCTCTGAGTCATTGACCCCTTTTACAGATAAAGAAATTGATAGTCAGGGTAGCAAAATGGCTTTCCAAAACCCTCAGCTAGAGAATCACAGGCCAAGATGATCATTTAGGTTTTTTTGGATTCTTCTGTTTTCTTTCCACTAAAATCCACTCTATATTCCTAAAACTCTTTCCACCATTGTATCTCTGTTCTCAACAGTCCCTTCCAACTCAAGTGTCTAGGATTATATTCATAAATCATACTTGATTATCCCAATTCATTTTTCAATCTTACTAGGCATTCTGTAATCAATTTTCAGAAATGTATTTCTTCTATGGATGTTTTTTGGATGAATGCTCAGTGTCAGATTCAGGTTTAAGTGGAGGCACAAAAATGAACAAGATAGACATGACTTCTTTCTTCACAAAGCTTACAGTTTAGCATTAGTGGCACAACCAGTCCAGAACTTAGCTGAAGATGCCAAAAGCTTGGTCCAAGGAGGATGTGGTTCAACTGTTCCCAATATACAATAAGGGACCTTTGATAAGGAAAATTAAAGGATGTCAGAGTTTAATTCCTGAAGTTCATTAGGAAGATTTTTGGTTGTTTGGAGAGATGGTTCAAGAGGCCAAAGTTTGTCTTTAAAGAAGGTAATCTAGCATTTTGTTTGAAACAATTGAGTAAGCGTGTGATGATTAGCTCATTTTATCTTCCCTTTTTAACACATGAAATTATCAGACTGAGCCAGACATGGGAGCTTCTGGAGTCTGTTTTCATAACAACTTATTGAAAACAACAGTGAGAGCCAGAATCAGCCTGACTAATGCCATTTAACCTCTGTCTACACTTGAGAACAGGCCCCAGGCCATCCGTGTCTGGAGCCTCATCCAGTCTCGTATCTCTAAATCCTATGGTCTTCGCATTCTCGTGTGGAACACAGGGCCTGTAATAACCCAGCAAAAATAACTGTGAGGAGGATTCTTAGAGAAAATGTAGTCAAATGCATTATGAAGAATTTTTATATAAGCCTTCCTAGAGAGCCTGTCTTAACATTTTTTTTAAGTTCAAAGAATTACCATCTTTAGAGCAATAAGGAATTTTTGTTATCTGGTTTGAAGATTAAATTTGCTCTTGCAAGAGTCCCTTGTGTTTGGAGGGAGCCCTTTAATTAGGACATTGAGCTTTGCAGATGTTAGGTGAGCATTGATTTGTTTGTATGTTGTTTGTTTTTGAGAGAAAGATCTGAATAGGATTGCTCTAGATAATTGGCCCAAATAGCCAGATACTCTAATGATTGAAGAGAACACTGAAAAGGCAATGACATGCCACTTCCAAGATTAGCAAGATTAAAATTACAAAAAAATGTCACCCTTCCTTCTCTCCCTCTCTCTCACACACACACATCTCTCTCCCCTGACCCCACTGCCACTCTCTCTCTGAGGGAAGCCCCAGTTGCTATGTTGTGAGTGGCCCTGTAGAAAGACTCATATAGAAAAAGAACTAATGTTTCTGGTCAACAGTCCTCAAGGAATCCTGTCAACAACCACGTGAATGAATTTAGAAGAGGCTCTTGCCTAAGGAGAGCTTTGAGATAAGACCACAAACCTGGCTAACACCGAGATAACAGCCTATAAGAGACCCTCAGCCAGAAGCACTCACTTAAGCCACATCTGGATTCTTGACCCATTGAAACTGTGAGATAATAAATGTTCCTTATTTCAAGACACTAAGTTTTGGATGATTTGTTATATAGTAATAGAAAACTCATACAATAACCAATAAAATGCCTTTCAAAATCCTACCTTTTTTAGAAAAATCTTTTCCTTCTTGCTCTATATTTGTTCTTTACTCTACAAACCACTTTTTTCCTCATTATTCTTTAAAAGTCTACTATTTTCAGACAATGTGGTGGTCTCAAGAATTAAGCTCAGAATTAAATAATACCAATAAATTAAACTCTTTTCCAAGAAATTGTAGAGTTATCGAAATCTCAGGAAAGTTTTTCCCATGAAAAGTGTAGTCCCTAGGAAGTTGTAATAAAATACGCTTCATATTTTTAATATTTTAACATATATTTAACATTAATATTTATGACATATGTTTCACATGTTATATATAGTTCCCACATGATTCTACTTGCTGTCACATTAATTCAGATAAATATATATGTCATATTAATAAACCTGGACTATGAGAAGAGAAACAAAGTCTATTCAAAATCCTAAAACAGATGATGAATGAAAACTTCTTGTGATCCCAGCAGACTCCCAAGAGAATCATTTGGGGGCCTTTAGCTGACATTTTTAACATCCTTTTACCTATTCATCATGTTCTTCCACAAGCCCCAGCATGACCATAACAGAAAAGCAGGGGGCCTAGCCTTATAGGAAGGGTCCCCATGGTGACTCTTAACTCTTAAAGGTCACAGCTGCTGCTGGAAGAAGAGATACTATTGTCGCTGACAGGAACTCTATTAATGATTCATCAGAATCCTGGAAGGCTTCCTTCAGTGTCTGAACCCCTCACTGTCTTGGTAATAGTCATTAGATCAGTTCATCTCAGCCTCATATTCCTAAAAATTAGCCAACGGATTTTTAGTCAAATCAACACTAACAACATTTTGTGTACCTGTTAGCTAGGTGCAGTAGGAGCAGGAGAGAAGGGAAAGACACAAAGATAACTGGACACAGAGGGTGTTCCCACAAGTTCAGAGTCTGTACAGACCTGAAAAAGGCTCAGCTATAGTTCTACAACCAATGACCTCAAAGAGCACCAGTCTTAATTCCAGCTGTGCCAGTGGGCACTGCATGAGCGTAGGCGGTTGCTTTCCTTCTCTCAGCCTCTGTTTTCTCATCTGTACAACAAAGAACTTGAACTAGGCCAGGGCTGTGGTAGGCAGAATCTTAGGGTGGACTCTGAAGACCCCCTCCCTTCGTGTACATACATGCCCTTGAGTGCAAGTGTGGTGTATGCATGTGATACAATCTCACTCCCATGAGTACGTTATGTTCTAAGAGAAAAGTAAAGGGTTTTTTAAAGATGTAATTAACGTCCCAAATTAGTTGATTTTTCTGTTAATCAGAAGGAAGATTATCTGACTTAATTAGATGAAAGTCCTTAAAAGAACTGGGTCCTTCTTGAAGAACAAGATTCTCCCACAAGCCTGGAAGAACGGAGCTGCCAAGCAGTGGGGGAAGCCTATGAGACAGCCATGTGACAAGGAGAGTGGCTCCAACTGACAGCCAGCAAAAAAAAAAAAAAACAAAAAAAAGAGGACCTCAGTCTGAGTGCAAAGATATGAATTTGGCCAACAGTTACATGAGCTTGAGAAAGAACCTCAGCTCCAGAAAGAAATACAGCCCAGCTAACACCTTGATTGCCCAGACTCCTGACTCATGAAAATTGTGAGATGATAAATATATGTTGTTATAAGCCAACAAATTTTTTAAATTTATTACACAGTAATGGAAAACTAATATAGATTCTAAATGAGTTCTATCTTGCCTGCTAATTCTAATGATTGATAGTGTCTGCCCAAAGCACCATATTAAAAAGAATTCAAAATCTGCACCTAGGCTGAGCTACATACAAGAAGTGTCAAAACTGATTAATAATATCTACCATGAGTATTTATCCATTAGGATTCCTCTGATTGCAAGCAACAACAAACACCACACACATTGACTTAAGGAGGGAAAAAGAATTATTAGGTGTAGTATTTCTTCAGCAAATACATACTGAACCCTGTTGTGTGAAGAACATTGTTCTAAGCACTGAGGTTACAACAGAGATGAAGCCCCTACCCTCACAGAGCTCACATTTTAGTGGTCTATGGAAATACAAAGTCCAGGGATAGAGCTGGCTTCAGGCAATGGCTGGATTCCAGAGATGAAAATACTATCTCAATATTGTAGTCACCTTAGGCTTCAGGATTATGTCCTTTCTGCTACCCATCCAATGGGAAAAGATTATTCTTTATCTAGTTACACAAGCTATACCCCAGGATTCCCTCTTTACTGGTCCTGATTGGATAGGCTTGGGTAAGCCAATCACTGTGCCCTAGAAAAAGTGATGTCCTAGTGAGCCAGCCTGGACATTATAGGCTGAATACTGGTGTTGCTGCCAAAATTTATTATGTTGAAGCCCTAAACCCAATGTGATAGTATTTGAGGGTAAAAGGTACCCTCAAACGAGGGATAGTATTTGAGGGCTTTTGACAGGCAATTGGGTTTAGGTAAGGTCATGGGGGTGTGACTTCCATGATGGAATTAATATCCTTATAAGAAGAGGGTAAGAGAACAGAATTAGCCCTCTCTCCCTCCCCCTCATCTTCTCCTTACCCTTTCTAACTCCATTTCTCCCCTCCCTCCCTCCCCTTCTCCGCCCATGTCAGGACCCAGCAAGAAGATAGCCATCTACAAGACAAAAAGAGGGTTCTCACCATAACACTGGGAACAAAATGTGCCAGCATCTTGATCTTGGACTTCTTAACTTCCAGAACTGTGAGAGAGAAAAAAATTATTGTTTAATCCACCTGATCTATGCTATTTTGTTATAGCTGCCCAAGCTAACCAAGACACTGGGTCAACCACCCAGCCCTGAGGGTAGAGACTGCAGCTGCCCCACCCCATGCACCTGGTCTGAGGCTGAGCGAGAGCTGATTCCTGAGCAGAAAACAAAAAATGATCAACATCCAATACAGCAAAGGAGTGCAGAGTGGCTCCAAGCTCACCACCTATTTGATCTCTTGAGTAAAAGAGGGTCTCTGCGGTTATTTCTAAATTCTAAAACTGCATGATATTTATTCTTCTATTTTATTAAAATTTATGAATGTGTAATGTTAAATGAAATATATGTTCAATGTAATAAAAGAAAATCATGATACAACCATCTAAAAAGCAGAAGGCGCATTCCCAGAGAAACTCCTAAACCACTTCACCCCACATCCTACAAACCATGCTGAGAACCTGCCACCCTTCCTCATGCTGTACCACGTTTATTTAGTTTAACGTACAGACATATACTTCTTGTCAGGGGAGAGAGGGAAAGAGGGATAGAGACGCAGATTCTGGAAAAGAGACTCCAAGGTCCCAGTGGCAAGATCATGGAGGAACTGACAGATCACGAGAGAACATTCCTAGGACCACATCCATGCCAGAAGAACCCTACCTTACCACAAAATGCCCATCAGTTCCCCAACAAATTTAAGGAATCAGAGTGGCAAGGATCTCAGACCCAGAGTGACCTCTTTCGGAACAATATGGTATGATGCAAAAGGCATGGAAGTTAAAATCAGTCAGACCTGGATTCAAATCCTGACTCTGCCACTAACTAATTGTGAGATCAAAGGAAATTTACCATATTCTTTGGAACCCCGGTCACCTCCAGTAAAAACTGTGGTAATCATACCTGCCTACAAGTTCTTGTGTGATTGAGTGAGATGATAGCACTCACAGCCATGCCTAACAGACACCTAGTAATGAAAAGAAGTATAGAGACTGAGCCTGTACAGCGGCATGGGAAGCACCCTGGACTGGAAGTCAGGGGTCTGAGGCAGACCACAGGCTGCTGCAGAGAAGACTTACGACCTTGGACTCTGGAGCCAGACTGCCTTGGTTAGAATCCCAGCTCCACATTTACTAATTGCATAAGGTGCTTGCATTTTACAAATGACATGAACTTTAAATGTACTTGAATATTCCATGTCTTGGTTTCCTTCTCTGTAAAATGACAATGATAGTAACAGTCCCTAATTTATTGATGTCAATAGATAGTAAATACTTAGAATAGTACCTGACATATAGCTTGTACCCAAGAAATGTTAGCTATTATCATTACTATTCATTTATCCAACACACATGTGTTGAAAATATATGTTCCAAGAGCTATGTTAGGTGCTAGAATTGCATAAATGTATATATGTTGCTCTCTTCCTTGGAGGAGCTCAACACAAACAGATAAATAAATTTTTAATTGCAAAGTAAGATCATAATTACAGTAATAGAAGAATGAATAAATGCCATAGGAGCCCAGAAGAGGGAGCTTAACATTGAAAGAATGAGGGAAGACTTCATTCACCAAGAGAACACTTCACCTGCGCCTGACATTGACAAGCTATGGAAACAATACACCAACAGAATCAGCGAGGTGGGTAAAACAATAGAAAAAATTTTTAAAGCCATATCTTAGAAACATTGTTCTGTGTGAAAAAATTAGAATGAGATTTATAATGATATATAATTTTTGTAATATAAATATTTGCACACAAAATGACAGCCTACATTTTGCAAAAACACGTATCCCCCCTTAAAAAAAGATGCTCATGAAACCTACTAAATGAGAATGAAGAAACAATTTAAAAGCATAAATAAAATTTAAAGGGATAAAGAAAGCAAGATCATGGACCCCTAATGATGATAACGTAGCATGAACTAAAAGCCAGAGAGCGGAAGAGGAAGGAAGGGACAAAAGAAAAGAGGTGGGGGAACCAAAGAGACCAAGTACAGAATATGTGAGGATTTGCCAGTGATGTATTGCATCTAACATTCTGGAAAAGTCAGATCGCTGCTGGTAAAATAAAGTATCAGATTATTTTATCTGAATTCTCAAAAGTAAAGGCAGCGTACACACACAAACACACAAGTTTATATGTGGAGAAGATCACAGGCCCACTGGGGCCATCTGAAAAAGGGATGATTCAGGCCTGCTCCAGCCTACCTGGCCCTCTTAGGCAATTAGAATAAGTGCCCCTTCCCCTGGACAAACACAGACAGCAGGCACACAGCTCACCAAGCAGAGTGCAAGCTGGATTTTAGCTCCACAGCAGGGCACCCTTGTGCAGGATGCAACTGCACAGCTGTTAAAGGGGACTAGCACAGGTCATTCTCTTTCATCAAGTTTCCAGAAAAAACTGAAAAGCCCAAAAACTATGCACAAAGTGAGGATACAAAGGCCCAGAAGGTGCAGGTGGCGAGAGCATCCCCTACTGGCAAGTCCAAGAGCACTGAGCCCCAGAGCGGGCAGGGTGCCAACCTCAGCCTCAGGCATCAGAGCATTCCCTGGGCTTGGGAAAGTCCATCTCTTGCAAAGTGAGATAACATCTCTTCATTTTCAAATGGCATGTCTACAGTGCTGCTTTACAAATGTCCAGGTCACCCCATGACTCTTCAGCCTTAAACTTTTTTCCCTCTGGCCAAGGTAATTTGACCCAAATGCTGCCTTTCTTTCTCTGGCCTAAGATCTTCATGAAGAAGTTTTAACCTGTGCTCTCAACTTTGAAGAATGGGTAGCTATTAACACATGGCAAAGGGACAAGAGGATAATGGAATGAGCTATGGAGAGATTAATGCAAGCAAGCAACTTTAATTGCTGAAAAATAAACCATAATCAAAGTGGTTTATTCACTTGAAAGAAAGAATGGATCACTTGAAAATTTAACTCAGAAGCAAAGTCTTATTCACCAAGGAGACACAATGCTGAGTTCAACACAGCGGCTACTACTCAAACCCATCCCCACCCCAACCTGCTAAGTGCCAAGAAGAGAAAAGACTAGAGGTCAAGTTCAAAAGAACCATTTTATCCTTTTTCCTCCTTACAAGCTTCTTAGCTTCTTTCTCAATTCCTGCCCTAGACCCATTAAGATCATCTTATTATAGTCTTTGTCCCTGTTCGTGCCAGTCACTCTAGGAAGCCCAGAACTCCCAACTCATCCCCTAATTCTAATGCCTTTATGGCTCCATCACGAATGCTGAACTCATCTTCTACCCTGCAGCTCCTGACATCGTCTCACTATGATTCTGGAACTCGAGGTCTCCCATCACTAAGTTCTCATCTGGAACTTACTGTCTCCGTGTCCTCACGCTCTTCTCATAATATTTCCGTCACCTTCTTCTAGCTGAAAACTGCTTCTTGCTTGAGGACACTGCAGCTCTCTCAATGATAGCTCTCTTTCCTTCTACTTCACGTAGCGCCAAAGCCAAGATGGGGTGGATATCCTCCTTACCGCTTCACTGATGCTTCAAACTCATTCTCCTTTCTCCATCCCCCCCAAAATTAAAGCTTTGACTCTCACATCATGAAACAATACCTACACTACCCCCTTTATATTGCAATCACTTGCCCCATTCCTTAAAGCCCAGTCACTACTCCTTAATTCCTGAAGATGTTAGCTCCCATATCACGGTCATTCTCCCTAACATAACTCCTGCTGTAGGTCTTATAGGTCAGTATCCCCATAGAAAATCCTCCTCATATTCTGGGTCCCCAGCATTTTGACCTCCTCTCCACTATCAGTCTCATCTTTTTCTAGTCCTGCTCCTGGCCTATTATTACCAATAATTGCAACTTTTGCATAACCACAAATTCACACATTCCACTCTCCAACCATTACTTTCTGACTCCCAACCTTAACAATTCTTTGACCACACCTGAGCCCTCAATCTACTTATGCTACCACTTCTTCACTGTCCCTCAGGTCTCATTTCCTGCTTATCTTCCACAGTCCATCAGCATTGTCATCTTCTTGTATACACCTTCAGTTCCATTGCCACTCTGCCGCTGTGTCATATTTACTTGACTAAGTCATGGTTCTAATTCAACCCGGCTCACTAGCTTCTCTGTGATGCTCTCCATTCAGCTAATAGAAAAACACACCACTATGCTGGTTGGTCTCACTTTACCCTCTCATTATTCCCAAAGCTCCACTTGTTGTCTGTCCACCATGCTGTACTTCCTTAACCCAGCCACTCTCTTGGACAAATATTGCATCTCGTCCCTTTTCTTAAACCTCTAACATTGTTGCTTCATCCTTACTCCCAGCTAACAAATTCGGTTATTTCACACAGAAAACTAAAAAGAACTTCCACTCCTTTTCTGCATGTCTACCCACCTGCCTGACTTTGTACCCCTGTACTCCTATCATCCCCCCCACACCTACACTCCTAGGTAAGACCAACCCCTCTATTTGTACACCAAATGCTATCTTGTTTTGTCTAATCAAGGACAGTCCTCTTCCAAATTTCCCCTCTCTTTCTTTCATCTTCATCTTCCTCCTTTCTGCTGACTTGTTCCCATCACCACACAAATATGGTACTTCTACTCCCAATATTAATATAACAACCCAGAAAATCCTTTCCATTTTATTTCTTCTCTTCTCTTGACAGCAAAATGTATAGAAAGTTGTCTAAACACACTGTCTGTCAGTTCTCCATTCCCATTCTGTCCTAAATCAACCCCAATAAGACTTTTGTCAAAGCTGCTTTCCTCAAGGTCATCAATAACCCCCACATGGCTAATTCCAATGACCTCCCCTCATCTCGATCTTGCGGCACCTTTCATTAGCACTTACCACAGTTGATGACTCTCTTGTCCCTCAAACACTCTCTTCATTTGGTCTCTAGAACTCTACACTTGCCTGATTTTCCTCTGATCACTCTAGCTGCTCTTTCTCAAACTCTTTTGCTAGTTCCTTGCTTTCTATTTTCCTCCTTCACAGAACAAAACTTGCTATTACTTGTTATATACCTCTGTTGCATTAAACAGTGAGTTTGATAACAGCAAAGATTCTTTTCCATTTCCTTTATTATCATCTCTCTGAATCCTAGAATGGTGTCTGGTGCACAATAAGAACTTAAAGGAATGAGTGGATGAGTGAGTCTCCAGGAGGTTTAGTAATTTCTTCCAAATTACAAATTTAGCAGCTAAGAATTGCCAAAGCCAGAGCTCAAGCCTCACTTCAGGACCCCCATGTTTCCATGATGGTGACCTACCCAAGCCAGGATGGGACACTCTCCATCCCTGTTTGGAGGAGTCTACCCACAGCTCCCATTCTTCCTGACCTCTCATAAAATATTCATAATCCTATGAAATAAGCTTTCCCAGTGCCCCTGCTGGGACTTCCCACTCACCTCTAATTTAGTGATTCCAAACAAACAGGACATAAAAGGAGCTGCTTCCCTATAAATAAAGAAGCAAATAAACAGCTCCCTAAGTTTCAAGTTGCAATTATCAATTCCAGAGAGCAAAAGGATATTAGATGAACTGACATAGCCATTATCAGCCTTGCTGCTAGTAGTAAGCCCACTGAGAAGACTATGCCTCAACTCAAAGGGCCACTGGGAAATAAAGGCCCATTCATGAATACTGAACTGGATAGAGCACAGTTCTCTTCAGAGCACAGTTACCTAGAAATTCAGTGTTCTTACTGGCCTGGAGATGTTGTGTTCTAACTAATAAAATTAACAGTTTGCAAGCACTAAATTGCATGCAAGCTACTCTCTTCTATTGAGAGATAATTGTAAAAATAACAAGAAGAAAATAATACCCTCTGCAGAACCTTATGGTGTGTTGAACTTGAGTTAAGAGCTTTACAATCAGTATACCATTTAATCCTTACAACAGCTCTGCAACATTGGATAATGTCCACGTTTTGTCTAAGAATGCTGGGTTAGTTCATCTTCTTAAAGCCCTAGAAAGAACAACTATCACAGTGGAAATTCCACTCTAAGTCCCTCTGACTCTGAAGCGAGGGCCCTTAACTAATGTGTCAGACTACCCTCCATTAAGAAGATTAAGAAGTCAAGAAGGACTAAGGTTCATATTCACCCCCTATCTCTAGGAGCTGGCATTTTTAAGAGAAAAATGGAAAAACATCTAACTCTGGTTTTAAAAAATGCTGATCACTGTAATGATAGATGCTAGTTAAGGAGAAATTTATTCTGAAAGGTGTTAGCTAACATCCTCTAGGTATAAGGTATTTGAATTACATTTGAATTATAGGTAAGGTTTAAAAGTTTGACATGAAGCAAAGGAAATTTCAAGGGGAAGAGATTTTGCTTGAAAAAAGACAAAATCTTGAATCAACTGAAGTGGCAATCTTTATGAGTACAAGACTGTTATACTACGTTAACATCCCCACTCTCTGGAAGATACTACAATTTACCCCAGCAGGAGGACTCACACACTAAACCCCCACACAGCATCTGTTTGGAATTGTTAAAGGAATAAAGAAGGTGTCTGCCCCTAAAGTTCTTCTCCCCTTGGTCTTAAGACCTCCATCTCTGTCTTACTACCTGGATTTCTTCCAAGACAGATAGTAAACAGGTTAACAACCTGCTTCTAAAAACTAAAACTCCTAGGAAAAAACTACAATCTGTACATCATGCCTCACTCTCTATTGATTTATTCCCTGTGGCTTCCTCCTAGCCAGCTAAGAGCTAGCCTTTGATGCACAGAGAGTATTGATGGGGAGGAAGGATGGGGAAGGAAGAGAAAGCAGTAATTCTAGAACCCAGTGTAGACCTCAAGGGGCAGGTCTGAGTGAAGTCCTGAGGCTCAGCTATGAGTCAGATACAGGTAAGGAGAAGGCAAATGGTAGACGGGAGGAATCATTACAAGGGACAGAAACCCAACACACACTGGCCTAAGCAAATTAGGGAATTGATTGACTCATGTCTCTAAACTAAGTTCAGGCAAGTCTGTGCTGTGGCTAAACCTGCAGGTTTTGTCACCATATCACCTGATCCGTGCTCAAAACCTTATTCACTGTGGGCATGTTACTTAACTCCTCTGGGCTTTACTTAACCTGTCAGAGTGAGGAACAGTGTGATGATACACTCATGGGTTTGAGTGAGTTAATGCAGCATTATGGGTTGAATTATGCGCTCCCAAAAAAGAGATATGTTGAAGTTCTTAATCCCTAAAACCTCCCATTTTCTTTATTTGGAAATAGCATCTCTACAAATGAAATTTGGTAAAATGAGATTATGCTGGAGTAGAGTTGTGTAGGAGACCATTCTGCGTGGCATGGGCCCAGCTCCCAGTGGAAAGGAAGGTCCGATGCACAGGACCTACGCGCACGGACAGGTTCTCCCGTGGGGAATCAGGCCTGCAATGTGCCTAGGCCGCTTTGAGTCTTGCTTTTGCTAAAAACTGCCTCACCCTGATTTGCAGCAAACATTTACTGCAAAGTAACTTCCTAAAATCCATGCTAAACCTTCCAAGGACTAGTGTAACCAGTTCAGCCACTTTTGCCTTTTCATTTGCAAATATCCCTCTTCTGTGATGTGGCATCCTCTCCTTTGTTTTCTGTGAAAGGTAACCACCTAAAGCAAACCTGTGCATAGTTAATGAAGACCTTCATGTAATGGGCCCAGAAAGACAATAAAAGCTCATAGAAGCAAGGGCGGAGGCTTTGCTTCCTTTAAGAGAGAAGCTGCTCGCCCTTTTTCTCCACAGGATTCGGTAGTTTGTGTGAATTTCTTTTGTTTCAGCTACAATGCCGTGGACCCCACGAGTCAGGGTCCGAGACAGAGTTGCCCTTAATCAAACATAACTGCTGTCCTTACAGTTAGCGAGGAAGAGACACAGACACAAAAATGACATGTGATGACAGAGGAGGAGATTGAAATGCTGCAGCTACAAACCAAGGAATACCTCGGGCTACCGAAATCTGTAAGAGGCAAAGAAGGATTCTTCCCTGCAATTTCAGAGGGACTGAATTAGTTTGCTTAAGCTATTACAACAAAATACCATGGACTGAGTGGCTAAAACAACAGAAATGAGTTTTCTCACAGTTCTGGAGGCCAGAAGTTACAACTCAAAGTCCGAAAGTGTTGGTTTATGAGGGACACTCTCTTCCTGGCTTGCAGATGGCCACCTTCACCTTCATGAAGTCATGTGCCCACTGTATCCTCTGATGGTAGAGAGAAAGAGATCTCTGTGTCTCTCCTTAAAAGGTTACTAATTCTATCAAATCAGGGCCCAACCCTATGATCTTATTCAACTTAATTACTTCCTTACAGGACTTATCTCCAAATACCATCACATTGGGGGTTGAGGTTTTAACACCTAAATTTGAAGAAGGTGTGGAGAGGACGTAATTCAGTTCAGAATAAGGACCATGGCCCTACCAGCATTTTGAATTTGAACCTTTAGTCTTCAGAACTATGAGGCAACACATATCTTATATTTCTGTTGTTTTAAACAGTTTGTAGAACTTTATTATGGCAGCTCCAGGAAACTAATACAACATGTGAAATGCTTACACTCACACTTAGTACGTAGTGTTTAATATATGTCAGGTGTTACTATTATAATCAAGCACAGTTCAACCCAGTCCTCCAGCAATATCATCAGAAATTTGTTACTCTTTGTCTCTCAGCTTTGCTTTCTTCGGTATTGGCTCACCCTCACAAGCTCTCAGGTTGACTCACTTTCGTGGTGGCCCCTGGGAACCCCAGCCTTACCTGCTATGAGCTTAGGAGCCCCAGGGGGACAAGAACACATCTCTTTTCCAATAGTTAAAGCAGTGGGACTGAAGCTCATTGGCCTGTATGAGGTCACGTGCTCCGCTCTGAGACAATCACATGAGCAAAAGAAGGCAGTCGTTACGCCAGACATGCCCGCCCTGCAGCCAACTCTATTTAAAGCACATGGACCAAGAAGGGAAATGGGTGCTTTGGAAAAGGAAAATCAGACTGCCAGTACCCAAAGGGGAATCAAAATGCTGTGGAGGCATAAACAGAAGATAATCATTACTCGGGTTTTTAGCAAACTGAAGTTTATAAACATCTCTGAAGTTCCCAGCTTGTTTATTCTATACTAGTAAGAATTATTGGTTGCAACCAGCAGAAACCAGGATTAATTAACTTAAACAGAAAAGGAATTTTCCAGAGAGTGTCTTGTAGTTTACAAAGCTGAAAAAAAAAAAAAAGGCTGGAGGATCGGGCTTGGGCAGAAATGAGTGATGCAAACCCCGGCCAACATCTTGTCTGTGTTGCATCAGCCAGAGGACGAGGAACGTGGCTTTCGACATCCTCACCTGGCTTCTGTGTGAGAGGTGGGGCCCTTCCACCCACCTACTTAGAAAGTCCCCCAGACAAGTAAGGTGTTTGGATGTTCGGTTGACAAAAAGAAAGGTTCACTATAGGTTTCTACTTAATGGCATTGAGGAAATGGTCATGAATTGGAAAAGCCCCTGATTCTTCCAGAACCTGGCATCCAGGCGGGGAGAGACGTCTTTAGAACTAGCCAACACTCAAGTCAGAGTGCAACACCAAGCCCAGAGCACAACATTGACTTTGACTGAGGGGACCAGAGAAAACTCCAAGAGAGAACCTACGGCAAGACAACAAGGATGATTTTGACAGGAGCAGAAGGGGCAGCAGTGGGGATAGAAAAGAGAATTCTAGAAGTGACAGCATGAGTAAAGGCATGGAGAAAGACAAAAATCAGGTGAACAAAATAGAGAAGGCAAATTTGACTTCCAGAAATTTGTTGTTCAGCAGATCTCAGTGCCTCAAAGATTACCTATAAAAACAGCTGTTACCCAACAACTACTTAAGGCTTGAACTAAAGGAAAACATTCCCACGCCCACTCTGCTCTTGAAATAGAAGCTAAAGAGACAGAAATACTGAGGCCATTATGGCAGCCTGAGTAGAGGCTTTTTATGGAACAAAGAGCTCTGTGGGCTCCTGACGGCCTTATTTCTCCTCCTCCTCCTCCATTGTTCTGTCACTCCTGAGCACTCCTGGTCAGGGTGACGGGAAGAGAAAAGGGCAAGAAGCCATCTGCAGCCAGAGCCAGCCTCCAGCTCCTCCGCACCCACGAGGCATGCCCTTCCCAGAAACAGTGGCAATAATAAAAGCTGTCTGTAGCATTTACTGAGCATTTAACAGGGCTGGAGCTATTCTGAGAGCTTCACATGGGTTTTATCCTCTACCACAACCTTATTAAGTAGATGTTGCTTTTTTCTTTTCTTACTGTTATTTCTATTACAGTTGTCCCAGTTTTTCCCTGTTGCTCTCCACTGCCCCGCCCACCCCCACTCCCACAGTCAGTCCCCACCCTGTTGTCCATGTCCATGGGTCATCCATACAGTCGCCCTAATCCCCATTTTACAGATGAGGAAACTGAGGTAGAGAAGGTGAAGTCATGTTCCCAAGGTGCCTTAGAGTGTCCCATCATTCTGCCTCACAGAATGGTTACACAGAACAGTAACCAAAATCTCTGCAGGACTTTAGAGTTTCTGAAGGTTGGGCAGGGAGCTGAGGGGGCATGAGTGGGGGGAAGGGAAAAACTGAAAGTTTCCAAATACTTGCAGTGTGCCAGATTTTGTGCTGAACATTCTACATAGTCAAAAAAACCTAAAACAAACTTAAAATCTATACAGCAAATGTACAACATTGTGAATGTCAGCAATGCCACTAAAAGGAACATTTTAAAAGGGTTGGGATGGTCAATTGTATGCTATATGTATTTTACCACAATACATATTTGAAAATGTATAAAAGTGTTTTTAAAAATCTATCAGGTGCAGGCTAATGCTCTACAAACACTAGTTCATTTAACCCTCTCAGCAACCTTACAAGGCAGATGCTATTTTTATCCCCAATTGACAAGTGAAGAAGGACTAGAGACTTCCAGAAGTTATTTTCTTGGTTACAGTCACCTAGCTAATGCATGTTTTCAATTCCATTACCTGTGCTGCATGTAGTGCTATTAGTAATAATATTATTAGTGCTGTTAGTAATAATTAGTATTATTAGTTACTGATGGTATTATTATGAGAAACAATGTTATTTCTAATAGTACTGAGTACATTTGCATAGGCTTCCAAGGTAGCCGACATGGTTTTGAGCCATAACGGTGCCACGTACTAGCTGCATGACCATGGACAAACTGCTTGACTTCTCTGTGCCTGTTAACTCACTCATAAAACAGAGATAATAATAGTGCCTCTTTCGCAGGGTTGTCAAGTAGACTGAAATGAGATCATCAGTTAAAATTGCTTAGAGCAGAGCTTGGCAAATAGTAGGTGTTGAATAAAATATTAATGCTTCTACATTAAGCTTTTTCAGGAGGGAAATTAAGCTAAAGAGGCTGTGCAACTCGTCTGAGGCCACACAACTAATGAAAAAGTGGGAAGAAAGTCTCATATCTTTGCTGGCCAGGGTGGACGAAGTCGGATGTCCATTGCGGACATCATGATACCCCTCACAGACATCAGATGGCCATTACAGAGGGATTTCTGGAAGGGATCTTAGATCAGTAAAGACTCGGGAGTCTTATTGGATAAGGAGCCCTTTGCTAAATCTGTAGCATGTTCAAGCTGTAGACATTCCACAAAATTTCAACCCTGTGAAATGACGCGAACTTACAAACAAGTTTCCAGGATTCTCAGACCCCTGAATTTCTCTTCCCCATCCAGGGGACCCTCTGGTAGGAACACCAGCCCTAAATATTGTAGCTCAGCCCAAATCCCGGTCCCACTGATACTGATATAAGAAGGAGATTGCCAAGGAGGTTTGAATGGCAGTTCTCACTCCTTCTTCTGATTAAGTCTGGTGCGCAATGCAGAAATGTAAATTTTGTACGACCTTCCCAAAAAAGCCACCATATTTTGAGAATCGCAGGTCTGTAGGATTTACTCAAAGTCACCCAGGTAAAATGAGGTTAAGACAAGATTGGCCCCAAGAAATTATTCTACCTGAAAAGTTTGAAATCCAACCAGTACCTTTTTTTACCATTCACACAACCTAAAAATATTGTCAAGTGAATTAAACATTTAATACTTTTCAAAATAACTCTGTAAAGAGAGAAATTCTGCATAGAAGAAAACTAGAAGGATATACAACCAGTTGCTAATGTCGCTGAGAAAATTGAATTATGACTTTTTTCCCTTCTACCTACCTTTTCATATTTTCCAGCTTTCGTATAATAAATACGTATCCTATAAAATGAGACAACTTTGAAAATAAACCTTACATTTAATATGTGTAATTTTATATTTCAGTTTCCTAGACATTTAATTTAGAACATTAAACCACTTAGTTTATATTTTTCCTGGCTTCTTACTTTAAAAAAAAATATGGGTAGGTTGGGAGAACTGAAATGAATTATTTGAATCTACAACCATACCACCCTGAATGCGCCCGATCTCATCTGAAATGAATTTATTGGAAAGTAAACCAAAGCGAAAAACAGAAAGGAAAAACATGGTATTTCATTAACAACTCTGTGAAGAATTACAAGTGCTGACCCTGAATTTTGGGTGTTCTATACCAGCCTTGAAAAGAAAAAAATGAATAGCTCGGCCTTGGATGATTTAATAAGGCGTATGTTTTCAGACCATAGGTGCTTTGATAAGAATGCCATTAGGAAAAAGAAGGTCAGGAAGACACGAAACGCCTGCATCCTCAGGGTGTGATAACAAAAGAATGATGAGGGAGCCTCACAGCTGTCTAGCACTTAGCAGTTCTCAAAGCCCATTTATAATAATTAGCAACTGGAAGGAACCCAAATGGCCAACAATAGGGGAATGGCTAAACAAACAGTGGTCGATGAACTCAGATGGAATCCTTCATAAAGGGAGACAATAGTGAAGAGCAGACTGAGCTGGTTCTGGAAACTCATGTATGACCTCATGTTAACTAAGAAAAAAGAGCAGTACTAAGTGGTGCCTTGGGACTTCAACAAGGCATTTTAAAAGGCCTATCACATTAGCATCCAAGGCCAGATGGAGATATGAGGGCTTTATTGTTAGAAAGGAGAGCTGATGTCAAATTCTGGCTCCTTCAGAAACTGGCTGAGTAGCATTAGAGAGGTTAAAGGCAATCTCCTATTTATATAGATAATGCATTTCTGTTTTCAAAAGTTTTTTTAAAACTTGCATAGGGAAATTAACTTACATATAGGCAGGATTCTCCTCTTGGAGATAAACTTATTTATATATGTAAAATCTCTAACACATCTTGCCCTCTTTTTGGATTTACTTCTAACAGTTCATATAATCTTTAATTTTACTACTTTGTTTCTCATTCAACCCAAAGTCTGAAGGCTTAAGTCCAAAAATGATTCAGTTTTTAATGTCCAATCAATTTCATTTTAGTCTCAATTTACATTAAGTATTAAATATTAAGTTCATTATAACCAGTGTTAGAACTTAGTCTTTATTCTGGTTTTTACATGTTAAACAAAAAATTTCTTGGCCCAAAACTTTTCCAAAAGAGTTTATCGAGCCACATGTTCGCCAGAAAAAGACCAGGTCCTGGGTCCTGCAGCCTGAACCTCCAGCATCGGAGCCAGACGAAAAAGGAAATGTGTCCACTGTCCTGGGGTCAACGGGCTTTTTAATACATCTGATGGGGGGGGGTGGAAATGTAGGCTGTTTTAGAGAATTCACATTGGCTACAGATAAACAGGGTATGAGAATGAGAAGTGGGACTAGCTCTGGGTCAGATGCCGGGTCCGTAAGAAAGCCTTGCACCTTTGGGTTGGTGGTGGGCTATAGTCTGAAAAGCCCATACACAAGCAAGAAGCAGAGGTACCTGGTGGTCGGTGTGCCTGGTGGTCAGTGTGCCTGGCGGTCAGTGTGTCTGGCCAGTCTCTTTAGATAACCGTGGAAACAGGCACCTAGAATTTAGTTCAAAGGCTCAACATACATGAAATAAATGTAAGCCGCCTTTGTTGGCTTTACCCTGCCGTTGTTAACTGATTTACTTTTCTTGACTCTTCCTTTCATCCTCTGGCCTACTGTAAATTAATGTAGGACATCTTAGAACTGTCTCCTGTCACACCCAAATCCAGCAAGCCATGTGCTGGAAGGGAAAGCCTAGGCGCTCTTCTATGTAACATTTCTGTCTCAGAGATCTCAATGAAGAATAAATTCAAACATAGGTAAAATCTGTTAATATTAGGCATGACACCATTTGTTTTCAGTAGACGTTTACAGAATTTTATTTTGAATGCTAATATGAAGATTAATAACAGTGAGTAATGGTGCAGACTGAATACTATTTTAAAAGTAGAGCAGTACTTACCTAAAGGAGGCCTTCGTTAATAAGCACCAGGGTCCTGGCTTTGCTGTCCATAAGATTTCTCTCCCTGCACCAGGTGGTGAGGGAGAAGCTCAGGCCATCAAACTTGTGACTGCCATGAAGCCAAGAAGGGGAGCAACTACCTTGTATCATGGAACAAAAATCTAGAATAATTTCTAAGGTATGGTTTACATACACCAAGATGAAAGAGAGTGAGGGGAAGGTAAGACCACCCAGTTATTTTTTTCTTTTTAATTAAACTAATTGGGGTGACATTGGTTAATAAGATTATAAAGGTTTCAAGTATACAGTTCTATGATACATCATCTATATATTGCATTTGATTTTAAAAAGCTAATTGACCAAAAACAGGTTGGAGAAGAAATAACTTACTCTAGAAGGCACGGAAAGGATTTAGGGAATTTAACTAGCAGGTTTTTTATAGTCTAGGTAAACCTAAAAATTAGTATCTGAAGTAAGTTTTTTTAAAGTAAGTGTTTTAAATTGAGTGAATGCATAGCTTTCAGGCAATCTTTTACAACTAATACCTCTCTAAACCAATTAGAGGGTTTGAGCTCATACTCTGTGATAAGAGCCGATTCCCTTTAATCTGATGAGCCTCGCCTTGTTTTCACTCACTTCCTGTAACGCCCAGCACACTGTGCAGGACCCCTCCCCCCTGCGGGGGGATGCTGGCCTTCCCCAGGCTCTCACCTACCATCTCTATATGCAGTTCACTTTTCCCTTCGTGGTACTAGGCAGCTTGTGTGACATGTATCCTCCCACTGGGAACTAAATTAAGACATCAAAATCTTGTCACATCAGGCACCTAATAATCACTAGTTGTTTGCTAGCACTGTTCATTTGGGAGGAATTCAAAATTCTGATCCTGAAAGAAAGCTGCCAGTTTCCATTAGCAGTCATCGCCAATCCAAATACTGTGACTGGTAGCTACAGGCAGAGGACTGGTGGTAGGACAAAGGGTAATGGGACGTTACCTGCACCTTTAATGAGTTACAGTGCTTTAGGGAGCGGTGATCCTTCCCATCAACATCCTTATGACCACTAAACAGTGCTGCTAAACAGAAGTCGTGGAGCAGAAGAGGCTTGCAACAATGACCTAGACGTCATTATTAAAACCTGCACGATCAGTACCAAGCCGGCCTGCTGCCCCCACCACCACCCTTCTCCCACTCTTTCAGCAACCTTCTTTCTAATCTTAGAGTTATCTTTCCTCTTTTTACTTATTTATTGTCTTCCTCCTCCAACTAGAATGTAAAATCTTAAGTGCCAGAAGCGTCCTTATCTTTCTTACTGTCTCCAGGGCCTAGAACAATGCCTGGCATTTGGTAGATGCTCAACAAATATGGACTGGGCTGGCTGCATAAATAACCGAATGACTTTAAATGACTTTGAAATCTCCCATCTGGCTTGGTGATGGAGGCAACTCATTTTCACCTTATGGGCTTTTGTTTCTTCCTCTTCAGAAGGAGATATTTTGTGCCAGTGTGGCTGAGACTGCTGACTGTCCATCAAAATGTGTTGTCCCCTTCCTGCACTAGTCAGGCAGCCATGTGGCTAAGTTCTTCCAACGCGATGCAAGTGGACGTGATGTGCACACTGTGTTGCCCTTAAGACAACAAAGTGCCACCTCCATATTCTCTTTTCTCCTTTCCTGCCACCTGCAAACAGCATGACAGCAACCCAGGCTCTTACACGCATGTAATGGGGACAACCATGAAGATGCCAGAGCTGTCCAACCAGCCTGGACAACCAGCAGCTTGGGTAGAGCCCAGCCTCTCACTCCACACAGAAAAATGAGCCATTGCATTTTGGGGTCTCTTTGCTACAGTAGTTTAATATCACCCCTACTGAATACAACTAGATAATCTGTGAGAACCCACCCAACTCAGAAGGGCTTGTCTGGTGGCTGACTTCATCACATATAATCACTTACTTCATTTAAGAAATCTGTATTCTTAGGGACTTAACCCTTTTTTCTTGATTTAACCCTTCATCTGTTCTTAAGATTTTTCTTTGTTTATATGAATATGTGTTTTTCAGAGACAAAATTTAGTTTGCATCTTTGAAACAACCATCTATACCATCCAGATGGAGTAAGGTTGAATGTTTGGCTTCTTTATTAACCACAAAAAGTATAGTAGCAACAATCATATAAGTTACTATCATTTCACCTGGAAAACACTACATATTCCATCACAGGTTAGAGAGTCTTCTAGCAACTTTGTACTCCCCAAATTGTGGCAAATACACCCAAAATGGAGATGAGATGTTTTAGGCAGGACACAAACTTTTTTAAAATTTAATAGCTACATATTATTTTAATGTGCATTTAATGTACTTTGGAGTTATGGTGTATGACTTTACTTCTCAACTAATGGGGTAATATAGTTTTCCTTAAAAATAAATTGAATCTAAGAAAAAGAAGATAAAAAATATGAACAGTAAAATGATAGCAAAGTCACAATTATTAACAACCACACCTAAAACAAAAACAAAAGCAAACTAAGCAAACTAGAACAGGAACAGAACCACAGACATGGAGATCACATGGAGGGTTAGCAACAGGGGAGTGGGAGGAGGAGAGAGGGGGGAAAGGTATAGAGACTAAGTAGCATAGATGGTAGGTAGGAAATAGACAGGGGGAGGGTAAGAATAGTATGGGAAATGTAGAAGCCAAAGAACTTATATGTACGACCCATGGACATGAACTAAAGGGGAGAATGTGGGTGGGAGGGGGTGTGCAGGGCAGAGGGGAGTTTAGGGGGGAAATGGGACAACTGTGATAGTGTAATCAATAAAATATATTTTAAAAAAACAAATTTAAATAAGTGAAAAATGAGTCCACTCAAAGAACAACATGAGTAGTGCAGGAAATGACAAAGTTTGTGAGGGTGGCGTACAAATGAGTAAGACTGGGAAACTCAATTTTTATTCATTCCTTACACCTCTCATATACATAGCACATAGTAGATGTTGACTAAATGTTTCCTGAATGAATTAATTTGGTTCTAATACACTACTTCTTGAAAAATAACTCATGTTTAAGAAAGAACTGCTGATGGTGGAATAACCAACCTCAAAGAAAGCTCTTCAGAGACACAGCAGTCAGAGGAGTTTTACAAATCTCTCCAGGGTATCACGCAGACATTTCACCCAGCCACGCCCTGTCTGTGCCTCTGACCATTTATAGTTCCTCTGGACGGTCCAGCTCTCAGGGGAAGGGAGATCGTCAGAAAAAGATGATGGTTGCTCTTTTCATTCCAGCTTCTCTGCCAGAATATAGACAATCCTTTTAAAGAGGAATTTTTAGACTATGTGGGAAGACCTGCCTCATACTCTGCTCCAATTTAAAACAAGTGCTGGAATTGGAGTGGAGCCCAGAACTCCGCCATGGATGGGGAAGAAGTGAGCATGCCCAACTTGCCCATAGACCTGGACAGAGGAAGCAGTAGGATTTCTTTACATTGATTTCTTTACATTTCTTTACATTGAAACGCCCAAAAGGAGAATCGAGAGAGGAGAGTGCGCTCCATCAAAAAAGACAAAACCGGAGAGATTTTCCTATTCCCACCCCTTGGCAATTACAATGATTAGAGTGGTTCTGAATCTTCACTCCTAAAGCATACAAAGAACTGAACTGTGTATTTGGATTGATATTTTTTTACGCAATTACCTGGAAATGTCAACTAAAAGTTGGTGTTATTTAAATAACTCTTACATTATCCCTTAAGAAGGCCCAGATTTTCAGAAACTTAGAGAGATCAAATTTTAAAAGGGCCCTGAGTGACGATTTTTTTCCTGCTACTATCTTTAAGTTTAAATGTCACCCAGGCAACCGTTCTGCAGTTACCATTGCAAGTTCGATAAGTACGGGTTTTCTGGGAAACCCATTTGGAAGTGATTAATTTTTCAGATGTCCTTGGCCAGCAGTGCAGTTAGTTGACAGTACAGTGCACTTGTCAAGCTACCCTAGAGAAAGGGAGCTGATCTAGGCAGTTTTCGTTTCCCACTAAAATAAAAATCATTACAAGTGTCTTTTCAGTGTGTGTTCTATTTGCTAGGTATAAACGCATTTAGGTGATGAGTGCATCTCATCAGACTCAACTGTGATCCATCATAAACTAGCTAATAATTGTTTACTCTTAGGGGAAGGCTCTCTCCCACGCATGTTGATACCTGGGATCTGTTCAGTCCGCTTGCTCTGTCTGCTTGAATAGCTACAGAGGCAGACAAGTCTCAACATTGAAAGTCTTAAACTAAAACTGGCCACAGCACTTCTTGGCCTTACAAGCCTTCCAAATCCCTTCACAATCTGGCCTTTGTTCATCTCTCCAACTTCGGCTCTTTTTTTCACTTTCTGTCCTTTTCTGGCTGTATCGCATTTGGTGAAGTTTCTCCAACATGCCATGTTTCTCTGATCTCCATCCTTTATACATGCTGTTCTCTGTCTTTGACACTCCTCTGTCCCTTACCACTGCAGTTCGTCCTTCAAGTCTCAATTTAAACCTCACTTCTGCCCTGACCAGTGTGTCTCAGTTAGGTGTCATCCCACAAAGCAAAGGTCATGGGTTCGATTCCAGGTCAGGGCACATGCCTGGGTTGCGGACTCTGTCCCTGTTCAGTTGGGCATGTAGAAGAGGAAACCATCAGTGTTTCTCTCTCACATCAGTGTTTCTCTCCCTCTCTTTTTCCCTCATTCCCCTCTCTCTAAAAAAATAAGTAAATAAAGTCTTTTTAAAAAAGAAACCTCACTTCTTCCCACAGGCCTTCTTTGAACCCCAGACTGAGCAAGATGCTCCTATAACGTGTCCTCAGGGCACCCTGTATTTCTCCACTGTGTAAATTATGTTTCCTCCACTAAATAAGATTGACAATACCTGCTTCTCCATAAGATATATGCAATAAACATTAACTGAATGAGTCCACTGATGAATAAATCAGCTGTTCAAGCAACTTCACATGATAATATTCCCTTTCCTGTATGAATTATCCAAGGTCTAATGAGCTTGAGATGGGCCCAACACCCCTGTACCATCTTGGTATCAGAACTTGTCTTCATGTCTCCTACACCCAGAGCAGTGCCAATTGCATTATTTCAAGGATTACAAACAAAATGTCCATGAGGGTAATGAGTGAAACCGGGGGGCTGTCACAGGCTGAAGGACACACGCTCACCTGGAGGGAGAACCCCTATATGATCCATCCAATCATTGGCATAGCACAGGCATCCAAGTGTTGCCAAAGCTTACCTTTTTTATTACAAAAAAATGAGAAATCAAGAACTTTGAGTGAAATAGTCATATTTTTTAATACTGGCCCCTAAAGATGTTTTGAATGTAATATATTGTGCATCTCAAACAAAACACTCACGGGCTCGGGGCTCTGAGCCCCCAGTGTACCATGTCTGCATCTCTCTACAGTGAGCTGCTCCTTTCTACACCACTGAGCTGACCTTTGGAGAGACCTTCCTGTGTTCCAACAACCGGCCCTCAGGCAATTCCATGTCACCTACTGTAGGGAATTTTCTTGAGAATCAAAAACTTCAGTAAAAGACAATTGTTTTTTCCTGGTAAGAGACACTCAGCTCCCCACTCTCCGTTTGCTTTAAACATTGATCCACCCCATGGCATTAAATTGAGCTCCCACACATGTGGTAACTCATAGGATCTCACATCACAGAAGTCAAACTTGCAAAAGTAGAAAACCTACTTTTTTCTCAGAAGAATCCAAAGTAACACTTACATAAGGATACAAGAGTGGATTTTATTTCTGGAGGAAGTGGTACCAAAATTTCTACTTTCCTCCCTACTCCATGATGACTAGAAAGACCACTGACTAACACGAGACTGGGAGGGGCTGGGTTTGGAGTTTGGCGCTCGGACTGGCAGCTCAGTGATCTCAGGTAAGTGTTAACCTGCTGAGAGCTTTACTGTCTCCATAAAGTAGATAAAATGGGAAGAACAGCTGCCTCCACACCCATGGGAGGAGTTGACAACAAGCCCGGCTAGCCAGACCTCATTGTTCCTATGGATCTACTCTCAGCAGAAATGCCTGGTCCCAATCACTGCGTGGTACTGAGTGCAGCACACGTGGAAACACAATGGTCCAGTGGAGAATTAGCTCACACAGACAGGGAATTCCACTTATGTACTCTGGAGCCGGTTTCTCTAATTGTTATCCAGTTACTCTCCTCTCCTTCTCATTCAAAGATCAAAAAAAAGTCCTGGTTGTTCCTCATCACTGCTTCCTCACCAGCTTCCCTACAATTTGCCAGGAGCTGTACCTGATGTTTCTTGGGCTCCTACAGGCACCATTCTCTGCATGTAACCTGTTCGCTCGTGTGATCTTCCCATCCAAACAGCTGGGTCAAAACCCTATGGCTGGGAAGAGGGGAGGACAGGATCTGGACCTCACCTCCAGATCCTGAACATGTAGACACCATGATACTTACTCCCCACTGGGCTCAATGTAATCTGTCTTTTGCCCCCACCATTTATTCATTGGTTCGTTCATTCCTTCACTCATTCAACAGTTAAGAGTATCTTCCAGGCCCTCAGGAAGCTTACAATTTGACAAGGGAGGGGATAGAAAAATAAATAAGATAAATAAGTTAAAATAAAAGAGAGAGATGATGACTAGAGCAGGAAGACCAGTCTAGCAGTTGCAATGTGAGGTCTGCAGGCAGGTAGCTCAGCACCAGGCAGAGAGTGCATGTGAGCTGGGAGAACATGGGGCATTTGTAGAAAAGGGACCTGACAATGATTAAGTCCCAACCTTGTGCCAAATACCCATGTACAGCATAAATTATTTAATTTGTCTTCTACCCATCTTATTTATCTCAGGTATGATTATATTAGTTTAACAAACCAGACTTGTTAATAATTTTATTTTATTATTAACGCTCTTCTGAAAAAGCTGTTACTCTCTCCTTTCACAGACAACGATGTGAATATCAGGGAGGTTACCCAATTTGCTTGAGGTGACCCAGACAGTAAGTGGCAAGACCATGACTCAAACACAGGAAGCTGAGCATCTTTCTTTTGAACTAAACAACCTGCCTTAGAGCAGTCGGTGAACAAGCATCACGTTGGAAAGCAGTGTCAAGGAACATAGCAGTGGGTGGCAGCAGGTATATCCCTTTGCCGGGGCTGACATGACAAAATACCACAGCTCCGGTGGCTTAAGAAATTTATTTCTCAGAGTTCTGGAGGCTAAAAGTCCAAGATCAAGCTACTGACAGCTTTGGTTTCTCCTGAGGCCTCGCTCCTTGGCTTGCAGACAGCCACCCTCTCACTGTGTCCTCATGTGGTCTTTCCTCTGTGTCCGCACATCCCTGGAGTCTCTCTCTCTTCTTGTAAGGACACCAGTCACACTGGATTAGGTCTCCATCCTTCTGACCTCATTTAACCTTAATTGTCTCTTTGAAGGCCCTGTCTCCAGACACTGTCACATTAGGGGTTGAAGCTTCCACCTATGAATTTTGGAAGGATACAATTCAGTCCATATTAACAGGTGACAGAACTCTTTGAGAAGAGGGAAGAGATGATGGAGACAAGCAAAGCACTGCCGCAGCTATAATATGACTAAAGCATAAGTTCCTGCTGAAGAAAAGGTGGAGCTGGTGGAAGCCGGTGTGAGACGAGAGTGAGATGAGCAGCACAATGACACCAAGTTAACCCGTGTCTGAGCTAGAGCCCCTTGAATGTGTCCAGGCTGCGGGAGTATGTCCTCATTGCCTAGAAACACAGTGCAGCCGGGGAAGATGGGGGCAGGTGCCGCAGCCCTGGGATGGGAAACCAGGGAAATTATTGCACCACTGTTGGAGCAGCTGGGACCCTTGCACCTCGGCCAGCTCAGAGCTCTCTTTATTCAGCTGCCTTTTCTCTTTCATTAGGAAGGGGTGTTTGTGTGTGTGTCTTATTCTAAGTGGGGCCTGGCATTTCTAAGCACCCAAAGTTGGTTCCCATCATCAATGACCTCTATTTAATCCATGCACACCAGCACCATCCTTTATTATCTGTGTGCATGTGTGCAGATGTGTCTGTCTCTCTGTAAAGTAGAAAAAAGAGACAGTGATAAAAGATGTGAAAGATAGAGAAAGGGTATGAGAACAAAGTGAGAATCATAGGGAACAGGAGAAGGGGAAAAAGCATCCAGAGAAACACTTTACAGGGATCTGCAGTCCTTACCGTCGTCAGGTGTACAGACTGACAGTGGAGGAATCCAGGAAGCTCTATAGACAAAGCTGATGGTCTTGTCTATGGGCCTGTGGTTATCTAACTTGCAAAAATTCTAGACCAGTTTCCCAACCGCTATGCCAAGCCCGGAGTAGCCAGGCTGGACCTGGGCAGTCAGAGCCTCTAAGATCATCTCTGGCAATGAGCAGCCAGAAGCATCTACCCAGGATGCCAAACAAATGTCATCACGTTCTATTCATAACAGATGATGGTAAAAGTTAGGGAGCACCACTCCAGACTAGCATATTCTGAAGTTTGAAAAAAGTTTGAAAAATTTGTATTGTTTAAGCCACCCTGCCTGTGGCAGTTTGCTATAGTGGCCCTAGCAAACTAACACAGATATCCGAGTAAACTCTGAGGAGTCAGCGCTTGGTTGCCTACCCCATATCCATTTCCTCCTGCCTTCTTACTAACACAACCCACTTTCATTCAAAAATCTATTCTTCTCCACGTGAAGGAGAGAAAGGTGATCTTACACCCCCAGATCGCAGGCACGGTGTGAATAAACAATTGTGTTCAATGGACTCCTGTTGCCAGGGATGAGCTTAGGAAGAGGCATGTGGCCAAACTCAGGCCAGAAGGCATGTGGAGACATCTCCTCGGGGCTCCCAAAAAGGATGCTCTCCCTCCTCGTGGAGACACATAGCAGATGTGGTCTGTCCTTCCAGAAATTTGTGTGCCTAGATGGCACATCTGGACTGTCTGTACCTGTTTGGGACCTAGCATGAGCCAGCCTGAAAGCCGGAAGATGGTGAAGAGGAGAGAGGGTCCGTGATACCTCCGATACCATCCCAAGCAGTTCTGCACCTTGCAAACATTTAAGAACTTTCAGCTTTGTCCCTCCCCCCCACCCATGCCCCTCCCCTCCCTCAGCCTTCAAAAACTGTAAAATGCTGCAGAGATTTTGGTTACTATTCTTCTGGTGATGGCAGATAAAAAAATTTCCTCTTTGTTAAGGTCCGTCGGAATGTCCTGTGATCGCTGAAGGCAGCCAACCAGATGCACTCTCTGACCTGCTGCAGCCCTGTGACCTCCTAGAAACCGTGTTCCTAAGACTACTAGTCACAGTTAACATGTTACAGAGAAACTTACCCACAGCCCACTACAACCCTCTAAAGTAGACTATCTTTGGCTCCGTTTAAGGAAAGAACAGAGAGGGGTTCAGGAGGGGTTAAACGGGGGTTAAACTTGGCCAAAGCCACTCTGAGATGAGGTCAGTATGTGAAACCTGTCTGACCTGAGGTCCTTGATCTTACCCACTATCTACCAGAAATTCAGCAACACCAGAAATGTTCCAATCAGCCAGAGTCCCTGGAGACCGTGGGGAAAAAAATCCTCCACCGTTCAGAAAGCTTCCATTTGAAATAGCTACCTTTTCAGAATCTCCTACATTTTTTAAAAGTCTAAATTGCTACAAAATTGTTAAGTAGGACTAACAAGCAACAAGTCTGGTGATGTACTTTGGGGTCTTCAACCAAGATGATAAATCTCCAGCTAACTTCTACCACCTTTTCTTAAGAGGTTGCATCTTTTTCTCAGCTTAGATGGTGCGATTTCGGTGTGTCCTTCAAAAGATGTCTACCACGCATGATCTTTAAAGCTTCCTTCCACCACGAAATTCTCTGTTTAGGGAGTTTTAATGATGGCATTATTCTACCCCGCCCACTCCCTTCATTTTGCAGACATGCAAACAGGAAGGAGAAAAGGACAAAAGGAGACACCCAGCCCTGCTCCTCAGTTACGGAAACTGGGCCCCAGGTGGTGTTTCCTCCGAGGAGAAATATGGGATATGAGTGGTATGTTATCTTCGGCCTAAGCAAGGAAGCACAAAGTGAGCAGCTTCCTGGAAGCCCGCCTGCCCTCAGCTCATTAGCACTTTCACTTATCACTATCAGCTCAGCTCCAACATTAACCCTTTCCCTCTCTCCACGCAGTCTGGTGACAGGGTTCTGACAGACTGTGCATCAGGAAAGGGGGCGGGGGATGGTGGGCAGTGTTCTTCTCAGACCTCTGGCCTAAGTCTATCACCCACGCTGACTACAGAGAGAACTTTCTAAAACGAAGAGCTGATCTTGGGACCCCTTGCTCCAAACCCATCACTGAGTCCCACTCCCACGCCCACAACAGGACAAGGGTGCTTGGCTCAGTCTGCAAGACCCTGCACAAAACAGCCTCATCTCACACTACTCCGCACGCAGCCTGGGCAAGCCTGGAGGAGATCCCACTTGGAACTCCAGCCCTCACTGGACTGTTTGCAGCTCCCCCGCAAGCAGTGTGCTGTTCCTGTCTCTGCATGTTGGTACACACTGCTCCTCCCGCCTGGACCGCACTGCTCCCCTCTGGTGACTCATGGCTAAGCCAGTGCCTCTTTGGTGGCACTATCACTATTGCACCAGAAGGAAGTTATTTGGGTTCATGTCCATGTCTCCCTATTGAGCCATTAACTCCCGAAAGACAGAGACTCTGCCTTAGTGTGAGGCATATCTCCAGGTCTTCCCATGTACGTCACAAGTGCATCGAGGAATGTTTGAAAGAAGAACACAGGGAAGAATGCAAAGGATGGAGGGAGAGAGGGAGAGAAACCAGGGAAGGAGAAGCCTCCTATCCTTTAACTCTGTCCTTGGCCAGCGTGGCCGTGGGGCCTGGGAACACCAAAGCCAAGGTTATCAGGCAGAGCACACTCCTTCCATCTGTCACAGGCTTTCAGCCCTCCAAATCCCTCTGGCCTACCAAAGCTCATTTGCTGCTCACGGCATCCTTGTTAAGTGACCAGCAATTGTCCCCATTTGGTAAACAGAAAAGATGGGAGTTAGAGAAAGGAAGTGGCTGGGAAGGCAACCAGTCAGCCGTGACACCTGCAGCCCAAGGAGCCAGAGGCCCCACTGCCTGGCCAGTTGCTACCACGACTCTATTCCTCTGGGTCCAGCAGCCTGACGCCGCCTCTGCTTCCTTCTGGCCCCCGTCTCTGTCCTACATCTGGGGAGACAGTGAATAATCCTTCCTTTCTTTCTGGAGCTGGTTGCCTTGAAGGTATTTATAGCCTGCTCCTGGCCCTGCGGAGGCATCTTTTCTCCCCCGGTTAAATTTAGTTCCCTTTGTCTTCTTCCCCTGACTTATCTGCTGATCCCGCAGGGTTTCCTCTGCTGCCTTTGTTCTCTTCTGTGTTTGTTCCGCAGCTTCTTTCATCTGCGGAGCCGAGGAACAGTCTGGCCAGAGTTTCTCTGAAGCCTTTATGCAACTTTCTCCTCCGCTCCAGCCTCTCCACCAGTCTATTCTCTGCCCACTCACTGTCCACTTTCTCTTGACAGCTTCCACCTTTATCTTCTCTCAACCCAGAATCATTTTGCCTTGGCAAGATGTGTCAGAGTCGTACGGATTTTTGTTCTTTTAGGCCTGAAACCGACCCTAAGACAATCTTGTCTTATTGCTGGAAAGAGCGGCTGCCATCAAAATCCAGAGGACGAGAGCACACTGTTTCACCTCTAGTAACACTTCATGAATATAATGGAGGTTGAGACTAGGTATCCCAAGTCCAAATCAGGGGTCTCCCACTCCAGTGGCTTGAAGGATCAGGCAAGTAAAGAAGTGAATGAAGCAGGTCTGGCCACAGGCAGTGAGGACTGGCAGTATGCACAGTGTGTCCACAGGAAGTAGCACACATCCTCACCCAGATCTTCTGATTTTCCCAAAGTAAAAACTCTGGTCTTTTCAACAATGGCAATGAATTCAAAATTTCAACAATACTATATAAGCAAAATAGAACTCGGGCCACCTGTTGTAACCTCTGCACTCCGCCATCCACCCACGCCTTCATATGTCATCCACAAGCCTGCTCCTCACACCTCCCTAGCCATGGCTTCTAAGCCACATGGCCCTCCCAGGTCCCTTTATCCTCTCCATAGCTCTCACATACCTGGCTCCATTCCCGCCCCTCAGCTGTTTGTACCACTGGCTTCTGAACAGATCCCAGCAGAGCTTTGCCTCTAATGCAAACTCCCCATTTCCTGCCTGTTCCGTCTTTGTGCTTGGCCAGAGTAACATTCATTTCCAACGTCATCTCCCAGAAGATCTGTTGTGCTTCAGTCAGGATGAGCTAGCATGAGCTGTTCAAACACACAGCGTTAAAACCCCTGTAGCTTAAACTCACAAAGGCTCACTGCTCACCTACGCTACAAGTCCTCTGGGGGTCCGCTGGGGAAGCTGCTCCAAGCCACTCCCAGACTCAGGCTGGGTAGAGCGGCCACCATCTTAAACTTCACCCCCATCGTGGCAGAGAAGAAATATGAATGGTTCATTGGCTCTTAAACCTTTTCCCCTACAACACTCACATCCCTTCCACTCACATTTAATTTTCCAAAGCATGTGACATGGCATACCTAATTTCAAAGGTGAAGGAAATGCCATTTTATCAGGTAGCTGGAAAGTGAGAAGATGGGAATATTCTGGGAATAGCACTATGTGACCCAAGTATGATATTTTCACTTTTCATGGGAGTTTTTACATTCTATCCAATGGTTCTGAATTCATTCATTTAACAGTAGTGACTGAGCAAAAGCCTGAAGTTGTCAATCTGAGAATAAAAATAAGACCTTGTCTCTGCCTCCAAGCAACTCTGATGTGTTATGAGGGATGCGTAGATCTGAGATCTGTACCAATAACTCGAAAACAAGGTACAACCGGAGTAGTGCCGCAGGCAAGTATAAACAAAGTGCTGAGCACAGAGAAGGCAGCACACAAGGAGAAGATGGTATCTGAGCCAATCCTTGGAACAGGGGAAAGGTAGACGCGAGCAGGAAGGACTGCCCATCCCCAAGCTGAACCTCTCCTCCCTCACACCCGTGATCACATGGGAGATCAAAATGCTGAACAGGTACAACTTCCTGAATAATTACTCCTTCATCTGTGCATAGAATGCACACAAGGAGACACACATCGAATCCTAAGCAATCCATACCCCTATCTAAATTCTAAGCCTAGACTGGATCCAATGGCTTAGATTCCAAGTTCAGACTCTCCACCCACTTGCTAGATGACCTTGGACAAATCATTGCACCACCTTGCCTGTTTCTCCTTCTATAAATGGGGTTGTCAACAGTACCTACCTCCAAGGGTTGATTTGAGAACTGAATGTGTTAATACAGGTAATGTAACAAGTAAAAGGAGACTGTAGTAGACATGGTAGACATCATATTAGCGGTAGCTAGCATTCTTATCCAGCCCTTGTCATTGCCTCAATCTGGTTATCTCGTTGTTTCTTCTTCCTTCAACACCTTGATGGAAAGGCTGCTATTCCTAAAGTGTGTGCTTTGAAGTGTTCCTTGGAAGGAGCTTTGATCTGCATAACAGCACAAGGCAGAGAGAAGGGGGTTCTATGCCCTCAAGACAGGTCCACCTGAGCTGTAGCCTGCATCCCGTCTTCACCTTGGCACCAATGAAATTCTCATAAATCTGTCTTCATATATCCAACCCCCCATACTCTGTGAACTTCCAGCTGGAGTCACATTGCCCATAGGATGTGCCACAGAGCACAAATCCCACAAGAGACTCCAAGGGAAGAAAGACTTCTTTCATATGCTGCATACACAAAACTCCCTCTTGAAAATAAGCAAAGCATAAGGCAGAAACTTGTTTTGTTTTATTTAATCCAGCATTTCCTGAGTTAAATTCTAACCATAATAACTTTATTTTTGTATGTTGCACACTTTGAAAAATATTGTGCAAAGGCAAGACTTTTTTTTTATTCATCCAATTATCCACAGAAATGTGGATAACACTCGGAGTATAATAGGCATGACAAAAGAGTCAATACATTGAACTGGATTTATGTAATCTTGAAAAAATATTTTCTCCTTGGGCTTCCATTCTCCCATTTTTAAAATAAGAGAACTGGATGAGAGAGTTGCTAAGATCCTTTCTGTCATCAGTTATTAGTCAGTTTTTCATTAGATGTTTTTCCTGCCCTCTGCCTGGTCATTACTGAGTCTCGTCATTTTATTCCAGGTGAGAACAAAACTGTCCACCCTCAGAAGCAAGAAGCTAACAGAGGAAATGATCAAAGCGGACCTTCACTGCATGCCAGCCACTGCTCAGAGTGCTTTACAGGGTTCACTCCATCTAGTCCCAACAAGCCCAACAGATGAGTGTCACTGTTAAAATCATTGTCATTTTACTGAAGAGACATCGAGCCATAGAGAAACTAAGCTGCCGTTTAAGTATCTCTATCCAGTTGGCACAGATGGGTTTTGAACCCGGGTCAAACACCACACTCTTAACCATGAGGCAACACTGCCTCTAGGGTGGCTGCAGGTACAGGAGACCACGGATTCCAAGTCTAGTCCACTCTGTTTCTTATTAAGAGAGGATGACATTTGTCCATTCCTAGATTCTGCCCTATTTTTGGCTTCAGCTTTCATGAAAGAATGCAAAGAACAGCAATATTTCATATACTTTTCTTATCAATTACCATTATAAAATAATAATTAACTACATTTTCAGCACTTTCATATCTATTATCAAATATTATTTTAATACATGCCTCCTAAAATACACAGACTAAAAGACTACCATGTTGGTTTTACAATCAAGGAAACTGGGGCAGCTCTGAGAAGTAAAGAAGTTTGGCCCTCATGCCAATAACTAGATTGTGGATCTTGAATTTGAAGCTGGCCTTTGGGACTCAGTGAGAAAGTACTCAGGGGCTCAACGTGATCCAGGGCACTTGGCTACCAAAGTCCATCCCAGGTTGGGGGTGGGGAGAGTTAGTGAAGATACAGGAGTAAACACCAGAGACATTGACCTGGAGAGCCTGGAGCTAGGAAGGAAACCTAGCATGACACCAAAGGGGAGGAGTGTCCTGCTCTCTTCTTGGTGTTACAGGCAGGGTTGGGAGGGGGACACATTAGGGGTTTCAGTACTCCTCATGTCCCTGATCTTATTCTTCTTATTCTTCCTCTTTCTCTCTCACCTTCTGCTTCTTCAGGCCACTATCCACCCGCCATGTTAGCCACCTCCAAATCCTGGAGCTGGGACAGTTTATGCATTCACCTACAAACCTTCACTGAATGTCTACGGTATGCCAGGCCACTGTCATTACACATTAGGGACACTGAGGAAAGATATGTACAAATCACTGAACTCCATGGAAGGTGACTGATTTCAGGCTCAGGAAAGACTTGCAGAAGTGGTGTGTTTGATCTGAGTCTTGTAGGCATGTAGGAGCTCCCTAGCAGGATGATGTGAGCCAGAATAAAGGTTGGGCAAAGAGTATTCCCGGCACAGGGAACATGTGCAGAGACTTGGAATGCTTTTTGATGGAAGCATGGGATGCATAGAGAGGAAGTCTAGAGCTGAAGCTAAAAAGAAAGGTAAAGCCTGATCATGAGGTGGTCTTGATGTTCAGTGGGAGACATTGAACTTGATCTTTCAAGCAGGGAGTGAGCTTTGTCTTTTAGGGATAGCTTCCCCTATGTGCTCGGACGGTTTTGAATCTATCTTTGTTGTCTGTTCTTTTAATAGGAAGTCCCTTCAAGGAACCAAAAACTAATTCAGAAATTCTCATTGTAATTAGAAAGGAACATGAAGATCAAATAAAAGAAAAAATATTACTCTCCTTGGTCAAAGAGGTAACCATAACTTAAGGTGCACAAAACAGGCAGAAGTCTCCCTCACTGGCCTAGAGCCCAGGAGGCTGGGAGAGGCAGGTCCTCAGGACAGCCCCTCTCCCCTCCCATCAGTGTGGCTGTGAAAGGGAACATGAGTGCTGTCCCGACATCACTGCTGATGGAATCAGTCTGCATCAGAAAACTGAGTGAGGGTGGTGAGCATTGTGGCACGTGACTGACTCCCACGACTGACTCCCTGGAGCTCTCCAGCCCCACCAGCCTTGAGGAGTGGTTATACTGAATGCTATGCACAAACCCAGCACCAGGAGGCAGTGTGGGCCCACGGTCAACCTCAGCCCAGACACCTTAAAGCAGGGAACTGGGGACAAAGGAGAGAAATAGATGGAGATAACAAACATAAAAAATGTGCAAGGAAAGGGAGAGGACTTTATTCAACAAATTTATTGAAATTTGTTCTTAAGAAGTTTTCCTCTAGCAAAAACTTCAACTCTACAAATCCAGTCCTTTGAATCTTACAATACCTTGACAAACAGATATCTTACGAACATTCTCAGTCTTTCCTCATTTCCTGGTTTTACAGCTTAATGCTATTGTCACCTGGTCGCAACCTGCTGTACCAGTTTTCTCATCCATGCTGCTGTCCCTCACTCGCAGGGGGCTCAAGCCAACGTCTCTCCTCACCCAGGCCCTGTCTCTGCTCGTGACCACACTATTCTCCCCACCCGGAACAGCATCTTCCAAAATACCCTTTGTCTGTTTCTGATCTAACTCAAATGTCACCAACACCATGAAGCTTTTCCTGACCTTAAAACCCAGAAATCATAATCATATATATATATATATATATATATATATATATATATATGTATCTCCCCCCCTCTCTACAATGCTTCCCAGAATATTCTCTGTCCCCTCTGCCACCTGCCACCACTCTACCTTATATGGCAGTTATTTGTATATACGGGCAGAAACATTTTCATACACCTTATGGCATATCCTGAATGTGAGGATATCCTCCTCACAGTAGCTACTAGATGAATATATGAAAAAGGAGGTTAAGTTCTGTCTCCAGAATGGCCAGGGATGTTTCTGCTTATCAGGTGAGCCTTAGTTTTTTAATCTAGAAAAGACTTAAGATAAAGTAATAGAAAGATTGGGGACTGATTAATTAAGTTATGGTATATCTATACTACAGAACACTATACAGCTTCTTAAATGAATGAGAGTGTCTATGCGTACTGGTATGGAATGATACCCAAAATATATAATTTTAAAGACAAAAATAAAAGGTAAACTACAGAGCAGTACAATGGTATGATCTCACTTACTTGGGAAGGTAAAAACAACAAAATTTTATACACACACACAATCATTCATAGAGTCGGCACACAGTAATAACATTACTACTTTTTAGCATGCAGAAAAATAGGTATGTGTGAAACACGACCAAGGGGGGAAAAGCGGTCAAGCCGAATGTACCGCAACATGACTCAGATGTTGAAATTAGCAAACAAGCTCTTCAAATCAGTTGGTAAGTTATGTTGTAAAAACAGTTATAAATATGTCCAAGTACTTAAGGGGAAAATTGGTCATAATGAGTGAAAAGTTAGAGATTGACAGTGGAAGAATGGAAACTGTTAAAAATAGAAATTCTAGGACAGAAAAACACAGTACAATACCTGAAATAAAAAACTCACTGGAACAAAAAAAAAATGTGTCTTTTTAAATTGTTCAGAATTCCAGTGACCTCTGAGACGATAATAAGTAGACAGGTATACATATAATTGGAGACCCAGAAGGGGAGGAGAAGAGAATGAATAGGAAAAAAAATGCTTAAAGACTTAATGACCAGTATTTCCCCAAATTCGTCTTTTTTAAATCAACTTAAAGATCCAAGGAATTCAGCAATCTTCAAACAGCCTCGGCACAAACAGAGCCATACGTTCACATGTCAGAGTCAAACTGCTCAAAATCAAGGTGAAAAAAAATCTTAAAAGCGGCCAAAGGGAAAATAAAAAACAATATATATGTCACTTGACAGCTCATAATAAACAGTAGAGTCAAGGAAACAAAGGAATGGTAACTTTAAAAATTCAGAAAGGAAAAAATTATATATCCCATGAGAATATCTCTCAAAAATTAGAGTGAAGACTCCTTTCCTAGGTCTTTGCACGTGCCCAATCCCTGCGTACCCTTAATTGACTGTTGCATTCCATGTGTACATTTCAGTGGAAGTCTGCTCTCCTCTGACCCTTGCAAAATTCTGCACATGGATCTGTGTTGCTGTAGCGAACTAGAGATCTGTCCAGAAAAAGTCCAGCCGTTGTTAATATAATGAGAACGGTTTACGGGACATTGTTGTAACCTCGCAGCCTAGGAGAGTGGACTGGAACGTGCATTTGGGAACAATAATGGCTTCACTATACTAGTCAATGGGGGCAGTCGATGCTGTTGAGTGAGCATGGGTACAGTGCGGCCATCACATTCAAAATGACTGAGTAGAGCAATAAATCTGCATCAAACTTTTTTCACAGTAAAAAAAAATTAGAGTGAAGATAAGTTAGTTTTAGGTGAACAGAATGTGAGAGAATTCACTGAGCAGACTTGCACTGTAAGAGATGCTAAAGGAAGTTCTTGAGGCTGAAGAAAAATGACACCAGATGGAAAATTGGGTCTACAAATAAAAAATAATGTGTTACTCTGTAGTAAGTTACATATGTGTATTTAATATGTCAATCATAGCACAGAAAACAAGTTAGAGTAGGTGTATTTTACTGTTGTAAGGTTCTTTACATTTTACATGAACTGATGCAATATTAATTCAAGGTACACTTGTTAAAATAAGAATACTTGGCAGTGCCAAAAAATAAACAGTTACAGTTAAAAAGCTAATAGAGAAATTAAAATGGGCTACTAAAATTTGATTAACCCAAAGAAAGCAAGAAAGCAGAAAAAGAGGAAAAATAAACAAATGGGACAAATAGAAAACAAATACCGAGAAGGCATAGTTAAAACCAGCCAACTATATTGTTCATTATTCTAAATTTAAGTGGACTAAATCCTCCAAGCCAAGCAGAAGGGGGCATATCTGGTATGGCTGAATAAGCAGGTCAACAAATCTCCTCCCCCAAAATCAGTAATACTAAAGGAGATACTATAATACTATACTATATATACTATACTATGCTATGCTATACTATACTATACTATGCTATACTATACTATACTATAATACTAAATACAAAATTATAATACTATATTATAAATACTATATGATACTATATAAATACAAAACTATAATACTATAATACTAAAAACAAAATTGTCAAGACAACTATTAGGGCACTGGAAATCAAAGCCATACAACAAATTCATGAAAAACCACTAAACTTTGTGTAAGAACTGTGGGAGTTTGTGGTGTTCCTGCCAGGGGCTGCTTTCATCCTCACCCCAGCCCCAACCCAGCTTGGTGTGTGAGGCAGTTGTAGCAAAATTGAGGTGTCACAAAACCCTTCTCTCTCTCTCTCTCTCTCTCTCTCTCTCTCTCTCTCTCTCTCTGTCCTTCCTGCCTCTTCCAAGCCTCTAGTGGTTGCCAGCAATCTTATCATTTCTTTTGCAGCCACATCAATCCAATTGCATGGTGCTCTCCCTGTCTTCACATCACCTTTTCTCTGTGTGTGCCACTGTATCCAAATTTTCCTGTTTTTATAAGGACACCAGTCACTGGATTAGGGCTTAACCTAATCCAATATGACTTCATGTAACTTGAGTACATTTTCAAAATTCCTATTTCTAAATAAGGTCACATTCTGAGGTTCTAGGCAGACATGAATTATTGGGGGACACTATTTAATCCAATCCAGATAACATCAAGCATTCCAACACACTTTCTGCGGTCCCAAAACAGCAGCACACTAGCAAATGGGGCTCCAGGTTAAACGGGGTTAAGCTTTGCTACAGTTTAACAAAGTCTCATAGATTAGGCCAGCAAAGAGGAAACTAGCCTCAGTGCGTTCAGTTTATTACTTACACAGAAGCAAGGTGTCAGCTCCTTGTGTCCCCAGTTCCACAGAAGACACCAAACCGGCAGGGCTGATGACCGGCTGCTCTGGCAGTGACTAGCTCTGCTACCGAGGAGCATTCTCTAAACTACAGCCACAAATTTTGTAGACATACACAGAAGCCTGAAGCTCTGCTCTGAAGACGATCAAAGTAGAAAATTGTGTGATTTGAATTAAATAAATGAAACAAGGAGATGGGTGAGAAACAGCTTTGTGGATTTCTGCTGCAACTTAGGGACATGCATGATGAACTTCCCAGGACAGCTCCTGGGAAGGCCGTTTACCCCCCTTTATTCCACTACAAATAGCAGCTGCCCCACCAAGAGTTGTGCTGAATGTTGTCTGCACGGCCTGCATGGACATGTGTAGGATATCAGAGCACTGCAGCTGTTCCTCTCCACATGTATGTAATAGGGGTGCCAGAAGGAAAGGAGAGAGAGAAAAGAACAGAAAAAATATTTGATGAACTTATGGGCAAAACCCCCGTGAATGCCAAGAGGATAAACATAAAGAGATAAACACACCTAGAAACATCACAGTCAAACAGTTGAACGCCAAAGACAGAAAATATTGAAAAGCATCAAGAGAAATAATTCAACTCATCACATGCAAAGAACAACAATGTGATTAACAAGGGGGACCAAAAGGTAGTGGGAAGACAGCTCCAAGTTACTGAACAAAAAAAATAACTGTCAACCAAGAATTCCATAACCAAGTAAACAGTCAATATTGGAGGTGAAATAGACATTCCCAGATAAATAAAGACTAAGAGAACTCATTGCTAATACACCTGTCTTATCAGATATACTAAAGGTAGTCTTTTGGGCTGAAAGGAAGTGACAGCAAATGCTAACTAGAATTCTAGTAATAATAAATAAAGAGTACTAAAAATTGTAAATATATAGGCAAATATAAAAGCAGTATACATATTTTTCTCTTTTCTTAACTTCTTAAGAGACATAAGATTATATAAAGCAATAATTACAACACTAAATTGCTGGGTTATAACATACAGGGTCCGATAGAAGTAACGCCATTGACTGTGGTCATTATGGTAAGTGTCTGTCTCGCATGAGATGGACAGCAATTTGAACATTGCACCTAAAATGACATATGATATGCTTGCATGTGATATTATGCTACAGAATTACATGCTTATGATTTTGTAATAAAAGACTTTTATGTAATAGACAAGGGGCATTATATGTGCCGGACCCCTGTGCATAGATGTCATCTATGCGACAATAATAGCAGAAAGGAGGGGAAACATGGAGTTACAGTGGAGAAATTTTTCTATATTTTACCAAAATTGCTAATATTAATCTTTAATTTATTACATTATTATCCCTATGAATTAAGATGTATGTTATCATCCCTAGAGAAACCACTAAGAAAATAACTTTAAAAACAAAATTTTTTTAAAAATCAACAAAATATTGCCTGCCAGTTAGGAAGCAGAGATTGACAGACCAGCAAAATAGCAAGATTCAACCATGTGCTGACTGGAAGAAGTATATTTGAACTACAAAAAACACATATTGTTTAAAAAGAAAAGGATGGAAAATATATACAATGCAAACACTAGATATAACAAAAGCTTCTGTTACTATATTAATATCAGACAAAATAGACCATAGTATTACCAATTCTCTCACTTAGTGGTAGCAACCCAGGCATCAAAGGAGGTGAGACCTGCATTTGAGTCCTGCTCAACCTCAGACACTGGGGAGGAGGTGGGGATAAAACAGCTATAGTCTACTAAATGCTACATAAAGTATCTCTAATCCTCACAAAATTCTATAAAATCAATAATATTGTCCCCATTTTTCCCACTGTAACAGGCTAATAGACACACAATTAATTATAGTAATAGTAATTATTATTATTGCTGTTTGTTCAATAAATTCTTATTATGTGCAAAGCACTATCCTAGGCATTAGGAAAACAATGATAACTAAAACAAAGTCCCTAATTATATAAAGTTTATTTCCAATGGGATGGGAAAAAATAGAGTAAACATACTCAGATAGTGGGAAGTACAATGTATCGCTTTAGAGTGATAGGATGGAATGATTGTGGTAGGTAACTCAGACTGAGGAAGTGGCATTGAGGATAAAATCTAAATTACAAAAAGAGACAGCCATGGAGATGGGGAAGACTGGTAGTTTGGGTAGAGGAGTAAATATGCAAGGCTCTATAAACCAGAGTAAGACATCTCTGTGTTATTCCATGTGATAAGAGATGACTGGAGGGTCTCAAGTCAGTTAAAGGACATTCTCACTCCAGAGAAAATAGAGTACAGGGCAGCAAGGGATTACTTGGGAGTCATTAGGGCACTCCGGGAGAGGTGGCAGTGCTTAAAATAGGGTGGTGGCAGGTTAGGTGGAGAGAAGTGGACAAAATCGGGATGGATTTTGGAGATAGAGCTAATCTGGTGTTAAACTGGATTTACAATGGGGGAAAAGAAAGAGAGGAATCCAGGATGAGACTCCCAGACTTGGAGCTTGAACAACTGGATGCATAGGGTGCCATCTACCATGAGGAGAAAGATGGAGAGGAATAGAATTGCTTGGAGCAATGAGAGAGAGCTAGGAGGACTGGAATCAGGGACTTGCTTTCTCTCCATTAGGTCTGAAAAGTTATCAGACTTCTTAAGCTACTTACTAAGTCTAGACAACAGTGCAAAGATAACCAAAACAGAGTAGGGGAGAAGAATGGGTACATCAGAATTCAAGATGAACCGTGAAGCAGTTTTTACAAAGATAACATGACAGTATGAGAGAGAGGATACAACATGTGGGCAAGCTTAGGCCTCTGGAAAGGCTTCATGCAGTAGGGAGGCTATGAGTTAAAATTCAAAGGATGGATAGGCTTGAACAGGCATCATTGGAGTGTGGATAGATTCTAGACAGAGAGGAAAAACTTAAACTAAGGTTCTTTAAAAGTGAGCCATGCTCAAGGAAGGTTGAACAGACAACGGTCATTAAGATTCCATGTATGTTAAGGGAGGATGATGGAAGACCCTGGAAAAGTAGGTTAGAGTCCAATTATGAGAGACTTCGAGGCAGGCTGGGGTGATGCATTTTATTCTATGGCCTACAGTGGATGGGGAGAGAGAGAGACTTTCAAAGCAGGGAGGTGACTTGCTTAGAGATATTCATTAAGGTCACTCTGGCAACAGTGTTTGAAAAGTGGTGGTGATGGATAGCAGAAAGGGGGATAAGGAGGAAGCCAGTTCAGAGATTATCCTAGTCTAGATGAGGGGTAAGGTAAACCTGAAGGAAAGCATTAGGAATGAAATGAGGGGACAGATGAGGCAGTATGGAGACTTACAGATAGGGTTTGGCGATTGATTAGAAAAGAAGTCCAAGATAACTCTGAGACTGAGCATAATGTCTGGGAGAATCATGGTGCCATGAACCAAGATAAGGGACCAGGAAGAGAAACAGGCTAGGGGAGAGAATGGAGAGCAAAGGGAACGATGCGTTTGATTTTAATCATGTTTATTTGGATGTACCTATGCGACATTAGTTTCCAGAAAGAAATGATCCATCAGTGGGTGGACATTTCGGCCCATGCTCAGGAAATAGGTCTAACATCAAAGTGAAAACTTGGGAGTCCTTGACACCAGTAATAATAGCTCGTTGTGTATTTGGAGTTGAGTTAAATCCTTTGCATAATTATCTTATTCCCTTCTCCATAATAGCCCCAAGAAGAGTAGATGTCATTATTCCCATTTTACAAATGAGGAAGTTGAAAGTTTAGGGAAGCTAAAACACTTACTAAAAGTTACATACAATTAAATGATAAGGTCAAGATTTGAACTCACACACCAGTGTTGCCCTACTTGGTAAAACTTGGCAAAGGGGGCTCTGGGTCTCACAGGTGCCCTCACTGACTCTGCTCAAATGTCCACAGAAATTCAGGACCAAGGGGACCTCATTCACCTAGCTCACAAATAATGGTGACTAAAGTCCAGAGGGGGGATTGATTTACCCAAGGTCACGATGAAGTTCCAGCAGGCTTTCTCACTACACTGTGGATAAAACCTGAACTCCAGTTTCTGCATGCTCTGGCTTCTCCATCTCTCCAACCTCATTATTTCACTCTCCCTCACAAGACAAGCACACTCCCAACCCAGTGCTTCTGCATTTGCTGTTCCCTCTGCTCTTCTTTGTATATTTCCACGGCTCTGTCCTTCTATCAGCAGGTCCCAGATCTGATATCACCTCCTCCAAAACTTGTGCTCAGACAAGCCAACCCATCATAATCCCCTCCTATCCATTTGCAGTCATTGTACACGGTTCGATTTTCTTCCTGGAGGTCATGGCTCTCTCACGGCACCTTATTTACCTATTTGATAGTTAATATCCAGTCTCCACCTGCCAGAATATACAGTAGCATTGACTGTATCCCCAGAACTTGGAACAGAATTTAGCAGAGTGAGTGCTGAAAGGTGAAGTGAGAAAGGCAGGAGAAGGGAACTTCCCATGGGGCAGGAGGGCGTTAGTCCAGTGCCTTTATTAAGGGAGGACCAGACCAGGCCTACTTTGAGCCCCAGCTTCCTCCACCATGACACTTGTACCCCATGGACCAAATGAGAGTCATGGTGTAGGGAAAGTTGTGGGCTCACTTCTAGAATAAAGAGAGTAAGATCATGCCAGCCACCACAGCCAGGCCTGGCCATCTGGGAGCTCAACACCACTGCCACATGTGTCTCTGAGTCCATCTTCCTCCATCCCACTCTGTCCTATTTCCTCCTTCTTCTGCTCCTTTAATGCCCACGCCCCCATCGCATGGGCCACCCTTACCCTGCCCCTTATCTGCCTCCTCTCCTCCATCACCCCAGAGGGCTTCTTCCTTTCATCTCCCCCACCCCCTTATCTTACCTTTGCCCCCAAGCCCACCCATCTGTGCTTCAGTTCGGCTCCCAGCCCCTTATCAGATGTCGCTCTCTCCATCACTGCCTCCTTATCTGCTCATCCTCTCACCCACACGCAATGTTATTTTTTGTCTTCTTGATAGAGGCCCACAGTAAACAACAGACACTCAGAGACTTGCATTCCAGGCTCTGATGGACAGGCCGGGGGAGTGAGTGGCAGGCCTTCAGACTCGGGGGGAGGGCTTTTCTGGGAACACAACCCCTGGCTTTACACAAAAACCAGGATGCAGGCTTTGGAATCAGTCTGGATAAGAATCCTGCCTCTGGAGCTTGAACCATTTTTTGTCATGTACTGGGAGATGCTGGGAACATAGCTTCAGCCTCCCTGAGCTATATCTGTAAAACAAGCTTAAGAGTCCCTCCCTCCAGGGATCAAGGACAGTGCTTGGTAAAGGCTGGCCACATTCTGGAGACTCTGTGCTCATTTTTCCCTTCTACAGGTATACAAGGTACCTGTATCAACTCCTATAATTGTTTGATTCCTGTGTAGCTGTGTAACTCCTAGTGATCTTAGAGGCTGTAGTTATTGACATCTATATTCTACAGATGATGGGACTGAGATGGAGAGAGGTTGACTGACTTGCCTGAGGTTACAAAGTCTCCCGAAGTTGACCTTGAGGGGATCCCACCCTTCCACATAGTGAAGCAGCTCTCAATACTATAGAAGGAACCTCTCAGCACCTTCACCTGGCAATTGTCTGCCATGATTCTAAATTCCTAAGCCAAATGAAGCCAGTGACAGCCTTCCCCTCCCCTGGGGACATCTGCTTGGTTCCCAGGACAAAAGGTGAAGGCAAGAACTGAGTTTTCTCTAAAGAAATGGGAGGGTCCAACTTCTTCCATTAGAACCTCAGGAAATGACTTCAGCAGCCCAGCTTGGCCAGTTTTCTGGTGTTAATCATTTTCTCACACCCAAGAGCGCCTTCTCCCCACCTCCTGAGCCCTACTCTTCCTGACTATAATTAGGGATGTCACCCGGGTGTTGCTGTGGAAAGCAACACCAAGAGCCCTTCACACACCTGCTCGGGAGGCAGCAGTGGCCCAGCTCTGAGCTCAGCACAGAACCAGCTGCTGCCAGCCTTCCCAGCAGGGACAACAGGCTCGCAGAAGGTGTGGGTGTCATGGCGCCGCATAATAAAGCAGGAACAAGCAGCTGGAGCTGGTGATCACACTTCTGGGGCCTGTCTCTAGCTGCTGGAGAGAAAGGGTCTTTAGGGACCACCTACTCCAGCCAGCCACCTTACTTTTTGGAAGAGGTAACAGGCCCAGAGAGGGGAAATGCCTCATCCAGAATCACACAGGACTAGCTCACTGCTAGCATGAGAACCCAGGGTTTCTACCTCCCCAGCCAATGTTCTCTACTCCCTGCCCCCACTGACATTTAGGATAGTAGTTTTTAAACAGGCTGATTTTGCTACTCAGGCAACATTTGGCAACATTAGGAGACATTTTTGGTTATCTCAACTAGAGAGGAGGGGAGGAGGGATAGGATACAGCAAAAGCTTTTACAATATGCACGGCAACCCCCAACAGCAAAACTTACGCGATCCACAATGTGCACAGTGCCAAGGTCAAGAAACCCTGGTTTAGAAGCACTACCACAGGGGTGTGACTACCAGTCCCATCAAATGCCATTTTACGAATGTTCAAGACGTCTTTGAAAATTACTGGGTTTGGACTACAAAATTGTAACAGCACACTGGCACTAAGGGCTCCCATGTGGCCCAATGACTCCTAAGGAAGATCATTCCTGGCATTTCCCTACTCCTGTGACCCTACCTCCATATAGCAAATCCCACTCATCCTTGAGGGCCAGTCCAGAGTCACCACCTCCAGGAAGGAATCCCTGGTTTCTCCTGCCGAGAGTCATCTCTCCAGAGAAAATAATTAACACCAGAAAACTGGCCAAGTGGGGCTGCTGACCCCCAGCAGCACTTTAGCAGTTCTTCTGACACTGAGAAGAGCCCACTTTGTGTTAGAGTTACAAGTTAGTACAATTCAATGTCAACCTTGTGGGCTCTGGAGTCCAAAGCCCTGGCTACCCACTTCCCAGTTGTGCGACTCTAGGCAGGTTACTTAACTACTCCAAGCCTAGATTGCTTTATTTGTAAAATGGGAGTGAGGGTGGTAATAGACCTGCCTCACAGAATTGTTGTGAGCACATTATGTAATCCATGTAAAGCACTTAACACAATCTCTAACACATGGTTACTGCGCAGTGAAAGTTAATGATCATAATAATTGCATATGAATTAATCATGCCCCTAACTACACCATGGTCTCTGTCAAGTAAAGACTCCATAGCCCCACCCTACTGCCACTTTGCCTAACACATGACCCTGCAAATTACAGTATTTTTTATTGTTGTTCAAGTACAGTTGTCTCCATGTTCCCACCACCACTTTCCCCTGCCCCACCCTTGATTCTACCCATGTTTGGCTTTGTCTATGGGTCCTTTATACCTGTTCCTTGATGAACTGTCAAAAGCAATGTTACTTCAGCCTCCTAGATCATGGTCATACCTATGACACGTGATGTCCTTCCTTTCTCAGTGCCCTTAAGAATCTGCCATGACTCTCTCTCTCTCTCTCTCTCTCTCTCTCTCTCTCTCTCTCACACACACACACACACACACACACTCACACACACACACAAGGACACATTCTGGTGCATCTCCCACCTTGTCTGATCTCTGTGACACAGTCTTCTGAGAATTCCTAGGCAGAACCTACAGCAAGGTTCCTCACCATCATCACTATTGACACTTTGGGCTAGGTAATCCTATGTTGTGGGGGATGGCCTTGTGCATTGTAAGATGTTTAGCAACATCTCTGGCCTCTACCCACTAAATGTCATTAGCATTAAAAACAAAATAACTATTAGGACAATAAAAAATTGTCTCCAAACGTTGTGAAATGTCTCTGTGGGGGCAAAACTTCCCCCATTTAAGAACCTCTAGTTTTGGCCATACATTCTCAGTGGGGGTTATGTCACCCCCAAGAAAGCAAAAATTGGTTCTTAGGGGACAAAAGAAATCTTGTTCTTTTTATGCATAAAACACAGATATACATATAGTACACAAACAAATATGCAGTGTGTTTGTGATAATACAATTCATAAAGAAGGAAAATTAGGAAGGAAAAACAATCTACTAATGTTCCTGGAAAAACAATAAAAAAAAACTGAGAAACACTAGTCTAGGCAACTCATCCTTTGTAAAGTGTCATCAGTTGAATAAAGCCATATGTTGTTCACATATAATAATAATAATAAATCTTCCAAGGGCTGTGCTAAGCCCTGTGTTCATTCACTAAGGGAAGTCAGTGTTTCCGGAGCCACAGTTTATAGGTGAGAGCTCTGGGGCCTGGAAGTGACCTTGGACAAGACCTGTATCACACGGACGTGAAGACAGAGCCAGGACTCCAAGGCAGGTCTGGCGGACCCCAAAGAGCTCCTGCTCACTTACCACCATCCGTTGGACCCAGGCATGGAGGCTTTCCCACTCACTCACTTACACCCGAGACTTTTCCTGAGACCACACTGTGGTTTTCAGGACTTTTAGATGATAATAATGGACTGATAATTATGGACTGACTACTCTCAGCTAGGTACCTGTATTAACTCATATCCTCCTCCTCCTAGAAACCCTGTAAGTAGATTCTGTTACTGTTGACTTTCTATAGATGAGGGCATGGAGACTCAGAGAGGCTGGTGTGACTTATCCAAGGTCATACCACCCATAGGCAGAGCTGAGACTTGAACCCTGGCAAGGTGGATCCAGAGCCCACAGCATGGCCACACAACTAAGGACTTCCTTCCATCCCCATACCTTCTGCACAGGCACTCAAGGATCCAAAGGACTTTAGAATTTCTTGAAATAATGTTGGTCCATTGTAGCCCCTGACTGCCAATGGTGGTAAGGGTCTATGCCCTGTTTGTCCACCCACACTCTGGTCAGGAAGACTGGGCCAGAAGGTGGGAGGAAATGTAGAAAGGAAGGCTGAACAGATGGGAGGAAAAAAGAAGGAGAAAAAATGAGGGGGAGGGGCGAGGAGGAGGGTGGTGTGGAATGAAGGGAAGAGAAGATACAAGAAAGGAAGCTGGGACTAGGAGCAGGAGCTCAGACGCTGGGGAGGAGAGGGGAGGAGGGAGCAGTAAGGCTGATCTATTTTTATGAACCTGAGTGCTGCTGATTTGCATGTTTAGCATCTCTTTGCATATTGAGGTCAGAAGGTCCAAACTCCTCATGTGAGAAGGAACAGGAATTCATTAGTGCAGCCTTCTGGAAGGCTCTTCAAGCACACTTGCCAGGCTCTTCCCTAATGAAGGGAAAGGGAAGGGAGGAGGAGATCTAATCCATCATCCTGCAAGAGTATCCCATGTGCTGAAGGAGGGGTCTCTGCACCCTGAGTGAGCTCCTGCAGGTCACCCATACTGCTTCCACTCACTGCATCTCCCTTGGCAGGTGAGGCCTCAGTTTCCACCTTCACAAAAGGAAAGGAAGTGGGCAGGGAGTTCTGGAAGCCTGATCAAGTTAAGTAAGTGACTCCATGAGCTAATTCATAGAAAGAGCTTGTACCTTAGAAGAAAAAGGAGCCCAAAGAAGATGTAGCAAAGTGATTGACAAGGCATCTCAAATGCCATACCTTTGTCCTGAATCTTTGGTGCTAATAGGAAAAGGAGGGAAAGAAGGGAAGGAGGGAGAGAGAGAGGGAGAGAGGGGACGGAAAAGGAAGACTGGCTTCCAAACTAACTTATGCTTGTCACTTGGATTATCCTCAGGCTGCCCAATGAGGTAGATAAACAAAGAATCCCAATTTGTAGATGAGAAAACTGAGGCTTGACTCGTCTGTTACTTGTCCACAGTATGAGGGCAGACCTGTGACTTGAGCCCAGAATTCTCTGAGTCCATGCAGTATACTCCTAACTATTACACTATCCTGACCCAACAAACACCGGCCACCAAGGAGAGTTCAGGCACATGAGATGGGAGCCAAACCCACATTGCCTCTCTCTCTCTCTCTCTCTCTCTCTGTTTCTCCACCTTCTCTCCGCTGGTGCATCTGCTCCATTAGCTCAGCACAGACCAGTTTTGGGAGTCATTTAGGGCTCATCTGTGCCCCCAAACCTTTGGCTTACAGGCCCTTTTGATTTGTCACAACAGGACCTCTGATCCCAGTGCTATGTGACCTCCTATTTAGAGTCCCACCGCCACCTGATTGCGTTCCAGTGTCAATCAGTTCCAATGCTCCACAGACAGGATCCTGCATGCCCAACCCAGCCTCTGGACTCGCTCCCCTTGGAAGGCCTCTGAGAGGTCCACACCTGCTCCACCTACATGTGTCCTGGAGAAACAAGGACAGGGAGTACAAACAGGAAAATGAGGTGCCAGGGGTTTACCATGAGGGGTAGAGGGCATAGTTGTGGCAAGCAGTGATCAGCTTCTCCAAGAGGTCACTTTCAAAGATAGTGGCCTTTGCTCAGGGCAGCCTATGCTAAAAGGGGATTACAGTGTCTGAGCTCAAGCTGAGCTGAAGGGGAGAATAAGCAGCAAAGACAAAAAAAGATCTTCAACCAAAAGAATTGGTGACTGCCCATATGGGAAGACAGGAAGAATGCTCCAGAGCTCTTGCTGGAAAATATCTCCTCTGCCTGCCTGCCTAGTGTCTGGAGATCTACCATTAAAGATTCCTGTGGATCCTTGGACAAGTCATGTAACCTCCCTCTGCATGAGAAGCATAAAAGGCAGCCCTAGACATTTTGCCCTACTGGGTGGCTAGAAAGGGTTATTAGGTGATTGTGGGCATGCATGTGAGTGTTGGAGCAGAAGCAGCTGGTTTTCTCCCCAGTATCCACTTTCCCCTTCTCCTATAAACAGATGTCTTATCTGGGCACATGGCCACCTAGCTAAAAACCAGCTTGCCCAATCTTCCTTGCAGCTAGCTGTGGATGAAGGCCAATCCGAAGCATGCAGAAGCATAGTCAGGCCCTTGGAGGGAAAAAGTAAGCTCTGCCTTCTCTCTACTCCTGCTCACTGGAAGGCTCCATGGGGAAGAGGAGCTGAATCAGCCATCTCAGCCACAAGATGGGACACGCGTGTTAAGGAAGGCAGAACAGCAAGACAGAAAGTGCCAGATCCCAAGGGTTATAGGGCTATTCTCTCAGCCCTGATTGCTGATGTGCACACTGTTACATGGGTGGGACAGAAATTCCTTTTTGCCAGCCAACATTACTTGGCTCTTAACATGTCAGTCAATGTCTTTCTTGACTTCAGTTAAAGGTGCCCCTTTGTGCCCATTCCTGTGCCAGTTGGGAAGCACAGTCTGGTGCCCTTCGTGGAGCGTGCACAGCAGGACCTGGGCCAGGGAGCCTGAGCACAGCTCTGACCCCCAGCTACCTCTGCTGGGGGACTTTATTTTCTGATCCCAAATCAGAACACACAGTCTGACAAAGGATTTGACAGCCTCTCTGGGTAACAGGAAGCATTCTAGGAGATACAGTCTGGATGATAAAATGTCAGTATTTATGGGAAGTTTCAAACAAGGACAAGAACACTAGGAATCTTAGATACTGAGTTACACTCAAAAACCCAGGATGCACAAAGTTCTGTTTCAGAGAATCCTGTACTCACAATCCCAACCAACCTTTCTCTTTACCTTTCACTCCACCACCTAATATATTTAAGGTATTAAGTTTACAACCTGTAATGCAAATGAATCAAAGTCAAAAGTACCCCCAAGGGAAAGGCTAGGCTGCAGGAACCCCAGCTTAGACTTGGCCACGAGTTGTCCAGCTCAGTCCTCAATGGTAGGTTCTCCAACCATCTCCACACCCCCATCAAAGACTAACTATTTAAATCCCCAGGGAAGGAGTGTCTTTTTGGCTGGGGTCAGATATATGTCCACCCTTGGCTTTCCCTAAGAGTGGGGAAGGGGGTACCTGGACATCCTTGGCTTCCCTAAGAAAGAAGGTGAACCCTGGGAATCGCTAGCCCATCAAATCCCATACACATGCTGATGGAGAGTTACTGTCCCATGAAGATCTGGGGCATGGTCTTGGGAAAAGCAGTGGGTACCTAGTAGCCAAGAAGTCAAGAAATGGAAAGAAGCCCTCTGGATCCCCCCCCACCCCTTCAAGTAATAAAAGTAAAACTAGAGAAGAAAAATGAAACCCCAGAGAGAAGCTCTGGAGCCAAGGGAACTGCCTTTCCCACAGAGATATCATCACCAGTGGCATAATTTGATTTTCTAGCAAGGCCTGTGATTCAGCAAATAAGAAGGAGCTGGCATTGTTAGGAGCACAGGTCACAGGAGATCATCATCAGGGTCTGAGCTCATCACCATCCTCTGAAGGAGAGCCTTGCAAGAAGGGCCTGCGGCAAATTCCCAGATATCAGAGCCAAGGCAAGGAAAGGTCTGTTAAGGGAACAGAACGGGGTAGAGTGGTCTGTTTTAGCTCTTTTTCCACACTTCACACTCTCTGGCAAGATTCCATGGTGCCCCCTCTTCCACCTGGACTTAGTAACGTATCTCCAGAAATGTCATTTATCTTACTACACACCCGAATGCCACTCAGTGGTCTCTGCAGACAGAGGGCCCATGTTTTCTGTCGTACCATCTGGCCACTTGCTATGCTTCTCAGTAATGCCTCCTAAAAATACCCTTCTCCAGTATACCTTGTGAATTTAACAGAATAAAGAGGAAAATCAAAGTTAATCTGCTCAGATCGGCTTTCCATCAAGGGAGACTTCTGTAACATGCAATAGAGTGGGAAAGCAGAAACTTTAGAGACAGACAGATTTGGATTCAAATTATTATAAGTATTGTTATAATTATAGCTAAGATGTATTATGACCATGTGCTGGCCACTGTTCCAGTCACTCTATATGGACTATCTCACTTAATCTTTTCAACAACACTTGAGTTCAGTAGCAATATTATTCTCATTTCACAAATAAGGAAACTGACACATGAGTGATTTGAACAAGAAAACAGCAGAGTTGGTCTGATTCCAGAACCAAACTGGCAACCCCTCTGAAAAATTGCCTCTGAGTGAATGTTAATGCCTTCCCATCTCTCAAATTCTCAGTTCGGACAGAATCGGACATGAGACAACTGGACAGGTAGGGAGAGGAAGGAAAATGCAACTTGAGAGGACAAAAGGATGGGAAACCCACAGCCTAGTTTTCCTGAGGGCAGTCGGACCACATGCAGCATGTGAACAGGGGGCAGTTCGAGAGGCCACTGGCATTCATGGAGAGCCTGGGAAGCAGAAGACACTTCTCCGAACTACACAGCTCTCAGCACCAGGGAGGCAAGTTGTCAAGGAAATCAGGAAAGCTTCCTACTCCAGAATACAAAGAAAGAAGGAAGGAAGGGAGAGAGAGTGGGTAGAAAGAAGAGGAAGGAAGGGAGGGAGGGAGAGGTAAAAGGAGTGGGAACAAGAGAGGGGGAGGGAGAGAGGGAAGGAAAGAAGAAAATTAATAAATATATGATAGCTAGCTAGATGATGATGATGATGATAGATAAATATGATATGATATAATATGATATGATATGATATGATACGATATATGATAACTGACGCCCTGACACATGTGGCTCAGTTGGTGGGTATCATCCCACAAACTGAAAGGTCACTGGTTCGATTCCCAGTCAGGGCACAGGCTTGGGTTGTGGTTTGTCCCTGGTCAAGACATGTATGAAAGGCAACTGATCAATGTTTCTCTCTCACATCGATGTTTCTCTCCCTCTCTTTATCCCTCCCTTCCCATATCTCTAAAAAAGATTAAATCTTTTTAAAAAGTAAATAACAATAATAAAATGATTAGCTAAATAGATAATTAATATTATAGATAATAGATGGCAGATAGTTAATAAATAAATGATAATTAGATAGATGATTAATAAATAATGATAGATAATATATTATATTATACTAAATCATAATATATGACTTATTATACTAAATAAGTGATAGCTAGATAGATAATTAATAAATAAATGATGATGATAATAGATAGGTAAATAGATATAGATATTGGACCAACATGCTGTGTTAGATGCTTAGTCACAGAGACACACCCATCTGTGAGGAGGCAAGCATGTGGATGGCGTGGGCTGGTATAGTATTAGCAGGTACAAGACCCCTAGGAGAGTGTGGGCTGAGACTGTTGATATACCTGCCCTACACAAGGTGACCTCTGAAACTTGGTCTGGGCTGAGCCTTCTGACAGGTACATGGCTGACTCCAGCCAAGAGGGCTTAAGCTAGTGTGAGATTCAACCTTCCTGCCCTTATCACTTCTGTGCTCAGGTGGGGCTCCAATCACCTCATCATTGCTATCATCATGTGCATTCACTGAGCCTTTCCTTTGTGCATGATTCAAAGTGCCTTACATCTGTTTTTCATTCAACTGTCACAATAACCACATGCAGGAGTATATCATTTTAGTCTTGGGCTGCAGGTAATCCATTGCCTATTTCACTGTCTCTCTCTCCCTACCATAGCATCCTTTGAGGGACATGTTTCAGAAAGGGAAGGTAAAAAAATGGTCCTACCTCCTTCAGACTTTAATGAAATGAGAAAGAAACTTTTATTGTGTTGAGCCACTGAGGACTAAGAATTAACTTGATATTGCAGCTTTGCCTGACTTATACACTACTCAAAAACTCCTAGGTTAGTTATTAGAATAGACTTAATGCATATAAAGGATTTCTCATCTTTTTTAAGAAGATCTCAGTGAATATTTGATGAACAAAAGATAATAAGTTGCTTACAGGTAGGTTTGGAAGATTAAATACGGTAAGGGTTAAATGACTACCTGGTACACAGGGCTGTCGGTGAGCTTTTAGTAAATATGAATTGCCTCGCTACCAATCTGTACCACGACCATTGCTACTTCTATTACTACTTTAAAGAAGGCAGACACAGCACTCTCTAAGACTATAATGCTGGTCGGAAAGAAGAAAATCCACCTACAGTGAAACCAACCTCCTGGGAGCTGCTGGACTCTGATAGTGAGCTCTGTGGGTCTTAGAGTGAATATGAAAGTTAATAAACAAACAGTGTGACTAAACAGCTTCCAGAAGTAGAAAGAGAGTCAGAGAGGTTATGACTTCATTCATTGGGTTCCCTTCCTTCTTGTTTCTCCATTATTCTGGGTCCAAATGATTAGTTGGCTATAAATCTGAATTTATTGTTCAGTACATTGACTGAAAGACCCTCCTTTTACCCTGTGAGTTTGATACCTTCTTTTTTTCCTTGACTTAACACTCTGTAGTGATGGACCAGGGCAGCCAAAGTACACGTTGAAAATTCCTTTCATATTCTTATTGATTCGAGGGATTTGTAGTCTTGTTGCCTGACGTGTAGTAAGCTCTCTGGAAATGCCAGCTATTGTTAATATCGCTCTTGGATGACGGAGCACTGACGCTGGTTCCCAGAGGACTTGTCTTACAGACGCTGGCACTCACTGCCCCGGCACAAACATCCACTCAGCTCCTGTTCATAACAGCACAGAGCTGGGGCTGGAAGTGCTTCATGTTTGCAAAGGGCTTTATTGGTTTTTTAAAGAATTATACAATAACCTCAGACTCTCAGATTTGGAAAGGAGCTTAAAGGTCATCTTGCCTTCCCCCACCCCCACCTGGGGTTCAACTCTGCTTTTCACCATTTCTACTGTGGGTTCCTTTAGCTTCACCTGAATACCCAAAGGGCCTACCTGACAAATCTTGCTGCCATAAAAGTTTCCCTTATGTTTGCCTGATTTTCTCTGCGGTAGCCCCTGACCTGGCCAGTACACCTGCCCAGCCCCTTTAATGCCCCAATAACTGTTCATCCAATTCACTCAGCAGACAGTTATTGAGCCCTACCCTGCACCTGGCCTGACTGCTTACTGTGACCTCCAGCAAGTCATTCACCCTCTCTGAGCTTCAAAGCCTCCTCTGTAAATTCACAGTAATAATATGGCCTAATTCACTAAGTAATTGAGAGGGTTAAAAAAGACAACACATGCAGGGTCCAAATCACAGAGCCTGACACACAGCAAGTGGTCAAAAAACATTAGTTTCCTTTGCCACGTAGTAGGGAAAACAGCAGTTGACTCAGTATTTCTAAGTCTGATAAGCACTGCAAGAGAAAGGATGGGGTGCTACAGAAACACTGGGTGGATGTGAATTGATTATCTCGTGTGAAGAGAAATGCAGCTGGCTATCAGAGGACCCTCAGAAAGGCCTGGGAGACCAAGCTGAGGAAGCCACAGCAGAGAGCTCAGTGAGTCCCCCTTTGAAAGGTACCAAGCACACACAGTGGGAGAGCTGTTCACGGGGGTGGCAGTAGATTCGGGTTCGTGGCAGCAGAACTAGGAGAATTGAGAGCAGCTTGGGATTCAGTGCAAAGCGTGACCCAGAAACAGGACGTGATGGTGCCTGGAACCTACCATGTGGCACAAAGCAGACCTAGCAGTTTAAAGGAACTAGGCAGAACAAGCACAGCAAAAAACAGATGGGTCACTTTAGAGCCCCCTGGCAAAAAAGTGCACACAGGCATCCAGCACAGCCGAGGGAGGCATGACAATGCAGGAGGTAGGAACGAGGCCCCCCGGGTGCATTGCAAAGTGGGCTCCTGCTTCTGAACCACTGCCTCCCTTCCTGCTTATGGAGGAGAAAGCTGGGGGAGGGGGCGTTGGGGACAGAAGGAGTGACAGACATCAGTCCCTCTTCACCTCACCACATGGCCCAGCCTCACTGTGATGTCAGACCAGTCAAATGGAGCACATGCTTTGTTGTTGCTGCTGTTCCTGTTTTTATTGTTGCTGTTGTAATTGTTTGCTGTTATTGCTGTTGCTATTATTATTGGTGCTGTTGCTGCTATTGTTTTTGCTGTTCTTATTATTGTTGAGGCTGTTGTTTTTGTTGTTGCTACTGTTCTTGCTGTTGCTGCTGATGTTGTGGCTGTTGTTGCTGTTGTTATTGTTATTGGTGCTGTTGCTGCTATTGTTTTTGCTGTTCTTATTATTGTTGAGGCTGTTGTTTTTGTTATTGCTGCTGTTCTTGCTGTTGCTGCTGATGTTGTGGCTGTTGTTGCTGTTGTTATTGTTATTGGTGCTGTTGCTGCTATTGTTTTTGCTGTTCTTATTATTGTTGAGGCTGTTGTTTTTGTTGTTGCTGCTGTTCTTGCTGTTGCTGCTGATGTTGTGGCTGTTGTTGCTGTTGTTATTTTGTTGTTGTTGTTGCCTGATTACATCTTCTCTCGTTGCATCTTCTTTCTGAGCAGAGCCCAGGAGGAAGGCTGTCTCCTCCCTGTGCCTGTTGCCTTCCTGCTGCTTCATTGATCACGCTCCGTGTTTTCAGGCTGTGGCTGGGATGTGACCACAGAGGCTGGCGGCCCTGCAGTGGGTGGGGGCAGCTCCTCCTCTGAGTCACAGAGGATATCCCCCACCCCCGCTTAATCGTCAAAAAACAGAAAACACCAGTCTCCCTGGGAGCTGGAGAAAAATCCTGCTAAATCCTGTTTTAAGTAGTTTGGTAGTTTATTTTTCTGTTTGGATTTTGTTTTTATGATCAGGAGGAAAAATTATTTTTCTCTTTAAAAGGCTAAATTGTTAAGGAGAAGTGCCCTGCCCCCATCAGCAGCAAGGACCCCGTAGAGGGGCTGCAGAAGGGGGAGTAATGGAGAAAGTCTGTCCATTGGGTCACATTGACTATAAGCTGACACTGCTTTTCAGTTGACAGCTCTATTCAACCTTCAGGCGCAGGGCCAGGCCCCAGTGAGCCAGCTCCAGTGACAGACACTGACAGTCTCCATCAGGTGACCGGCATGGCTCACTGCCTCCACCAACAGAGCAGGGTCCTGGGAACAGCCACAACCTGAGCGTGATTCTCAACTCCAGTATGAATATTCTGTGTGACCTTCAGGGAGTCATGCCACCTCTCTGAGCCTCAGCTTTCTCATCTGCAAAGTGGAGCCAAAATTAACCTGATAGGATTCCAGGGAAAACTAAATGAGGTAAACATATATTAAAAAGCTGACCACAGTGCTGAACCCATCGCAAGCACTCCACACTAGCAACTATTAAAATCTCTAACCATCATGAACATGAGGTTGGCTGCACAGAGCTGGTGCCTCCTAAAGGAAACTCGGGGCCCAGGTATGTGTCACTCTCTGCAGGGTGCGGACTCGGCTCCTAGAATTCTGGGGGGGATCACTTTGGGGGAAAATGACAAAAGATTCAGCTTCATCTCTCACCATGTTATTAATCCCTTAGGTTTAAGACTCCTCTCTCAGATCACTTCTTGTTCCCTTATCACAACAATATCAGAGGTTGGTCAAGCCACCCAAATAGGTGGGTTGCAGAGTGTTGGTCTGGCAGCTGCCCTTGCTTCCTGAGGGAGCAGAGGACGTGAGGACCAAAGCCTCATGGTGTGTGTGACGGGGTGGGTGGGGGAGTCCCTGCCAATGTTCTTAAAGACCCAGTGGAGAGAGCACACAGCATCTCAGCTGACATTTGCTAACAGAGCTAAATTGAGAAGTGTCACCTTCTCCAGCAAGGTCAAAAAACTCATGCCTGTTAACCTGGAGAGGTGGGAATTACAGGCAGCAAACAAAATCACGCTGCCACTTGGGAAGCTGCCAACTGCTACAATCAGGGTAAAAATAATTGGAAAAGTAAGCCGTGTGTGAATCAGATGCTCTGGCACGGAGTGGAGGCAAGGAACGCTGTTCTCTAGTTCTGTTCTTCCCGAGCTCCCTCCTGCCCGGGCTTCTAGGACATGGTAGTTGCCTAGGGCTCTTCTGGTGGCCAGCCAGCCTTGTCCCCTACCCTGGCTTCTCATTCCCTTCCCATGCTCTAGGGCTTTGTCCTTGGTGCCCTGCTTCTCCCCTCTGATACTATATTCCCTAGAGGGTTTGTCCTTCCTCGACCTCAACTCCCCCCACTCCCCAGCCTCACAGATGCGACTCACCAACCTGGAACCTCTAACCCAGAGCCCTCAAGCTTCCCATGGCACATGGGCCACCTTTTCTTGGACACTCCTGAGTAAGCCATTCATTCACTGGTTTATCTCATTGACAGATAGTTAGTATTCATTACATGCCAGGCACTGGACCAGTTGCTAGGTCTAGAGAAGTAAAACACATCCTGTTTGACATTCCATTGCAAAGAAAAAAAAATTTGAAGGAAAATTTTAACAATTAAAAATTGTGAAAAATGTTATAAAGAATATAACATGGCCCAACGTGGACAAAATCAAGGGTTGCGAGAGGGGAAAAAATCTACTTTTTGTAAGGACCACCACGAGCTGATAGCGTTGATGTTGACTTGAGGGTGAGCAGGAGCCAGGTGTGCAAAGAGCAGGAAGAGATCATTCCAGAAAAATGGGCTGGATAAAGGCTCTCCACAATTTCTTTACAAAATAATTTGATTTGTGTGGAGTGCAAGAAATGGAGCATCTCCAATTTGCTGATTATCAAGCAGAAGTTAAAAGCAGCCCCAACTGGTGTGGCTCAGTGGATTAGGCATCATTCTGCAAACCAAAAGTTTGCTGGTTCGATTACTAGTCAGGGCATATTCCTGAGTTGTGGGCCAGGTCCCTGACTGGGGGCTTGCAAGGGACTACCAATCAATGTTTCTCTCCCTCTCTTTCTCCCTCCCTTCTCCTCTCTCTAAAAACAAATAAATGAAATCTTTAAAAAAAAAAGAAAAAGTTAAAAGCAGACAGATAGCAGGACTGTGACAAAAGAAAAAAAACATATGCTTCAGCCAGACGTCCAAATAATTGCCTAAATTGTCCCACCCTGACATTTATCACCAGCCCTTCCCTTGGAGGTATGTAAGTCGGAAAATAATGAGAAGAAAGTTATTTTGTAATTACCCAGCATGAATTATGACTCTGAGAGGCTATTTCCAGGGTGCTTCAGTGTAATTTAGTTGGGCATTATCGGAGCCTAATTCAGTGTAGCATTACCGGTGCAGAGAAGCTCTGGAACCAGACTCAAAAGAACGGGATTCTCATCCTGGCGTTCCTAGCCCTCTAAGTGAGGGTGCTAACCCTGCTAATTCAACAGCCTTCTCTGTGGTATGGGAGTAATAATTCTGCTTTACTTACTTCCCAGGAGAATTGGAAGAATCAAATAAGGCAATGAATGTAGAAATGCTTTGCAAGCTGTAAAGCACTGTTCACAGAAGGGCTCATTCTTCATGCCTTTTGCTGATGTTGAAGAACCATCTTTTGGTTGTAGCTGACAAAAAAAAACCTAACTCAAACTGGTTTAAGGAAGAAAATGCACTGGACACAACAACAAAAGGACTAGGGTTAACCACCTTTTAGGTACAGTTTGATTCCATCTGTACCAAGATCTCTTTTCACCTCTCTCATCGTCTCTTCCCCATATTGAATTTCTTCATAGGTTCTTCATGGTGGTTGACACTGCTCTTGACCTGCAACCTCCCAGGTTCAAATCCGCAAGAAAGAAAGAATGCCTCTCTCTCAGTAATTCAAAGGAAGTCCTGAAGCTAATTCTCACTGACCCTAATCAGGTTATGTGACCATACCCACACTGACCACTGTACCCAGGGAGTGAGAAGCCTTGAGGAACCATGTCTGAGTCACATGCTCAACTCTCAAGCAAGAAGCACATGAACTAAATATGGGGGAAAGATGGATTCCTAGAGAAACCAAGAAAAGGATGAAAGGAAGTTGGACAGTGAAATAGCAGATGTCCACTCCACCCCCATATCCTAAATCCCTTCACACGAAACTCCCAGGCCAGTCTTCAGTGACTTGGGTCCAGTGGTAACTGAAGACTCAAGTGACTATAGACTTCAGAATGGAACCCAACCTGCTTAAGAACCAAGTCCTATAGAAACTCCTAGTGTTGAGCCTTCTATGTCCAACCTATTTCCGAGCATCTTGTGTTCCTGTTCAGGTCTGGTTTGTTTCTTCCCATCCTAGGCTAGGTCCCTCCAGGAAGCAGTGGCCACCTCCAAGAACCTGTATTGTGAGTTTTATTCCTTTCTCCTTCGGGTTGTGATTTCATCCATTAATCAACAAGTCTCCATCCTTTCTAACCTTGGCTTCTGTCCTGCTCCACAGCATTTGTTTGTTTGTTTGTTTGTTTGTTTGTTTGTTTGTTGCAGGTATCAGGGCATATAAAAGATTCATGGAGCACCAAGACATGCTAACTGCTTGGGGAACTTGGGAGATGATTGGAGGGTTGCAGCAGGGAGGAAGGGGTGATGCGGAAAGCTTCCCATGGGAGAATTGAACTGAGTCTTAACTAATAACTAAGAATGTGCTAGAACAAGAGGAAAGAAGGTCATTCCAGGCATGACTCTTTGCACCCAAAACTATTTTCAAAATAAAGAAAGAAAAAAAGAAAAGAAAATCTTTTCTCAACCCAGAAGTTGCAAACCAATGGCCCACAGGCAGATCAGGCTGACAGATGTGTTATATTTGGCTCACACAGCATTTTGTGGAATTGAAATTAGTTGCCAACATTTCAAAATGGTGAGATTTTTACATAAGGATCTGGTTTTCTAGCTGCTCTTAAAAATCTCAGGACCTCTGGCAACCCTGGACGTTAGTGCTCATTGGGGCAACAACCCACCGAGTTAAGTAGCAGCTACCTTCTTGAGACAGGGGAGGGTCCACATGATCTACTGACCTCCTTGTTCTCATTTGCCATCACCTGGCCCCTGTTGGCTTTGAGTTTGTGACCCTGTCTCAACCCAAACACTTAACTCTTTACTCTTCCAATCATCTCCCACTATCATCATATTAATTTATATCATACTGCATCATACATCCAATACCATTTCTTACCAAACGATTTAATCTGTTAACATTACTCCCTTACACCAGTGATTCTCCAAATCAACAGAACAAAGTCTGAACACCCAATGCAAACTAAGTTTACCTCGACCGCCCCCTCTACATTATCGGCAAACTTCCAAGCCCTAAAGCCCTATACTCTGCTTGTCATTTTCTAATTCCATCCTTTCCCATGACTGCACACTCTTAACACATGTTGTCCCTCCCAGCTGCTCTCCACTGGTCAAATTTCCCTGGGTCTTCAATGGCCAGTTGCGAGGTCACTTCCCCTATACACACTGCCCTGACTCTTCCAGGTAAAACCCCCCCTCACCTCAGCAGCTTGTGTTTCTACCTTGGCTTCAGCACCTGCCATGTTTCTCTCTAATTATCTGTTTACACGCCTGCCTCCTCCACACCCACCAGTCTGAGATCCTTGAAAGCAGAAACTGTGACTGATTCATCATTGTACATTCAGTGTTGTCTGCATTCCTTGGCAGATATCAGATACTCAATAAATTCTTGTTAAATGAGTGAAGAAAGGAACAAACACACCGGGAAGAAATTGGCATGTGTTCATGGAATGTTACACCTCAGCAATTGTAATGAAAGAAATCCTTTCCATTGAAGAGTTTCTGTCTACGCTAAGCACAGTGAAGCCTTCCCTTCTCTGGATCCTTGTAAAAACTGTGGTTTACGATAGACCCTAGGTGAGATAAATCCTAGAATAAGCTGTCCCTCTCTCACTCAGGTCCAGGCACACTTGGCCTACTTGTGCCTTGAAGACACCAAGCACCCTCCTGCCTCAGGTCCCTTGAACTTTCAATTTCTTCTGCCTGGAATTCTCTTCTTTGTATTTACAGGGCCCTTACTCTATTCAGGTAAGAGATCATATTTAACCTTATCAGAAATCTGTCCCTGATCAATAAAGCAAAACCGTAAAAGTGTCCCTCACTCCTTGTTACTCCTTTGCTCTGCTTTGAGAAAGAACTGTAGGAACCAGGACATTAGGGACCAGAGAGAACCAAGATTTGATGTCACCAACACTCTCTCCTCTCTCCTCCTCGTTACTCATATTTGCTTGTTCTACTTGGATACATCCTTTTCTTTCTCCACATTAAGGAACAGTCATGAACTACATCCTTCAAGCTCATCCCAGTGAGAATAATCTCAAAGACACTATCTCATTTGCATGGTTTGTGTCACATACCTGTAAGCCATGACCACAGTGGGAGGATGTGTGTTCTTATTGGTCAGGTCTGGGTCTTGGTCAAGATTGTCTCTGAAGGGGTCTTTGTGATTTGGTTCATCCTCTAACCTGTCACTGTGACCAGAGGAAGAAATACTCACCTTCTCACACCTGGGCACATGCAGACTTGGAGCTAGGAGTGGAATGAGCTCCGTCTGAATCATCTAGTTAAGAATGGGAGAATGGAAAATCAAGGTGCAACTGCTCCCAAGACAGAGGAGACGAGTGAACACTGGCAGACAGGTGTCAGACAGGTGTCAGACATGCGGTTATGGCTTCTCACAGTTCCCAAAGCACTTTCTCCCACCCTTTACTCCACTGAATCTTCAAGCCAGTGCTGTGCAATTGCCCAGGCATAATACCCCCAGGGTGATATTCAAAATATTGAACAACCAGCATGACATGGGCACTGGCCAAGCAAAATGGACATGTCATCTCAGGTTGTTATAACAAGACACCATAGACTAGGTGAGTTATAAACAAAAGAAATTTACTTCTCACAGTTCTGCAGGCTGGAAGTCTGAGATGAGGGTGCCAGCATGGCTGGGTTCTGGTAAGGACCCTCTTCTGGGGTGCAGACTGATTAACTTCTCATCATATCCTCGCACAGCAGAGAAAGTGCTAGCTAGCTCTCTGGCCTCTTCTTGTCAGAGGACTAATCCCATTCATGATAATTCTACCTTTCAAGTCCCAATTACCTCCCAAAGCCACATCTCCAAATACCATCATAATGGGGGTTCTAATTTCAACATATGAATTAGGGGGGCAGTGACATAGATATGCAGTCCATAACAGGACCCAGCTATGAACCACTGGATAGCCACCCTGCTGAATAACAGTGAAACACTAGTCTGATTCTCCTCATTTTACAAGTGAAGATACTGAAGCCAAAAGAGATGTTTAGGCTGTGTCCAGGCAGAAGGTGAGTCAATGGCAAGAGCTTGGGACCCCTGACACAACCTCTAGTCATCTTTTCACTGTGCTAAACTATTCCGTTTGTCCTCAACCATCGTGGAGGTGAAGTAAGGCAGAATCGAGGGAACGGGAGAAGAGTTGCTATTACCGTCCCATTCGCTTGGCGGAAGAAGCCAGCCTGCTGTAGCACACAAGAAGGGTTGCTTAGTGGGTGTCACAAAAACCTGGAAAGCAGTACCTGCCAGACGGCAGGGAGAGAGAGCAGCCAATGAGATGAGAGCTTGCAACCAATGGGATGGCTGATGCCAGGAGGGCTGCAGCTATTCTGGGACGCAAGCAGTAGCTGCTCCATCACCCTGGCGCTGGTGGTCTCCACTCTCCCAGGGTAGGTGGGAGACCCTCACCTTCTCTCCAGCTCCTTATTGGTGTAGAGTCTGAGACCTGAGACTTCAGAACCAGTCAGGCCAAAGGAAATCAGCCCCTTATAGAAAAGAATGATTAAATATCATCTCACATTATGATGATGCTTAGTCACTGTCCTTAACAGAACTCTGCAGTCACCCAATCTACTCAGAACTCATGTGGTCAAAATGCCCCATGTTCTCAGATTAAAAAAAGAAAAGACTGAGGGAATATGACTTGCCTCAAGGTCCCACAGCAAATTTGAAGGAGAATGGAGCATTGCCTGATTTCTCAGTTCAGGAATCCTTCACCCAGGCTGCCTAAGATCAAGAGGTCATCCAAGTCTCATTCTTGGGATTATCAAACTTCCACTTCATGGAGCCAACTGAGCTTGACCTCCATGCCCCTCATTCTTCCATTAAGGGCCACGCTATTGCTACAGGTGTGAATTCCTGCTACAGTGCCTCTCCCATGACCTCATGTGCTGTACTGAGGGTTTTGCAATGCAAGCTTGGGTCCCACTCTCTCTTCTGGATTCAGAGCCTGAGCCAGCCCAAAGCATCCAGCCCCATTTCCACTCTCCATACCAAAAGCACCTCCCAGGCAGAAAAACCTCAGCCCCAGATGGCTTTCCTGGAAAGAGAAAACCAAAAGAATGAGCAAGAAAGAAATTTCTTCTTTTCTACTCCTATCAAGATTCAACATTCTTTCCACTGCCCCCACCTTTCCATCTGGGTAGATGATGACGAGTATTTCATGCAGCCATCATGCCCTCCACATTGGGTCACAAGTTCTGGATATACTAGGTATACCAGAGCCAGAACTAGGCTCTGTCATTGACTAGGTATGAAACCTGGGCACTTTACTTCACCTGCCTGCTATCTCACCTGTAAAATGGGAGTATAAGTGGTATCAGCCTCAAAGGACTGGGAGGCTTTAATGACATCAAGGATTTGGCTCTATATCAGAGGTAGAAGTGACCCTCAGTGTTTTTCAGTGGTGGGATGATGACAGTGTCCCCACAAACTGGGAGGAAGGGGACTGTCACTGCTACTTTCCCTGCTCCTCTCAGCCTATCCCAAGCCCTGCTTCTGCCAGGAGGCCTTCTCTGATTACTCTCATCTCTCCATCAGTTTCTCTTCTCAGATCCTCCATTCTCAAGCCAGCTTAGTGCTGAATTAAATTCCATGTCTAATTATTCTGAGTTAGTGGTAGTCTTGTTTCTTCATCTGAAATGTTAAATTTCTGTCAGGGAAGACCAATGGGTTTTTTCCCCCTGGCAATGCAAAAACCAAAGCCAATCATGTAGAAGTCCTGGGAAAGTTAGCAGTTAGGTGAGTGAACAGATGATTGGTTGCTTTCTTGGAAATAGAGTAAAACCATCTGTACCTGCTTCACCTTTGGCTCCTCTGATCAGTAAGGCTTTAACATCCCAGGGCACATTCATCAGATCTTGGAGCCAGACCTAGAAATCTGTCAAGTGAGGCAGCCCCAGCATGTCTTGTTTATTACCAAAGGAGAGAAGACTAATATCACATGTATAGAGAACTCAACGGTTTATGAAACGGTCTTAGCAATTCACTGAGCAAGGAAGCAGCTTCTTCCATTTCTACAGAAGGATGCCAAAGCTGAGAAGGATTGGGGGCTTAACCCATGCTCACACAGCTGACAAGGAGCATGCAGGGATGTGGGCACCATACTGCTGGCCCTAGGTCTTGTGCTTCACCCTCTCCACCAGCTGCCACATGGGGAGGCCACGGGAACATTGCTCCTTTCTGGCCACAAGTGGACTGGGCGATCTCTTCCCCTTAACCAAGCCGGAATTCCCAATGGCTGCTGCGTTCAGTGTATGTGTCCCTAATGCCAACTCCACTGGAATATTTAAGGAAACCCAACACAATTGGAAAAGGTCATTCCTATGACAGACCTCAGGGACACTGTGGCTCTCCAAGCTTTCCCAGTCTCTGTGCGCCGAGGCCTGGAGTAGACCCAGGCAAGGGAAGTTGTGCCTGGGAAGTCACATCCTCCCATAGCCACTCACGAAAATGATAAGCCTCTGCTTTACTTACAGATTCCACAGGAATGTTCTGTCTTGACCCTGTGTGGGGATTGTTATCCCCATTTAACAGAGAGGGAAGGCTGAGGTTCACAAAGACAATGTCAGCTTGGGCTTTGGAAGGAGAATGACCAAGCTGAAGTTCTTCCTCTGCCATTTACAAGTGGTGGGACTTTGAGCAAGTCACTTAATTTCTCTGCTCCTTAATTTCAAAAATGTGGGACTAGCATACTTACATCTCAGATGAATTCAAGGTTTTTAAAACATTGCATATATAAAGCATTGAACATAAAGTGTTTAATGATTAATGGTCATAAATTCTTCCACCTACTGAGTTACCTCTACAAATCACCTAATTGTGATTTCTAAAAAAGGGAAAACAAACATCCCCCCACTATGGGGCTGCCATAAGAACTCAATGAGACAACCCATATAAAGCACCTAACCCAGTGCCTGCATACAAAGCAGGTGCTCAGTAAATGCTAGCTATGCACATTGCCATCCCAAGGGGCAGAGAGCCAGAAAATGACAAAGCAGCCCCTGGGCAAGGGTGAAAATGGTGAGGAACATATGAAATCAGCAATGGTGGCCTTGCTGGCATAGGCAGGAATAAACCACTCCAGCTGTGGCAGTTTTTCTATACTTGAAACAAGGGATAGATGGTGCACCTTTTTTTGTGTGGACAGGTGAGACAGAGCAAGAAGGCACAGGTCACAAAGGTGGTCACTCCAGAGTATTTCTAGGCAAAACCTCACTTGGGGAGACTTATTGGGTATCATCCTATAAGTAGGTCTTGTGGGGCCTGGAAAGAAAGCCCGCAGCTCTTCCCAGTCCCTGCCTCTCCTCTCTTCTTCCTTAGACACTGCTGCTCTCCTTTTCCAGGAAATCCCAGGGCAGGATCTGGGCTGCCTCCCACCATCCTCTTCCCAGAATTCTAAGAATGCCTGGGAGAAGGCGGCTGCCCTGAACGAATGTGTCAGAGGGATGATTCAGAGTCAGATGCTGGTAATAAGCATTGCTCTGTGGTTCGGCTATGGAGTCCACGGCCCGCAAAGCGCATCTGGACAGCATCAAAATCACAAATGGAAGAATCTTAGAAGGACTCAGCCCCAGCAGGCACCCACAAAGCAAGGAATATGTAGAGAACCAGACAGGGGGAGGGGATGATCTTCAAAGATAATGACTTTGTATTAATGATTTTTTTAATGTTTCTCTACACAGCTAGAGAAGAGGGAGAGGTAGGACATCAAGGAAGAGTCCAAGGAAATTTCTAAGTAGAGCATTTTCTAAAAGTAATGGCCAGAACAGTGTACTTTATCAAATCAGTTGGAAATAACCGGATACTTTTATTAGTCATTATTGCAGCATGGTGTTTAGAAGCTTATTACATACATCTTATTGTCCTCTCAATTCATATTCAGAGCACTCAGGAGAAATAATGTTTTCCTTATGGTTGCCTCTTGGTTCATTAAAATCGTATTTTATAGAATGAAGCTAGTTATGTCACCTGAGAGACACAAGACTTATAAAAACATCTAAGGAGTAAAACACCACAAAATGTAAACAATAAATAGCTTGTAAAAGCAGTAAATTATTATGGCGTACATTGTATATAAAACTTAGTTGTATTCTACTTCTTAGGACAGGGTCTGGGATACACATAGTAGGTGCTCGGTAATGATACGTATTATATCAATTTGTAAGAAGTATAGCATTTCTTAATATATTTTGCATGGATTATTTCAAATCATTTATATCTAAATCCATTTTTCCATTGAATTTCTTTCCTTTCTTTCGGATTTTTTAAAATCATTTTTGCTCAAAGAAATCTGTCGTCAGATTGTGTATCTGACAAAAAGCTCTCTCAGTGCTAATGACCTTCTCCATTTCCTCAACACGCAGAAAGATACCTTCTCTCCACAGCTGGGTAAATGTGCTATTTTGCTCTCTTCCTGATTCTTATTTTGTTATTTTTTTGTTTCTCTCTTTAGTTCTTTGGACCATTTGGAATTTTTTCAACGTATAAAAATGAAGTATAGTTCTAAGGTCTCAATAACATTTCTTACACTAAGATTACTTTCAACATTGTGGTTCTGTTTCCCATTTTTCATTTCCTCTTTTCTGCTGGTGAGAATCGCTTTCTCAAAGTGGTTCCCATGATCATGTTTCAAAACACAAATACTGAGAAATGCCATTGACTGATTTTCAGTTCACGATATATTTGTTTCATGTTTTAGTTAGGGATATCCACTACCATTACTTTTAAGCATTTTCATCACCGTCACCTTTATTAACATCATTCGTGCATCCTGCCCATTTTCTTCATGATGGCTTTCCCTAAGTTGTCCGGATTCTGTTAAGTACTTCATCAAATTATCATAATGTAGAAAGCAGAGTCATCTTTTATTTTTCAAACATTCCCAGCAACCAGAGAGATTAGCTTTCTATTTCTTCCTGTATCTTCATTTTACTGAGGTTTCATACTTTTCCCTGATCAAATTTCTTATGTGGTAGATTAAATTAATTCTTATGTATTTAAAGGTTTTCTACATCAGTACAACTAATTTATCATGTACATCAAGAAATCATAGTAATGAAAATGATTTTTCAATTCATTTGTAGTCTCTAACTCTTAGATTAATTTCTGTGCATTTTCCCAGTAGAGTAAATTCTTGACATTTATGATTGAATGGTCACGGTTTCAATAACTTGCAAGAGACTCCAAAAGGCCATGATATGCTATAATTTATCATTTTTCTGGGGCTCAGAATTTAATCACTCCAGCTGCAAGGCTATTGTGTAGGAGAAAGTCGTATTGCTAAGGAGAGTGGACAGCCACACAGCATTAAGGGCAATGCAGGATCCCACCCTTTCGCAACCCTTTCCCTTAGAGAGGCACTGTGAACATTTGCACATTAAAACCTCAGAGAAGTCTCACAATAAATGTTTCACTTTGCTTAACTTAATGTTTCTCAAACTCATTTGAGAATAAACATGTTTCTCACAGCACACTGGGTACCATAAGACACCAGTTTGAGAAACAATGACTTAGTAGTTAATTTATAGAATGATTATGGATTAAAAAATCACATAAAAGATTTATGCTTCCACTTAAACTCACTTTCACAGAACACATTATATGCAATGATAATGTTCTTGAATAGGGGGTCTTCTGGAGTTTTTGAGACTTATCTTGCACAAGATACATTCAAGTCATCTGCAAATATGACATTTCTCTTTCTTTAGGTCCCACTTCTGTGCAATTGTTTTCCTTGCTACATAACTATTTCAGCAATTTTATACTTTGCCATTTTATTTTACTTCATTTGCTCATTTAGCAAACACATCTGTAGTGCTCACTGTATACTATTTTAAGTGCTTTATTAATAACTCACATAACTTAAAACAACCTCATGAATTAGATGCCCTTATTATTATTACCCCAAATATATAAGTCAGAACACTGCGGTTCAAATGGTGATGAGGTATGCTTGCCTAAACCCTATTTTTTTAGGAAACTGCCACAAATATTTTCCTTTAGTCATATTATTGTTTCTAATTATAAATATAAAGTTTATATTACATAAAGAAAGAAAATCTTTATTCCTTTTTATTTGTTTTAATGTTTCTTTAGTCAACATTAAAATTGAAATATGCTAATTACCTTTCTTAGCCTCTATTGAGATAATTATGCTTTCTTCCATTTCTCAGTTAATATTAATAAGGAAGGTATCATGCTAGCTTTGCTTTCCAGAAGCCAACAGTCCTTGTTTATACTAGATTACTTGTTTTAATGTATTGTTGTATTTTCTGCATTGAGATTAAGATTTTATTTCTAAGCTCATAGGTGAGTTGGACAGCTGTTCCCTTCTTTATGACCAGGGGTATGGCCCTGGGTGGTGTGGCTCAGTTGCTTGGGCCTTGTCCTGCAAACCAAAAGGTCCCTGGTTTGATTCCCAGTCTCACACTGATGTTTCTCTCCCTCCTTTTTTCCCTCCCTTCCTCTCTCTTTAGAATCATTTTTTTTTAATTTTAAGATGAGGAGTGTGAATCATATTACCTGAACTGATGCAACATATAAATATTAATGCAGTGGCTCCTCTGGTACTCTGTGCTAGACACCATGGAACACGAAAGATTCAAACAGAGCAGGATATGAGAGAGAACAGTGGGAAAGGAAGCAGACCTTCTATGGCCACATAGGAAAAAAGAGAAGACAATGATTCTGAGAATTGTTTAAGTGCCCAGAATCTGTGAAACTAAACCCTCATTTTCTATTACTTCATTTCAGTTTCACCCAAAGACCTAGGGTACTGCTTCAGTAGAAGAGGCCCCAGATCAACTGAGTGAACACACAGGGCAAAGTCTGCATCCATCTGCCTGGGGGCTATATGCCCACCATGTAGCCAAGCACCAGGCACATAGTAAGTTCTCAATAAATAATAATTTTTTTAAAGACATAAACCAGCTCTTGGACCAAACCAACTGGTCAAGTTGGTAATCAAAATGCAGGGCAGTTACAAACTTGTTCAATGTGTCACCAAGACAAGAGGCGCTGCAAAGATTTCACCCTCATCTGAAGTTAGTCTGGGGTAGAAGGAAGCTTGGGAAGATGGGAACAGGACAGCAGACACAGTCCCTGGGGTCTGGAGAAAGACAACACGACCACAAGGTTTTCTGACGGCTTCCACTGCCCCAGAGACAGAGCTGAGTGTCTCTATAGCTCCAGGGACCTGGACCTGGTAGTTGGTGCTTTGCAGCCCCAAAACCCTCAGATCTTGTGGGGCTCAGGACTTAGGGACAAGTATGGAACACAGAAAAGGTCTCCCACTCCCATAATTGTACTTGGAAAGCCCTGAGCACATCCAGTCACCTGGTACCTGATGACTAAAACACATTCAGACTCAGGGAAACAGATGTTACACATGGACTGAATAGATATGTCACATCGAGTGAGCAAACTTGTCACATCCACTTCCCATTTTTCTTTCCATCTTTATTCATGTCTTCATGGTCTTCCCCCTTCTCTCCACCTTCCCCCCACCCCCTACTAAGTCCCATTCTCCATTCCAAGCCCTCTTTACTTTCCCTTCTGGGTCTGATGCCCCCCTCCAACTCAGATTCCACTGGGCCCCCTCTGCCCTCTCTCCCTGCCTGCTCCTCTTCCCCTGCCCTTGTCCTGCTCTGTCAACCCCCCATCTCCCCTTATTCCCCTTGCCCTAGGATCTGCGGGTGGCTGCGAATTCTACAACTGCTTCCTTCTCTCTCATCTTGGTGGGGTCCATAGCCTGCGCTCCTGTTGCTCAGAGATGTGGAGGCAGTTGCTAAGAGACAGTGAAACGTCAGTACCTGGCCCTCGAAGAAAAAAAAAAGGGAGTGAAAAAGGAAGAGAGGAGGGGGAGAGAGGGAGGGAAAGGGGAGGGAGGGGAAGCCACAAACCCCAGCAGCCTCAGCACCAAGCTGAGTTTCTGGAAGAAGCATTCAGATTCTGTGAACTTTCTTCTCAACATCCTCCCTCGGATTCCCCTTTCAAGTAAAAGAAAGGGACAAAGGAAGGGGATGAGCTCTGGGACAGCTCGGGGACCAGCAAAGGGACCACAGGACGGGAAACCACCGAGGATGCTGCCTGGGGATCCAGGAGCCATGGAGGAGGAGAGGCTGGGGGAGGGGACTAGCTGAGGAGGCGATCTGTTCTCCTGAAGCAGCAAGCGGGGATTCCAGCATGAGGGAGGGAGCCCCGTGTCTGCCGCAGATTGATGGCTGTGCCCTTGGAACAGAGTAAGTGGGCTCCTGAGGGCCTGTGGGAGTACAGGCGGAGACTTTGGGGTTCAGAAAAATGAGTCTGGAACGAGGGGAGCTGGGGGGATTTCCCAGTGGGCGGGATCGAGGCTGGAATCAGTGGGAAGAAAGCAGTGCCAGACGAGGGGATGCTGGATGCGGGGAGGACAAGTGAGGACAGCAGGTGGGCACCGGAGAATCCAGGGGCCAGGGAGGCTGCATGGTGGGTGGCAGGGTGAGCCATCGCGCGTGTCATCGGGCTCTGTCTCTCTGCCTGACCAAGTGTGGGTGTGGGCTCAAGCTGGGGGACTGAGGGGAGAGTGGAGTGCTTGTGGGAAAGGATGCTGGATTAGGGGTGTGCACTGGGGGTGAAAGATGGTGGGACAGACTGGGAGGAGGCTCCGCCAGAGTGCGTGTACAGAAGAAAGCTGGAGAGAAAATTGGCGAGCTGTGAGCGCAGGGCAGGGTGAATGTGTTGGAGTCACAGGAGAAGAACAATGTGTGTATGAGAGAGGGAGGGGAGAGACAGAGAGAGAGGGCGAGGGAGCGCTAAGAGGGTCTGAAATAGGTTCGCAATCTGCCTGAGTGTGTATGTATTTTTTTTCTTTGAGAGTTGTTCAAGGGTGGGGTGTTTGGTGCTGACAGGGGTGGGGCTGCGAGGAGAATAAGAAAATGCATCCAGCCCAGGACAGACACTTTGGAGGATGGCTGAAGTTAGGGGCCCGCAAGGTTAGTAGATGACAACCATGTGAGGTGGGGTCCTGAGCCCGCCATTGCCATGCCTGAGAGACAGCACGCAGAGAACTTTGCGAGTGGTGACAGAGGGGAGAGGATGAAGAACCTAGAAGAGGGGACCGTGGGAAGGAGGGGGCACTGTATTTCTCTGCCTGAGGGCTTTCCTTGTTGACAGAAAGAACTCTGCCTCTGCCTGCTGAACACAAAGCCGGCTAAGAAAAGCGCTGCCTTGGGAAGTCACCAAAGCTCCAGGCTACCCCCCATCCTGCACCTCCAGGACACATGACTCTTTCCAGGCTCAGCAGTCCAAACAATGGGTGTCACTTGGGGTCCTCCCTTCTCTGGAGATTTCAATAGACATTAGGCTGAAGACTAGGCTTCCAGGAGGCCCATGGAGATCCACTTGACCCCGGGCACCCTGCCCAAAACACCCACCCCACGACCCCCTTGGACTCGAGCCCACTGGGCCACCAAAAGAATCGCCTCTGAGATCTTGAATGCTGGAGACCCAGGTGCAGCTCTGGCCTCCTAATCGTTAATCCCAGACTTGGGGCAGGGTTTAGGGTTTTTAGAAGGGCCAGGACCTTTAAAAGATACCTTTCATGTCCCCCATGCACCCCCTCACCTCTCAGACAGAGTACAGAGAGGAAGCCTCCCATGGTCATGGGTTCGAGGGGCACAAAAGATCTGCAGGGACCCTTCCAGGACCTGCTGACAGCTGGTCCAACCGCATCCTTGCCTCCCTCTCTTCTCAAGTTTTGATCATCTTTGCTGACCCTGGGGGACCTCAAGTGGGTTGATTGTCCCCAGGCTCCAAAGGGGACTCCCTGTGGCTCTCACCTAGGGAGCCCTCTGGCACTAAGAGGCTCTCCCAGGAAAGACTTGAGCCATGACACCACATGCTCAGAAGCCCCACCCTCCAGGGCTCAAGGCCCTGGTGTAACGGCCTTCCTGTGCCACTCACTCCTGATTCCATGGACACAGCCCCAGTCCCAATGGACTCCCTTCAGCACTGCCCTTGCCAGCTGCCTAAGATGGGTGACACCTGGTCCCAGCTGCCCTGGCCCGGGCCCCCACACCCAGCCTTGCTGCTGGTCTCCCTCCTCTTGGCAGCTGGGGTGATTCACTCAGATGCCGGCACCAGCTGCCCTGTCCTTTGCACGTGCCATAACCAGGTGGTAGATTGCAGCAGCCAACGGCTATTCTCCGTGCCCCCAGACCTGCCCATGGACATGCGCAACCTCAGCCTGGCCCACAACCGCATCACCGCCGTGCCCCCCGGCTATCTCACATGCTACATGGAGCTCCGGGTGCTGGATTTGCGCAACAACTCCTTGATCGGGCTGCCCCCGGGCCTCTTCCTCCATGCCAAGCGCTTGGCACACCTGGATCTGAGCTACAACAACCTGAGCCACGTGCCGGCCGACATGTTCCAGGAAGCCCACGGCCTGGTGCACATCGACCTGAGCCACAACCCGTGGCTGCGCAGGGTGCACCCACAGGCCTTCCAGGGGCTTATGCAGCTCCGAGACCTGGACCTCAGCTACGGGGGCCTGGCCTTCCTTAGCCTTGAGGCCCTTGAGGGCCTACCAGGGCTGGTGACCCTGCAGATCGGCGGCAACCCCTGGGTATGCGGCTGCACCATGGAGCCTCTGCTGAAGTGGCTGCGGAACCGAATCCAGCGCTGCACGTCAGGTAAGGGAGCGGGCAGGACTGGCAGGCCGTGGGGGAACGTGTGCTGGCCTCAGTGAAAGCAAAGCCTCCAAAGAAGAGAGGGGGGCTTAGAGATCTTGAATGCCTACTGTGTGCCCTGATCTGTGCTCCCTTCTCTGTACTCAGCTCTTTCACTCCACAAGTACTTGTCAGTCCTCAAGTTGCAATGCTAGGTGCGGGGCACCAATTCATTAATAAAACAGGTGCCACCCTTGCCTCTGTGGCATTTATGACCTAATGAGGCAGGCAGACAGTAAACAAGGAAGAAGAGCTAATTATAGACAGTGTTTATTGAGCCTTCTCATGACCCCAGAACTTGGCATGCATGATCTCATTGGTTGTCCATTTCTATTATCCCCATTTTGCAGGTGAAGACACTGAGATTTAGAACCATGAAAAGAGTAGCCCAGAATCACTCATTTGGAAACTGACAGAGCCATGGATAAAATCCAAGTGTATATGACTTCTAAGCCCTGTTCTACTCTATCAGACTGCTTAAGTGTTTTGAGTGCTGGCAGAACTCTTGCAGATATACAAATGGCTAACGCCATTTCTTTTCATACTTACTATCTATCATGCTCTATTCTAAGCATATTACATATTTTAGCTCATCTCATCCTCACATGAACCCTGATGAGGCCTTCCCACTCTACACAGGGGGAAACTGAGACACAGAGAGGTTCAGTAACTTGCCTGAAATCCCAGCACTGCTACATGTTGGAGTCAGGAATCGAACCCTTGCACTCTGGCTGGCCTCCGGCTATATCCTGAAGAGTCATGTTCTAGGCTGACAGGGAGAGTCAGGGCCTGCGTTCTGGGCTAGCCAAAGGGCCTCTGCAGCATTCTGTCAGGTTTGAGCACAGGATGAAGAGTTGAGAGGAGAAACCGAGACGTGACAGTTTAACCAGCCAATCCCAACAGGGGGTAGATTGGAGACTGAGTGAGCCTGAATCACGCAGGGTTGATGGGCACTGGCCTCAGCTGCTGGTGGTGCTCAGTCCTGTTCCGCTGCAGCCCCCATCTCTAGCTCTCCTGTGTAGCTGCACTGAGCTGTGGCAGCAGGATGACAGGAATAGCTGAGGGCACTATCCCAGGGGCTTTCCCAGAGCCTGAGCCCAGAGTGTGTTCAGAAGTGATGATGAAGACGTAGGAGGGAGACAAGGACTGAGTGGGGAGCCCAGGAACAAAATAGCCTGGGGGAGGGCTGTGGGTCACGAATCCCGTGTTTCCACAGAGGTGTGGGAGGGTGTTTTCTAGGACCAAAATAACTGGGTTCTGAGATGGGACAATGGTAGCGGGCATAAGGGGGAGGCTGCCTGGAGCAATCTCCCCACCTGCCGAACCTTGGCAGGATGCATCTTCTCCCTTCTCTCCTGTGCACTAGGGACAGAAGGGGCACTCTGGGGCACTAAGCTTCCACCACACCTGGGCTCCTCCTTTTCTGGAATCTCTGAGGTCCCTACTGCCCTTCAGAAGAAGCTCACACTCTCAGCAAGTGGGAAGGAGATCCAAGATCCTATCACCACATCACTACATCCTCATGTCAGTACAGATGAAGGACCCAAGCTCCAGAGAGGGAAAGTGACTGTCCACAAACCAACAGTGAGAAGTCAAGTGTGCCACATCTAGAAACTGTGGTTCCTTGTTTCCCCACAGAACACACTTTGTGTCACACCACACTCCCAGATAGTCCCTCTTGGGGGTGAAGAACTTGTCAGTGTAGGTAGGATTAGACAATCTGCTTCCCTTTGTCTTTTTTTTTTTTTTTTTTTTGCCTCTTCTCCCTGTTTCAGATTCCCATTACTATCCACAATTTTTAGACAAATCCCAACACAGAGAAACAGAAGGGTGCCCTTGGGATATAACTTAAATTCAGGACTGGTCCCTTGACTTACCAGAGAGTTTTGTCAGCCCCCAGGCTCCCACTCTGCCCTCCAGTGGGGTCCTGCCACATGCCCTCAGAGCCTCCTCTGGTTGGTCCACACCAATTGCCCTTGGTGTCAACATACTCCCCAGCTTTGTATTGTCTCACCACCACCCCAGTCACGCCAACAGTAGACTTGGGAGTTCAGCATCTTTCAGTTCCAAGAGACGAGGCTCTTGATGGTCAACTCCAGATACAGTCTTGTCCTGGGCAGCATCTAGAGTACTGTGCATACAGCCTACAGGAACCTGTCAACCTAAGGTTGGAGACAGGTTGCAATCTTTTTCTGAACCTGACTCCCCATTTCTAAGGAGAATGATGCTCATTCATTTCCCAAAAGGGTCAATCCAATCCATCATTTTATTCTTTGCCCTCAAAAACTACAGAATGAGGAGAAAGCACTTTGTACCATATAATTTAGAAAACTTCATTTTGACTCACCTAGAAAATCAGGTTAGATTACCCTTCTTCTATGTCCCCTTTCTTCATGAAAGCCAGAAACGGGGAGAAAAGACTTGCCCAAGGGGAGAGCTTGATTAATCTGAGTGAAAGAATGGCAGAACTGCTACCTGCCTGCACTCTTACTCCCAAGGCAGAGTACAATGGAACCATCATCAGTCATCAAGCGTTTGTACACGTGACCCTGGAAAGATGAGGTAGGATCATAAATGATGGAGAGAACAGTAACCCACTGAAGGAGAAGATCCCTCCTGCAGAAGTTTGTGTGCAGAACATGACCCTCTCTGACCTGTCCAGAGAGGTCAAAGTAGGATAATAATAAAAACATATGCTTACACAGTACTTACTATATACCAAGAATATATAATTTATATATGTTAACTCACTGACTTTGCACTACAACCCTATGAGGTAGATATTATTATTATCTTCATTTTACAGATGAAAAAGTCAAGACACAAAGAGTTTAAATGACTTACCTTCAATCACACAACTAGGGAGGAATAGAGAGGGGATTTGAACCCAGGCTAATAGCTTTAGAACTTGTACTCTTAAACCTACACTTTGTGTATCTGGAAAAGCCACATGGGGTAGTAGAAAGACCCAATGCTTTAGAGTTGGACAGAGCTGTTTATTCACATATTCATTTAACAAACATTCATTGAAAATTTACATGGACAGAATATGGTTCTGATGCTAAGGATACTATGGGAAATGCTTATATTCAAGGTGGAGAAGATAGATAATTAACAGACTGTCAGACAGTGGTAAATACCGTGGAGAAAAATTAAGCAGAGTAGCTAAGATAGGAAATGCCTAGAGAAAGGTGAAGTGGCAGATACTATTATACATAGAATCATATAAGGGAAGGCCCACTAATAAGGTGCTATCTGAGCAAAATCCCAAAGGAAGTGAGGGACCAAGCTGTGCAGAGATCCAGAAGAGACACATCCTCACAAAGGGACAAACTCAAAGGCACCACCTCCCTACCCCAAAAGGAGACCCTGCTCAGGAGACAATGGACAATGACGAGGAGGTGTAAGTGGATGGGACAGAACAAGCAAGGTGCAGGATGAAAGAGTTGGGAAGAAGCCCTTGCACCCCCTGGTGAGGACCTTGACTTCCATTTTGTGAGAAGATAAACAGAGAGTGACATGACAAGACTTCATGTTTGAATGGATCCCTCAGCCAACTGTGTTGACATGGTTTAAGAGCAGAAGCCCAGAGACTAGTTGGAAGACTGCTGTAAGAGACAATGGTAGCCCATGAAAGCCCCATTTCCACCACTAGTAGTGGCTATTGGGCTTTAAGCAAGTCATTAAAATCTCCTAGCAGTGTTCTTCACAACCATAAAAATAGCTATAAAAACAATTGCCTTGGGGGCTGTTGAGGGGACTAAAGAAGGTAAGTAAAAATCATGGCACAAAAGAAACTAAACTTCCCCTGGGTTGGATAGGGGCTCTCCATTCCATTCTCTCTTCCCCAGGCACCTCACCCTCCCTGGATTCTGTGTTGCAGATTCTCAGCTGGCTGAATGCCGGGGTCCCCCTGAAGTTGAGGGTGCCCCACTCTTCTCCCTCACTGAGGAGAGCTTCAAGGCCTGCCACCTGACCCTGACCCTGGATGATTACCTCTTCATTGCGTTCGTGGGCTTCGTGGTCTCCATTGCATCTGTGGCCACCAACTTCCTCCTGGGCATCACAGCCAACTGCTGCCACCGTTGGAGCAAAGCCAGTGAGGAGGAAGAGATTTGATATGGGATTTCACATGGGTACCTGGCATCCCCCCGTGCCACCTGACATTGACCACCAGACACCCTCCCTGGCTGCCCACTCTGACCCCGTGGTGCCCTGGCCACCTCTTTTATGGCTCAAGCAATGTTGAGAAACTACTTTCGAGCAAGCTTCTACTATGGGCCAGGCACTGTGCTAGGAACAGAGTGTTAGACAAACCCACTGTGTCCTAACCCTCAAGGCACTTCCCTTTGATAGAGAAAGAGATTCAAAAACTATTTCCTTTAAGGTAATTGGTTGGCATTCTGAGTACATAGCAATGGAAGCTCAGAGGAGGAGTCATCAACTGTGCCTTGAAAAGTCCAAGAGAAGAACAAGAGTGGAGGTGATTTGCGAGCTGGGTCATCAAAAACCATCTGCTCTGTCAAGCTGACCAAGAAGGTTGAACATGCATGAATGCCTGAGGCCAGAATATGCATGATCTATTGAGAACTGTGGTGAACAATCCCTGTGACCTCAGACTACCAAAGGGGAGTGGCACGGGACCAAAACTTTCCCTCTGACACTCAATCTGTCAATGCTTGGGGCTGCCCACCATTGTCTCAGGAGGGTGAGAATGCCCCCATGCCAGGCCCCTTGGCCACCTCCTATCAGCAGCTAGCAGGTGAGACAACCTCCCAGTGACTGCCCCCCACACTAGATCACCAGCAGTAGACAGCTGGAGAGGTCCCAGCTAGCAAGCTGAGGACGGACACCTTCAGTGACCTTTCTCCCACCCCTGTCTTCTGCCTCTGACTCCAGCTTTGGCTTCAGATGAAGCAAGAGGCCCAGGAGTGGGGCAACAAGAGTCCTGGCACTCTGGGACTCCTAATCTTGTGACTGTTCTTGCCATGGTGTTCATGCCAAGGAGTGTCTCCAGGAAAGTGCACTTGGGCTGCATCCCTGTAGCATGACAGTATAGGACTAAAGGAAGAGAAGGCCACCGCTATGGTGATAATAGGAGAATTTGCTCTTTCTTCTAAGCAACTCACCCACTTTAAGCATAAGGGTGAGAGAGCTATTAATTACCAAGCTCTTGCCAGTGTCGGGCACTGTGATAAACTCTCTCCACAGACAATTTCATTTAATGCGCTTAAGAGCCTTTTGAGGTAAGCATTGTAGTTCCCATTTTACAGATGGGCGAGTGAGGCCCAGAGAGGCCAAGATCATATGCTACTTATAAGCAAAATAAGTCTGTGCTCTTTCAACTACTCCATTCAAGTAAAGGAACATCACAGTTCCCTCCAAAGTTACATAAATTCAAAGTCAAGTAGTGCTTATGAAGCTCCTAATAAGAGCCAGGCACTCTTTTTGGTACTTTTACTACTATTGACTCATTTATTTCAGTTTTCACAGCAACACTGCTTGGTGGTTTTTATTATTCCCATTTTACCGATGAAGTCATTGTAGGGAGCTGAGTATCTTATCTAAGGTTATCCAGATAAACTCTAGGAGGAAGGTGATAGGTAGCTCCATTCAGGGAAACCATGTCTAATCTATCAGTCAAAAATCAAGTGACTTCGTGTGCAAAACACAATTCTCATCATTGTTGTCATCTTCATTATCGGTGTCATGAGCTTCACCATTATCTTCCCTACGCTTACTCGTTCAGCACTGGACAGTTTGTGAAGTGCTTCTGCATCATTCTCCCTGGCTCTTCACAGCTCTGTGTGGCAAGCAAACCAAACATCATTACTCCTGTTTTACAGATAAAAAAAAATAATAGACTCAAGAGCAACTGTGACTTCCCTAAGAGGCAGGGTTGGCGCTCAACTCCAGCTCAGCTCTTTCCAGTGCTGTCCCAGGTGCTTGTGGAGGAGAATGCCTGGGAGGCTGGGTGTGGGGCCCTGAGACTCAGCAGCTGTGACCATCCTAGTACATTGGCTAAGTAAAGGGCGGGAAAAACCCAGCTGCTGTGCAGGTTTAGGTGTGCTCATGGTAAGGCAAATCACAGCCTCTGCAACTTAGAAGCAGCACAGACAACACCGGAATAGCAGTCACCTGCCTTGCAATGTGTAAATAATGCATTAGAACTGGTGGCCATCTGAAAAATAAGATAGTTGAGAAATAGGAGAGAAAGCTGTGTTAACCTCTTCTACTAAAGCCCTGCTGTGTTGTGTTGTAAGAAATACAAAGGACTTCAGGGAGCTGTGGGCGAGGACCTCTGCACAATAGGGGAAGACTTAAGGCGCAGGCCAACATGTTGCCAAGGCTGGCGGGGATATGAATTCAAACAGGGCTTCCTAACTTGCCCCAGCTCCAGCAGGCTTGCATCATCCCATTCTCCTGGCAGGCCTGAAAGAATGAAGGAGAAACATATCATCTTCCAAGAAGTCTTCCTTTACTCATGCTCCCTGAACTAGTCAACCAAAAGAGTGCCCAGGCACTTTGCTAGACCTGGGGTATTTGGACCTTGTGTCTCCTGAATCTCGCTTACGACATTTGGCCAGAGCCCTGCTCTTGTGACATCTGGAGCAGAACTATGCCCGATCTCTTCTTCTGCTAAGTCCAGGGACAGGTGGACTAGGGCTGCTCTCCACCAGTCAACCTGACAGCCTAATGTGTTTGGGGAGGAACTTGTAGAAATCATAGTCCTGACACAAATAGTTAAGCCTCCCATAGAAGAATACTGTATACATCTATGATAATCTCCTAGACATTCTTGTTTGCTGAAATATAGTCAATATATTTTAAGATATATACTCTTTTTTTCATGAAACTAGAACCAAAAGTGACACCTAATGTCCCTTGAGGTCCAAGGACCTTTCTAATGAGACTATTTAGTTCCCATTAATGGCAAACCTTTCTGAGTAGGATACATGGCTTTTACAAGACACATGCTTTTCCAGCTGCTAGAAGGTCCCCAATTAACTAAAGCACAATGAGTAAACTTCCCTACTGCAAGGATTTCCATTTCTCCCCCACCTCCCACCACCAGCATCTTGTGCAGCCTATCAGAACCAAGTGTCCAGAAACATGCTTCTAGAGGGAATCTAGCAGTCCTGGTTGTACCTGTTCCCACAATGCTACTGAACAAGAGCCCACGATGGTGATCCCACAAGGCGCCATTGTTTTTTCCAGACTAGTTAACATGTAAGTGCTAGGGTATCTTTGAGTCCATATGTCTGTTCATGTGGTTTCATCTATGTTAGGTACCTATGATATGGGGCCAATCTCTCTGGACCTTGAGTTCAGTTCTCTGACACAGTCTATTCAGCCATCTGTTTATCGCATTGCTTGATACGCCAAGATGGAATCCCATTAGGGTTGGGGTAGAGATAGCTGCTCAGAAAATATAAAAAGAGACAAGAAAGAGATCTGGCTGAGGCAGACTAATGACAGCCTGACCACTTTCCCCCATTCTCCTTTACCCTTCAGAAATTTGTCCTCATCACAGAAGCTTTCTTCACGCGGGGCCTGAAGATATCAAAGTTTAGTTAATCAACAGTGTTGTGATGGTCCAGGTCTGGGCCAAGAAAATTGTTTGTTAGAAAAGACCTCACATCGGCACCATACCACCCTGAAGCAGTTACTTCTGGTTATCCTCAGACAATGCCTCTCGATAGGGATGTGTCTCCATTTCTATAGAGATTCCCAGGGAACCCTGCAGAAACAGGTCCCCAGAGCTGCTATAGTCTGCTGGCTGCTTTCATGGAGGTTGGTGCATGGAATCTGAACAGACCAAAACAGGTATTTCTCTTCAACAATCAGGAAAGACCTACGCCTCCTATTTTCCCGATAGATGTTTTGGTTATACTGCTCTGACATCCTTTCTACTTCTAGAAAAGTATAAGGGAACACCTTTGTCCTTTCTTCCCAAAGCTAGAGAAACTCGTCTGCTCTCCCCACCCTAGAAGGAGGCAGTAGTGAAGTGAAGGAAGCAAGTACACTGTCCTGTGTAAATCACCATCATGTTTGCCACAGCACTGGGTGGAGACATCTGGAGCCACAGAGCTCTTAGGAATGCTGATGTCTGGGGTGGGAGGGGTGGGGAGGGGTGGGGAATGGGAAGATGCCCACCTTTGTATGGAGATGATTTTATAACCATGCACTTTTGTAACTGTGAAGAATTTTTCATAAATGTACATTAATAATAAAGAGTGTATAGTTTAACAAATTTTCTAAAGAGTTGTGAAGGGGAGGAAGAAGGAGGGAGACAGGGAAAGAAAGAGAGAAAGGAACTAGAAGGAATCAAGAGAATGTGTGCCAAAATACACACACCAAAGTTCCATGGGAGGGGCGGAGCCAATGGGAATAATTAGGAGATGTACCAGCCATGGAAGGGCATGTGTGGGAGGAGAAGGAACATCACAGAAGCGTATTTCTACCAAGCAAAAGAGAATACGTGTGAGTCTGTATGCACACACCCCTGTGTGTAGGCTTATTTTGGTGCCTAAAATTATACAAAGAAAAGAGCATATGTCTTATACATGTTGGTGTTTGCAGTTTGGGTCATCTATAAAACATGCCAAGGCAAGTGGGTGTGCCTGCCTCGTTAGCATCACTGGGGAGTATGTGCCAGGGAGATGGCCCATGCCAGCCACGTAGGCAAAGGGACTCTAGCTCAGGCAGACAGGTAAGCCAGACGTCTCAATGGATGGTCTGGGGGATGGGCAAGGCCATCACTGGGTTAGTTTCAGTCTGTTCTCAGAGGTTAAAAAAGAAGGGACGGGAATCTAAACCTCCCGAGTCTCGCAAGTGTTGCCTACACACCACTGGAACTGAGATGACTGAGCAGTGTACCTTAATAGCAGAGACAGAAATAGGGGGAGCAAATTGTGCTTCTATATGTGCAATGAAAGACATTTTACCCTAGTACACTAAAGAGGAAATGGCACTAAGCAGGAAGTGGTTCTTCCCACCAATGCACATTTTAACCTTCTTCTATTCCTCACGTTCCAATCGCCACAGGGTACAGACAAATACTGTGCTCACAGAGTAAGGCCACTAAAGGGAACACAGGTACTGACTCAGAACACTCAGGTGGAAAGACAGCGAACATGCCCAGCTATGAGCAGTGCTTTCTGCAGTAGACTGGTTGGAGGCAAAGCTTTGCTCTTAAAATTAAGTACTTAATGAAGTACTTCTCATGGAAGTCCAGAAGTTGTTTATCTTATGCAGTGTGTGCTGTCCCTAGTGCCAGGCATATACCTAGCAACTGATGATGATGACGACAATGACAATGACGACAATGATGATGATGATAACACATTGAATATGCAGTACATGCCAGATGTTGTGCTAAGATGTGGATTAATCCACTTAATTCTCACAATAACTCAAGATAGGCACTATTATTATACCCATTTACAGATTAGGAAACTGAGGCTCAAACAAATTAACATGTTCCCAAAGTTACACAGCTATTAAGTAGTAGAACTGGGTTAAACCCTTAATAATATTAACTGACTTCAGGGAATAAGAGCAATATGAGGCAGTAAAGAAAATTCAGTCTCAATCAGAAGTAAACTCTTAGCCACAGAGGTTCCTTGCATTTACTTGGTGAAAAAAAAATTGGAAGGTGGTAGGTAAAACCAGCACATATCCTGCATGTTTGTTGCATATGGCTTTGATTACTGCACGGATCCAGGTAAGCTCATTGTGATAACAGGTGATCCCAGCAATCTCAACAGAATAAAAGTTTGTTTATTGGATTGTTTCAACTAATAAAAGCTAACTTCCTGCTCATGTCACATTTCAATGCATGTCAAAGGTTCTGCTCCATAAGGTTATTCAGGGACTCAGGTGTTGTTCCTCTAATGTCCTTGCTATCCTCAAGGTCATAGAGCCCTTCAGAGAACCTTCTGTAATGTGGAGGATCTTAAGGGGGCTTTTCGAGGGCCTACTCTGGAATAGAAATATTGCAGATCAATTCAAGCCAAAACTCAATCCCATGGCTCTACTTAACTTCAAGGAAGTAGACTGTGTGCACCTAGAAGGTGAAGGAAGCAAGGTTGAGTAAACCCCACCAGTTTCTAAAATCATCTGCACTACTAGTCGACAAATACCTTTTTCAATCTTCCTCCCGCACTTTTCTTATCCTGTAACCAACCACACCCAGCTCCCAGCTCAAAATCCCTGATGATTCTCCATTAGGTCTTCTCCTCATAGTCCAGTGACCCAGGAACTAGTGTAAAAAGAGAAGTTACCACCTGCCCACTTACACATACCCAGTACACAATGGGGACACGAGAAGAGAGTGACCACCAATGAAAACCCCTGTTAAGGAAAGGAGGAAACAAAAGCAGTGATGGCCCATAGCACCCCTGAAATCATGGTGAGAGAGCACGTGAAAGGCCTCAGATCAAGTCTCTTTATTACGACTTTCAGCCTTTCCTGTACCTCATGGCACACAAAAACTAATTACTGAAATTCTGCAGCCCCCCCAAAAATATATATATTGTTTGCTGATCTGACCAAAAAAAGATAAAATTTTTATTTATTTTCATCAGATGGTTGTTGTATTAGCTGTTGTCATTTTTTATTTGACAGTCTAAGGGGAAAGAGGTCAGCACCCCGACTAAATAGTCAGGTGTTGCACGTTTTAAAAATTCTTGTGGCCCAGCAGTATGTTGTGGCAGACCGACTGAAAAATCACTGCTTTGTTAGACTCTGATTCCGCTTTCTGGTAAGAACTCTGCTGGTCCCTCTCTATCACTTCTGATGCTTCTCTCTTGGAGGGTCTCCCTTTTCTATTATCCACCGTGGCTCTATCTAATGTGGGTCTTCGGGAGCATGAACTCTTCGGAGGTTGCTCATCTTCTGCAGCCAGACTCCTGTTGCTGCCAGTACGCAGGCCTGAAATCTGTTTAGGTCTCAATGGTCCAGAGTTTTTTGAATCCAGGTTCATGTTTTCTTAACAATTCACCTCCTTTAAAAACTGGGTAAACTTTTAATTCAATTTTCTTCCTCTAGGTTCATGTTTTGGCACACACAAAAAGTTCTTTCTAAAAAATGTTTTCAAGCCTAGCTTGATTCCCTGCTTTCTCTTCCCCTGCTGCCTTTTCTCTTAATGGCAACCTTGTAATTATCTGAAACAACAGATAAGAAGGCCACGTCCTTATTCTTGTTTGTTTCCTCTTGGCTACGTTACTTTAACTGAAAAAAATTTAGTGGGCCTTGTTGCTCAAAGCCTTTTTCAATTGTATCTCTCATCCTGTAGGTCTAGAAACAGTCAGCTTTTCCTATTTTATCTCTAACCATTTAGGTCTAGAAATAGTCAGCTTTTTCAATTTTGTTAATGCTCCAAATGTTTTGCTTTCTCACTCTTCCTTTTCATTTCTACTTTTAAACTCCTTTAAAACATTAGAAACCTGAGTTGGATCAATTTGTGATGAGACCAAAATGTCTGAAGCACACAAACAATAATGCAACATGAACTTCATGAAGGAGATGAACCTCCTCTATGAAAATGGTCCTTGTGGTGAAAGGTAAGAAAACTGAGAAAAAGAGGTTACCTATGGCACTCAGAATTCAGAATCTTTACCTTAAATCACTCCTGCCATTGGAGAAGTAAGAGGAATTGATGGGAAAGAGTTATTGCCCATGCAAAGTGGTTAAGAGGCTTTCTGAGGAGAAAATGTTGACTATATATCGTGTCACTGGTCATTATTCCCACCCCACTCACCTTGGAGGGCAGAAATCCTAAGGCCACTACAAGAGAGCTGTGAAAAGCATAGTATTATCAAGTGGGTTCCCCACCCCAGCTTCACTCCTAGCTCATGGAATCATTTGGGAGGACACAGCATGAAGTGCTAGAAAATACATAATAATGTGGCTGATTTTTACAACTCTGAGGATTCTACTCCTATAGCTGAGCCAGGATTCAAAAGAGATCTCTATGTATGCAAATGAAGAGCCCAAACTATGGAAATGGTTGGTATCAGAATCTTAGCTGGTTAAGAATTATATTCCCACATAAAGGAGCAATATATGCCTTCAATCATTCAAAAATATTGCTCACGCAACTCCATGGGCTGGGCACGTGTTTCAAGTGTTGGGTGTATGGCAATCACTAAGGAGAAGTCCCAACCCCTTGGTGTCTACTTTCTAAATGGGGGTAGGAGTGGGATGAGGAGAATGAAGGTAGGCCAGACAATAAACAAGAATAATGAATAATTACAGATAATAATGTGTTGCAAACATATATACATTGTGTGTGTATGTGTGTGTGCATGTGTTTATACATATATATACATATATATAATCTGTCCAGAAGGTGTCCAACCATGTAATATGAAGAATAGAGACATTTACTGAAGAAGACACAAGAGATATTGTACACAGGACAATGATACTCAGTCCCCATCAAAGCAGGAACCTTAGAACCTCACACAGTTCTCCTAATCACCATCAGCTGCCCCATTGTATTTTCCTAAATCTTGTCAATGGTCTGAAATCTCTCCCCTTTCTTTTTTTTTTTTTTTTAAATATATTTTATTGATTATACTATTAAAGTTGTCCCATTACCCCCCTTCATTCCCCTCCACCCTGCACACCCTCTCCCACCCACATTCACCCCCTTTAGTTCATGTCCATGTGTCATAAGTTCTTTAGCTTCTACATTTCCCATACTGTTCTTGCCCTCCCCCTGTCTATTTTCTATCTACCTTCATTGCTACTTATTCTCTGTATCTTTCCCCCCT
>CM052543.1:8640706-8781691 GCA_028533065.1 Trachops cirrhosus | reverse complement strand
ACTCCCCTGTTGCTAACCCTCCATGTGGTCTCCATTTCTGTGGTTCTGTTCCTGTTCTAGTTGTTTGCTTAGTTTGTTTTTGTTTTTGTTTTAGGTGTGGTTGTTAATAATTGTGAGTTTGCTGTCATTTTACTATACATGTTTTTTATCTTCTTTTTCTTAGATAAGTCCCTTTAACATTTCATACAATAAGGGCTTGGTGATGATGAACTCCTTTAACTTGACCTTATCTGAGAGGCACTTTATCTGCCCTTCCATTCTAAATGAAAGCTTTGCTGGATAGAGCAATCTGGGGTGTAGGTCCTTGCCTTTAATGACTTGAAATACTTCTTTCCAGCCCCTTCTTTCCTGTAAGGTCTCTTTTGAGAAATCAGCTGACAGTCTGATGGGAACTCCTTTGTAGGTTACTGTCCCCTTATCTCTTGCTGCTTCTAGGATACTCTCCTTCATTTTTACCTTGGCTAGTGTAATGTTGATGTGCTTTGGTGTGTTCCTCCTTGGGTCCAAGTTCTTTGGGACTCTCTGAGCCTCCTGGACTTCCTGAAAGTCTATTTCCTTTTCCAGATTAGGGAAGTTCTCCTTTATTATTTGTTCAAATAAGTTTTCCACTTGTTGCTCTTCCTCTTCTCCTTCTGGTACACCTATAATTTGAATATTGGAATGTTTAAAGATGTCCTGGAGGTTCCTAAACCTCTCCTCATTTTTTTTAATTCTTATTTCTTCATTATTTTCTGGTTGTATGTTTTTTTTTCTTCCTTCTGGTCCACTCCGATGATGTGAGACCCAGCTTTCTTTCCATCACTATTGGTTCCGTGTGCATTTTTCTTCATTTCACTTCTTGTAGCCTTCATTTGTTCATCTAATTTGTGACCAAAATCAACCAATTCTGTGAGCATCTGATCACCAGTGCTTTGAATTGTGCATCTGATAGGTTGGCTATCTCTTAGTCACTTAAAAGTATTGGCTGTAGAGCTTTGATTTGTTCTGTTTGAGCCATTTTGGTGGGGGGGTCTGGTCGCGCCTGTTATACATTGAAGGGCGGAGCCTTAGGTGTTCACCAGGGCAGGGCACCCCAGTCCCTAGGTTGTGGCGCTGTATGTGGGGGTGGGGTCAGAGAGGGAGCAATGGCGCTTGCTCCACTCTCTCTAGGACTTCAGTTCCCTCTGCCACTTCCCACAAGCAGATTGGGCCCTTCTGGTGCTGGCTTCTAGGTGGGTGGGCTTGTGTACATTCTAGTACCCTGTGGGTCTCCCCAAGGAACTCCTGTGAGGCTGGGAGTCTCTCCGGGCACCTCACCCCCCACAGGTGTTTTCAGTCAGTGCTTTTAGGCTTTATTTCCTGGCACTGGGGCCCTGGGTTGCACGGTCTGTGTCCCTGCCCGTTTTTGCCTGGTTTATCTGCCCGAGAATGTGTGACTGTGGACAGCCAGCTGCCTGCACGCCTCACTGGGTCTGCTCATTGCCTCCTGCGCTCAGGGTCTGCCACCAGTCCTCAGCCGCCCCTGCGCATCTGGGGTCCACCAACTGCCGCCTGCGCCCTGAGTGCCTGAGTCTGCCAGCCACCGCTTTCTCCTGCCAGGACCCCTTGACCCCTCTCCGTCGGCCTCCGACTCTGCCCCTCTTACCGGTCTGGATAAATGGGTGTCAGACTTCCGTATATTTCATTTCTCTCTGTTCTGGTTGGTTTTTTTGTTTCTAAATTTTGTTGTCATTAGTTTTGATTGTGCGAGGAGGCACAGTGTGTCCACCTAACACCTCCATCTTGGCCGGAAGTCTCTGAAATCTCTTCCCTTTCAAAAGTGATTTTAGTTTTGGGAAAAGCCAGAAGTCACGGGGTACCAAATCTGGGCTGTAAGCGGTCTGAGTCACCTGGGTGATTTGATGTTTTGCCAAAAAACTCTGCACAAGTTGTGATGCATGACTGAGTGCATTGTCATGATAAAGCTGTCAATCACCAGGTATCCATGGCTATGGGCTTCTGAATCATCTGAATAGTTTCTGCAGAGGATTGTTTAGGCTTAACGCAAAATTTGATGCAGATTCATTGCTTTACTTGCTCAATCATTTTGAATGAGACAGCTACACAGTACACATGCTCACTCAACAGCATCTACCACCCCACTGATTAGTATGGTGAAGTCCTCATTGTTCACGTGTGTGCATTCCAGTCCACTCTCCTTGGCTGCCAGGTTACTTCAATGTCACATAAACTTTTCTCATTGTATTAACAATGGCTGGACTTTTTCCAGACAGGCATGCATTTATGTGTGTATGTGTGTATATATACATATATATGTATGTATATATATGTTCAATAGGTGGGAAAGAATGTAAGCTGGGACACCAGGGAGGAGTCTCTGCACTGGCCCCATTGAAAGATGTTCTAAGGAATACCACGGTTGGTGGTGGATAAGGAAACAAATTGAGGATGTTTTAGAGGCAGAACCAGTAAGACTTGCTGATACATTAGATATAGGGAGAGCAAAACAGAAATTTTAAAAAAACTAATCTTTTTTTAATTTTATAGCTATAGCAAGACACAAGTAACAAAAAGATCATCTTAATTCTATGTATTAAAAAAAAACAGTACCAGAAAACAGCCAACAATCAGTAAGTCACACAGCCCTGCTGAGTAAATTGGAAGGGGGAGGGAGGAAGGGGCAGGTAAACAGACAGATTCATAATGACAGGAAACAGCCCAAACCTGAGCTCCCAGAGACAGGGGTAGAAAAGTCTGCACATACAGCATTGGTTGAAATTCCCTGCATCCCTCTGAAAGTCCCAGTGGACCTTAAACCGAGCAATGTAGCTTTGAGAACAGGAGTTAAAGGCTCAAGAATCAGCAGCATTTTCAGAGTACAGATAGATGGGGCTCCACAGTGATGTATGTGCTGGATGCAGAGCAGCAACTTAAAGTGATTTCCTAGAAGGGAAGCGTACAACTCCCTCAGCTGTAGACAAAGACGAAAATCCAGGAAACCAATTATATCTGAGATGGACCCGGAAAGGTTTGAAATGAGAGTATTACATAGAATCATATTTTTCAAAATGAGAACAAACAGCTTGTACTCATCTTAGGCAAGTAATGCAAGACTGGTGACAGGCTGGGCCTCTCTGGACGGTGCTAACACTGTGAACACTCCTAACCACACACTGCGCCAAGGGCTTTCCATGCAGCATTTCACTGATGTCACCCTAGGACATAGCTACTGTTGAGAAATGCAGCCCTGGCCAGGTACCTCAGTTGGTTAGAGTGTTGTCCCAGTGCACCAAGGTTGCAGGTTCGATCTTCCAGTCAGGGCACATCCAGGAAGGAACCAATGAATGCATCAATGGGTGGAACAACGAATCGATGTCTCTCTCTCTCTCTCTCCCATGCCCAAAAAAAGTCAATAATTTAAAAAACAGAGTGAGAGAGAGAAGTGCAAAGCATAATGAAGAGCATGGACTAGGCAGCCACAGTGCCTGGGTTCAAATCCCAGAGCTGCCATTTGCCAGCCATGCAACCATGGGCAGGCGATGTCATCTTAGTGTCTGAATTACTCTGTGAATTTGAAAGGACAATGGTAGCCACTTCCTAGGGTGTCTAAGAAAATTAAGTGATTTCATGTATGTAAAGTGCTTAGAATGGTGCCTTGCAGAGAATGATATTTGATTAGTGATAGTGACTAGCTTCCCTCTTTTACAGGAAAAAACTAGAAGCTGAGAGATGATTAAGGAACTTATCTAACATCACAGAGCAGAAATGTGACAAAACCAGGGTTTTAATCTGTCCTCCAGACCCAGTGTACTAAACTGCTATCATATACCAGATAGGTCATGTTGGCCAGCCGTGACAGCCAGTGTCCAAATACGGGACCGAGGGCCTCCAAAATTGGTGCCCTCGAGTAGTTCACTCCCACACTGAGTCTGCACTGGCCCTGTGACTGAATTTAACCAAGGAAAGGTAGCAGAAGTGTGCCACTTCCAGAACTAATTCTTAAGAGGGCCTGGCAGCCTCTGTGTGCATGCTCTTGGGAGTCCTGAGCTCCCATGGATTAAATCTGATCCATGGAGACAAATGGAGAGTCCAAAAACCACGTGGGAGAAGAAAGGCTCAGACATTCGTGCCCGCTGAGCCCAGCTTTCCAGCCATCTCCTCCAGGCATCAGACACATCGGTGGATCTGTCCTGAACATGCCAGCTCCAGCCACCCTCTGACCACAGCCTCATGGCAGATCCCAAGCAGCAGCAATAAACGAACTGTCTAGACTCATAGATGGAGAGCAAAATGACAGCTGAGTGGGGGTGGTGGGTCAGGGGTTAGGGGTGGAGGGTTTGAGCAAAAATGAAAAAGGACTCTTGGACATGGACAACAGTGTGGTGATTGCTGCGGGGAGGGGGTATAAGGGGACTAAATGGTAATGAAAAAAAAGAAAATCAATTTTTCAAAAAAGATCTAGCTTAGCTACAGTGCTGATGACTGTTTAATCAAACAAGGATGCCATTAGACTGAGGTGGCTTTAATGCCTTAACAGGCTATGCCAGCAAACCAAAACCTAAGTCTGTAAATGCCTTAAGGTTAAGAAATCAAAACCTAAAGACAACCAATCACCAACAGCCAACTTGTCTTTTCCAAATCAGCCAATTGCTTAAGCTATAGTCCATCAGATAATTTTCTTGCTTTGCTTCTGTGCCTTATCCTTAAACTTTTACCCATAATTCCTGTTGGGAGAGCACTCCTAACCACTTCTGGTTTGGCACTCCCTGATTTAAATCACTATTTGCACAAATAAATTCTTAAATTTTAATATGCTTAATTTATTGTTTTAAGCCTTTATGTTGGGGCTGTTTGTTATGTGACAATACACAACTGAAATGTTAGTCTATGAGGAAAAGAGATGGGGGAGAAATCTGTGCCAGCAACGTAAGGCTCAAACCCAGAGTGACCATTCCATCCCAGAAGCAAGCTGTGTAGTGGGTATACACCACCCAAGTTCAAGTCCTGCTGTTACCACTTATTAACTAGGTTACTCAGTATTTCCCTAACTCACTCCCTTCTCTAAATAATGGGGATACCACCTATCTCACAGTGATGTACTAGGGATTCAATGATTTAATCCCTATTAATGAACTTAGAATAGTACCTGGCACATAGTAAGAAGTCAACAAAAAAAAATTAGCTAGTGCTATTTTTTATTGCTAAAAATAATACAGTTGTTCTAGAGTGATTAAATTGGCCAATGCAAGGAACGGGTGAAATCCCCAGTTCTAATTTCTTGCCTTTCCAAGTCTAATGCCACAGGAAATTTGTATCACTTTCCTTCACATCAGGAAATGCCTGCACACAATATTGTAAAGATGTGACTGTTAAAAGATGTTGACATGGACAACAAAAATTAACAAAGAGAAGAAGATTACAACCTGTCTCCTACTGGTCTTGAAGAGGATTGCCATCCTAAGCTACTACTGCAAAATGTCATTGTTACAGAGAAATGTATGATGGTGGCATGTTTTTCCCCAGTGGAAATGTCGTTTACAATGCAGACGCAAAGTGTGTGACTGCTCCCATGCAGATACTTTAAAATCCCATCCCACCACCGTAGTGGAAAAACAGTGAGCTTCCAGAAATAAGGCAGCAGCCAAAGGGAGCACGGAGGCGGACATGGAGCCTGTGACTGGCAGAGAGGAGAGGAAGAAGCAAAGCCTTCCTGAGAAATAAAGGTAGCTTCTAAATATTACTTTAAACAAATGTTAAGTCAAGAAAAAGCCCCTAAAGGAAGAACTAGATGTTCCAATAGATAACTGATCTCAGAGGACAAGAGCAAGACGGGACACAGAGAAGACCGCTAGGCTGGACAGAACAGATCAGCCACAGAGATGAGAATGCTCAGCAGACCTTTGGGGAAGTGGACCCGGACGCTGATTCATGAGCCTGTTATATATCCTGTATTGCTTCATCAGAGATGTTTCATCAATTGGAAATCGTGCCTTGTTTTGGTACAGACTCTCCCATTCTGTCATTTGTGATATATGGGTTTCTGGATGAACGTTTTCTCATTATTTGAGTCTTGGTATTCTGCTGCCCAGAGTTGGGAAAACCAAGGATACAACCCACTCTCTGAATTCTCCGTGAAGAACTTATTTCTGTCTGAAACCGCTATGAGTTACTTAAGGAGGCTGGTAATTATAGAAGGCAGCTGTAGTGAAGTAGAAGAAACCGTGGGCTGAAATTCAAGAGACATATTCAATCAACAAACACTTGCTGAGGCCCTGGTGTGGGCAAGGCAATGATGAGTACACGAAAGAATTACTCAAGACCAAAGAGACCAGGATGGCCCCCCCCCTTCAAATTTGGTCCGCAGAGCCCAGCACAGACCTGGGGCTTTAACTGGCTTTTTAACAAATGTTTGTTAAACCAAGTTAATCTCGCCACTAACTCACAAGTCAATTTCCTTCTTCAGAGTTCAGATGCCACCTCTTATTTTTTTAAAAAAAAAGTGGGCTAGAGCAGCACTTCTCAAACTGTAATGTGCGTAACATTCCTGGGGCTCTTGCTACATAAAGTGCAGATGCTGTAAGCTTGGGAGGGCCTAGTAGCTGCCTTTCTAACAAGCCTCCAACTTCACTGGCGCGCAGACCACTTTGAGGAGCAAGGAGTCAGACGATCTCTCTGTAAGAGATTCTACATACAGCTGAGGGGTTCTCCAACTTGACATTTTTTAAATGTGGAAAACACTAGAGAGTCTAACTGTGCAAAGAAGAGAAAGAGAAATGAGGAGCCGGGCATGGTGCCTGGGGCAGATCTGGGAGATTAGCAGAGGCTTCTAGAGGGCAGCAGGAAAAGCCCACTCTTGTCACAACGCACAAACAAAGCTTTGGGTGTATGTAAAAAGAATCAGGGATAATTTTCTGGCTCGGAATGCTCTGTGTTTTAATGATTCTTCCTGTTTTTCTCAGCCCAACCTAAGAGAATGAGAAAACAGCCCTGGTGAAGGTTAGGCGAGGTCAGAGAGGTCCCTGGAGAGGGCTGCTTTCAGCCACTCTGGGGGTGGAGGGGAGGCAGGCAGAGGCCCGCCCCCTCTTCAGGCCTACCTACTTTTAGCCCTATTCTTTGACACCTCCAGCCCAATATAGGGTATCAGGGAGACAGGGGTCCTAGGATGGGGAGCTCTGCACCAAGTCAACGCCATTCAATTCCACGTTCATTACAACCGCTGAGTGTGCCAGTGTGCTACACACCCAGACAATGGCTGAACCAGACAGGGTCAGGGCTGCAAGGAGCTCGTAGTCTCGTGGGGGAGCAATGGTGCAGTCACAAGAAGGCAGACTGCCATGCAGAATGCACTCAGGACACACAAAAGAGACCTGCAGGTAGTAGAGATATTTACAGAAGCAAGAGATCAAATTCCCTTAAAGGCATCAAGGAAAACTACATGGAGAAGAACACATTGGAAACTCAAAGATAGGTATGGGGAAACGCAAATATGGAAATGAGGTGTCCCAGGTAGGGGCAGTAGGAGATGAGGCACAGGGGAGGGAAAGTGTGTGTTCAGTGTGGCGTGCAGTGTGGCTGGAACAAGGGCGTTTGTGGCAGAAGAGCCTGTTGTGCAGGGGTTGGGACGCCAACGGAGCATCTTTAGGGCCTTAGGTCTCTCTTTCCCATCACAGGCTCTGACAGACGCCCCACATACACAAACACTTACCCGTCCATGTTTAAGACCACAGCTACAAAAAATGGCACCTAGATTATCCCATGCGATTTATTGGCTCATTTTTATTGAACCCCTAATACATGTGAAGCACCATTCAAGGCACTGGAAAAACAGTGGAGGCCAGACATGTTCCCAAGAGCCAGACAGGGAGTAACGTAGGAAGAACATAGGAACTGAGATCAGAGAAGTCTTGGGTGCGAGTCCAAGCTGTAGGCTGTGAATGAAAGATTTCACCTCTCTGGGCCTGGGTCTCGGCCTCCCTGCTGGGGATAATCCTACCTCCAGCAGAGGATTGTCATAGAACTTCACAGTCAGAGAGGTGGTGAGAGAAGAACACCAGACTGTGCCAGGCGCACTGCAGGCATTCACTGCCTGTCTGTTCTGTATTCAGTCCTCAAGAAAGGAGACTGGGACAACGTTCAGGGTCCCTTTCAGCTCCAGTATTCTGCTTCAGCTGTCCTAAGACTCTTCGGCACCTGTAACTGTGCCCGCTGACCAGAGGCCTGGCACATCCCAGCAAGGGAGCCTCTGCCGCTCCCTGAACAAGAAGCTGGGGTGGCCAGACAGAGGCCAAGGGATCGGACAGACATTAATCAGGCTACCGCCCTCGCTGGCCACAGCTGTGGCGCCGGCAGGGCAGGCAGTGTTCTGGCTGCTTAGCTGCTGGATCAATTGACTTCCTCACCACTCCACCGGCCCGTTGCCATGGCAGTGAACCCCAAGGGGCATCCAGGAGTGGCCAGCACCAAAGAGGGAGCTTCTGTTCTTCTGAATCTATCTGACTCGATCTTGATTGATGTTAGGGTCCTGCAGTGAGAAATAACAACAACAATTGAAATTTACTGAGCGATTTTTCAATGCCAGACAATATGCTAAATGCTTTTCATCAGTTTTCTCATGTGATGCTCGCAAAGACACTGTGAAATAAGTGTCTTCTTCTCCACTGACAAAACAGGAGACTGGGCTTCAGAGAGGTGAGTGCCTATATCACGCAGGTAGTTCATGGAGTCAGGACACGGTTGTGCCCCACCCTCCCACCCCCAGGGCTGTGTGACTGTGAAGACTGTGCTTTCCCACCTGCCAGTCTCCCCAGCCACCTGCGCCTCCACAGAGCCGGTGCCGCTGGCCCCTGCGCCTGAGGGCGCACCCAGACAGCTGTGGAGAACTAGCATTCCCTGGGACCTCAGGGCAAAGCCAGGTCACACTGAGGAGGAACCACGCAGCTGCCAACAAATACGTTCTCGAATTTCCTAACGTAATCCCAATCTCAAACATTCAGCCTGCTTTTCCCCAAAAACATTTTTTTTAAAACTGAAAATTTTGGCCTCCACACTGACACATCTGGAAGCGGCAGGCTGTGATAACATCTGTCAGACCCTAGCTCAACATTCAGTTCTGAAGAGCAAGGACCCTGTGTAAGTTGTGGCTTTAGCTGCAGGACTCTGCCCGCCGGGAAGGGGCACATCCAGGGCACCCAGGAGACCAGCCCTCTCCCGAAACTCAGATGCTGGGAAACGCATTGAAAGAACAGCTTGGCTTCCCTCCCCTGTCACCCACCCTCCGGCAGCATGACTGCTCAGCTGATGAGTCCAAATGCTGGGAACCCACAATGTGGGAAAATCCGGCTGGCTTCAGCGGCCCCCGACATCTGGATTCTCTAACCCCAGGCAGGCAGCTGACAGAGAGACCAGTGGGCGCAAGGAGGCTTGGGAAAGCATTTGGAGGGACTTCTGCCAAGTTATGTCCCTCCTGAACAAACACATGTCCCACTATCTAGGGGTCACCCGAGCCATGTTTATATATGCCTAGACCATTCCGTTGATTAATTAATTAACTCCCTGGGTGGCCTCTGGCCCCAAAGCCTTCACCCCTTGGGGCCTCAGTTTCCTTATCTATAAAATATTAATTAGACTGGTTGGTTTCTAGGGCTTCCTCCTGCTCTCACTCTTTCTGATCCTGGGATTCTACTGTAAAAGAACAGGATAAGCACGGGCTGCAGTCCAGGGCTCTGCCAGTGTGGCCACATCCCTCTCCATCTTTGAGCTTCGCTTTCCTTGTGTAGTCTGCTGACAGGTGGGCTAGATGACCTTGTAGTCTTCCACAACTCTGTCATTGCAGAAACCAGCAGATATCCTTGTCAGGCCCACTCCTAGCCATCTGCATGCATTCCATCACACTTCCAAAACTGAAGCACCTCAGCACCGTCACCATCACGCACTAGTTCAGGCCAACCAAACTCCCACCTGGATCACTGCAGTAGCCTCCTAACTGGTCCAGCCATGCCGCCACCTCCTCCCCCTCGTCCATTCTCCTTGAGGCATCGAGTCTGATATATTAGCCTCCTGTTGACATGGATTCCTATTGCTTTTAGGATAAAGAACAAAAACCTTCTCCAACCTGCAGGACCTGCAGGGTTAAGTTCAGCCAACCCTTCAGCATCATGTCATGTCACCCTCCCTTTGCCTCTGCACAGCAGCTATCTGGACTTCTTTTAGTGCCTTAATGGACAGGGTTCCTAACCCCAGGGCCTTTGTTCATGCTATTCCTTTGTCTGCAATGCTGACCTGTTCCCTCTCTATCCCACCCCATTCTTCAACTGGCAAGTTTCTTCTCTTCCTTTGGATCTCACCTCAAGTATCCCCACTCAGACATCCTTCCGCAAGCTCTCCAGGCCAGCTCAGACGCCCTGCTTACACTTTCCCATGGGACCTCCCTTTCCTGCACAGCAATCTTTGTGTGTGTGTGTTTGTTATTGTGCAGGCACGTTGATGACATTATCTGTTTTGTCTCAGTTACTCTCCCTCAGCCTCCACTCAATGAATATTCCCCAAGATGGACAGATGGAGCTGGGTGCTCAGCCCTTGAGGGGTGGATGGCATCTCTCCCAGCAAACCCTGGCAGAGGCCAAGGCTATGTCGGCTCTGATCTAAGACTGAGGCTCCTGGGAAGACATCCTGCTGACTGCTGGAACACTCTTCCCAAGGCAAGCTTGTGACTTCAAGTCAAGTGTGGGCTACGCTCAGAGTTCATTCCAGCAGAAGGTGCTCAGATGTCCACCCTGGAGATCTCTGGTGCTGGCTGCCTGCCCAGCTGAGCAGGCAGAGGATCAGCTCCCAGGCATCAGTCAGACTGAGGAGAGCAAGGGGGTGGGGAGCCAGAGTTTATGCTGCAAAAGCAAGGTGACTACATATACCCATATCTTGCCATGTATAATACACACCCATGTTTTTGGCCCAAACTTTCAGGAAAAAAATCTATCATTTTAGTTTTTTAATTCAATTTGTATTTATTTGTATTTAGAAACAAAACTGATTATTGTATTCCAAGGTATTATTTTGCATACGGATACCATTATTGCCTTCTAGAGTTATACTTTTAATGCATAAGCACAAATAAAAGAATTGAAAACATTTATATAGATACAGAATTAGTACTACTCATGTATCACATCCTTATTTTTCCTTCAAAAATTTGGCCTAAAAAGTGTGCATTATACAAAATATGGTAATTCATTGTTCTTTGGAAAGTGCCTTTCCCCGCACCTCTTTCCACCACCTTACTTGTACTAATCATTCAAGTGAGGATGCAGCCTCCTCCTTCAGGGAGCCTTCCTGCACCTCCCCAGCTGGAGAGAGGCCGCATGCCTGTGCCCCCACACCCCCAGGCATCCCTTCAGCATTGTGCTCTGTACTCCGCTGAAAGCCATTTTCACGGAGGCCTCCCCGCCGGACTGAAGGCTGCCTGAGTGAAGTGACTAGTCTTTTTCATCCTCTACCACCAGTACCCAGTGCCCAGAATACAGCTGTCACTTGGGAAAGCGTCACTTTGTCATTGCATAGATGAGAAAACTAAGTCCCTGAGAGGAAGTGTCACATTCCCAAGGTTGCACAACATGTCACTCAGAACGAGACATATAACCCAGGTCTCCTACATCAAGTTGACATCTTTCCCCAGGGCTCCAAAGACTTGGAATAGCAAGTGATCCCTTTATTAGGAGGGTCCTGAAAGCAGGGATCCGTGGACAGGCCATGGGGAGAGCAGCTGTGGCTTGCTGTGTCCCCTGCTCTCCAGCTACAGAGGCTGACCCCACCCAGAACTGAGATTAGTGGAGAACCAGCCTGTTCCAGCAGGTGGTGAGCACATTCTGGCAATCCCTGCCTTTTCTGCATACACAAAGTCCATTTTGCAGGACATGGAGACCCAGGGCCCTCCCTCCATTCCCTGCCCTCATCCGATGGTTTCTAAGGGTCAGCCAGCGTTAACCAAGCATTCTGCCTCCCTCAGTCACACCCCCCAGACCAGAAGCTTCTTAAGGGCAGGGAAATTTATTTTAGATTTGGATCATAGAATATTCTATCTGAATGGACCTTTTGGATTCACCTGTTTGCATCTTTTTTTATACCCAGGAAGTGGGGTCCAGAGGGTGAAAATTACTTTCCCAGGTCACCGTGTGAACAACTGTTGGAGCTGGGGTGCAGCTCTGTGCCCCTGCGTCCCACGCAGATCTCTGCCTTCCACTGCTGTGGGACTCTGGCTCTGACAAGCAGCTTCCTCGGGGCCCCTCCAGGCTTGAGAGTAGAGCGGATCCCTATAAAGGCTTGCTCACTGGTAAGAGAGGACATGTCAAGGTTCAAACCACAAATCTAATCACCTCACTTCCCTTCTTGAAAGGTTTCCGTGGTTTCCTACTACCCCAAAGGGCAAGGTCATTCTTCTTGATGTGACCTGCTCTCAAAGCCCCTGGCCCTGGTGTTCTCTCCAGCCATGGTCCCAACTCAGCTCTTCTCACAACCCTCACCAGATGTCACGCAGGGATGTCCCCACCTCTTCACACAGCCAGTTACTGCTCATCATTAGCTGTATGCTTCTCTTCCTCCACCAAGAAGCCTTCCTTGATTCTCCCCCACCTCTCACCCAACCCCCAAGCATTCACTGTATTTGCTCTTGGTCTCTCCACCCCACCCATGGTAAACTCCCTGGGAACTGGAACAGTGACCCCATCATCACTGAAGCTTTCAACAAATATTGGTGTTTTGACTGGCAGGAACCACTCCCCTTCACCGGGCCTGTTCCTTGACTCAGGAGAACCACGGGAGGCCATGAGTACGCACTTGTGCTCCAGCTGACGCCGGGGCAGCAGTGGGGCCAGCCCGCAGAGAAAGCACTAACAATCTGCCCGACAGGACTGCCTGTATTCCAGTCGCTGTATCAGCCCAGGATGCATGTGGAAGAGGAAGTCTTGATGTCCCTCTGATCCCCGGCTGCTACTTCCTGAGCCTCCTGAGGGGTAAGGGGCCGGAGGGCAGGCAGGCGGGCACTGAGGCTGCCACACGTTCCCTGCCCCCCACGAATCCTGTCTCTGCCTCTCCTGGCAGGATGTTATTGCACAGTCCCGGCTGTTATTGTCAGGAGATGGGCTTTCCTGAACTCATTAAAGGGCCTCTGTCCTTTCTCCAGGATCAGCCCCCCTTTTCCTCTGTCCCCAATCAACATTGAGAGAAAGGGGCCCTGGGGCAACTCCAGGTGGACCGTGACAGCTTCCTCTCCCTCTATCTGTTCCTCTACTTGGCTGGCTGATAACTGTGAGTGCAGATGCCAATGGTCCCTACTGGGATGCCTTTGTGTGTCAGGCAGTGCTAGACATTAATGGCCATTGTCTAATTCAACCATGTAAGACAGATGTTATTACTAGTCTCACTTTTACAGTAGGATAATCTGGGGCTCAGAGAAAAAGTTAAATGATGTGCCCAAGGCCACACAGCAAGAAGGGAAAACTGAAGAGACTCAAATACAGATCTGCCAACTCCAACACACCCATTCCATTGCACAGCACCCTTGCTGCCTACCTAGCCCATGAGCTAGCTGTCATTCTGTGCAAGTGGAGAGCTCCAGTGAACGAAGGGAAAAGACCTTCCCAGGGGCCAGCGTTTCCCTAGAGGGACCTAGAGGTCATGGGATCTCCCCTCAATGCTGGGAAAAAGCTAGAGGAAGCTGGAATAATGACATAACTCCCATCTTGCGTTTGCTCAGGCCTTTACCAAACCCAAGCACTTCCACTCCTGGAGGAAAAAGGTTCCTCACCATTCACGGGCTTGGCAGAAGGAAGGTGAGGATGCCCCCAAACTGGAACCAACAAAAAGTATAATTTCCACGGAAAGAGCAGAAATGCAGGCGCCAACAGACTGTGGTTTCTCTCACATCTGACTCCTGTTAACTTGGTAATCCTAGCACATCACACCGTCCCAGGGCCTCATTTTCCTGATTTGGGAATTGGGGTAACGGCCCCACCACACAGGGTATATCATAAGTATTGTGATGTTTTTGATGGACATCAAATGTTTTGATGGACATCAACACAGCATACAAAGTGAAACACACAAACTCTGCATTTGTTCTGTGGACTTTTTGTTCTTTCTTTTTCTGTTTGGGTGACAAGCTAGAGTAACAGCTTCAGGGCCTGAACCTGGGGTCAAATCTCAGTTCTGTTAGTTACTAGTTATGTGAAGGAAGATGAGTATTTGTCTCTTTTTTCTTTTTTTTTTAAGACTTTATTTATTTATTTTTAGAAACAGAGGAAGAGAAGGAGAGAAACATCAATGTGCAAGACATCCATTGGTTGCTTCTCACTGCCCCCAACTGGGGACCTGGCCCGAAACCCAGGTGTGTGCCCTGACTGGGAATCAAACCAGCGACCTTTTGGTTCACAGGCTGGCACTCAATCCACTGAGCCACACCAGCCAGAGCCAGGTGAGTGTTTTAATGACTCTAAGCTTCTGTTTCTTGGTCTGAAAAAAAGAGAACAGAGAGAAAGAGAGAAAGGAGCACAGGGGGCTTGAGACAAGGAGATAGCCTGGACTCACCTAGTCAACAGCAAGGAGACCTCCTGACTCTTCACATCCAGCAGCTAGAGGAGCCACACAGCACAAAGGGACAGAACTGACACCTCCCTGCCGTAGAATAAATCAGAAACAGACAGGCAGACAGGGAGATAGTGAGAGAAGCACAAAAGTTTTTCTTGGGATAAAGACGTGATGAAAAGAACAGACCTGCCTGAAGGGGAATCGTCCTTATCACCAGAGTGAAGTCTGGTGAACACAAATCTGATGCCTGCAAACTCCTTGCCCTGCGTTATCTTATTGAATCGCAGCCAAATCCCGAAGAGGTAGGGACTGCTATGATTACCAGTTTACAAAGGAGGGAACTGACTTTGAGAAGGTAGTGACTTGTCTGTGGGCACACACGTAGTGGCATGATTCAAACCACAGAATGACTCCAGAGCCCACTTCCTTTAACACTCAGCTGGATCTAAAGGCCAGGGCCACCACTTACGGGCAGAGTGACTTGAGGAAAGAACTTCCTCTTTCATGTATTTCCATTTTCCTTAACTGGGACATAGGTACAGATAAAGCCCACCTTGCTGGACAATCATGGCCTGGGGACCCTTTGGTCACAGCCCCAGACTTTAATGGTGTCTGGTAAGTGACATTTTTTCTGTCTCTAGTCTACATACACCAAAGTTTCCCAGACCTGCTTCACCATAAGACTTTCTTAACATGGTTAACAAAAACACAGACTCCTGAGTCCTGCCCCAGACCTGCCAACTCTGATTCCTTAAAGAAGTTCCCTAAAAATCTGTATTTTTTTTTCTCAATTCCCCATGATCCTTATAGCAAAGTAAGTTTCGGGCTCACTGGCCCAGCACTGACTGCACATTTGAATCAGTTGGGGAACTTTTGAAAAATCCCAGTGCCAGACCCCATCCCAGATCTAATGACTTAGCATCTTGGGGGTGAGCCCCAGCCAGGACTTTTCATAAGCTCCCAGGCAATTCCAACGGGCAGCCAGCCTGGGGAACCCTGCTTAGGCCAGCACTGTGCGAAAGAACTTCCCGCAGTGATGGACACGTCCTATATCTGCACTGTCCAGTCTGATAGGTCCTCGTCACACGTGGCTGCTAAAAACTTGAAAGAGGGGTAGTGGGACTGAAAAACCAAAATATTGATATGATTTCTTTTTAAATCACTTAAATTTGAACAGCGACATGGAGCTGGCAGCTGCCCTACTGCATCCTGTAGCCCTTGTCCTGGGATTGCACACTACCTTTTTGAGTGACAGGCAGGGGGTAAGGAATGACAAGAAGAGTCTTCTCCATTTTATGTTTTTAAGATTTTATTTATTTTTAGAGAGAGGGGAAAGGAGGGAGAAAGAGAGGGAGAGAAATATTGATGTGCGAGAGATATATCCATCGGTTGCTTCTCACTCGCCCCCAACTGGGGACCTGGTCTGAAACCAGGCAGGTTCCCTGACTGGGAATTGAACCAGTGACCTTTTGGTTCACAGGCCAGGATTCAATCCACTGAGCCACACCAACCAGGGTGAGTCCTCCCCATTTTATAAAAGGGGTGAAGTGCGTGCTCTCTGACATATTTCTTAGGAAATCAAATCATTTTCATGGGATCCAAGACAGTAATTGCTCCCAGTGGCCAGTTCCATTGGTAGAATTCCCACCTGGCCCCCTTTCTTGGCTCAACAGGAGAAGGAAAACAGCCATCTCTAGACTTCCAACGAGAGCCTTGAAGTTGCAGGAAAAGCCAGGGGGTGGGCCGAGGAGGCGAGAGCTTCTATTTTAAAGATGTTTTCCTCTTTGGAATAAGCTCCATCCTCCAGTGGTGCCGACAGGGCAAAGGTTGTGACTGACATTGTGTTGCCAGACATTAAACAGCCTCTGAGGTCACCTGGCAGCTGGTGGGCACGTCCTGACAGGCAGTTCTTAATCACTCACCCCTGCCCCTGAGAACCTGGAGGCCTGGTGGGAGGGGGCCAAGGAAGGCCAGCTGTTGGTGATCACCAGTTGTCTTTCCCATCCCCCTCCATGCCACTGCCCCTCTGTGTCACCCCGCCCCATGCCCTGTGGTGATGGATGTTTGGGAGTTAAGTGAGCGTACAGACAGGCAGGGGGTGCAGGGACCAGACCACCAGGGCAACAACACAGGAAGCTCCATCGCGTTTCTGCTCCCTGGTGTGAGCTCACTCCTGGATGACGAGCTGTGATTGCCAACCAGATGTTTTCTTACAGTCACCACACCTATTGGTTTTCTCTCCCGGGGGAACACTTAGCAGGTCTTTCAGGGGGTCATCTTACTCTAGTTCCATTAGGGCATGGGACCTCGAGACCTTGGGCCAGGGTCAGGGAGGTAATATGGAATGGTGGAGGAAGGGTTGGGTCTGGGCAAGTCCCTTTACTCTTAAAATGGGGACAGTAACATCTACTTCACAAGGTGGTCGGGAAAACAAAGCCAGACAAGGATTCGTAACCAAAAGTGGCTGGCAGGCAGCAAGTACCCAAGTGTTTTTAAAATCCAGGCTTTCCTAACCCTCATTCCATGGGATTTTTTAATCTTCACTTTGCCCTTTTCTTAAATTTCCTCTTAAGAACTGCAGTGCCCTAGGCTCTGACCTCTGATCCTTATAGATTTGTTACTCTAAGACTCTCCCCAATACCCCAACAATACTCAGCCCCTGTGGGCCACACACTGTGGGACTCCCCACCTGGACTCAGTGACCATCCCAGCACTGTTTTCTCTACCGACCTTTAGCTCAGCTCAGCAAACATTTGGTGTGTGTTTCCCCAGCAGGGCGGCTGAGCGCTTGTGCATGGAGCAGGGTATGAGGCCAGCCGTAAAATCAGTAAGACATGACTCCTGCCCCCTGAAAACTCCAACAGCGGAGATAACACTCATCCTCAGGGCCTCTCCCAGGTTTCAAAGCCAGGTCCTGACCAGTAGCTCTCATGATCCTCAGAACTACCCTATAGAAATGGTTATTATAATTCCTATTTTCCAGATTAGGAAACTGAGGTTCAGAGAGTTGAAATGTCTTACTCAAGTTCACAAGCAGACGCAGAGCTGAGCTCACACTCCAACTGATTTTTACTTCATGATACTTTGCATGCAAAGCACTCATGATAGGAACTGAATTATCGATCAGTATGACTGTGATCCAAATTCCATGCTCTTTCCAACAGGAAAAAAGAGCCTGCATTTTAAAAACAAACAAGCTGCGATCAAGCACAGACACAGGTATTCAGAGAAACCAGATGTTACTACGTATGTGCAAGACACCAAGCTATATGCGTGTTTTGAAGACCCTGGTAATGAACGTGGGATTGAGAAACTTCAGAGAGAAGGTGGGACTTGAGCTGAGCAAGGAAGGTGTAGGTAGGCCTTACTTGGTTTAGGGGCTGGGGAGGGAAGAACTGGAGCTCTCCAGACAGGAAAGCAAAGGCTCTGGGTTCCACAGTGAGCGTGCACGTTTTATCAATTCATATTAACTAACTACAGGGCCACGTACTAGAGATGCAGAAAGAAATAAGACAAGGTCACTGCCCTGGAGGAATTTACAGGAGCAAGGCCAACACTTGTCCTATGGGACGGTTGGGGAGGAAACCAAGGAAAGTGGACTGCTCCGGTGGAGTTAGATACTGAAAACCTTGAATAGTGGTCCAGGGGATTTAGGGTTTAATTCACAGGCAACTGGGTGGGGAGAGGGTTCTCCCTCCAGTCCCTTTGTCCCAGCCTTTGAATCTTGCTCAGGTCAAAAGACATGGGTCCAAGTCTCTTTCGGCCTCCTCCAGGCCCTGAGGCTTCATTGCCCTGTAATCAATTTGGAAAGCCACAAGACTAAGGATAATAAATCGTCCTTAGTGACATCTTTGCTCCTTCCCCAGCACCTTTTGCCCCGCCCCTTTGAAGAGGAAGCCTCCCACCCTACGGAGGCCCAGGCTCTCCCTCTCCCTTGCCCCTCCCCCCTCTCACCCCTCTTCAAGTTGCTTTGTGGTTTCCATGGAAACTAGAGAGACCTAGCAGCCAGGGGTCTCACAAATACACTGTGACACCATTTGTGACAAGGAGACAGTGTGAAAGTGAGAAAATAGCTTATAAATGCCTTTCCTGCCGTGCAGCTGCGGAATTGCTCTAGATGGGAGAACAGAGGGGCTCAGCTTTCTGATTTCAACTTCAAAGGCGCTTTGCTAGGTTAAGTCCAAACCCAGCCCTAATGGAGCACACACATTCACACACACATACATATGCTCACACGGACACACACATATACACCCAAATACTCACACAAACATGCCATCACATTCACCAGCCCCACCTTCATCAGTATAGCTGGGCTCAGTCCACTAAGAAATCAAACCACCCCTAAGATGACCCTCCAGTCAGAACTGTTTGTTCCCAGCAGTTTGAAGCCCTTCTATAACCTCCTAGAGCCGCCATGTCCTCAGCAGCCCCCAGTCCCCAGCAGCTAGTCCTTAGCCCTCTGGCTTTAAGACTCTCCAGCTGGGAACTAGCTTCTCAGCCTCTTTGAGGCCTAGTAACGGGAGGGTTACAGATGCCGCACACTGGAATCCCAGCACCTCTGCAAGCTTGCCCGTTCTTTCGTACCCCAGCCCCAGCCATCAATCCTGCTCAACATGACAAAGGGCAGTGGGTAGGTGATAAATGAGAACAGGAGACAAAAACTTTATTTCCCTCGTTGATGGGTCCCAGGTTGGAATCCAGATGGCCGAGAGTGTACTCAGGTGGAAAAGGTCCCAAGTACTAGCAATATTTCACAAAGACCCCCGTGAGTGAAAGCGGGAGCCTCTGACTATGGAATGGATAACAAGCGCCCAGACTGGTCTCCTCAGCCTTCGAGAGGCAGTCCAGAATTCTGGTGGGTAGTTCTGTTGTTTCGGCTTAATTTTTTGGTCAATGAGGGAATCTAGAGATTAGTTCTCATTCAGTACAGTCTGCTTGGGAGTCCAATTGTTTCTGAGCACAAGGGGGTCATTGGTAGATAAACATGGGGGGCCACTGGCCCAAGCCTCTTGACTCATGCCTTATGAGTTCACTGCTTCCCTGTAGCTTACATTAATTAGTTCTCCAGTCTTCAAAAGAAAATCAAATAAGAGAGACATCCTTTCGTCTGCCTAGGTCTCACCCCAGCACATGGAGTGGAATGTAAATCCAGTCCTCCCTCCATTTAAATTATTTGCCCAACACCTGGAGCGTAACTTGGCATAGTGGATTTAGGGTTCTGACTCTTCAAGGTCCTTAACCTGACTTCCGTTTATAGTGTTGCCTTGATAAAAATTACTTTAACTCTAAATTTAATCTGTAAAATGGGCACAAAAACCTAGCACCTCCCCCAAGATAGTTGCAATGATTTTGAGATAACAGATGTTAAAATGCCTGGCACACGTGTGTTCAGTGCAGATTACTTCTCTTCAGGATGCTGGATAAATGGGAAATAATATTAACTGTGATCTCTCTTGCCATATTTTTTTAATCTCAAGGGAGCAATAGATCTTTTCATATTCACATTAACTCCTGGTCTCTCTAAACCAGCCCTTCTTTACCCATGAAAATTAATTTGGAACTAATCAATTTTGACTGCCTAAAAGCTAGACTTAGCACCAAGACTTAAGCAGAAATGTAAAATGAAAAAAAGTATTGTGGTTTACATAGAAATAATTAACAGAGCAATTTGACCCCTGCCTGCCAAGTCTGGCAGAAAATGTGATGAATGAAACAGAGAGATCCTATGCCCTGGATCCCAGCAACCTAGGTTTCAATCCCAATTCTCCCCTGCTGGCTACCAGTTCATCTTTGTCAGGTATTTCATCTTTCTGAGCCTCAGTTTTCTCATCTGGAAAATGGGGCTGATCACCTCACCAGGATTGAATGAAGTAAAGCCCATGAAATAATCAAGCTCAGGAAATGTCAAGATTAGGAAGTGCTCAATTAATTTTAGCTGTGGCTGCTACAGCTGTTATTGTTATTTTTGTCAATCCGCCCCATTCTGGAATAATTAGATCACAAAATGGCACAGTAGAGCTGTGAGAGGCAGTGCAAAGTGTCCAAGTGACCCTGGGAACTCACTCCCCTTTCTGGGCCTTTGTTACAGAAAGCAAAATGGAGAGCCGGTGATCCTTTATGTACTCAAGATCTAAGGGTCAAGAACAAAAGAAACCAACAACAAAAACAAGAAAGCACCAAGAGCCCCTTAATGCTCACACTTCAGTGGGGTCCTCCCACTCACTTTGGTTCTATGACAGCCTTTTTTTTTTCTTTTTCAGAAAGCTCCATTTTTTTCCCCATTGCTCCTCCCTGTGCCTTCCCCTCCTCCCTGCCATCTTCCTCCTGCCCCTTCCTCCTGCCGGGGAAGCAGCGGTTCCTGAGGCCCAAAGAGAAGGTCAAAGGTCTCCACCGGCCTGGCCAGGAGCCACCGGGACTGCTTCCTGCCAGGAGTCTTCAGTGAGCTGCTGCCCACCCCAGGGAAACCCAAATAAAGTCACCTCCCCACCAGAGAGCATTTAGCCCTTTAAGGAAAGGTTGTGTTTGGAGCCCAGAACGTATTTATGGCCTGATGGAGATTTCTTTCTCCCAACCTTTTACAGACACAGTCAGCATCAAAAGGGCCCACCCAGGCCCATCTGCTACTGCTCTCAGGGGCAGACCTGGCCTGGATCCTGAATAAATTACAAAGTTACTGAGCTTGGCTTGTGATAAGCCCTTTCTTTGTTCTTTCTTTCCTTCTTCCACCTCCGTATGCCACCCAGGACTTCACTGCTGTGGCCACGCAGGTTTACAGACTAATCCCATTCTGGCTTTTCAAAGATGAGACTGAGGGTAATTATTCAAAATGACCAGCTAAATGTGGCTTAACACAGTTCCACCCCTAGGAGTGTATGACTTAATACATGCCACCAGTTCTGAGTCTGTCCATGACTGAGGTGGCAGGCAGAGCACCCGCACTCTAGGACACCTTTGGGGACGGCCAGGTCACTACATTTCAGCTCCTCCATCAACACACCTGACTTTCCAGAAATTTGGAGAAGGTAGGAGATTTTGAGATATGTGGTAAATGTCGGCCATTCCATTATATGGTTAGGGAAATAAAGAGATGACTGATAGATAAATTAGAGATATAGATATAAGCAGAAAAATATATAGAGGTCTATAGATATGGAGTTTTCATATCAGTTAGAAGTAATCCAGTGGAACCCTGGAGTGTGACATGGTGAAATCAGATTTTTTAAATATTTACTTACTTACTTATTTACTTATTTATTTATTTATTTATTTATTTATTTATTTATTTATTTTAGAGAGGGAGAAGGAGAGAGAGAGGGAAAGAAACATCGATCAGTTGCCTCTTGCACATGCCCCAATGGGGGGGCCAGACCTACAACCCAGGCTTGTGCCCTGACCAGGAATCCAACCAGTGACCTTCCAGCTCACAGGCCGTTGCTCAACCAACTGAGCCACGCCAGCCAGGGCTCAGCACAGATTTTACCATCAGGCAAACCCACCTTTGCACCCTGGCATGGCCGTACACCGGCTACGTGACATTGAAAAGAGAGCCTAACATTTCCGAGCTTCAGTTTTCTCTTTTGCAAAATGGAGATGATGATATCTGCCTTTACAGAGCTATGAAAAAGATTTGGGGTTATCTAGTGAAATATCTAACATTGCTTGAGAATGATAGATATTTAACAAATAGTATTATTATGCTTCCTATTTGAAACAGTAATGGTGTTAATATGACAGCAAAAGAAGCAAAAAAAGAACAGTTTAGTGTAACAAAAATGTTCTATATGTTTATTATACTGAGTGTTAAACAGGTGTATACATTTGTTAAAACATTAAATTATACACTTCAAATGGGTACATTTTATGATATATAATTATACCTCAACAAAGCTTATTTTTTAAAAAAAATTATAAACAAGCTCTCCAAGACATCAACCATACATATCCCCAGGTTGAATGGGACCAAAAAATAGTCCAGGCCTTTCATCTTAATCTTTCCAAGCCAAGATATGGAAAACACCAAATCCAGGTCAGCTCCTAAATAAAAGAAATATTTTCACCAGCCATTGAGCAGCTGTTCTGGCCTTTAGGGAACAGCCCTCTGCCTTAAACCCCTTCCTTGACCACCCATGCTTACAGAAGGTTCAGACTCCCAGCGGGACTCACAGAGCCCCTAAATCCCCTCCAGCCTCACTCCCAGCCAGTCCCTTTCCCATTCACACACCTCCAACCAGCTGTTCAGCCCACCAGTTCCCAAACACGGTAGTCTGTGACTTTGATCATGCTGTTTTCACTGCCTGAAGTGTCTTCCTCCCCACCACCCACTGCCCAAAGAACCCTTTCATCATTAGAAGGAGCCCAGCCAGAACCCATCAAGCAGAATTGACCACTGTCTCCTCTAGGGTCCCATCATACTTTTCAATGAAGGGAGGGAAGGGCAGGTGTGGAGGCCTCAGGGTAACTATGCTTGCTGAGTGCCTGCTCTGTGTCAGGCACTGGTTACTCCATCTACCTTATACTACTTACTCCATCAAACAACCACATGAGCTAAGTCTTATTATCCCCACTTTGCAGAAGGGAAATGTAGTTCACCAGGCCCCAGACATGGTCCCACGATTGAAAGGTCCCTAGACCCTTTTCCCCTACCCTCTGCACCCCACTGATGCCCAGTTAAACACAGGTTGTCTGTTGCCAACACAGACTACATTACTTGTATGTAGACTCCTTGTATGTATGTATCTTACTCCTTTCTGAAAGCTCCTGGCCCCTTCAGCCAAGGCTCAAGCCCTAGTACCTAACTAGTACACCCTCAATAAACACTTATCAGATGGATCCTTCCCCACGTGTACAGGAGCTGCTGGGTCATCTTTCCATTCATTATACAGACTAGACAGAAGGGACTCTGATCACTGAGGAGTAGCATTCCCAGGTAGAATGTCTCGGCATCTTCCATGCACATGGGTTTGCTGGCAGGAGGATTTGACCTTGACCACCACCCATGTTCAGGGGCTTGAAGAAATAACTTCCTGTTTTTCTCTTAACTACATTCATTTTAAAGGGAAGTCAAAATTTTTAGTACAAAAAGTCTAGCTACCCTGTGCTCTCTGAGCTGGTGATCACACTCCACGAAGATGGACCACTGGACCTGGGAAGACAACGGACCAGTCATAAGGGCAGTTTTCTCAAAGTCTAAGTATGAAGGCCCAAGGAAGCTTACAGCTTAGGAGGTGACCTTTGCCATGTCTGCAGCATACACACTTTATTTGTACAAACTCCCTATGTTTGTGGGTCTTCCCACAATCTGAGTACCACCTCCCATGTTTGAAGCTGGATTCCACTTTCCGTGGCCTCCTTCACTATCAGCGTCAGCATATGGCCCCAGCTTCACCAAGCAAGCTTGTGGGGTAAACCACTTTGAAAGAGAACAAGCTGAGGACCCAGGAGCCCCATGGAATCTGTTTTCTGGCTGAGGGAGAGGAGAGACAGAAAGTCACCAAGGTCTCAGAGTCAGCAGTAGTGGAAGTGATGCATCGGTCCCAGCCAGAACTTCATGGTGCAAGCAGTGCGGTCCCCACAAGAACTGCATAATTCGAGGATGGCTCCCTCCTGAAGCATAATTCTCCAGAGATGCTGTGAGCTACCTAATATTCTTTACTAAATTCATTGTCTGCATAAATAGGTGGGGAAGTTTGCTTGCATTTAAGATGCCGGACAGATGCAAACCTCATGCATACCAGCCTTACAAAACAAACTTTTCAGACCAAACATACCTCACAGCAATAGCTGACTCCTGACCTCAGTAGGGATGTCATGGGCCTAGAACATGCTGAGTGCAAAGTACATATGTGTTCAAATAAGATGTAGAGAAGCCATGTTTTCAGGCAGCATCTCAGACTCTCAGGCCCAACACCAGAGAGAGACAAAGACAGGCCCCACCCCATGTATTAAATAAGGTTCTCCAGTGCAGTGGGCTGTCTTTGTGATCAGGAGCTGGCTCTTAAGATCGTTTCTCTGAAGGAGTTTCCAGACATGGCTGGAACAATGGCAGCATCACTAGAAAGAAGTCTATCACCTCCCACAGAAGTGACTTTGAGGGGCAACATGTTTTCTTTTCATTTGCAATTCTGGTGCGTTAGCTAAAACATCACTTCCATGACAGGTTGTGGCAGAAAACTCCGACCGTCAGAACAGTTTTGCTCCAGTTCTGCTGCCAACCTCCTATGTGTTTATCTCCCTTCTCTGGGCCTCATTTCTCTGCCTGTAAAATCAGAGAGTTGTTCTTTGCTCCCCATGACCTCTTTCAGGATATTTCCCTTGCAAAAAGCTGATTCTCTGAGTCCTGTGCCATTCAACCAGGGCTACCAGGCATGGCTATACAGCTTATCCAAGTAGAGTGTGTCCTGGCCAAGGATGCCCACCTGAGGGGTGAGTAAAATCCAGCCCAACCTCCCCACACTACGCATCCTAGGGCACAGCTGCTTCCATGGGGGAGAAACATTTTTTCCTCATTTGCACAAACATAACATAAGGGCTAACCATTGCCCCACTTTTAGTTATTTCACACCATGCCCTCCTCCTCATTGGACTCTTCCTACCTTCCTCTTAGTCATTCTTCCTTCACTGCCACTTTGCAATTATATTCACTGCCTTCTTCCTACAGTGGTTCTCAGAACTTCAATATCTGCATATCAAATTCACCCAGCAGCTTGGCCTCCCCATTCCTTGATGTCCTTCACCCCAGCAACCTTGTTCTCCACTCCATGGCAGCCACCCGCTCAACAGTCACACCACAGACCATGTCATTACTAGAAATCTCTATTTTGAAATCCTGTTCTTTGACTGCTGCCTTCCATTCCTCCAGCTCACTCATGATAGTGGGACCCTCACTCTCACGTTTCTTGTCCCTTTTCTTGACCACTAAGCCATTGATCCTACCACATGTCCACTATCCAGCAGCCACCTCCTGTCTTTGCTTCCTTCCTTACATCAATTGAATTCCATTGCATCTCTTTACAATTACTGTCTTGCAAATAACCGTGACACTTCACAGCTCTCTCGTCTGTCACAATCACCTTGCAAACTCTAAGACTTAATGAGCATCTTCTCCATGCTTGTAGCCACAGCAGCTAAATACTGCCAGAGAAAATCACACAACCTGGCTAAGTGATTTCACTTTAAATTCATGGACACAAATCTCAAAGGAGAAAATCAGCACCATACACTTCCCTAGGAATTTTAATTTTTCATTGTGCAAAATATACTTTAGGCCCTCAAAGCTTTATATACACCTTTCACTACCTCATGTACACCTAATGACCTCATTTTATGTTACTTCAAAATTAGATATCTCAAAACCAGGACTCCTTCATCTTTCCACCACTAAAGTCTAGCAACTTACCTGCTTCTTAACGCATCCTCTTAACTTCCCTCCTATCTACTAAAGGAACATTGTGTGTTAACAAAGCCTGATCCATGAATTCCTTCTTGAAGGTGTTTCTCTTCCAATCAGCCCCTCTCTGTTGAAGAAGCATCATCATCTTTATGGTTGCTCTTGATCTCACCCTCAGTCACAATCTTGGTCATTACCAGCACACAAACATGCCCTCGAATCTCTGACTTCCTAAAGACTTTCCCCTCATCCCACATCCTTTTCTAGCTGGTGCCCATTTCTCTACTCACCTTTCCAGCAAAACTTTTGAAAGAGTTATTTCCATAAACATTCTCCAGTACTTATTCATTGTTCAACTCTCTGTCTTCTATCAACATAATCCATTGTAACTACTTTGGTCCGTGTCACCAGTGACCCCCCATGTCACCCAACTCAGTGAACAATCCTCTTACCTGGCTTCTCAGGAGCATTCTTCACAGCTCCAGCTCTCTATAAGACTCAGATTTTTATGGCCAGTTCAGACCTCTCTTCAGAACTCCAGATTTGCATATCAAACTACCTTCTTGCCATCTTCACTTGGATGTTTTATTAACATCTCAGGAGTGACACAATGGAAGCAGAACCCCTCTACTCCCTCTCTTTCACTCCCTTTCTCTGACATCTGTGCACCCACTCAACCACCCAGGCCATCAGAAGTCTTATTCATTCTTCATCCTAAATATGTCTCCAATATGCCTCCTTCCTTAGTCTTTGTGGATCCTATCCCAAGTGACCAGCCATCATCTCTTATTTTGGCGTCTGAAGTATCTCTTACCTGGTTTCTCTGCTTCTTCTCCTGTTCCCCTCCAATTCATTTTTGCACAGCAGCCTGAGGGATAATTTTAAATACAAATTGGATCTTATTATTTTTATGATGGCTTCTCATTGCATTTATTAAAAAGTCCCACTCCTTGTAATGCCTCCAAAGCCCTACATAACCTGGCCTGTTTGTCTCTCTACCTTTGTCTCATGCCAACTTCTCCATGGTTTCCTTCCCCTGAACTCTGACAGTAGCTCTGAGAACCCACTGAGATCTTTCCTGCTTCAGTGTCTCTGTATGTATTGTTCCCTGCATCTGGAACTCTCTCAAGCAGCCCTTTGCATGGTGGACTCACTGTCATCTTCAGGTATCAACTGAAGGTCACTTTCCAATAAGACCTTCTCTGAGCACCTTGTCTAAAATTGACTTCAACATAATTTTCTATACAAAATGGTACTTCCTTCACAGCACTTTCTGTAATCTGCCATTTAATATTTGTTGAATAAAAAAATGTAGCATTGTGATTTGTCCTTGGTCTAATCTTTCCCACTTTATCGTACATTCCCTTGTATGTACACCCTACCCACAAGCTAGCCAGACCTGTTCTTGCTCTTCCCTGACCTTTTGCCTTTGTTCACTGTCCCCTTAGTCTGGACCCCTTCCTACCACCCCTATTCCACATTCAGGTTGCCAAAATCTTAGTCATCCTTTGAGGTCCTTCTTTAACTCTAATGCCTGAGATTCCACCATTACCAATTCTTACAATCCTAAAATGTCAGTTCTAATAGATGCTGGTTCAAAATTGCATTTGCTGCTTCAACTTCCCAAAGTATTGTGTTGAGGGAGATTCTGAGGTCTAGGGCCATAATCAAGCAAAAAAGGGCATCCATGATGATGGGTTGTCCTGATTTTGTTCAATGTCCTCGTGTTAGAGATGGGGAAACTGACATCAGGCTGGTGGAGTGACTTTCCATGGAATACACTTGGTTAGAAGCAGTTTTGAGAACAGTACTTGTGTCTCTGGACCACCAGTGTGGATTTATATCCAGCTCTCTTTTCTGCACTTCCAGGAAGACAAGCTGAGACACAGACTTGAAAGATGATTGAAACAGTGAATTTTAACATTAAAAAAAATGCAGTGTATTATTTTTAATCTTTCCTTTCCAACAAACTTCTGAGCAGATTAATTTACATGCACACTTCTGTCAAAAGTCTCTATTTTTATTTTGTTATTACCACCAAAATAAAAATATTTTTAACACAGGAATTACCAATAACTGGAATCTTGGGATTGAGCCCTCCTTTCTTCTTCATGCATTCTTTTTTAAATGCAAAAATCCTCCAAGTCTTCTATAGTGAAAGGTTCATCAAGCCACATTTTTTGTAATAGGAGAGGTAAAGGAGAGAACAGAAGAAAATTCAAACCTATTGGCCATAGACTGAATGCGCCCCCCCCCCACTAAAAAAAAAACACACATTTTGAAATCTAACTGCCCAGGTAATGGAATTTGGAGGTGTGACCTTTGGGAGGTGATTAGATCAGGAGGGTGGTGCCCTCATGAATGGGATTAGTACCCTCCTCAAAGAGACCCCAGAGAACTCACTTACCCCTCCCATCAGATGAGGACACACTACGAAGATAGCTAGCTGTCAGTAAGGAAGTAGGACCTCGCCAGTCACTGAATCCGCCATGGCCATGATTTTGAACTTCCCAGCCTCCAGAATTGTGAGAAAGAAATGTTTGTTGTTTAGAAGTCACCCACTTTATGATATTTTTGTTCTAGCAACCCAAATAGACTAAAACACTACAGATCACCTCTTATGTGCAAGGGGCTCACACAGTCCCCTTGCACACATTACTCATGGAACCTTCTGAACAATACTATGGGTAATTACTTTTCCTATTCCATTTTGCAAATGAGAAAACAGTCCATTGATGAGTATTATGTCTCAGGTCTTTGCTCCTCTGAATGTATTCCTTGGACCAGTATATACCATTGCCAGAAGTCTTTTAGAAACAAGATCCTCTGTACACACCCTAGACCTATTGAATCAGAATCTGTATTTTTAACAACATCCCCTAGTGATTCTTCTACACACCAAAGTTTAGGAAATACTGGTCTTGATAACACAATGAAACAAGAATTGGGATTCAGACTAGACCTGTCTAACTATGCTTGTAACAGAACAGAGAATAGAGACACAAACATCATAGTTCTGAATAAAACAAGTTAAATCATCACTAACACAAGTTGGACATGTCAATACAACCTTTAATTTTCTGTCTACTCTGACAGGTATCCCTTCCAAAACCATCCAGTATAAAAAAAGAGATAACTGGGTGACATGAAAAGTAAGCAGGCTTGGGAACCAACCAACCAACTCAGCTGCCACTTAGCAATGACGTTAAGAAAGTCACGTGCCCTCCCCAGGGCTCACTGCCTTCAGTGGGGAAGTAGAAAGGTAAGAACACTCCCTCCCAGCTCAGTGATGCTGTGTTTGCCAGCATGTTGGGCTGTCTGGGATTTCCACAGTCAGAATCCAAATAACTTCCTTCTCCAGCCTGCAACATCTGTCTTTAGTCAGCTCCTTTTGGTAATTGCTGTTCTGCTTTTCTCAAACATAAAAATAGCTTATTATTAGCACAGTAAGTAACCACCACCTTCCAGGAGCCCGACAGCCTGATAGCAACCCCAGAACAGAACCTGCAGCCAGCTGAATCCCAAGGATACTCAAGGGCTTCCGGGCCTCATGCCGGAAACCAACTAACCACCGTATTGGTGCATCCTTTTTCCTAAAGGCAAGGGTCACATTCACGCTCTTCAATCCTGGCACCTTGTGATAACAGTTTCCAAACTCTGGGTCACTATTGTCTCTGCTGCTGAAGTCTGTTCTCTGCCAAAGAGACCAAACTAGTCCTCCTAGAATGAAGCCTGGGTGTCTCTCTTATCATCAGAGGTCATTTCATCTCTATCATACAGGAAAACCTCTTGAACTTATTGACATATTCCAGCCCCAGAAGAAAGACAGACACATCTTCTTGGATGCCCTTAAACCTGGCCTAGATTTCGTAGGGTCCGGAAGAGAAGTTTTCCCTGAGTATTTTTATAGAAGGGGAAGTCCAATATTTTATTTTTCAGTCTTGGTACATCCCATCATCATGAGAGTCCTTCCTCCTTGAACATTGATTCCCAGAAACTATTTGACTCAGTGCTGACTCCAGTTGGCTCACCGATCACTTCCACAGGAAGCCAACCAGCCTTGCACACCATCATCCAGCCAGAGAGACTTGAAGACATAGCGTGCAGCATAAATTCTGAACTGATCACTGCAAAGTTATAACTTGAGCAATTCTACATACAAGAATATCAGGGGTGCCCCTGGGGACATGGTTTAACTAATCCTGTGTTCTGGCTCTCTGGTTCCCAAGCAGCAGCTAGAAGGGGACAAGGCTATTTGATGCCATTGAGTCAGTGGTTAGTAATCTTAGTTCTCATCAATCTTGGTGCATTAATTCTGGCACCAGTCTTTACTTCAGATTTCTGGGTTTTTTTAAAAAGCACTCAACTTTTTTGATTTAAGGAAAAATCAGTGCTTCTCACCTTTGCTTCCGCACTTTCTTTATTCAGTGTTCAAATGTTTAAGCAAACACACTTTGAGCATCTGCTCCATTCCAGACACCAGGAGTACAAAGATGTGTAAACACAGTCCCTACGCTGGAGGAGCTGCCTGTGGAGCAGAGGGAACACACAAGCACACAGAGCCATTTCAGGGCAGCCAATCAGGGATCTTCTAGAGGTGTGTTTCCAGTGCTCAGAGGACATGAAGGAGAGGACAAGAAGGGTGCTGACATGGAGGGCAGTTCAAGCCGATTTGGGGACTCCATTTCGCACTATCCTCTGTCCATATAGGAGGCATTCTCAAGTAAGAAAGAGATGAGTCACATGACTAAATAATAAAGAACAGACCAGTGTGAGGTAAGATGTCCTTTGAATATGATATGCCTTTGTCTCGTGTCCCCAGATTTCCAGTTATTCAAGCCAGAAATGAGCTCTAGGGCGCGTTGGAGGTGGGAGGGAATGCCAGACATGTAAACCCAGGTGGGAGCCTGTCTGTGCTCATTCGTCATTGCACACCAGTAATGGGCGTGTGTCTCCACAGCATGCTGTGCTTCCCCTGCAGTGATGCTTACTACAGTACAATTTATTACTCATTGTTAAACTGCAAACAAGCAGGAATCATTTGAATGTTATTTATTGCTCTCTCCTTATCATCTAGCTGGCATATGCCTGGTTCGTGGCAATAAAAACCTATTTGTTGAAAAAGTACAAAGAACAAAATACCGGACATGTATCAATACTTCTCAAAACTGTCAGGGCCAACAAAAACAAAGTCTGAGAAACTGTCACAGCCAAAAAAAAAAAGCCAGAGGAGACATAATGACTAAATATAATAAGGTCTCCTGGAAGGGATCCTGGAACAGAAAAAGGACATAAGGTAAAAAGTAAGGAAATCTGAACAATGTATGGACTTAGTTAATAGTAATGTATCAATGTTGGTTCATTAATTATGACAATTGTGTCATACTAACATAAAGTGTTACTAAAGGAAACTGGATGTGGAATATATGGAACTCTCTGTACTAGATCAGCAATGCTTCCTAAATCTAAAACTCTTCTAGACTTCCAGTCAAGATAGCAGAATAGGCAGAAACATAGCTCACCTCTTCACACAACCACATCAGAATTACATCTAAAATGTGGAGCAACCATCACTCAGAACCATCAGAAATCAAGTTGAATGGAAGTCTGACAACTACTGAATTAAAGAAATCACATCCATTCAAACTAGTAGGTGGAGTGCAGATCCGGAACATGCTGGTCCCTACCCATATGTGGTGCATAAAAATTTGGAAGGGATATCTCAGGAGGAAAGAGTTTCGGCCCCACACCAGGACTCCCAACCCAGGGTTCCAATGACAGGAAGATAAGTCCCTACAACTTCTGGCTGCAAAAAAACAGTGATGATTGAGTCAGTAGAAGAAACTTCTGGAGTCCCAAGCACACAGGCTCATCTACTCAGACTCACTCCCTCTGGAATCCAGCACTGGGGTAGCAGCTTCAAAAGCAACAGTGGTATACAGGGAGAAACTGAAGTGGCTGGCATCAAGGCGAGAGGAGGCCATTGTCCCTTTTCTAAACCCTCCCCACACAGAACCTGCAAGCTGGTGCCATGTCTGAGAATCCATCAACCTGGCTAACACTGTTTGACCCACCTTGGAGATCCCCAGAGACTTTGCCCTACCCAAGTTACAGGCCCACCCAAGCTACTTTTCCATATGAATGGCTGGTCTTGGCTCATGCTTCACAAGTTCCTAAATCCTATCAAACAAGCAACAGCTGGCCTCAGTGAGCCCCAGGCCCAGCACTAGGAGCAACCAGCCCAGATTCACAGCTTGGCTTTGCCTGGGAATCTCCAAGCCCAGGACAAGTACCAGTCATCTCAGATTGCTTTATAGCTCAAATGGGGTGCCCCAAGAAAAACACAGGTGGGGGCTGACCTTGGCCTGCACTGCCCAGGAAACCCCAGGGCCAGTGCACCCTGTGGACGGCTACAGACCACATCAAAGCACCATCACTCTGCCTCTGCCCAGCTGATCCTCCACAGAAGGCAGTGGTTGGTTGTCAGTGGTCACAGCCAATCCTTGCGGCTGACTGGCCTAGGTAAATGCCACCCATTGATCTGCCAACAGCAACCAAGGCTCAACTACAAGGGGAGGGTGTACTTAGCCCACATGAAAGGCACACCTCAAGTACCCAGCTTGGGAGATAGGAGAGGCTGGGCCACTGGACCCTCCAGGACACCTACTACATTAGGCCATACTACCAAGACACGGAGTCAGAGCAGCTCCACATAATACATAGACACAAACACAGGGAGGCTGCCAAAATGAGAAGACAAAGAAATGTGCCCCAAATGAAAGAACAGAACAAAACTCCAGAAAAAAAAAAACTAAACAAAGTGGAGATAAACAATCTATCAGATGCAGAGTTCAAAACACTGGTTATAAGCATGCTCAAGGAACTTACTGAGTACCTCAGCAGCATAAAAAAGATCCAGTCAGAAATGAAGGATATGCTAATTGAAATAAAGAACAATTTACAGGGAAACAACAGTAGAGTGAAAAAAGCCAAGAATCAAATTAATAACTTGGAGCATGAGGAATAAAAAAACAACCAATCAGAACATCAAGAATAAAAAATGAAAAATGAAGGATGTTATAAACAACCTCTGGGACAACTTCAAGAGGTCCAGCATTTGCATCATAGGTGTGCCAGAAGGAAAAGAGAAAGAACAGGAAATTGGAAATCTATTTGAAAAAATAAAGAAAGAAAACTTCCCTAATTTGGTGAAAGAAATAGACATGCATGTCCAGGAAGCACAGAGTCCCAAACAAGATAATGCAGAGAGGCCCACTCCAAGACACATCATAATTAAAATGCCAAAGTAAAGAGAGAATCTTAAAAGCAGCAAGAGAAAAGAAGCTAGTTACCTACAGAGGAGTTCCCATAAGACTGTCAGCTGATTTCTCAAAAGAAACATTGCAGGCTGGAAGGGAGTGGCAAGAAATATACAAAGTCACAAATAGCTAGGACCTACAGCCAAGATTGCTCTACCCAATAAAGCTATCATTTAGAATCGAAAGGCAGAGAAAGAGCTTCCCAGGCAAGAAAAAAACTAAAGGAGTTTATCATCACCAAACCATTATTATATAAAGTGTTAAAGGGATTTATTTAAGAAAAAAAAAGAATATCAAAAGTATGAACTATAAAATGGCAAAAAAATATATACCTACCAACAATTGAATCTAAAAAACAAGCTAAGCAAACAAGAAGAACAGAGACAGAATCATGGATACAGAGAATGTTTTCATGTTGCCAGATGGGGTGGTGGGGGCAGGGGTGTTGTGGGGGAATGGGTGAAGAGGTGAGGGGATTAAGAAGTACAAATAAGTACTTACAGAATAGACATGGGGATGTAAAGTACAGTATAGAAAATGGGAGTAGCCAAAGAACTTTATATGCATGACCCATGGACATGAACAATGGTGTGAGGATGGCCTGAAGTATTGGGGGATGCTGGGTGGAGGGGGACAAAGGGAGAAAATCAGGACAACTGTATAGCATAATCAATAAGATATAATTTAAAAAATAAAACTCTTCTAAAATAAAAGGTGTATTAACAAAACTGTGGCTAATCATCTTCAAGCACCTTTGTGCCCTCCCCCTCTCAGTTAGTGGTCCACCATTGTTTTGACCCACTCCACTTGTTCTTCGAAGTCTCAATAAAAGACCTTCTCTCTTTTCTAAGCCTGAAGCTATGGAACATGGTCTTGCCTGGCAGTGAGAAGCATGAGAGTTCTAATCTCACCTGCCATCTTTTCACCATTTTCATCTTGTATAAATTATGCCCCCTCTGTGGGCCTTAATTTACCCATCTACTCAATGGGAGGGTAAAACTAGAAGACAGATCATGTCTGGTCTACCTCTGTATCCACAGCTTCTAAGAGTCTCAGGCATGTTGTAGATACTGAATAAAAGTTTGTTGCCCTGGACGGTGTGGCTCTGTTGATTGGAGCATTGTCTTGTCAACTGAAAGGGAGTGGGTTTGATTCCCAGTCAGGGCATATACACAGATCGCAGGTTTTATCCCTGGTCATGGTGCATACGAGAAAGCAACTAATCGATGTTTCTCTTTAACACTGATGCTTCTCTCCCTCTCTCTCTCTCTCTCTCTCTCTCTCTCTCTCAAACAGTGAAAAAAAAATGCCCTTGAATGAGCATTTAAAAACTTTTAATAATTAAATAAAATAAAAAATAAAGCCTTTTGGGTGAACAAATCGATGGACATTGCTTGATACTCTAATGCTGAAACTACAAATCGAAACCTCTAGAATCAGCCCAATATCTCCAAATCTCCTTTCTTGTACACACTTAATTTTAAGCTTCCTGTGTCATGTCTCTGTGACTCAAAGGTCACTCACAGTGACTTTATAAGTATTTGGGGCAATAACTGAGAAGAGCTGCACCCACTGAATCAGTGTCTGCAAGCTTCAAACCCCCTGGAGTTCATTCAGAAAGAGTACTACCTGCTGAGATATGGGACCATCATATCTAGATCCTGTTATGCTGGGTGTCCAGACAGGGGTCTTCCCAGGAGATCCATCTGCCTCTTCTTAGCATTTTTCTCCAACAGAACTCCCAGTCCATTTGAAAGACCCTGGCAGGTATCTTACAGGGAGAAAAGAAACTAGAAGTCACAACAAAAAAAAAAACAAACCTTTGGCTCCCCTAAGGGGTCTAGAGACTAGATTTTAGTCCCAGCCCCCAATCCGCTTGTCATCCACACCCTGAGACATGGGCAAGTTTTTCCCCATGCCTTTGCCTGGCTCATCTCCCAAAGCTGGAGGTGGGTTTGGGGTGAAAACAAGATGAGCTCTCTTTCCAGTTCCTCAAAGGGGCTGCGTGTTCTCTTATCTGTGGGCACTTCCTCTGCACGGAACAGTTCCTCCATGGACCGCTCCCCTCCACTCTTAGCCAGCAGCCTCCTGGCATCCACCCAGACTGATTCATTCCATTGTCAAGATCAGACCCTCCAAACACTTCCTACATTCCCTTCCTTCAAACCAAACTCAAGCACAATCACTCATTCAACTGTCAGTTTCCACCACGAACTGGCAGCCCCCGGGTCATGTTCACTGTTGGATCCTGTGCTCAGCACACTGCTCGGCATGTAGGTAATAAATAAGGGCTTGTTGAATAAACAAGTGAGCGAGTGAATGAGTGAATAAAATGAAGAAGCGTGTAAACACATGAATAATTAAGTGCTCCATAGTCTTAAAATTTGGGGGCTGGGGGTGGGTAACTTACTTCAAATTTCCCTGGAGAATTGGTTAGGGATTTTTTTCAGCATCTTTAAAAAAAATAGTGTGTATAGTTTGTCATTACAGTTGTAAATTCCTGCAGGGTTTTCCCTGGTGTGTTTCAGAAGACTGAAAACAAACACTGATAGCTACCCTGGCCTCCAGCTCCTCCCAGCCTCCCAGTCTCTGCTTCCCACCTGCCTTCTCGCTCGCTGTCTCTGTTTCTCTTCTCTGTCTCTGTATCTCCTTTTTTGCGTCTCTGTCTCTGTCTGTTTCTTTTCCATTTCCTTCCCTTCCCACCTCTCTCTCTCTCCTCTCTCTTTCTCCATCCTCCTCATGAATCATCCTCCATCCCTCTCCTGTCCCCATTTTGCCCTGTCCCTGCCGGTTCATGCAGTACTCTCCACATGTGGTCCATGTGTGGCAGGCATCTTACAGATGACACCTCACCTTCCTTCCCACCCACCTGAAACAGCATCATCTGTACTTTGGGAGGAACAGTGGTCGAGAGCATGGGCTCTGGAGTTATACTTGGCTGGTTCCAGGTCTGGATCTTCCATGAACTGGCTGTGTAACCTTGGTTGAGGGACCTAACTAACTCTCCAAACTCCAATGTCCTTTTCAGCAAAATGAGGTGAATAAGACCCTCTCAGAGGGTTGCAAGGATTAAATGAGATAGTGCTTGGAACATGCTAGCACAGTGGCAAAACGCAGCAAATGTGAACTCTCATGTTCCCATCTGTTTTGCCATAATGGTTGTGTCATCTGCAAATGTTTTAGTACCAGAGGTCTTTGTGGAAGGGGTGTGGAGACATCTCTCAACTGAATATTTCTCCCTGAGGACCATTCCAGCCCTGTCCTCCCTCAGATCCATGACCCGGCTTCCCCTGCCTCTGACTCTAGTCTTTTGTACCCACATTAATTTAGAATCTGTATAGAGGGAGACCTCTCCAAACTTGGCCTCCCTGCAAAGTCATCTGAGCAGGTTTTACTAATTATAAACATCTGGGGTGAGTCCAGGAGACTCGGGTTCATTGGTCTGGGTGACACTGAAGATGAGCATTTTCAAATCATCCGGAGTGACTCTGATTAGAGAACAAGCATTGGAACATCTGGTCTAAACTGAATGGATGCTCAAGTGATACTGAATGAATGAATGAATGGTTAATAGAGGATGATAAATGAATAAAGAGATGAATGAGCAAATAATAGGTCAGCCTCCATGGGAAGAAATGTTAATATTTTCCCCTAGACCTATGCTCCAGATTCCAAAAGGTGTGCCCATTTGTTCTAGGCTTTTCTGAGCACAAAAACGTAGCATATCTGCTTCCCATCCCTCTGTTTGCTTTGTCTTCTTCCTAATCTCATTCCACAGCCTTTGCTTCCTTGGGGTCTCCTTTCTCCATCTTCTCCCTGCCTCCCACGTCCTTTCCAGTTTCCCACTTCAGTCCTTTCAGCTCCCACGTCCCCTCTTGCTCCCTCTCAGCCAGGGTCACTCACTCCACCTCCCGCTGTCATATTCGTAAACTGGGGATCCTTTCAGCAGCCCAAGACACTTTTGTGAGAAGAGTCTTTGAACACAATAGTTACACAAAACAGATTTATTTGATGAGCTGCAGTGACCAAAGGTCAGAAAATAGCTCAGACATTCCGTAGAAGGGGTTGGGTAGGGGTTGAGGGAGGGGAGCAGCGGCAGACTCCTCCACCCTCTGCCCAGGACCACTGCTGAGTTCCAGGCAGGAGGTCGCTGCAGGTCCCCAGGAGGGCCTCAGAGAGGTACCCTCTTCCCTTGTAGGAGCTTCTTTCACCCTTGACTGAATGCTTTGAGGACAGCCCTGGGCCAAGAAAGTGAGTCTGTGGAAGATTCTGGGTTGTGATGGGGAGACTACTAAGTTGAGTCTCTCCATTCTCTGTCTCTTCCTTCCTCTGCTCCCAGAGCTGGCTCCATCCCAACAATGGCCGAGATGTCCATTTACCAAGCTGGGCTCTTCCTGCCTCCGTGGTTTATGTCTTGTCCTCCATGTCCAGAATCTTCTAAACAAAACCCGGAACATACACACCCTGCTCCCAGCTCACAAAGGCCCCACCATCAATTTCACCCCCAAGGTCTCTCTGGGTGTGTGGACATCTGCTGTCAGCCCTGTGTGGCCGTTCCAGTCATTGTTCCCAGCCCCCTTGCAGAGCGGGACAAGCCAAGGGGTCACATCATCAAGGTGAGGTGAGAAAAAGCCCACAGAGCTCTTCATCCCACAACAAGTTGGTACCCCTCCCTCCCTTAGGAAGAGGTCACAGACCCTGGAAACAGGGAAGGTGCTGAAGGAAACCATGAACTCAAAGCAAGGGGAGAAAGCCTGGGAAAGGTGCCAAGGGCAGCTCTTCACCAGCCTCCTGTTTGCCTCATGGAACTAGGGAAAGCATGAGGACCCAGCACATAAGACTACAGTTTATCCCCAAGCCTCAGTTGCCAGCTGCTTTGGGGAAAGATGTCCCTACAGGGAGCCAGGAGCAAACACAGACACAGACTTCTCTCTTAAAGCACGGACCAGCCGTCACAGCCCCCAAATCCAGTGGGGGTGGGCTCATGTTTATTCAATATTGCCTGAATAAGTCCCTTCTTCCCTCAAAGAAAAATGGAGATGTATGTGTTGTGGCGAAGGGAGGTTCATCCAAGTGACAAGTGACATAAGCACACTGCTATCATGCTATGCTCATCCAGGCTTACATATATATACATATATACATACAAGAGTCTCTACCACAGCCAAAGTGACTCTTGGCACTGAGTAGCACTAGTGCCCAAGAAAAATGTCCTGGGGGAGACGGGTGGGGTGAGGTCAGCTCAGCTCTGGAGGAGGTTGGAGGGGTCAGGATTTGGGGAGCGAGGCCAAGCAGCACATAAACAAAATGCTGACTCCTCTTTTCCTCCACTTTCCCTTCCCAGCCCCCTACTCACAGAAGGAATCCAGGGAACCCGTTGCTCGTCAACCCCAGTGACTTCCAGTTCCCGCAGAGAATAGGGGTGGATGACAGGGTCCCAGGAAAACTAGAGAAAACACATCTAGTTGGCACCATGGGTGGGCTGCAGGAAAGGAGCTCCCCACCCCTGCCCCAGATGCCCGAAATCACAGCACTCTGATCCGATTTGGAGGAAAGTTCTGGAGCTCCCGTCTGCAGTCTGGAGCACTAACTCTTCGCTGACACCCAGCCCACCCCCGCCCCAGCTTGCTTCCTTGGCTTCCTCAGAGAACAGGATAAAGAGCTTGAACAGGGGCAGTGTCTACAAGCTTCAGGATTCTTAACCCTTGGGAGTCCTTCACCACAAGGAGGTTAAAAAATAAAGAAGGGATGGCAGGGGGTGGGAGAGTGATGAGCAATGGGAGAGGGGGTGGGAGCCAGAGGCAAGGATTCAGAGAAAAAAATGCAGAGATAGAGGGGAAAACAGCAGGAGGACAAGGGTAGAGAAAACTCAACAGAATGGAGGGAGGAAAAAAGAGCTGGAGATCCAAGAAAGAAGGAAGGAAGCAGTGAAACCAAATTTTAGTGAGACATATGCACACGTCGTTTTAGTGCCGGTATGACTTCCCCCATTTTACACAAATGGAGAAAGTGAGGCTCAGAGAAGTTAAGAGACTGGCGCAAAGTCAGTCTCACAGATGCTGAGTGGCTGAGCATGGGTCTGCAGGGCTCCGTGTCCATCCACCACACCACAAACATCTGCCCGAAACTGAAGGAGAAAGGAGTACAGGAGGGAGGTAGGAGGCAGGGAGCCAGGAAAGGAGTCAAGTGCGAGAGAGAAAGTGCCCTCATGCTACCTGACTTTCGGAGAGCAAGGATAAGGGCTGGGGCAGGACAGAGGGCACCAGGCTTCTCTGGGATCCCAGCCCTAGTCAACCACGAGGGTCTCTTGGCTGTAGGGGATGGATTTTTCCTGTGTCTGCTCTCCGCCCTTCCCAGTGTTGGAGCCTGGCCCCTGGCTGTGCCCCGAAGAGTAGCTGGCCGACTTCTCCCCACTGCTGCTGTGGGAGGTGCTCCCACACCTGCTGTGGCCCCAGCAGAGCATTGAGGTGCAGGCCTGGCGGAAGCGGGGGTCAAAGAAGGCGTAGAGGAAGGGGTTGAGGCAGCTGTTGACATAGCTGATGCAGGTGCAGTAGGGGAAAACGTTCATGAGAAAGAGGTCGAAGCCACAGGGCCAGTGCAGGAGGCTGCCCAGCATGTAGAGCGTCTTCACCAGGTGATAGGGCATCCAGCACAGGGCGAAGGTCACCACCAGCACCACAATGATGCTGAGCAGCCGGCGTCGCTTCCGTAGGCCCTCAATGCGCTCCTTGCGGAAGTGGCCTGCGATGGTTTGCGCGATGAAGAAGTAGCATGTCAGCATGATGGTGAAGGGCACCACAAAGCCCAGGGCCGTGGACGAGACCCCGAGACCCACCTCCCAGGCCCACTCGGAGCTGGAGGTGGCCACCATGGAGTAGTCCATGTAACACTGCATCTTGGTGATGTTGTCCAGGTTGGGAAGCACAGTGGGGGCTGTGGCGCGGAACACCATGACCGGCATGGCCAAGAGGGCGGCCAGCACCCACAGGACCGCCGTGGCCACGGCCCCACTGACCCGAAGCCTCAGGCGAGCATTGGCCACGGGTCTCACGATGGCCAGGTAGCGGTCGAAGCTGAGGCCAGTGAGGCAGAAGACGCTGGCGTACATATTGACAAAGATGAGATAGCTGCTGAGCTTACAGGCGAAAGTACCGAAGGGCCAGTCATAGTCCCGGTAGGTGTAGGTGGCCCACAGCGGCAGGGTCACCACAAAAGTCAGATCAGCTACAGCCAGGCTGGAGATGAAGATGTCAGCAGAGCGCCTCTTCTCCCGGCTGCTTCGAAATACGGTCCAGAGCACCAGGCCGTTGCCCGTGGTGCCCAAGAGAAAGACCAGCATGTAGATGGCAGGGATGAGGGCCCCTGAGGACTTCCAGTCTGTGTACTCACACTCGGACTGGTTGTCTGCCCCATAGTCGTCAAATTCAACACCTTCCTCCATGCTGGGGGACAAAGAGAAGACAGGCAGGAGGTCCCCGGGGGGAACCAATTCCAAGGCTGTGTCACCAACTCAGCAAGCAAGCACCCAGGGCTTCTGGCTTGACTGAGCCTTGGAGAGCAGGCAAGAAGAGCTGAAGGTGTCCAGAGCCCTTCCCAGCAGCGGGAGGAGCTGCCGGCAGATTCTTGGGACCCTGGAGGATGCCTCCTCCTGCACACTTCCCTCCACCCTCTCCTGCCTCGCCCCAGTCTCAACTGAGACACTTCCTGCGCCCTCCTGAGTCTCTGTCTCCTCCTTGGCTCGTCACTCCCTCCTCCCACCTCCAAACCAACCCCTCACTTGTGAGTCTTAAGATCTTTAAGTTACAGCCCACTTTTTTTTTTCCTTCTTGTCACTGGGCAAGTAGACCAAATTGACCCCTGCTGTGCTGGCAGAATGTTATCTGTGGCTTGCAGCCAGCTCTGCTCCTGGTCCCGCCTCTATCCCTCTGGTTTCCTCCGGCCCTTGGAGCGCCCCCTTCTCAGTCTTCACCTTCCTCCTGTTCTCACCCCCTCCCATGTTCTCAAAATGAGGCAAATTATGCACATTGCAATTTAGCCTGAGCTGGAGCCAGGGCAGGATGGGGACTAGGAGGGTGAAATTTCCGAGGATGGTCTGAGCATCTGGCAAGCCCTCCTGGCAGGCAGTCTTGCCCTCTGAGTCTGTCCCACCCTCCCTCCACTCCTGTCCTCCTAGCCTCCACCCAGACCAGACTTCATTCTCTTTTGCCCTACAGCTCTGACCCTCTTTCTGGGAACTTTTCTATTTTACAGATACAGTGATAGGGGAATTTCTCTAGAGTTCGTAGGCTGATGGCAGATAGCAGTTTGCATATGGTATAATACGGTTCAGAGAGTCAGGACAGAGTCACAGGATGAAAACAAACCCAGAGAAAAGAATCTCTAATCAAGGCATTAAATCTGTGGAGAAATTGAGACTTAACAAGGTAAATGTCTTGCCCAGCGTCACAGGATGAATTTTGGTCTGGTGTTATTGTTTGCTTTTCTTCTTCACCAAGCATGTAGTTGGTGATCACTAAGTGGTTGTTGAGTGAATAAGTGGATGGATGAATTAGGCAGAGAATAAAAAGAGGAGGAAATACTGTGCAGTGAGAATAAGGATACATTTCAGCCTCAGGTGTGTATGCCCTGAATGGAGCAGGAGGTTTCAATAAGGCCATGTGGGGACAGGAAGTTACAATTAGAGGCGGAAGCAGAGAAACGGGTAGCCGCTGAGTAGATGCCATGGACTAGTCCTCTAGAAACTCATTTTACCCTGTCTGCCCACTTGTCTGGGACCTCTGGGCAGGCAGGAGGGAGGGGTGCAAAAGGTAAAGTAAAAAATACCCACCCCAAGAGTGGAGGAGGCCATTTAAATGTGGGCAGAGGTGAGATGACACAAAATCAGGAGATGAGTCTTGCTCACAACCAAAGCAAAGGTCTTAGAAAACTAGAATCTGTTGTCTCGAGGGACATTTGGTCAGCAACTCTTCTGCAGGTGCCTTAAAGCAGGGACACCCAAACTTAAATACCCGCAAGGCCAAGACTAAGACTGTACACAGGTAAAACGGCCAGTTTGAGACAATAGGGAGTGGTGGAGCCTGCAGCAAACCAGAGCAAGCACGCTCCACCCAATAGGAGGCCTCCTCAGCTCAGTCTCTGGTTGCCAGCATCTTCATGCCTTCCAGTTTTTCAACATAACTTCAAATTCTGGATTTTATGAGAAATTTCTTGATTTTTGAACCTGAGAAATTAAATTCCTTTTTATAAAGATAGGATGGGACAAGGAAAACATGTCCTCAGGCCTCCAGTTGGTGCTGTTGGAACAGGAGCTTGCCAAGAATAGAAGGTGGGAGAAAAACAGGGAGCATAGACCAGGAGGAAGAAACATAAAATGCAAAGATAGTAAAATGAAAATAAACATGGCCAAAGCCTTCGGGTGCAATGGGAGATGCAGGAAGAGGCTGGAGAGAAAGATAAGGAAGATCCTGAGGGTTTTGGATGACATTTACCTAAAGGCAATGTGCAAAAGAGAACACCTTGATGTTTGTCCTGAGGATTACCTGTGGAGCCCCTACTAGGTGGTAGGCATTCTTCTAGCACGTTCTCTATTTTATGTGTATTTATTTCCTTTAATTGGCAAGGCAACTTTAGGAAGTGGGTACTCTCATTTTCCAAACGAGGAAACTTAGACACAGGAAGGAAGAATAACTTGGTCAAGGTCACCCAACTGGTAATTGCCAGAATCAGAACTTGAACCAAGGCTGTCTTGAGTTCACGGACTAAACCACTATGTTCCCAAAGGAAAAACTCCAACCCTTTTTAAATTGAGGCATTTGTCATCTGTTGAGCATTATAGAAATGTACAACGGCGCTAGGATGCATGGAATTTACTTTGAAATAAGCTCTCTCGGGGAAAATTAAAAATAGATTGACTAAAATATTTTAGAGAGACTCCCCACTCTTGATTGAACAGGGCATAAGAACCCTGCCAGGGAACAGTCTGTACTAAATGCTCAGGGTTAGTTAGCTACGTAGTTTGATCCAGAAACAGACCCGGTGCCCAGCCATTCCCAAAGAGGACTCCTGGCTGCCTGCTGCCAGCTGGACAGTTAACAGGACCCTAGACTCTTAGCAGTCTGAGAAATGATGGTTGGGACACCCAATGGGACCCAAGCTGGGGCTTCCTGACTTTCACAGCACCAAGGGTCCAAACTGCCTGGGACCCGCTTGCTTCTGCATGTTTGTCAAATAGCAGCCTGTGTGCACAGCAGAATGATTGACGGTCATAATCTGACAGCAGACTTGGGTGGCAATAGTTAACCTTCAACCATGTCAGACTTCTTCAAACTTGACCTATATCAAAAGGGACATTAGCGTAGTGCAGGAATGTGTCTGGCTCAAGTCAGCTCCCAGATGATGCTCTTGTTATAAATAAAATGACTTCTCAGGACATTCCAGAATAAAGGCCAAGTTCAAGACCACCGGTGAATCCAAACTTCTCTGCGCTCCCAGAAAGATGCAGGTACCCCTGTCCTTGGCAGCTGGGAACATAGAGGGAGGGGTGCAAGTGAGCTGGGGGTGCCCTGAAACCAGGTCCCTCTCCCTAGCTGTTCCCACTTGGTTCCTGAGCCAGACAGAGATCCCCTGGGAAGAAATGCATCCATCACTTTAATCCTCTGGCCTCACGCTTTCTGCCTCGCAGGGGGTTAGAAGCAGTTAATCCCACCAGAGGAATCAGACTGGTTGAAATGGGGGCCGGAGGCTGGGAGGATGCCACTGACTGGGGCCAGGGGAGGTGGAGTGCTGATAAGACCTGGCCTCCAGCCAAGAGCCAGCTGGAACCAGATGGGCCGAGTGCCACCAGCAATGGCAAAAAATAAGCAGAATCAGCCCTCCTCAGGGCTTGCCCAGCCTGACATCCAACACAGAAGATGAAGGTTTAAGGACCACTAGCTGGAGGCAGACCTTACGTGCCCCCAGGGCTCAGAAGGCAGCCCTCCCTGGAGAGAGAGTACCTGGGCAGAACCTGCTCTTCATTCCGGTCCTGCCTCCATTTGGTGCCTGGTAAATTATAGCCATAAAAACGCTATCAGGAAAAGGACTGAAAGGGCTGGTCTGCATCCCAGGGCTTCTCTCCCTCATTAACAAGGGCAACTTTTTGCTAAACTGATCCAGAATAATCTACCCTGAGCCATCTGGCAAACCAGCAGCTAAGACAGAACTATTGGCTAGTGTCCCCAGGCTGGCTCTGGCCCTGGAGAGGCCGAGTGGGTTTCCTGGGAGACTTCGGTCTCTCCTGGGTGACTTCTTACGGTATTGTGAGGAGCCAGAGATGAACAGGTCCGGGGGAACAGGGCCTCAGACTGGGGGACCTCTGGAATTAACAGCTCTCACCACCCAGCCCCAGGTTTGATCCTGGCATAGAGAGCAGAAGCTAGCCTGGCCCTCTGTGCCCACGGCTGTGTGGCTGCGATACATGTGTGCAGGGCTGGTGTGTGCCATGGGGTCACCTGCGAGCATACAGGACATGTGTGCGCATGGGGCTTTGGGTGCAGTATTTACGTAGCGAGTGTGTGGTGAGGTCAGGGATCTGGATAAACATCCCCCCGGGAAGACAGGAAAGCGTGGCTAATTGGATCTCTCTAAGGGCTCGGGATGAGGGGGAAACACAGGAACCTTTCCAGGCCTTGCTGCTAGCTCTGGGTGGAGGACATCAAAGTGGAAGCTGCCTTTCTCTGCCCCTTGCTGACTTCTCACCTCCTCCCTCCCAGCTCCCGGCTCCAGCCCCCTCACTTCACAGGTCCACTTTGAACTCCACAGCTTCAGAACTCACCCAGGACAACAGGGCCCTTTTCTCCCTTCCCAAGAGGCAGCAGCAGCTGTGTCCCTAACAGCTGGTGGTGTTATCACAGGGAAGGGGGGCGGGGGGGGGAGGACCCAGGAGCAGGGGGAATGGGAGGGCTGCCCCGCCCACTCTGGGATTCTGCTCCCCTCTCTGCCACCCTCACCCTGCCCCACTCCAGACTCACACACTCCCAAGTACTGCTTTTGCAGCTTATCTGACCAAAAACAAATGGCCAGCTGCTTTCTGGCAATTAAAGCAGACCTCCTTCTCCAGGCCATTTGGTGCTACTCTGAACTCCCAGCCATCCTCCCGCCGCCTGGACCTCCCCTGGCTCTGGAGACCGCAAACGCAGGAAAACACACTGGCCTGGGAGTCAGGAAACACGCACACACATTCCAGTTCCATCTTGGCTACCAAGTCATTCACTGAGCAAATGTTTATTCAGCAGCTACTATGGGGCAGACCCCATTGGAGGCAGTGGGCGCACATGGAACTGTGAAAATGTAGACCCTGTCCCTGATCTGCACGTCTGATCTAGAGCGGGGAAGAGACAAAGGGTAAAGGCAGGGAAGTCAGTGACAGAAAGTTAAACTGGAAAATGACACAGACAATGGATGGAGAGGGGGCGCTTGCAGAGAGAATGGGTCGCTGGCATTCTAGCGTTGCCGTGTCACCCGAGACAGGTCCATCTCTGAGCCTCAGCTTCCCTGTCTGTACACAAGGACTTTGGCAGCGAGGCTAGCTTTGTGAGATTGGGGGAATCGTGGCAGTGGCTCCTCGGAGGAGTTGGAGAAGTGGGTTTCTTACTGAAAAGGTCAAAAGAGGGAGGCAAACCAACTCTCTCAGGGGAGCAGGTCAGTGATGGGCAGGATCAGGTCAGGTCTGTTCTCCCTGCACAGCATCAAGCTGCATCTAATGGGCCGTTTGCTAGACTGTGAACAACTGTCTGGAACCCCCTCTCACCCCCTCACCCACCATACCTCACCCCCCTTACTTAGCACAGCGTCTTATGCATAACAGATCTTTAGTAAATACACGGGCACCGTTTGGCCGCAGGCAGCAGGACCAGCATTTCTGAAATCTCGGAAGCAGTCAGCGCTTTCTTTAGAACCTCCTGGATGGGGGCTAGTTTCCTATGACCTACAATAGGCAAGGTTCCTAAAATTCACTGAGGCCACCGACTCCGAAGCTGAGGTCAGTATTAAGGGGGGACAGGAGAGTGCCTGGGCCAGCATTGCGCTTCCGAAAACCTTCCGGAAAAGGCACATTCCCCCTGCCCTTTAATGAGCTCTCTAAATGTCAAGTGCCCGCCTGGATTTGCAGCTTTATCTTCCAGCTTGGATTCTCACACCTGGATGTGGTGACTGGTTGGTTGCTCCATGCTGCTCAGGATGCCTTTGATAAGTCAAAGCTGAGATGAGTTCATTATTATTTAATAAATGGAATGGGCTAGATAAAGAGAATCACTGCACAGTGACAGCTCATTGGTGAGGGGAGGACAGGAAAGCAAGCAAGTTTATTCCATAAACTTGACTTTACTGGAAAGTGAAGCCCAAGGAGGAAAAGGGAATTCACCCAAGGGTCCCCATCCCGTCAAGTGCCCTGTCCCCTGCACCATTCTGTCTCCCTGTCCCATCCCTAGAGATCAGTCCAGTAGAAGCCTTTCTCCTTGGAGCTCACTGGCCTTTGTCAGGATGGGAGGAGCAGCTTGGGCAGGAGACAGCCAGGACAGGAAACCCAGCAGAGGCCGGAAGGAGGTCAGGAAGAAGAGGACGGGACCCTGGCCCCGCTCACACCCAGCCCTACCAGGCATCAAGAGAGCAACGTGGTGTTTCCAAAAATATTTACAGTGAGTCTTTACAGTGAGTCTAAATTAATGAGGTACTCCATCAGCGCTGACAATGGGAGGATGTGGGGCCGGGCCCTCCAGGGGAGAAGACCAACGCAATTGGCCCTGAGGCCATGCCAGGGCCGCAGGAGCTGGGGAAGGCCAGTGTGCACCACTAAGGAAGGAAGCCAAGCCCCTCACCTGGGGCCAGAACAGGCAGTGGAGACACACCGCCCCGTCCAGGCTGCCCGGAGCACACCCTCTCCTGGAATGGGAACGAATCGTAGACCCTCGTAACTATAAAGAGCATTGCCAAGCTACCTCCCTACCTCAACCCAGCACAGTAATCGCCTCTATTGTTCCCCAGTCTGAGGGCTACCCAGGGGTCTCTTGAATACCTCTGTTGACCAGACATTCACTTCTGAGCCTGGCAGCCCATTCCCTTCCAAATGGGGGCAAACTGCTCATTTAACAGTGTGACCTTCAATAGAGCAGCATGGTTCAGAGCACACAGCTGCCACTCATGAGTCATGCTACCATGGTGAGGAGCCTGATCATTTCAAGCCTCAGTTTTCTCATCTGTAAAATGGGAGTTATTATAGTATCTATCTTATGGGGTTGGTAGGAGGATTCAACAATAGAGTAGAGGTGAAGCCCCCAACATGGAAGGGATGTCACATAGGCAGAAAGACAGGGGCAAAGGTGGAGATGCAAGAGAAAGAACTTGAAATATCTGGGGGCTAATGGGGGATGAGGTTGGAAAAGCCAACCACCACTGTGTTGCCATTGAAGTGGCACTGGACTCAGCTATAAGAAAAGATGAAACACTGCCATTTGAGACAACATGGATGGATCTTGAGAACCTGATGCTGAGGGAAGTCAGACAGAAAAGTCAAGAACCATATGATTTCACTCATATTCAGGCTATAAAACTAAAAGCAACAAATGAACAAAAAGGCAAACAAAAACTCATAGACAACAGTATGGTGGTTACCAGAGGGAAGGAAGGTGAGGGGATAGTAAAGGGTAGAGGGAGTCAAACACATGGTGATGGAAACAGATTTGACTTTGGGTGGTGGGCCCACAATGCAATATACAGATGGTGTTTCATAGAATTGTATATGTGAAACCTACACGATCTTACTAACCAATGTCACCCCAATAAATTTAATAAAATAAATAAAAACATTTTGTTTATTTATTTATTTTTATTGTGTTTTTTCCCATTACCATATCATCAGACAATCTGCACAAGAGAAAATTGCTATTAATGAGTGTGGCTTGGGCTTCAGGTAGAAACAAAATCTCATGCTTAGAAGAATCTACACGGAAAAGAAATCCTATAGAACCCATGTGATAATAAGGACATCAAAACTGTAAGTTACAGACATGCAGAAAAGATACCTACGATAAATGTGACAAATGTGGGGTTGGGGGGAGACCTCCAGTCAAGATGGCAGCATAGGAAAACACGGCTTGCCTCCTTGCACAACCACATCAAGATTACAACTAAATTACAGAACAACCATCACTCAAAACCATCAGAAATCGAGTTGATGGAAGTCTAACAACTACACAATTAAAGAATCCACATCCATCCAGACTGGTAGGAGGAGTGGGGACATGGAATGGATTGGTCCCACATGGACAGGTTGGTGGATAAAAATTTGGGAGGGATATCTCTGGAGCAAGGAGTCCCAGCCCCATACCAGGTCCCCTATCCCATTCAGTGCCAGGAAGGTAAGTACCCGTAACTTCTGGCTGCAAAAACCAGTGGGAATTGAGTCAGTAGAAGAAACTTGTGGAGTCTCAAGCAGTACCTCCTAAAGAACCTGCACACGGACTTACTCAGACTCACTGCCTCTGAGCTCCAGCACCCAGGTAGCAGCTTGAAAGGCACCAGTGGCACACAGGGAGTAGCAGCAGTGGCTGGCATCGAGGCAAGAGCTGGGGCACAGCTTTCTTCCCGACAGAAAGGCAAGAAGAGCCACAGAGCCCACAGGCAGGTGCCATATCTGAGACTCCATCAACTTGGCGAACACTGTTTGACCCACCCTGGAAATCCCCTGAGGCTTCTTCTTACCCAACTTACAGCTGTTACCAGTAGCTTTTCCATATGAATGACTGGTCTTGGCTCAAGCTTCACAACTTCTTAAATCCTTTTAAACAAGCAACTGCTGGCCTCTGTGGGCCCCCAGAACCTCACCACTGCCTCTTGCTAAGAGGCTCCAGGCATGGCACTAGCAGCAACCAGCCTAGATTCACAGCTTGGCTTCACCTGGCAATCTCCAAGCCCAGCACAAATAGCAGCCATCTCAGATTGCCTTATAGCTCAGACAAGGTGGCCCCGGGTAAAACACAAGTGGGGGTTGACCTTGACCTGCACTCCCAGGAAACTCCAGGGCCGGCGTACCCAGTGAACAGCTGCAGACCACATCAGAACACCACCACCCTGCCCCTGCACAGCTGATCCTCCACAGAGGGCAGAGGTGGGTAGTCAATGGTCATAGCCAAACCTTGCAGCTCACTGGCCTGGGTAAATCCCACCCATTGACCTGCCAAAAGCGATCAAGACTCATCTGCAAGAGGAGGGTGTACTCAGCCCACATGAAAAGTGCACCTCGAGTACCCAACTTGAATGATAAGGGAGGGTGTGCCACAGGACACCTACTACATTAGGCCACAACACCAAGACACAGAGTCAGAGCAGCTCTACATAACACATAGACACAAACACAGGGAGGCTTCCAAAATGAAGAGACAAAGAAACATGCCCCAAATGAAAGAACAGACCAAAACTGCAGAAAAAGAGCTAAACAAAATGGAGATAAGCAATCTAACAGATGCAGAGTTCAAAACACTGGTTATAAGGATACTAAAAGACCTTAGTGAGGACCTCAACAGCATAAAAAAGATCCAGTCAGAAATGAAGGATATGCTAATTGAAATAAAGAACAATTTACAGGGAAACAACAGTAGATTGCATAAAGCCAAGAATCAAATCAATGATTTGGAACATAAGGAATCAAGAAACAACCAGTCAGAACAACAAAAAGAAAAAAGAATTTTTAAAAATGAGGGTAGTATAAGCAGCCTCTGGGACAACTTCAAGAGGTCCAACATTTGCATCATAGGTATGCCAGAAGGGGAAGAGAAAGAGCAAGGAATTGGAAATCTATTTGAAACAATAATGAAAGAAACTTCCCTAATTTGGTGAAGGAAATATACATGCAAGTCCAGGAAGCACAGAGTCCCTAACAAGATGATGCAGAGAGGCCCACTCCAAGACACATCATAATTAAAATGCCAAAGGTTAAAGAGAAAGAGAGACTCTTAAGAGCAGCAAGAGAAAAGAAGCTAGTTTCTGACAGAGGAGTTCTCGTGAGACTGTCAGTGGATTTCTCAAAAGAAAGTTTGCAGGGAAGAAGGGACTGGCAAGAAACATTGAAAGTTATGTAAAGCAAGAACCTACAGCCAAGATTGCTCTACCCAGTAAGGCTAGCATTTAGAATCGAAGGCAAGAGAAAGAGCTTCCCGGGCAAGAAAAAACTAAAGGAGTTCATCATCACGAAACCATTATTATATGAAACGTTAAAGGCACTTATTTAAGAAAAAGAAGATCAAAACTATCAACAATAAAATGGCAAAAATACATACCTATCAACAATTGAATCTAAAAAACAAACTCAGCAAACAAGAACAGAGACAGAATCATGGACACAGAGAGTGTTTTGATGGTTGCAGGACAGGAGGGGGATGTGGGGGAATGGGTGAAGAGGAGAGGGGATTAAAAGGTACAAATAGGTTACAGAATAGACATGGGGATGTAAAGTACAGTATAGGAAATGGAGTCGCCAAAGAACTTATATGCATGACCCACGGACATGAACAATGGTGTGGGGATGACCTGAGGGATTGAGGGATGCTGGGTGAAGGGGGACAAAAAGGGGAAAATCAGGACAATTGTAATAGCATAATCAATAAAATATAAAAAATTAATAAAATAAGTGTGGGGGGAAGAACCCCCCCCAGAACCTTAAAACCCATAACAAAATTCCACATAATAAATCAACATACCAACAGAGTTAGTAAAATTTGAATGATTGTTGTTTTAAAAAGCGACCCTGGAGAGCTGGACCTGCCTTGCCCATGTGCTACCCCGGCACCCGTGGCTGCCACGCACTGGAAACGTGCCCGGGGCGTAAGGAGTGAGCTGCACGTGCGATACACACTGGGTTTCAGGGCGTGAGCGTGAGGAGAAGGGCAAAGACATCTTTGTGTGCAGATGCCACGTGAGAATATATTTTGGGCATATTGATTATATTAATATTTATTCATTTTGGATTTATTCATTACATTTACAGTGATTACATGTCAAAATATATTTTGGATATATGGGGTAAATATAATGTATTGTTAAAATTACTTTTGCCTCTTGCCTTTGCTTTTTTAGTGTGGCTACTGGAAAAAAGTACATATGTAGTTCCGGTGATATTCCTACTGGGCACCGCTGAGCTGAAGCTGCAGATCTAAGTGCTGAGACGCTCCTCCTGGAGGCATCTCTGAGGGAGGGCTGGAATGTCCAGGCTCACTAGGAAACAGACTCCGTTGTCTGGAGCTGGATGAAGACGAGGACTCAGATTTTTTTGTCACAAGGTAGAATCCAGGAGGCCTATGATTTCTCATCTCCCTCAGCTAGACCACCACATAAACACAACTCCTGGTCATCGGTAACACTTAGTCTCATCCTGATCCTCCCCACAGATAAAGTTTACCAGGCACTGCATAGCACACCTCAGTGTTTTTCTCCAGTGTATTCTCGTAAAAAAAAATTTAACTCTCATAAGAATTTCACTAGATAATTTGTCACAATTCCCATCATACGGATTAATAAACTGAGGTTTAGATAGTTCCATCACTGGCTCAGGGGCATGCAACTTACAAGTAACAGAGAGAGGATTCGAACCCTGATCTTGGATTTTAGAAGCCTGAAAGCTAGGATATGCCCTCTCTGGCCCCTGCTCCTGCAGCCAATTAGGGCCTGTTGGCCCTTCACAGAAGGGGGGGTCAGAGGGATTTCCCGCAGGGAGCCTGCTGTCTCCCGCACTACAGCATCAGCCCAGCCCAACAGCCTGCCTGCACCAGGAGCTTGAATGAAGAGCAGTTCACCTAGGGCTGTCCTCGGGGCTCACAGGAATCACAGGGCTGCAATAGCTCAAGGGTCTTTTGCAAGACCAACATGCTTTGCAACAATTGAAAGAGGCACCTCTGAGCACAAAACGTCTGGTTTCAAACCCTGGTTCTGCTACGGCGCCTCTCCAGGCCTCGGGTTCATTAACTAGGGAGTGGGGGCGATAGCAAACAGCAGCTGACGAAAAGGCAGGGCCGTGCCTGGCGCAGAGCAGTTGCTCAGAAAGCAGTGCCTATTATTCTATCTCGATCAGTCCTCACAATACCTCTACAGCATGGGGAGGGAGGACGTCAAGGATGATAAATGGGAATGATAATATTCCCAGTTTCCAGATACAGAACCTGAGACACAAAGATACTGAGAACATTCCCTTGATTTCGAAACATTCCAAGTGGGGCTCAAACTGAGGCTGGCTAGTTCCAGGGTCTGCGGTCTTCCACCCCATGGCACATACGATCTTGAACAATCTGTGAAGCCACTTTTTTTTCCCTTGTTTTTTAATGACACATTTTATGTTAGTTTCTTGAGGGAGGAAAGGGGTCTGCTCTACCTGCCTAAGGCCTCCATAGCCCTGGGATCCTCAGCACCTGGGTGTGAGCGCAGAGGTAGCTGCCTCAGGAGGTGCACCTGCCCTTGAGAAGGAAGTGCAAGGCAGGTGAGTGCTATGACCACTCAGGGCCCAGGGGTGGTTAGGGAGATGAAAATAAGCCCCGGGCAGCTGCGTCCCAGCCAGACAGGAGCCCAGAGCTGCCTCCTGGGCGCTCTGCTGTGCTTCTGACCGCTGGGCAATGCTGACCTCTGCTGGAGACTAACTGGTACTCAGCCTTGACCTTCAGAAGCCGGATTCCCAGGCTGTCCTCCCAGCTTTGCCTTGAGGACAGACACCCCACGAGCTTACTCTCCAAGGGGACTCAGGGAAGCCAAACCTCTCTGTCCTCTAGGCTCCCATGACATCTGGAATTGCCCACCCAGAAGCTTTCAGCTGTGGGGCTGCGCTAAGAATCCTTAGGGAAGGGAGCTCACCCCCAGTCCCATCAGCTGATGATTCCAGGTGGAAGGACCCAGCTCAGGTCCCCAGTCTCCTAGACAATCCGGCACCAGGCCCCTGCACCCAGCTCAGCATTTCGAGCTGTGTATTCTTTCCTGAAACGTGGTTACATTGCACTGCAATTATCCAATATCATATTCTGACACTGAGATAGGAAATATCATTCCTGTCATATTCTCAGGGTGGTGCAGGAGAAAAACCAAGAGACTTTGAATCATCCTCAATATTATTCACGACTCTTCCTCAAGCATGTCACTCTGTGAAGACACACATAAAGGGGGAAAGTGGAACTCTGTTTTAGTAAAGGAAATTATGGACTAGAAAGAGACTAAAGAATCTTTTTTAAATGAACTGACAATTGATAGGAAAAAAGTTGACAAGTCAGTCCCTGGAGGCAAGAATCTCACTGCTGAGCACCCAGCGCCACCTTGTGGTTGCTCTCATAACAGCAACCCCAGCCTCCACTCAGCTCACTTCCATTTAAGACTGAGAATGGACCTGAACCTTTTAATCTCAATGAACTTTGTACTGAAATCTCTCCCACTACATCCATTAATTTTAGCATAAAAAAAAGGTGGGCACACAGTTGAATACGTCCAAGCAAGAAATGTGAATATAGAAATATTCTTCATACATAAGCCCTCCAAGCTGTTCCAATCTCAGCCCTGGGATCCTGCAGACATGCACGCTCTTTTCTCTGTTCCTCCTTGTCTCTCTGGTCAGTCATAGTCGTTCTGGTTCTCAGGCGCCAGCTGCTCTGATCAGATGGGTAAACTTCAGCACAAAGAGGTAGGGGCGGGGATCAAAGCTACTTAGTGGTGCGGCCAGGGCTGGAGGTCCAGGCTCCTTCCACTCACTCACTGAACGAATGTTTACTGCATTTCTCCTCTGTGGGAGCCCCTGAGCTGAGTTCAATGGTGACGCAAAACACTACCTAGACCTCAGCCTTCGAAAGACTTAGAGCCTGGTGGGGCCATTACTAATGACGTGGCAATGACGTGTCCTGACCAGTGACATCAAAAGTGAAGCTGCCACTGTGGGAAGTATTACAAGGAGAGGGGCAGCCACGGCCAGGGTTTTGGAGTCTGACTTTTACAGGCCTGAAGTGCTGAAAAGATTACGATCCCCTCCATAACCCATTTAAAACAAAAACCAACAGAACAAATAAATAAGTAATAAAATTCCCAAAAAGGCTTCTCTTTCTCAGAGTGACTTCTCTGAAATAATTTTATACACCCACAAAATCAAATAACATATTATGAAAAATTAGGAGTGACTCTGTTTTAATAATGCTTCACATACAAAATGCCTACTCCATCTGCCTGTTGTTGAACCCAGCTCCAGACACTTACGCAGTAAGGGTTTGACATCGTCAGGAAAATGAAGAAACACTCCTGAGGAAATGGTGACTGCTCTGAAGGAAGGGGGGACAAGGATGACCACCAAGTGCAGGGAGCACCGGGCAGAGCACGTGCAAAGACCCTGAGGCAGCATGAGGCTTGGGAAAGCCAAGGCCAAAAGGAGGTGAGACGGCCGGAACAGAGGACAATGGGAATGTGTTACAAGGGGAGGAGGGGGTGGCCAGGCCACACAGCACTTTGTGGGCCGCCTTGAGGAGTTTCGCCTTTGTCCTCCAAGCCATGGAAAGCTGTCCAAGGGTTTTAATTAGCAGGGCCTGGTGACAAGATCCCGCTGGTGTCACAGAAAAGCCACGCTGGCTGGCTGCGTGTGGAGGACGGATGCGAAGGAGGACAAGGGTTCAATTAGGAGACATTAGTCCCCATGAGAAATGATAGGAGCTTTGATTGAGAGCGTGGTGGTCAAAACAGAGAAAAGTGAGTCGCTTTCAGAGATATTTCAGGTTGGGTGAAGGTGCCAGGGAAAAGGGGGTGTCAGGGTGTCTCAGGTTTCTCGCCTGCTGGAACCGAATGAACAGGGATGGCATTCACGGGGACAGGGTGTGGCAGAACGTGCTAAGTGAGCCCCAGTATCTATTTTCTCCTTCTCCCTGGCTCGATTGCATCGGAGCCCGCTCCTGGGCCACTCGAGATCCTCGCAGGCTCGTCTGCCTCTCGTTCCAGCCCTGCCCCGGCTCTGACAGACCTGAGCAGGCGCAGTCTGACCTCTGGCCCAGGCCATGCCTACTCGCCTCCCACTCGGGGCTTCCCCGTTGATGTCATTGGGTGCCCTAGTCCTTGCACGAAAAGGCAGAAAAAAACAAAAGAGTTAGCACCCCAGGGGACAAACATTTGACCAAAGAGAAACCAAAGCCAGGGGAGAAATTCTTTCTGCATTCTCTCCCGAAGGGCTGGTCCGCAGGGGAAGTTCACACAACCTGAAGTCGGCATTCTACAGGTCGGGCAATTCACGTCCGCGTTTATCTCCCCTCCTCCTTGCATCGCTCCTCTCATTGGTTACTCCTGTTCCTGGGGTTTTGATCCCCTAATAAAATCAGACTTTTCTCGGAGGGGAACCCAGTCTATCAGTACCCTAAGCCCCCATGTTTTAACTGGGACCATGGATACATGGCAAGAGGTTGGGATGTCCTCGCCCTGGCTTTTTCTTTCACTGCAGCCTTCTTACCGGTCCACAGGATGTAAGTAGAAGTGATATGTGCTTTTTCTAGGTCACACCCCTTAAAAAGGAAATAGCTTCCTCTTTACTTTCTGTCTTTCTCTGTCCCTTTGGGCTGGAACATGAACACGGGCCAGCGTTAGCCACGCAGTTGAAGACAAACTCTGAAGAAGGAGATGATGCCACCCCTCTGTCCCTCATCTTAGCCTGTGCCATAACTAACATACAGGGAACAGTGGAACAAGACCAGGCTTGGAAAACCCATGAGTTCCATTTTAGACATTTTCTTTTTGAGCAGCCTTTGGGAAATCCAAGTGAAATGGCCATTGATTAGTTAGATGTGAGCCTGGACATCAGAGGAGAGCTCTGGACTGAATGAAAGTTTGTGAATGTTCTCCCTCTCGTGTGTGGCTGGTAATTAAAGTCTAAATGTGCCAGCAGTGGTCCAAGAAGAGGGAGGGTAGTGGGAGGAGAGGGGTCCTGTGGCCAGCAGCTTCTAAGATAGTCCCGTGATTCCCCCCCTCCCCTGTATTTATGTCCTGGTACAACTTCCCTTGAATGTGGGTTAGACCTAGTGACTTGCTTCTAAAAATCAGGCTATGGTTCTTTGATTGGTGTAGCTCAGTGGGTTGAGCATCATCCTGAAAACAGGGGTCATTCGTTTAATTCCAGGTTAGGGCACATGCCTGGGCTGCGGGGTCAGCTCCTCCACGGAGGGCGTGCAGGAGGCAGCCAATCGATGTTTCTCTTGCAAATCGATATTTCTCTCCCTCCTTTTCTCCCTCCTTTCACCTCTCTCCAAAAGTAAATAAATAAATAAATCTTTAACTGAACAATAGACTGCGGTAAAGCGATGGCATGTCACTTGCAAGATTAGGTTGCAGAAAGACCGATTTCCACCTTGGGTGCCCTCTCTCTCAATCACTTGCTCTCACGGAAGTCGGCCACCGGGTTTTAAGCTGCCCGATGGATGGACTAGTGTGGCAAAGAGCTGAAGAAGACATCTGGCCAATAGCCAGTGAGAGACGAGGGCCTTTGGTCCAACATGCTGTGAAAAAGTCAATCCTGCCATTATCCACGTGAGGGTAGTTGGAAGCAGCTTCCACGGTCCTGGTCGAGCTTTCAGATGACTACTCGGCCCCAGCCAGTGTCTCCGCGGCAGGCTATGAGGCACTGATCCAGAGACGCCTAGCTAAGCTGCAGCCCGGTGCCTGACAGAGAAACCGGGATAATCAATGCTTGTTCTTCTAAATTGCTGAGTTTGAGGATAATTTGTCGGCAATCCACAACCAAGACACAGCCCGTGCCAGATCCCTCCCATTTAACAGTTGGTTGAGACCAAACCTGCACCGGAAGCAAAGGATGAGCAGCCGTAGGTACGGGAGGCGATCCAGTAGGTGCCAAGTCACAGAACCCGGGAGAAGAGGACAGTGCCGTGAGGAGGGGAGAGTCCCCAAGGCGGGGATGCTGCCGACGGGTCCCCCGCAGTGAGAGAAAAATACTCCATGGGCTTGGAGATGTGGATGCCACTGCTGAGCTGATGGACCCAGAGACCCTGTTTGGAGTGATTGAGGAGAAAGTTGGAGAAAATATAGAACTTTTACTGGAACTTGCACAGTGAAAGCAGAAGGAAATAGAGCGGTAAACGAAGCAAGATAGGAGATTTTATCGTGGCCAAGACTGGAGATGTGAATGGGGACTTCTGGGATGGCAGGGTGAGTTCCACAGACCAGCGCCCCAAGCAACAACTGCAACTGCTGAAAGGTGTGAAATCCACCATTTAAAGTCTCCGGAAACTTCCTAAGGGAGGACAGCAAATGGAGAAACACTTGTTCAAGAACTAAATCTCAGCAAGCACAGCAAGCGTTGGGGAACTGTGAGCCCCGACGTGTCCCCTCCCGCCGTCCCCATCTCGACAGGACAGTGGAGGCTCCAGTCCGAGCAAGTGTGGTTAGGGAAATGGGCTTCCCTCTCCCCTAAGCTCCCAGTCGAGGGACAGAGTGTTTGACTGGGAGCAGCAGGTCCCTGGCATTTCTCGTTTCCCCAGACTTCAAGTTGCAGAGGCTAGACTCCTGGCAAAGGGGGCCAGGATACCAGGCGCTCGCTTCCTCCACGTGGTCCTGGCTCACAGATCAGAGGCTCCCCTGGGGTGGAGTCCCCCCTGTGCTGCGTCCTGCCAGGCTCTCCCTGGGAGCCTCAGCCCTTCCCTGGGCCTGGGGATGCCGGCTGGACGGACCCAGGCAGCCCCGCGCCAGCCCCTCCTGGCACCCCAAGGCACAGCAGGCCGAGAACGTGGGGGCTGAGCCTGTGGGGTGAAGGTTTCATGGCAGGAGAGGCGAGCTGAGAAGACCAGAGGCTACCATCTTCACTCAGTGGCCTGCTCGCCAACCAGGGGTGCGGCTCTGAGAGAAGGGGGCCGCTGACCCCGCCCCCAGCTCTGGAGAAAGGGTTCAGAGGTTACACCCAGGGGGACAGGCAGTACATGAGAATGGCCAGCTCCGCGAAGACAGACGGGACTGACATGCACATCAGTGGACTAGAATAGAGACTCCAAAAATAAACCCTCACATTTGTCACTGCTTTTCAACAAGAGCTCCAAGACAATTCAACGGGGAAAGAAAAATGTTTTTGATATATGGTGTCAGGACAACTGGATATCCACATTTTTTTTCATAAATTACTTTATTATTGTTCAATGACAGTGGTCTGCATTTTCTCCCCACCACTCCCCCATATTTTTTTTTAAAGATGTTAAATCCCTATCTCATACCATATGGAAAACTTAACTCTCAATGGGCCAAAACCCTAATGTACAAACTAAAACTATCACGCTTTTTAAAGAAAACAAAAGCATAAATCTTCACGACCTTGGATTCGCCAGCAGCTTCCCAACATGACACCGACAGCATAGACAGCCACAGCAGCAAAACCGTACAAACCAGACGTCGCCAAAGTTAATCCTCCCGTGCCACAGAGAACACCGTCACAAAAGCCAAAGAGAACCCACAGAACAGGAGAAAATGTTCGCAACTATGTATCTGATAAGGGACTTGCATCTAGAATATATGCAGGACTATTACAACTATAAAATGATAAGCAACCCAATTAACAATTGGTAAAGGACATTTTTCCAAAGAAGACACACAAATGGTCGATACACATATGAAAAGATGATCAGCGTCATCCATTAGCCAACAAGGAAATGCCAAGCAAAAATCACAGTGAGATACCACTTCCCACTCAGTTGGGGGCTCTAAGAAAGAGACAGACAAAGCAAGTGTTGGCAAGAATGTGGAGAAAATGGAACCCCGTACACTGCTGGCAGGGATGGAAAGTAGTGCAACCAGTTTGGAAACAATCTGGCAATTTCTCAAAAGGTGAAACACAATCACCACATCACCCAGCAATTCCAATCCTAGGTACACACCCAACAGAAAGGAAAATACATGCCCACACAAAAACATGTACACGAATGTCCGTACGAGCATTATTCACAATAGCCACGAAGTGTAAGCAGCCCGAATGACCATCAGGAAAAGGTGATATATCCATACACTAGAATAGTGCTTGGCACTAAAAAAATAATGAAGTGCTGATGCGTGGTACAAGATAGATGATTCTTGAAAGCATTATGGTAAGTGAAACAACTCATTAACAAAGAATCACGCACTGTATGATTCTATTTATTCTAAATGTCCTGAAAGGCAGGTCCATAGACAGAAAGTACATTAGTGATTACCCAGGGCTGGGGGAGGGGAATAACTGCCAACGGGTTTTCAGAGTGGTGGAAATGTTCCGAAACTGATTGTAGGGATGCTTGCATAACTCTGAATGTACAAAAGGGGACCCAGAGAAACAGTTTATTTATTAAAAAATTGCATATTTACTTTTACATGCTTAAACTTTAGTCACCTTCAAAATACTCTCCATTTCACATAAAACACTCATGGAGACATTTTTTTCGGCTGCTCAATGTGGGTTTTGTTGCCATTTAGTGCTTCTGCTGTTTTTTGTTTCACTTCTCCCACATGGGCAAAATGTTTCTTTTTTTATTGTTGTGCAATTATAGTTGTCCCATTTTCTACCCATTACTCTCTCCCACCCTACCACCCCCCACCCCCACCTAAAATGTTTCTCTTTGAGAACTTTTTTCATCTGGGGAAACAAAAAAAGTCACTGGAGGTGAGATCAGGTGAATAGAGAGGGTGGGACATGGAGGTCATGCCTTTCCTGGTCAAAAACTGCTGAACATTCAGTGCAGTGTGGACAAGTATACTTGTAAATCACCCATCATGAAGTGAATGGGCAAACTCGCTAAAAGAGTCTTCCAAAACAATTCACTGAAACGGAACACAGCCTCTCACAACAACACCAGCTGGTATGCTGATAGAGATGGGTTCCTAGAACACTCACCTAGTAGGGAAAGCCTGTACTACAAGGGGCCCACCCTCCAGAAGATAATTCCTGGATTTTGGGGGCCTCCCTTGTACTAAGAACTGTTAAATTGTACAACTTATTTGTTTTTTTTATTTATTTACTTATTTATTTTTATTGTCGTTCAAGTACAGTTGTCTCCACTTTCCTGCCACTACTTTCCCCTGCCCCACCCACCCCCTCAATTGTACACTTTATTAGGTAAATTACATAGTACAAGCATTACATCTTAATACAGTTGTTATTTTAAAAATAAAAGTCAACAGAAAGGATCCTGTTAAAAGAGTCAAACAGATAAGGCGTAACAGGAGGTGGGTAACTGATCATCTCAGCAAGGGAGGGATCCAAAGCAGAGGTGGAAGGAGTCACCTGGGGCAGAAGGAGAGAAACCGTGTCCTTGGAGGGTGGGGGACACAAAGATTCGGGTTGGAGAAAATGGCTGCTCACATCTGCTGGATGAGCAGGAAGACGGGGTAGCCACCCGAGGTCTGAAAAGAACGCAGAGGGTAGGAGGGAGTTGTGGGGAGTGAGCTGTCTGCTGACACGAAAGTTGCAGCCCCAGATGTGCCTCCGCGTGCCCTCTGGAGCTCCCACTTCCTGCCCCTCCCTTGGGTCCATGCCACTCACGAAGGGCGAATGAGGACGAAGGAGAGCAAAAGACGCAGAGGAAGTCAGAGGGGAAGGGCGGAGGAGAGGGACCTGTCGCCAGGCTGCACTTCCGGAACCAGAGGTTACCTCTGAACAGGGCCTGCTTCGTGCACCTGCAACCTGGACTCTCACGCAGCGCCCCACACTTTAAATGGCTCCACACTTGGTTTAATGCTTTGCTGTCCCTGTCTTGAAATTCTTAATAGTTTTTGAAGAGGGGGCTCCTGTTTTCATCTGGCACTGGACCCACAAATTATGTAGCCTGTCCCATCCTATAAAGAGTGCTCACCTGTCCAGGACATGGCTGAGAATGACTGCTCAAGCAGAAATGGGTTTTATACAGCTGCAGGAAGAGTACCCCAAAAATCAGTCCTAGATGAACCTAAAAGTGCATACCCAGATCACCTCTCTCCCTACGATCTATCTGTTTCCCTAACCTACTTACTCTTCCTTTCCAGAAAATTGCCTTGAGGAGCAGCGGTAGTTTTGCTCAAAAATATTTACTGCCACTCCCTGGAGAGGTAGGTGGGGGGACTATGCTTCCCCACCCCGCTGACCTCTGCCTTGGCCATGTGATGTGCTTTAGCCAAGGAAATGGGTCCCTTCTAAGCAGAAGCTGTAAGGCCCAGTACGGTGTGGACCATATTTAGCTTTACCTGTTATAGGAGCAGAAACTTCCCAGACATCGGTGGCTCCATCAGTTTATCTGGAGTGAAGATCCCATGAGGTAACCGCTACAACTGCTCTGGGTGGAGCGGTGGAGTCAGCAAGAGATAAATAACTCTTTGTTGCTGGAAGCCACTGGAATTCTGGGGTGATTCGTGCCTACATAGTCTAACTTCACCCTGACTGACACAGAATGGCCTTGGTTTTCTAGGACCACATTAACTCAAAATCAGCAAATTATGAGATCTGGAGGTTTTTTTCTCTAACCTGTAGAACCCGGCTCAACATGGCATATACTCCTATGCTTATTGAATTCACCAAAGGAAACTCCCGTTTCCTCTAATATCCGAACTCCTTCATCTGTATCCAGAACTCTCCAGTCAACTGTTACAGCTTTCTCTCCCACTACCCCCCAAAGAACCGGTGTTCACACCTGTTACGCAAGTTCATTCACTCATTCATTCATCCATTCATTCATTCATTCTTTTATCCAATATATACTGGTGCCTACTCTGATATGGGGACTGTGTGAGCTGCAGAAACGTTTAGCAGACGTGGTCTCCCTGCCCCGGTGACCTTCAGAGTCCCCAGCCCTTGCTCACACCGCTTCTCTCTGCCAAGAGCAGCTTCTGACCCCTCTCTGCCTATTTACCATATTTTCCCATGTATGAGGGGCACCCATGTTTTTGTGCACATTGTACACGGGATTATTATACCCACATATAATGTGCATCCTTATTTTTCCCTCAAAATTTGAGCAAAAAATACACATTATACACAGCAAAATACGTAAGCTGCTGACCATCCTTGCAGACACCACTTCACCCACCTCCTTCTGCTGACCTGCCCTGCACCCTGCGCACCCTGCAACACCCCGCCCCCTCCTTCCAGCACCTACGCCAATCATGCCTCACAGATTACTTGGCAATTAGGTATAACCTGCCTGACAGTCTCTCTCTTGCTGTGTTTTGAAGGGCTATTTACATCTCATTATTAAAACGTTTATACTTTTTATTCTCGTGTCCTTAAATAGATGCATAGAAGCAGTACATAGCTTAACTCAGACTTAATTAATTAATTAATTAAAATCAAGTGAAGTGGCCTTTTTTATCTTATAAGGCCTGCGCACATTCCTCCAAATTTTGACTTAGAAAATGGCAGTTTCCGCCCTGGCTGGTGTGGCTCAGTGGATTGGGAACCAACCTGTGAACCTTAGGGTCCCCGGTTCATCTCTGTTGGGGCACATGCCTGGGTTGCTGGCCATGTACCCAGTTGGGGGCACACAAGAGGCAGCCAACTGATGTTTCTCTCCCTCTCTTTCTCCCTCCCTTCTCCTCTCTCTGAAAATAAATAAATAAAATCTTTTTTTTTTAAATAGCAAGTTTCCTATGGTTCAACTATGAGAGGTGACCGCTTGGCTTTGGAGACCTCCCCCTTGCTTGGGATTTTAGGGGAGAACGCAAAAGACCTGTCCTTGCAAGGGTCCCACTCATTGCCTTTTCTGCTGTCCTCCTCGAAAGTCCCATATCCCTGCATTCCACATCCCCCAGAGAAAGCCTTGGTAGGTACTAAGGTAGAGAAGTGTTTCTAGAACATCAACCCGTTCTGTTCTAACCTCCTAACCAATTCATCACTCTCATCCTTCACTGGGACATTTCCAGAGACCCGGCAGAAAAACAAGAGAAAGCCAAAACACAGGAATAGTGTTCACTGAGCATCCGCTAGGAGCCGGTCTTGGGCGAAGACAAGCGCATGCGCATGTATGTGCTCGGTTCACCCTCCCAGACACCCTTAGAAGGTGCGTGCTCTCCGTTTTCCAGAGGAGGAAACAGGTTTAAACACATGCAGTTTCGTGCTCAAGATCAAGTGGCAGCCATGGCCAGTGTCCTCCAGTTTGTGACAGCCACGCAGCCCGTCCAACAGGGGTTCTTTGAGAGCCTTTGACGGTTTGCAAAGCCTCTGGGCTGGATCCTCAGAACCACCTTGCTCCTTGGGTCTGGGCACCATCCCGCAGGGCCACAGAGATGCTGAGCCTCGCCCCTCCTGTCACCTGAGAAGGAGAAAGGCAGCAGGGGGCTTCCACGGTGCACACTCCAGTCCTCCCACGCAGGCTGGCCGACTTGGCTGAGCTGGCGAAGGGATGCTCATGCCAGCCGGCTGTATAATCAGAAACAGCGCAGCCTGAGCTTTAACCACTATCATTTTAAATATTATTATTCACAGTTATTTCAGCTAATTAAGCCTTGAGCACTGGCCAGCTCCGCTTGCAACTCAGAGAGGGAATGCAGAAGCTTCGCCTTACGCCTTACCAGGGAAGCGGGAAGCTGAGCTCAGAGCTGACTGCTTGTAAAGACTGGAGGTGGAGGATGGGGTTGGAAAGGGAGGGGCCAGGAGGAGCGGGGAGGTGCACTCAGGGCCACAGCCACCTCCCACGGGGAAATGGGAGATCTGGTCCCTTCCTGGGGAAAATCCCTGACCTTTGTCACCTCTGGGGAATAGACAGCCTCCCTGTATAGGGCCAGCAGGGAACAGTCAGGACTGGCTTGAAGCCTGGGGTTACAGCCAGGGGCAGTGAGTCCGGGTCCCAGCAACCTGGGGAGTCAGTAGCTGTGAGGCTCGGAGAAAACCCTGTTTTCTCATCTGCGCTGTGTGGAGGGTAGGCTCAGCACTCACCCAGGGGGCCATAGCCTAATGCTGTGCCATCCCATGCGGTAGCCATGAGCCAAACGTAGCTATTCGAATTCAAATTTTAATTAACTAAAATTAAAATAGATTAAAAATTCAGTGTCACACCAGCCACATTTCGAGGGCTCCACCATTGGACAGGGCAGCTCTAGAACATTACCGGCATCACGGAACATTCGACTGGACAGCACTGACCTGTGATTAAGAGTGGGAACACCCTTGACTGACTCACAGATGCAAATCCCAGCACCACAGTTTACTGGTGATCTCGGGAGAGTTGCTTAATGCCTTTGCCCTCAGTTTTCTCATCGATAAAGTGGAGAGTTCTAGGGCCCAACTCGTAAAGCTGTCCTAACGACTGAATGAGAAATACGTGTAAGACACTTCGAAGAATGCCACCCAGTGGTAAGCACTCACACATCAGCTCGGATGACGTCTGTGGAGGCTTGCAAGTTACACAGCCTCGTCACAATCGCTATCTCATTAGCATTTCATGATGACTCCAGGAGGCAGGCAGTTGCTGGAAGGGTTAGCTGAGTCGTTTCACAGAAAGACCAATCGAAACCCAGAGGTCACGTGATTTCTCAAACAACTGGCAGAACTAGGATTTGAACTAAGTAAATAATTCAGCTAATGTTTCTGGATTCTTTTGTGTCCAATGTCTTACAACATCAGGAAATGCCCCACGTCGGCCTTAGCCTAACCTCAGGAGGCCAGGAACCTTCCTTTCATGTTAAGAGTGAGGTTCTAAGAGGAAAGTAACCCTAACGCTCGCTGGCAGTTGCACAGCATTTATACTCTGTGCCAGGCACTGTTCTGAACATTCACTTGATCTCCACGACAACCCAGCAGAGTAAGCACGCTTATGATTTCTACTTTAGTGATGAAGGAGGTGAAGCACAGAGAGGGTAAGTAACTTTCCCAAAGTCACACAGTCGGGAAGTGGTCAAGTCAGGACATGAGAACTCAGGATGTCTGACTCCGACCTCATTTGAGAGATCTCAGACTTCACTCACCCACATCCCGGTACAAGGGAAGGAAGCAGGAGGAAGACAGAGACTTTGCTCCCAGCGCCTCTGTTCTTCCCTCCTTCTCTCACCTGTGTCCAAGGAGAGAAGAGTACAGACTCCTCTCCCAGCCTCAAGGGTCTGCAGGAGGGAGCTGGGAGGTGACCCATCTAGGAGCCTGCCTGCTTCTCTCTTGCCATGTATTATTTTGCTGGGACAGCCATAACAAATGCCACAGACTGGGCAGCTTAAACAACAGAACTTTATTTCCTCACAGTTCTGGAGGCCAGAAGCCCAAGATCAAGGTATCCGCAGGGCTGGTTCCTTTGGAGGCCTCTCTCCTTGGCTTGTGGAAGGCCGCCTTCACCCTGTGTCACCTCATGGTCTTCCCTCTGACATGTCTGTATGCAAATCTCCTCTTCTTATGAGGACACCGGTCATATGCATTAAGGCCCACCCTAAGAACCTCGTTTAAATTCATTACCTCTTTAGAGAACCTACCTCCAACAGCCACATGTTAAGGTCGAGCATGTGAATTTGGCGGTGAGGGGACACCATTCAGTCTGTAACATGCCCTGCCTCTCTCCTTGCTGCCTGACTCATTTCTTGGCCACCTGAAGGAGCCAATGGGAACAGGGCTCTGAGGGGGCAGCGATTTGGGGGAGCTGGTGAATGGGGAGGAGGGTTCATAGTAAGAAAGTGAAAACTCTGGGAACCAAATGACAGCCTAAATCAGTCTCCACCAGGGACAATTGGGATCAGACCTGAGGTGGAGGAAAATGTTATTAATTTTTGCTGTTTACTAACTACCTTTTCTTTTTGCCAGGCCCTTTAAAACATCTCATTTAACCTCCTCAACAAGACTGCAAAGTGGATACTGTTGCCCCATTCTGTAAGTAAGAAAAATGACACCTGGGGTGATTTAAAAACCACCTGGGGTGGGGCAGCCATGGAGTTAAGGATCGTGGGTCCTAACTTCACAGTTAAGCAGCCAAATAATTCGTTCTGTTTGTTTGGTTGCCTTGCTCCTTCCCAGCACAGAGCCTTCACAGATGCTGTTCCCTTCTGCTGACGGTGCTTCCCCATCTCCACACTCCATTTGTCCCAGTAAATTTCTACTCTGCCTTCAACTGTCAGCTCAAGCACTTCATCTTCAGAGAGGTCTCCCCTAGATCCCAAAGCCAAGTCTAGGTCTTTGGTTGTTTGTTTTCATAGCAGCATGGTCCTGTCCTGCCTCTGCACGTTGTTCTGAGAAACTTGGTGGCCCCACACCCACTCGACTATCAGCTCCTTGAAGTCAGGCATCATATCTATTTGTAGCCACCACTACCTCCCCAGTGCCTAGCACAGTATATGGCACATAGTAGATGCTCAATAAATACCTACTGGAAAGAATCTTTCTTCCTCTCAGCAGCCTTACTTAACACTCCTGCTCCTCTGAGATTCTGACTTCCTTTCTCCAATTAGTTCCCATGGCAGCTTTTATTGTAGTTAAGTACAGCTTACACTGAGCTGTTCTAGTATGTTTGTCACCCTCTCTACACCATGACTCTGAAGGTAAGACCCAAGTCCTACTCATTTTTCCAACCCAGGAGCCCAGCTCATAAGCTGGCACAGAGTAAGCTATGCATTGTGGACTGAGAGGAATGGTGGAGAGTGGAAATGCATCCTGGTTGTAGTGGTTCCCCATCTGATGGTGTTCTCAGTGCCAAAGATGCTTTTTGGAGAACCAGGACTCCCACATTAACTAGAAAGTTTAGACGGCCTTCAGGTGTGGCTGTATCCAGGGGCTTACACACAATGGCATCAGGATGTAGCCTCTGCCCTTCACTATGTTTTTCTGTGTTAGCTTCACTCTTAGGAAGACTCTCTCCCTGTACTTACTAGCCTCCAAAAGCTCCAGGCCCATATCCTCCCAGCTGGAGGTCCAGTGAAAAGAGGAATTCTATTCCCCAGTAGTTCAAACAAAAGTTTACAGGTCAAATCCCACTGGACGAATTTAATCACATACCCACTCTTAAACCAATCACAGAGCTTTAACTTCAGTGACGCAGAGCATGGCTTTCCACCATCCTGCTCCAGCCCAGACTTGGGAGGCTGCAAGTGGACTGCAAGCCACAGAGCACTGGGCCATGGTGCTCTGGGATGGAGGTCCCCCTACCCTTCCCAGCAAGCTCCTCACACCGGAGGACCAGCCCCAAGGAGAGGCACTTAACTTTGATGCTGGTTTCCTGTCGCTGCCTTTCCTACCAAGACGTCATTGGCCTTGACTCCCTTCCGGACTTCTCTGTTTTTTTTCTAGCTCCTATTTAAGGAGGCTACAGGACCATAAAAGGGCATCTCCAATAAAACCCCACTGTTTCAGGTTCTATCTCCCTAGTGGTTACAGACTCTCACAGCTTTAGAGAATATTCATTTTTTAAAGTGTGTTAGTCTTTTGGATGGATGGATGGATAGAATGCAGGGTGGATGAATTAGTTCCAGGTTCCCTCAGAAAACCCCATCTCCCTGTCTTCTCCTATGTACCATCTTAGACTCCAGATTTACTACAAGAATAGAAAGCACTTTTCTGTGTCCGGAAATCAGCTCCCTAGTCCTCTCTTATCATAACAATGACTGATGTTTAACATGGCTAATTTTTATCTGACACTTACCCTGCTTTTAGGCACTGAGCTAAGTAAGCCCTTGCTCACTTCACAACCACTCCAAGGTGTGGGCACTGTTGTTGTCTGCAATTTACAGTTAAGGAGACCAAGGCTCAGAGAGAGCAATTTGTGCGAGGCGCACAGCCAATGGCAGAGCCAAGATCAACGCCTGTGACCTTTACCGCTATGTGCCAGCGCCCTGTGAGCAAGGATCCTCAGATCCATCCACGCCGAGTTTTTCATTCTGCCTTTCATTGCCCGTGCTGCTCTGCCTAGAACCGGGTCCTTCTTCTTCTCCTCTACGCAGACTGAGAGCAGGAAATATATTTGTCTGGGCTACATCGCTTAACAAATGAGCTCCCAAATCTCAGTGGCTTACCACAACAGAGACTTATTTCTTGTTCACCGTCACACACAGACTGAATCAAGCAGCCTTTCTCCGTCCTGCAGGTGGCCTCCCGCAGGGGAAAGGAGAGGTGCCATGGGGAAAGTTGGCTCTTTACCTGCCTCAGCTTAGAAGAAACACGTCATTGCTGCTTACATTTCATTGACCCAGCCAATGAGCTGTTGTGTGGACATTCAGTGAACACATTCTGTCTCTGCCATAAGGAACCACACAACTGCGAAGGAGGTAGCAACGGGCCAGTACACAGCCAGCTCAGCCGGCCAGTGCAGAAGGGAGGGTGGGGGCGGGGTGAAGACAGTAGGCCCAAGATTCAGGCTGGTGGTTGGGCAGCGGGAGGGATGGCTAGGACGCTGTGATTAACCAAGTACCAGAAGCTCCAAAATCCAGCACTGGAGGCAGTGCCCCATTTCTATTGTCTTAAATATTGCTCAGAAGAAGTGAGCCGACACTGAACTTCTTGGCTAAGACTCAGAACTCTTGTTATCTAAGTTGGGGGCTGCTAATTACAGGATTTGACCTGAATTAAGAGAACAATGCAATAAGAATAACAGTCCTGACTTTTCAAACTTTAGAGTTTACAAATCATTCCCACTGCCATAATCTCATGTGACCTTCACAATAACCCTGTGACGTAGGTATTTTATCTCCATTGTATGGTAAGGAAATTTAGAGAAAGATGATGTAATGGACCAAAGTCACACAAAACCTGTGCGTGCTGGAGTGCTTCCCGGTGCCGGTTTTCTGAATCCCTGCTCAGAGCTCTTGCCTCCCCGCTCAGCTGCCTCCCATGCAAATTTCTATGGAAACTGATGGTATGAAAATGAACATCAACCAGATTTGGATTCAAAGGCTCTGTGCCCTGGGCACTGAGACGGACGGATTTAAAAGTGCAGGTGTTGAAGGCAGCCTGGGTTTGGATCCCAGTTCTGCCACCTGCTAGCTGGGCGATAGTTGGCAAGTTAAACTGTCTGGGCTCACTTTCCTCCTTTGTAACATGAGGATGAAGGGTGTCTAACCCCTCAGGTTATGGTGAGGATTTAATGAGATAAGGAATATAAAATGCTTAGCACAGTGCTTGGCTCAACATTAGATCTTAATAAACATTCAGCGATGCTGCCGAGAGTCTTCTTGGAGAGAAAACGATGCCACTGTCCCCTCTTTCCTCCCCAGGGCATGATCGTGTGGCATGACATGACACCCTTGGTTTCCGCCAGAGAACAATCTGACCCCCTAACCCAGCTTCACACACAGCTGCCTGCAAGAAGGGAACGTTCTTTCTTTCTTTCTTCCGCTTTTAAAACTACTTTATTAAGGTGTTTAACAATGCTGTACATATTTAATGTCTACAACTCGATGGGTTTGGAGATAAGTATATATCCATGAAAGACTACCACCATGACCTATGCCCTCCTTATTTTTGTGTGGGTGATAAGAACACTTAACACAAGATCTACCCTCTTAGCAACTTTTCTGGTGTGCAGTACAGTGTCAGTAACTACAGGCACTATGCCATACAGTAGTTCTCCAGTACTTATTAAGCTTGTAGAACCTAACTCTGGGCCCCTTGATGGATACCTCTCCGTTTCTCCCTCCCTCCAGACCCCGGTAACCACCATTCTCCTCTCTGCTCCTGTGTGGTTGACTATTTTAGATGCTGCATATAAGTGAGACCATCATTATTTGTCCTTCTGTGTCTGGATTATTTCACTTAGCATAACGTCCTCCAGGTTCACCCACGTTGTTGCAAATAGCAGAATGTCCTTCTTTTTTCAGGCTGAGTAATATTCCAGTATATGTATAACCACATTTTCTTTATCCAATCGAACATCAAAGGACATTTAAGTTGTTTCCACATCTTGGCCACTTTTGAATAAGGCTGCAATGAACATGAGGGTGCAGATAGCTCTTCAAGATCCAGATTCCAATTCCTTTGGCTATAGCCCAGAAGTGGGATTGCTGGACCATATAGTAGTCCTATTTTTATTCTTCTGTTTTCTTTGCCAGGGGATCCACACCGGCCATTGCCGCCAGGCCTTGAGCCTTCATCTCAGTTTTGCTGCCCTCCAGGGGCCATTTCACGTCATGCCAGGGTTACTCTCAGAGTGTCCCTTTGAGGACAGTGGTTCTCAAAATGAAGCGGGAGGTGGAAAACACAGCCACTCTTGGGGTAGGTACAGTTCTAAGGATTGCAAGAGTCCCAGAAGTGACTCTGATATGTGACTCCATGCTATGCCTCTTGAGACACAGTGATTAGACAAAGCTCAAGAAAAGAAAAATGAGGGGAACTGGGAACCAGGAGGATCCTGTCGATTTTCACCAGCACCATGAATGCATGTAAGCTATTGCTTCCAAGGAGGGGGAGGGTGGGTGGTCAGTTCTGCCTCATGGATGAGCCAAAGTTTAGCTTGTGATGCAATTCTCCAACCAGTAAATACAGGGACAGGGAAGTTATGAAATGGCCTTTCCTAAAGATTCTTAAAAATAAACCAGGATAAGGGACTGTATCAGGAACACATAAAGACCTCTTATAACTTAATAGTGAAAAGACAAATCACAAAAGGGTGAGAATAAGCATTTCTCCAAAGAAGAAAGAAACACAAAGACCAACACACAATGAAAGGATGATTGACATCATTGGCCATCAGGGAAATACAGAGCAACACTGGAGACGCACCACATCACACCACCAGGATGGCCACAAGGTGTGGCGAGGCTGTGGAAAAATCAGGACCCTCACACACTGCTGGTGGGCACGAAAAAGGGTGCAACTGCTTGGAACACAGCCTGGTAGTTTCTCAAAGGATTTAACATAAAGTTGACCTATAACCCAGCAACTCTACTCTTCATTATATACCCAACAGAAATGAAAACCTATGTCCACACAAAAGCATGCATCCAAATGTTCAAAACAGTATCATAACAATCAAAAAGTGCAAAGAACCCCGGTGCCTATCAAATAAAATATAGTACAGCCATATAAGGAATAGTGTTTGTCAATAAAAATACATGCTACAACATAGATGAATGTTGAAAACATGTTAAGTGAAAGAAGGCAGACACAAAGGACCACATATCAAATGATTCCATTCATGTGAAATGTCTAGAGTAGGCAAAGCTGTAGACAGAAAGGAGATTAGGGGTTGCTTGGTGCTGAGGGTGGAAGATCATGGTCAAGGGGTACAAGGTGTCTAGAGGCTGATGAAAATGTTCAAAAATTGATTGTGGTAATCGATGCACAACTCTGTGACTATTATTAAATGCCACTGAATTGCACACTAAATGGGTGGTTTGTATGGTATGTGAATCATATCTCAGTAAAGCTGTTAAAATGATCAAATAAATCAGAGTCTTCCTTGAACACCTGCCTGAGACAAGGGCAGTTTCCAAGTCCCTGCATCCAGTCTACATGACAGAGAAACAGGAAGGAAGGAAGGACGGAAGGGAGGGAGGGAGGGAGGGAAAAGAAAAGAAAACAGGGCCTCCTGGAAGGCAGAGCAGTGGTATTGCAAACCCTGGACCCAGAGGGTCTTTCAGCGCTGCCTTAGCTCACTGGCAGTGGCCAGCGTCACCAGGGTCGCTGAGGCAAGAGGAGGCTCTAGAGAGGGCTGCCACCATGCCTGAAGGAAACTGAGGTGACTCTACCAGCCTTGGACGTGGCTGTGAGCCTGAGCGGGGCACGGAGCTCTGCAAGGTCATGCACGGGCTCCAGACCCCCAGGCACCTGCTCTAAAGACAAACAGAGCGTAAGGAGCATGAGCTTTGGCAACAGACAGACCCACATCGGCACCACGACCTTTCCACCTGTTAGCTCCATCTCAGCTCTTCCCTTTACCTGTAAAAAATTCAACAACAATACCTCTCATAGAGCTCCCCTCCTCCCAGTTTGTTTTGTTTTGTTTGGCTAACATGTCTTGAAGGCTTACTATGTACTAAGCAAAAACTGTCTATGTATTAATATATTTTTTAGTCTTCACTGCAGTCCTGGACAGAGCCAGGACCTGCAGGTGTCTGGGCTGCTAGACTCAAAGTCAGACTAAGGACAGAGCACCTCGTGCGGCCTCCCTCTGGGGCGTGGCTTCCTCACAACATGGCGGCCTCAGGGCAGTGAGACTTCTTACCTGGTGCCCAGTGCTCCAAGCACCAGTGTTCCAGCAAATAAGGCAGAAGCTGCATCACCTTCCATGCCTCAGCCTTTTATGAAGTCTCACGGCGTCATTACTCACCTGCTCTATTGGGCAAAGCAGTCACAAGCCCACCCAGATTTAAGGACAGGGACATCTTGATGGGACTAATGTCAAGGAATGTTTTGAGGGGGAGGCAAGCTCAGGGGTACACGTGGAAAAGACTGTTTGAGGAGGGACTTCGCTATTTCCTGTGGAATCCAGTGGGAGGATCTCTCAGGCATAACAACCAGCGAAAGAAGCCAGATGCAAAGGAGTACTGTTGTGTGATTCCATTCACGTGATAGTCAAGGACAGACAAAACTAATCGATGGTCAGAATGGTGGCTACCTGGGGGTGGGGTGCAAAGGTGTAGGAAGGAGAGAGCCTCCTGAGCTCTGCTATGTTCCATATCCAGGTCACAGTGGTGGATACACACGTGTATTCATACTTAGAATGTCCATCAAGCTCTACCCTTAAAATTCACACACTGGACACACTAGGTCAATAATTTTTGAAACAATTATCCAGTTGAGGCCTCCACCCCTATCCCTGCCCCAGCCAGCTTTCTGTGCCTGGGAAAAGCAAATTCCCAGGCCTCCCCATCCTGGCTGGTGGGTGGAAGTGGATGTGTGGTTCCACCCCCTCCTCTGGCCCTTCCGCCCCCACTTCCTTCCCAGCCTCAGGCTCCTAAAGTCAGTGCCAGAGGCCAGGTCCTCAGAGATTTTGCTCTGACCCCTCACTTTATGGAGGAGGAAAGCAGGAAACAGAGAGGTGGAGAGACCTCCTGACTCCCAGCACAAGACATCAACACCACTTGTGGACACCAGGTTCCTCTGTCACCCAGGGTGGGCCAAAGCCGTAAGGGCAGAACTCTGCTCCTTTTCTCCTCGAGTGGCTGAACGGCCCATGGCCTGCCAGACTCTGCTTGGTGAGGTCTTTGTACGGCCAGGCCCATCCGGACAGGAGTTTCTGGAAAGCAGGAAAGTTTCCTACTCGATAAGTGTCTGGGACCCACCCAGCTGGGCAGGGTTCCCACAGAGCCAGGGCCAAAGTCCAATGCTGGCCCTTCTTTGGGGCTCGCCCCATAGCCAGCCCTGAGGACTGTGGGCCTGGGCAATCACACCATTCCCAGAAGTTCCAGAGCACTGGGGACAGGGAGAAATGCTTTCACTTTCTAACTGGCCTCCTGAGGCCAGAGCAGGTGCCTGGAAGTCCTGCTATGTGCAGCCCAACCCTACATGAGGCCTCTCCTGATTGGTCCACCCCGCCCCATGGTCCCACCCAGGCATTTCTTTCCTCTTGCATGGTCAATCCCTGTTACGGCTGGATTGTCCCCCTGCCCCACCCCCCATTCATATGTTGAAGTCCTAACCCCAATACATCTGACCTTGACTGTATTTGGAGACAGGATCTTCAAAGAGGTAATTACGTTAAAATGAGGTCATGTGGGTGGGCTGTCATCCAATATGACCAGTGTCTTTATTTAAAAAAAAGAGAGAGATTAGAGATTAGGCACAGACATTGGCAGAGGGAGAGACAGGGAGAGACGACCATCTACAAACCAAGGACAGAAGCCTCAGAGGAAACACACCTGCTGACATCTTGATCTTGGACTTCCAGCTTCCACAACGGTGAGGAAATAAAACCTGTTGTTTAAGGCCCCAGCCGGCGGTATTTGTTGTGGCAGCTGGAGCAGACCACACGACTCCCATCATCAGGATGTCACACGTTTCCGCACCTGGCCTCTGCCCAAGCTGACCCCTCACCACACCTGGGGAGCTGTTCCTTCCCCCTTCCTCCTACCCTTTGGCAAGCTCCACCTTCCAGGCCTTGCTAACTAACTGGCCAGTGACATTTCCCTTCAAGCTGCCCTGCGTCAGCAAATTCTCTCCAACAGTCTTGCACTATACCTGTGCCGACACTCTCATCTCTGTGACACCACAGTTTGGCTTATGTCCTGTAGCTGCCTCCTACGCCAGATTTTGACCCAGAGGCTGTACCTGACTCATCGCCACATTCCCGGCATGCATAAAAGACGGTTTGATAAAATGTCTGTTGATTGAACTGAATCAAGGGGTGTGCTGAGTGCCCCAGCTTAGTCCTGTAGGGGTCCCTGGCCGTCAGACCCCTGGCTTCTCTTTCGGTGCCTCTGCCCTGCTCGCTCCAAAGAAGGTAAGAAAGGCTTTAAGGTCAGAATTAGCACTGTCTAAGAGACTGTGTTCTAAAATGAAAAACCACAAGATATCCAAGATAGGGGTAGTTAGTGATAGCAATGAGGTTGCCAGGGGCTGAAAGGGCTCCTTCTTAGGTGGGTGAAACCAGCCCTGACCTGTCTGTGAATCTGAGGATGAGTGTGTGTGTGTGTGTGTGTGTGTGTGTGTGTGTGTTGGAACAGGGGGTATACATGTGCACCCAGGGATGGAAAAGACTCCACACTCACCTGCATAAGGAGGCAGGCATAGACACTGGTGGTAACCTGAAGATAGCACAGCATTCGAAGGTCAGATGGACCTGGGATCTGAAGTCCAGCTCCTTTGCTGTCAGACCATTAAATGAGCTGAGCATTTAGACAAGAAATCCCCACACAGCTCCTGGCCTTTTGTGGGTGTCCTTCATCCACAGATGCCATCCTTCTCCTGAAGTCTGTCTTGGCCCAGCACTGAGCCTGGGGCTCAGAAGGCACCCTATTTGGGGCCAGGCTGGCAGGGGTTAACAAAAGAAAGGCTGGTTGTTTCTGGAAAACAAAAGGCTGGATCAATAGAGCTACAGAGGCAGCCATTGATCAGCCAGGGCAAAGGCTCTGTGGGGAGCTGCCAGGTGGTTTCTCTGAAACATCTAGACCAGAGCAGTCCGGGAAAGCCAGGCTGAGGCTGGAAAGGCCCTGCAGCCCGTCTGTCCTGGGATCATCACCCTCAGAGCACAAGGCTTCCTCTCCCCAACTCCAGGGCCCGGGGGTCCGACCCCGATCACGGGTGTGGGAGTGGGAAAGAACCCAGGCTTCCTCCAACTCAGTTCTTAATCTGGGGTCCATGTTAAGAATTCAGCCATCTGTGAACTTTGAGGGGGGAGAAAGTTCACTAATCTGTAACTGGAATTTAGCATTTCTGTTATGAACACAAGCATCAAACCACAGTAGAATTAGGATTACCTAGGACTTTGTCACTAAGAATAATGACCAGTATTGCCTACTGCAAAATTGTGGGGGTGGGTGGACCTGCCACTGCATCTAGTTTGATGTGTTAATAAATGAACACATGTATTACTATGTCACAGATTTGTTTTTTTATATTTTGATAACTGCATTTCAGTATAGTTTCCTTTGTTATCCTATGCGTTTTATTTTGCCAGCCTGCCCAAAAGGCCCATGACACAAAAAGGGTTAAAAATTCCTATTCCCCATCTGCAGGTGGGGAAACTGAGGCCCAGAGTGGGCAATGCTGTTCCTGGATGGGTGGATGGATGGGAAAGTGAGAAATAGCACAGACAGAACAATAAGGATAACCCTTACTGACAGCCTACCCTGAGCCAAGCCCCATTTTAAGCAATTTAATCTTCACAACAGCCCTATGAGGAAGGTAATGTTACTGTCCCCATTGAACAGGTAAGAAAACTAAGGCCCAGAGCTGTGACTTACCCAAGGCCACACAGCTCATACATGGAAGAGCTGACTCAAACCTCTGAACTTCCATGCTAAACCTCCCTTCTCTGTGACCGCTCTTAACTAGTCCACTTATGCATGGTTTACTACCAAGCTCTGGGGTCACAGACCAAGGTTTGAGTTCCAGCTCTGCCACTCGCAAGCTGTGTGACTCTGGGCAACTCTTCGCTTGCACAAATCACAGTTTTCTCTTCCATGTCACGGGGAGAGCAGCAGCGTCTCCATCCTTGGTCGTGTGCGGATTAATAAGGTGCGGGAAGCACTTAGCACAGTGCGGGGGCAGAGTAACTGCTTGCTAACTCTGTTCCAACCGATGAAACCAAGGCACAGACTCAGTTAAAATGGCACTATGTGCCTATGTGCTGAAGTCCTTAGAAATTAAGAAACTAAAAATTTCAACAAGGCTAAAACCCAGATCCCGGTTCCTGGCAAGATCAACAGGTGCCAAGAACTAACAAGTGCTCATGGAATTCTGTTTCGTTTGGGGGGAGAAGGGGGGGCACTGAAACTGGAAGCAAATATGTGAAAATGCCAGTCAGTGACTTCCTTCCCAAGAGTCCGGTATGGAAAGGGGCAAATGTAACTCAACAGACACACACTCCTTCGGCCAAGGTCAAAACTGACAGTGAGAAGTCGTACTGATAGGATGTACCTTTGGTAAAAGAACGGCACTTTACTTCTACTTCCTGAAAACCTAGAACCCCTGCCTAATCACAAGGAAAATATCCAACTCAAACTGAAGGGCATTCTACAAAGTATCTGATCAGTCCTCTTCAAAACCGTCAAAGTCACCAGAAATAAGGAAGGCCTGAGACACGGTCCGGTCTGGAGGAGCCTAAGGAGGCATGGTAACTACATAATGTGGGGTCCTGAATGGGGTCCTACCAGAGAAGAGGAATGTTAGGTAAAACAAAAAAAAAGTAAGGAATGTGACTAAAGAATGGACTATAATTAGTATCAATGCATCAATATTGCTCATCAGTTGTGACAATGAACCATGCTAATGTCTGATAGTCACGTTCACAGGTGTGGGCTCAGGGGAACCATCATACTATTTTGGCAACTTTTCTCTAAATATAAATCTCTTCTAAAATAAAAACTATTCTTTTTTTTAAAAAAAAGTTACAGTATATCTGAATGGTGGTGTTCCAGGTGATTTCTTTTCTTAATTTTACTTCCCTGTGTTTTCTAAGTGGCCTATCATGAATATGCTTTGCTTTTGTTATCAGAAAGAAATTCAACAAACTTTGTTTTTAAAAAAAAATAAATGAATGAATGAGCGTCTGGCCCTTTGGAGACAGAGTGCTATATAAATAAAAGTATAATTAGAGTCGGTCCTTGGGCAGCGATTACAACCCACTTTATCATTCTGCTCCCAGGAGGCTCCCGCCACCAGGGCCTGGCACTCGCCCAGGGGCGGGTGGTGAGCCTCCGAAATCTGCCAAGCACTTTTCCCGGCCGTGCTGGGCTCTTGCTGGCAGGGCAGGGCAGCGGCTGCAAGGCCAGAGGACCGGTCCCAGGTGGGTCCCGGGTGCGGAGACACTGCTGACTCAGGGAGGCCCTCAGGCAAAGCGGCCCCTAGAAAATCCTGTTCAACAGCTTCCAGGCCATTGCCAGCCTGCTCCAGGAGTCAAGAAAACCAAATATGGTCCTCTGTTCCCACTGTACAAAGAAAGACAAGACCAGACCAGCCAGGACCAATCGCTTGCTTGGTCCCAGGTAAGGTCATCCACCACCACTTAGCCCTCCAACGGTGCTGTGAAGCAGGTACAGTAGTCCCCCCTCACCCACAGTTCCGCTTTCCACAGTTTCGGATACCCATGATCCACCACGGTCTGAAAGTAATAAATGGAAAATTCCAAAAATAAACAATGTATAAGCTTTAAATAGCATAAGCTGTTCTGAGTAGCATGATGAAGTCTCGCACCATCTTGCTTCGCCCCACTTGAAACGTGAATCAGCCCCTCGTCCGGTGTCTCCACGCCGCAGACACTGCCAACACATGACTCACCCAGCCACCATCTCGGTTATCACACGGACGGCCCCGGTACTGCCAGTGCCTGTGTGCCAGTCACCCTGATTTTACTTAATGACAGCCCCAAAGTGCAAGAGTAGTGATCTGGCAGTTTGGATTTGCCACAGAAAAGCCATAAAGTGCTTCCTTGAAGTGAAAAGGTGAGTACAGGTCAGTAAGATTTTTCGAGACCAACCACATGCACATAACTTGTATCATAGTGTATTGGTATAATTGTTTTATTTTGTTGTTATTGTTATTAATCTCTTACTGTGCCTAATTTATAAATTAAACGTTTTCACAGGTATGTATGTATAGGAAAAAACAGTTGAGTACTCCCCGAGGTTTCAGGCAGTCACTGAGGGCCTTGCAATGACAGTACCCCGAGGATAAGTGGGGAATACTCTATCCTCTTACTGCACCTCTTTTAAAGGAGAGGCTCGGACAGGGTCCCTGAGATCAAAAGCAGAATATAAACTGTCTGCTCACTCCTACACCAGAACTGCCAGTCTCTAAGCCTTTCGGGGATGTCCTGTGACCTTGGCAGATGGCTGGACCCCCTTTGGCGACAGGATGTTGAAGGAAGAAAGTGCTAATGGTGGGCAGCAAACCATCAGACTTCCCACACTACCCGCCACCACCTCCCGAATCCCGAGGGCCATGGGCCAAGGCCGGCTTGTTGTCAGCCTCAGCCCGTCCCGAACACCAGTTCCAGCCTGGGATCGCAGGGGATGTGGGCCTGCTCTGTGGGCTCCCCTCCTGGTCAGTTTCCAAGGCTTCCTCCACCATCTGGTACCCAATTCATACAGGAACGAGCCCCTGGTGAGGGCATCAGAAGCAAGGAATAAGGGAGAGGCCGTGTTGAGTCGTTTCTCACTGCAGTGGGATCGGGACCAAACGCCCTGAGAATTTTCAACAAAAGTCCTGGGAAGGGACCGCTCAGCTCTCTAACACATCCAGAAAGGGTTTGGCTCCTTTATGGTCACGTTGAGTTGTGGCCTTCCCAGTGGTCTGTGCACTTATTCTAATCACTCTTCCTGAGCTCATTCAACTCTTCAGAAAAGGCTTTCGGAGCCACCTTTGACCAAAATTGATCAGCCTGCTTGGCTGCCCCAAGTATTGCCCAATACAGGCATCCAGAGGTCTTTCCACCGTCTCCAAAATCCAAATTCAGTTTCAAAAGACCACAACCTGCCCCTCTGAGGCCACGCCCAAGGGCCCCGGGCACAGTCTGAGGAACGGCCGCCTGGTGAGAATCACATGACTTTCCCAACAGCGGCTGCTCTCAGACACCTGCCCTCGTGGCCAAAGCTCCTGAGTGGCTCTCTCTCCCCGCCGCCCATCCAAGGCCCTGGACCATTCCTCAGACAGAGGGAGTGTGGGACACTCCCACCCGCTCACCGGGTCTGGCTCTGCCTTCCCTGGAAGTGGGCCCCTGTCCCTTCTCCCTCCCAGCAGAGCCCAGGCTCCATCTGCCCCACTAATGAGCCTTAAGTGTTTGGCTTGGGTTCCTGCCAGTCCTACCCCTAAGGGGGAGGGGGAATGGGAGAGAATAGAACAAAGCTCACACCAGCTGGGCTGTGCTGGGCCCCAGGAGGGCTGGCACAGGGGCTGTGCGGCATAGAGCCACCCATGGGCGAGGCCAGGCACCCATCTGAGGCCCCTGACTTTCTATCCTCTCCACTTCCATGGCATCCCCAAAATGCTGATTCCTGGCACCACCTACTACACTGAAATCCCAGTGGACTGTGAAACCCCAGGAAACATGCTCAGGGAAGGCTGAGGACCACCGCTCTAGAAAATGATGGGAATTCCGGGCTAGTCTGTGAAACTCCGTACACATGTTCTTCTAGTGTGCCCACAGCTTTGGTCAAATTCTCAGATTAAGTTGATAGCTCCCATACCCCATAAAAAACCTAAAAGGCTAAGTAGTTCCGGTCACTGAGGTGACTTCTAAATGCAGCTGTAGTCTGAATTCAGTGACTCAGTTAAGGTCCATCAAGGCAAGTCCACCAAACCTCGGGGCAAGTCTGGGGAGCCCAGGATGACAGAGAGCTAGACTCAGGGACAGGGGCTTGGGTGGGGAAGGCCAGAACCCAGGGGATATCCCAGAATGCATGGGCTGCAAGGCCAAAAGGACCCTTTACAGAAACCAACCCGCTGGTGAAAAGGATGCATTTTCACCAATGCCCAGTCTTCTCTCTCTGTGGCCACACAACTAAACCACGTTTTCTAGTCTCCCCTGCAGTGAGCAGGGGCCATGAACTAAATTCGGGCCAGTGGGGTGTGGGTCTCCTACATTGTGCTCCCCTCTCCCCGTGATGCTGTGGATGACTCTAAGGCCTCTGCTGAGTCACAACACGGAAGGAGCCTGGGCTCTGAATGACTTCAAGGCTCAGAGTCCCCACCACAAACCCACATGGACTAAGAACTTTATTTGTAGAAAATAAACCTTTGTGTTAAGCCACTGAGGTTTGGGGTTGTTTAAATCAGCAATCCGCCTTTTAGAACCAATACACCCTCCTCAGGGACCCGGAGCCCGGGAGCACAAGGGTATGACATGTTCAACAGCAGACTGGGTTCCTGGCGGGTCAGGGCTAGAACTGGCGTTTCCCAGCACGGCCTTGGACAGGGGGACAGGGCTCGATGACCACACACCACAACTGGGCAACACCAATTCCCAAAAAACTTTATTGTTTCAAGTGGCAAAATGTTATTGGTCTCTGTGGGGCACCTGGCAGGGTGGAAGGAGACCTGGGTGGGGCTGGGCTCCACCCATTACAAAAATCAAAGGCTTTTATAAAAAATGCTATAAATTGGTATCAAAAGAAAACCCAGGGTAGGCTGGAGGAGGAAGCAGGAGGGAGGCGGGCAGAGAGCACACAGAGGAAGGACCAGAACCTTGGACCACTATCGACAGAATCCAGGCCAGAATCCAGGCAGGAAGGGAAGGTGTAGGGGAAGTTGGGAAGGTGATACAAAGTGCATAAATGTGCCTCCCCAGACGCTCCTCAGACGTGGAGGGGAGCAGAGGCTGCGGCCTGGGACATGGGGAACTCCAGCCATCTCCTTGCCGGGGACCCCACAGGAACGGGCACTGCCTGAGACTGCCAGATGGGAAGGACCTGCACCGGGAAGGAGAGAAGAGCTCAGGGGAGCTGACCACGGGCGACAGAGAAGGCATTCCCGTTTCCTTCCCCTGTGCCCATCCTGGCTCCCCAAATTGAGCTCCGTTGTAAGGAAGGTTCCTGGTGAGTTCCCCCAGAGGCCCCAGGCCAGAAGGGCTGCTGCAGCACACTCAGGCCAGCCACAGGGCCTGGGGACCATCCTTGAGCCCAGGGAGGAAGGCTGGGATAGAAGCCCTCCCAGTCCATCAAAGGCCAGACAACACCACCCTGTTCTGTGGGCAAAACTGAGGGAAAGTTTAAGGACACACCAAGTCTCTGGAGCTTGGCTCCACCTGCCTGCTTCCAGCCGGACAGAGAAAGGGAGACGGAGACGGAAGGGAGGGGCCTCCTGCGTCCTCCAGGGCACGCCTTGCTCATCCCTGGACCCCACTCCCCAAGCCCAGGGACCTGCCCTCACCTCAGTGACTTCTTAGACCTTCTTCTTCTTCAGCTTCAGGGCTTGCAGCCAATTGGGCGACGATCCTTCTGACCTAGAAGGCAGAGGGCAAGGTCACAAAGCAAACCTGAGAAAGGCGGAACAAAATGAGGAGTGGCAGCAATAGAACCCCCACGCCTGGCTCCACCCAGAAGACACAGCCCAGGGCCTGGCTTCCAAGACAGGAACCCTCCACCAACTTAATACAGTTACGTCGGGGCATGTCGACCCCCTCCCCGAGCTTTGGTTTTCCTCTAAGTAAAGTGAGGTTTCCCTTTTTGGGCCAAGACATTGAGGTTAGCCAACGCCCTGAGTTCACATCACGCACCCTGAGGATTTCTCTGGCTTGGGAGGTAACGCAAGGGGCTTCCCCAGCCCCGGGACCTTGCAGGACTTGGAGCGCTGGACCGTGGACTCCTTCTGGCTCGCCTTGCCGTCCGTCGGCTCCCCCTCCTCAGCTGAGCGGTTCCGGGGGCGCAGCTTGGCCTGACAGACAAGCCCGGGTGCACAGAGATGTCAGAGGGACAGGCAGGAGGATTCACAGAAAGGGCGTGCAGTCCCCAGTCGGGCCCAAACGCCTCTGCAGTCCTTTCAGCCAGACAGACAGGAAGGCGCCTAACGACAAACGTCCCCGAGAGCTGAGCGCTGCCTTACACACAGTAGCCCCTCAAAGAGGTACTGTTGAATTAAATTCAGGCCTGAGGTGACTTTCAGCCCTGAGCCTTTGCTTATTCTTTTTCCTCTGCGTAGAAGGCCTCCCACCACCTCACCCTCTGTAGCCAACTCCTATGCATGCCTCAAAGCATGGGCACACGCTGCATGAGGCTTCCCACGGTCATAAAGCAACTTCTCTCTCTTCAAACAGGCCCAGCCCCTCCCGTGACCCCTAAACTTCTCCGTTTGCCACATCTAACTACAGACATGGCTTTGTCCCTCACCACCCCATGAGGTTCTGGAACACAGAACAGCCTCAATTGTCCTTCTATCATAATTAGCACACAGCATGGGGTGCAGCAGGTCCTCAGTGGAGAGCAGAATGAGAAGAAAAATGGGAAGGAGGAGGTGGGGGAATGAATAGATGATGGGGAGAAGGCTGGATGCAAGGTGCCCAGCTGGCCAGGTGGTTGGATGTGTTTGCTGACTAATCAGATGGTACCTTCAGAGCTGATGGGCTCAGGCCAGGAAAGAGGTTGACTTTCAGCCCCTTGGTGCCCAAGGACATCCGCGTCCGGCGGTTCTGAGGCTCCTCCACCACCTCCTCGTCTGAAGACGGCACCCGAGAAGCTCGTGGCTCTGCAAGGGCCCAGAGAGGGCTCAGCACAGGCAGCCACCCCACAGCCCCGCCTCCCGGCACAGCCCCAGACACCACATCGGCTCTACCTGTGGAGTCCTGGAATAGGCGTGCGTCTGAGTCTGCCGCCTCCGACAGGCCCAGGGTACCGCCTGGCCGGATGGCCGGGGCCCGGTGCCCACGCTTGCGCCCCAGGTTGGCACGGCTCCGATACATGGCACTGTCGAGGACCTCGGTGTCCTGCTCAAGACAACGGCAACACCACTGCCATCCCCGTCCCGTGGTGCTGCCCCATCCCACGGGAGCCTCTCGAAAGCAGCTGGCTGTGAGTGGATCCCTCCTGCGGCCAGGAGCCCCCTGTTCATCCTACTCACCCCTCGCCCACTTTCTGCCCACTGGATTGAGACCACTCAGAGCTCGGAGCAGCAGGGGAGGCCCAGGGGCCAGGCTCTGGCTCCACCACCCTCACCCCCCACAACAGTCCACTTGCTGCCCTGGGCTCACCCTCCACTGACCTCGATGAAGGAGAAGTCTTGGCTGGGGGAGCTGGCAGGAGGGCCTTGGGGGGGTCGCCGAGGAGGGCGTGTTGGGCCCTGGTCACCCCGCCCGGCCCCCGGAGGGCCCCAGGTGCCATCCACCTCTTCTGTCCGGCTGGCTTCACCATCAGGCTGGGGCCTCCAGGAGGACACGGGGTCCCTGCCAGGCTCTGGGGGCTCCCCTTGGTTATCCCCTGCCATGGTCCCTTCCTCTTCCAACAGGCTCCTCCTGCCCGAAGCTGCAGACTCTCGCCGGGCTGCTGCCTTGGAGCTGCTGACGGCCAGCACCTCCTCCAGCAGGCCCTGGGAGCCAGAGGGCGGCGAGCGGGCCGGGCACCCACCGGGGCTGCAAGGAGACGGACCGGTGGGCAAGGTCACCATGCGGTCACGTCTCCCTTTCCCGAAGCCCCTTTCATGAAATCTGTCTCTCCCTCCCCACAACCTCTCCCTCCTTTCCATGCTTTTCCCAGGCTCCTTCAGGAAGGACGTGGTCAGGGCCTCTCACAACACAGCACAGAGGGGATGAGCTGGGCCAACCTGTCAGGTTCAAATCCTCGGTCTTCTACTCACTGAGACTTTGGGCAAGTTCCTTCACCTACAAAAGCTCCTAACTTTATAAGGTTGTTGGGGGTATGAAATGAGAATGTGAAGCTCCGGTCACAGTGCCTGGCATTCAGAGAGTGCCCTATGAATAACAGCTACAGTTACTACTGCCGTCAACATTGTGGATGCTGTCCGTGCATCCCTTCCAGGGGCACCTGCTTGGGGGCACACTCGCCTTGGGATGAGCAGACACTGGCCATCTGCCCACGCCATCCCCCCGTGCCCCAGTCTCACAGAACATGCCGGGCCCTGCAGACGGCTGTCTATCTGGGCATGCTGGTTCCTTGCCAAGGAAGCTGCACCAGCGCCCCTCCACTCACTCTCACTCTCTGCAGCTTAATTCCTCTGTGGAACTGGCCTGCTCCTTCCCCAGCCACCACTCCTCCTCTGCCCTGCTAGCTCAGGGCTCCACCTGTGCCGGCGCCCCAGCCCCCAGAGGTTCTTTGTCCCCACTGCCAGGCTGTGAGTGACTCAAGGGCAAAGACACAGCTGCTTTTGCCTTTGCGCCCCCAGCACCTGGCCCAGGGGCCTGGCCAGGAATGGGACTAAGCAAACATTTGCCCAGTGAATGAGAAGCTGGGTCACCTTGCATCTCAGCGCAGCTTGTGCATCTCTGCCTGTTGCTCCCTCAAAACACACACCACACACACATGCAGGGCACACCTGCACTCTCACTAAACTCACACCTGAGTCCTGAAAGCCATGGCCGCTGTCACTGACAGCGTTTAAGATAAGGTAGGAAAGACGCACTACTGACTCTGTGGCCTCAGGCAGGCCACACCCTCTCTCCTGCAAACTGGAGATACTAATCATCCCGCCCTGTTCACCTGCAGCTGTGAAGACCCACGAGGTCAGACGTGCACCGAGCACTGGGGCCCACACAGTTCTCTGAGTCCTGGGAAGAGAAATCAGGGCGACCCCTGGGCACCCACCTTCTGCCACCAGGAATGCTAACGCTTCCTGTGTCTGTCATTGCAGTGTGAGGCTCAGAGAGGCCCAGGGACCCAGGAGACTCTGGACTCCCAGTCCTGTGAATTCACCTCTGTTCCTGCAGCCTTCACCTCCTACCCAGGTTCCCCCTTCACCCATTCCGTGCCGGGGTTCCCCAGAACACTCCCTCCTCAGCTCCCCTGGGCAATGTCAGGGCCCCATCACCCTTTCTTCTCCTTCTCCTCAACCCCGAATGCCTTCCCGACCCATCCACCACCACCCTAACTCCCTCTAGACCAAGGGTGTCCAACCCACAGCCCACGGGCCACATGCACGGGCCACAGGTCACAGGTCCAGGATGCCTGTGAATGCAGCCCAACACAAAATCGTAAATTTACTTAAAACATTAGAGATTTTTTTTTCTGGTGATTATGTGTCACAGTGTATTTTACATGTGGCCCAAGACAACTCTTCTTCTTCCAGCATGGCCCAAAGATGCCAAAAGGTTGGACACCCCTGCTCTAGACCCCTTCTGGGCCCTCCTGCCCCCTCCCACTACCATCAGCCCCTCCACTTATAACACAGCCTGCCCCACACCTCCCTCCCCTTCCCTTCCTCCCTGGCAGGTGAGAAGCTCCAGGGTTGGGAAAGGGCAAACTTTCTACTCAGTCAAGACAATGAATCCAAATCTCAGCAATGAAAGACATACAATGCCTTTCTGCACCCTTGCCAGGCAAGAAATCACCTCAATTGGTTTTAGAACATAAAAATTCCTGAGACAGACTGTGGTTGGCTGGTAAAATTACCAGTGTGTTCCTTTGGAAAGTTCTTTTTCAGCAACCGTGTGTGTGTGGGCCAGGTCCCATGTCCGTCAGGTTCTTAAACTGTTGCTTCTTCCAATGCATTAGTACAGGGCAGGCAAGAAGCACCGTGTTCCTATCCCCCTGAGAGACAGTGAGTGCCACTGTGCACTCCACTCCGGCCCTGGAATGGCCAAGGCCGAGAACAGAGTGCTCCTTTCTGCTCTCAGGAAAGCGTCCGTGGTCCCTGGCCCAGGAGCACCTGTGGCGTCAGAGCTGAGAGGCCTGTGGAACAGCCACTGTGCTCGAGTGGAACCCACCAGAAACCACCCAAAGATGTGACGTGTGCCTTTCCAGTTCCTCCAGCCCCGTCACAGCACAACGTCACCAAGGTAGCCTAAAGCGTGGGCTGCAAAGAGTCACACCCCACACATCACACTCATTCAAAGCAGGAACTCAACCTGGACCCATGTCAGAGTTCAGTTTTTAAAAAAGTAGAAGTCAAAATAAAAATTCACAACCCAAACTGTCATAATTTCCCAAAGAGTAAAAATCCGTGGGGAAAGCTGGTTCTTCCCTCCCCGGAACGGTTTAAGTCTTCAGACAGCCGGCACCACCTTCCCTCCCACACGGGATGGTGTTCCCCTTACCTGGCCCCAAAGCCTGGAGCTTCTCCTGTCTCCATTCCGGGGCCTTCAGGACAGGTCTCCAAGGAAGGTGAGGAGTCATCTTCGCCCTGGGTCTCTGGCCCACTTGTCTCGCCGACGCCCAGCTCCCTGGCCTCCATGGGATCTCTGGCCTTCAGGCCAGGGCTCAACATGCCAGTGTCCCTGAGACCCAGCTCTGAGCACTGGCTGACTTCTCCCACCCCGTGCTCCCTGGACTCACTCGGCGCCCCAGAGAGCTCCACACTCCGGAGCCCCAAGTCCTGGCTCCAGTCCGTCTGCCCCACTCCACATCCCCGTGGCTCCTGAGCAGCTCCGGTCTCCAGGTCACAGGCCACCTCCAGATTCCTCAGGCCCAGATTGTTGTCCCAGTCCACCTGGCCCACCCCAAGCTCCCTGGAGCTGCTACCTGCCCCCACGGCCGTGTTCCTCAGACCCAGGTGTGGTGTCCAGTCTGCCTGGCCCACTCCAAGCTCCCTTGATTTAAGGAACTCTCCAGCCTCCACACCTGACCAGTCGGTCTGCCCCACGCCACTCTCTCTGGCCTGGCTGTGGCCTCCTGCCTCCCCGACCCCAGCCAAATCTCTGCCCCTCACCCCAACATCAGAAGTCCAGTCTTTCTCCCCAACTCCCATCCCCCTGGGCTCCTCAGGCCTCCCAGTCTTCACACGGCTGGCCAGGTCCACGTCTCTCAAGCCCAGATTGTCCGACCAGCCCATCTGTCCCATGGCATCCTCCCTGGCCTCACTGGAGCCCACGGAACCCACACAGCTGGACACTTCCAAGTTCCTGAGGCCCAGCTGGTCAGTCCAGTCTACGGGCCCAGCCGAGGTCTTCTCGGGAGACACAAAGTGGCCACCTCCCATCTTGCTGGAAGGGCTCAGGCCGGCACCGCTCACGCGGTCATTGCCAATGATGCCAAACTGATAGCTCCTCTCGGTAGCCTCCGTGCAGAAGTCACCGCTCCAGTCTCGCTGCCCTGGGCTGAAGGCCGCCGCTGGCTGGGGCACCACGCTGAGGCTGAGGTCGCCAGGCCAGCCTCGCTGCCCCACTTCCCTGCCTTCCAGGTCAGCCTCGCCCGGGCTCTGGCCCCCGGCCTGCTGTCTGTCCTGCCGCCCTCCAACTTCCTGGCTGGCACCACTGTCCTGCCAGCTGCTCGGGCCCCTCTGTCCCAGTGCCCCATCCTGCAACTGGGGGGTGCTGGGGCTGAACAAGCCCCTCGACTCTATCTCCTCTGGACGGCCTGCGTCCCTGCTGGCCTCGCCCAGGCTGTCTCCTCCGCTCGAAATCTTCTTCCCGAACTCCTCATCCTGCTGTTGGGCTTCCTCAGGGCTGAACCCGGCGCTCAGGGCTCTCGAACCGAAGCCTCTGTCCTGGGAGCCGAGGGCCACGGGGCTGCCACAGCTGCTGTAGTCCCTCATCCAGGCACTCTTCCCGAAATCCTGGTCCGGCTGCTCAGAAACCCCACTGCCATAGGTGCCAAGTGACGACTCTCTCTTCCCAAACTCCTGGTCCTGCCCGTCGGCATCCTGGCTGCTGAACCTGCCAAGGAGGTCCTTCTTCCCCACTTCCTGGCTCTGTTCATCCGCCTCCTCTCTGGCATAAGCCCCGAGAGAATCTCTCTTCCCAAACTCCCAGTCCTGAAGGCTCGCATCCCGACTGCTGTAAGAACCCAGCGAATCTCTTTTCCCAAATTCCTGGTCCTGGAGTTCCGCGTCGCGGCTGGAGAAGGCGGCCTGGGAATCCCTCTTTCTGAACTCCCAGTCCTGAACATCCGCCTCCTGGCTCTGCGGAGTGCCAAGTGGGGCTGGCTTTCCAATCACCCGATCCTGGGCTGCAAGCCCCCCTGGGGCGGACACTGCACTCCCATCTGGGCTGCTGACCTCCAGCTCCTCATGGCTGATGCCACACCTGCTGGCCCACTCCCTGGTGCTCCCTTCTCCCACTCCTTGCCCACACTTGCTGGACCAGTCCCTCTCTCCAAGGCCTGGGTCCCCTCTAGGGCTGGCACCCCCAAGGCCATAGTCCTGAGAAGTGTCTTGGCACCAGCTGGAAGGGCTAAAACCGCTGGGCTGTGGATCTGCTGCAATCCCAAATTCACTCTGCAGATCTCTCTGCGCCCAGCCAAGGAGTCCCTGAGAATCAGAGAGAAAGAGAGAGGGAGAGAAACAACGCTTAGAGTCAATCTACAACGAGAGTCAGCACTGTCTGCTGCCTGACAGCCCAACTTTGGCAACAGAAAGCCTGGGTTTGTATCCCAGCTGTGTGACCTTCAGCAAACCACTTAACCACTCTGGGCCTCGGGGTCCTCATCCTTAAACAGAGGTAATTCCTACTACATGGGCAGTTAGGAAGGATTAAATAAGATCACTGAAGCCAAGTTCTCAGCATAGTGCCAGGCACAGCAGGAGCACCCAGCAACAGCAACCGGCACTCAGTCGATGACCCTGAGGTCATGTTTACAGCCCTTGGGCAACACTTGGCTACCTGCCCTGGCAGAGTGGTCTTCACCAGGGGTGGGGCACTTTCCTTAGGAGAGGACAAGACTCAAAGCCCCTCCACGACCTCCTTCCCACGGTGAGATCCCACCACCACCCTAGCCAGTCCAGTCCCCATGAGTTCCCAGCCCCTCCCTCCCTAAGGAAAGCACCCTCTGCCCAGCCCTCCCCAGGAAGACAGGGAAGCCATCCCTCAGCCCTAGGGGATGAGGGGGGCGGGGTGCAGTGTTGAGACAGGACAGCCAGCTCTGGCACAGGGGAGAGGCCCAGCCGGGGCTCCCTGCAACCCACACCCCATACTCCCTGACTCACTGCTGAGGGCAGGCGAGCCCCGGCCTCAGGGCTGCGAAGCCGGCCAGCCTCATCCCGAAGCGCCGCGTTGGCCAGCAGCCTCTTCAAAATAGACATGCTGTGCTCCCCATCCCCAACCCCGGCCATGGTCCCTGCCCCCCACACCCGCCCCAGGCAGCTGGGTACGGCAGGCACCCGAACAGGGCTGGGCCGCTCCCCTCGCCGGGACCTGTCTGACCGCTCTGGCTCAGGGCTCACCCAGGCCCCGCTCGCTCGCTCGCTCAAGAGCAGCCGCAGCCCTGGTGGCCCCGCCCAGAAGCCAGTTGAGTCACCCACATCCTGGGACAGACACACCTACTGCAGGAGCCAGCCGGTCTTAACTCCTTCCTGCTCCTCCTCTTACACTCCCTCCCCTCAGAGGCTCCAGGTTCCTCCCTCCTTCCAGCCCCACCCCTACCAGCCCCAGCTGGGCATGAAAACCACATTTCAAAAGACACCTGGACCCCAGCCCTTAAAATCAGAGTCATCGTGGTAGGAGAAAGGACACTGGGCCCAAGCCCAGCTGCCAACTTGCTGGGCAACCTTGCACAGGCTCTGCCAGCTCTGGGCCTTGGCTGCCTGTCCACAAGGCAGGTCTGGAGCTCAACGGCAACAACGCTCGTAAAAGCCAACACTTACCAAGCACTCACAATGAGCCAGGTGCTATTGCCGCTACTTTACAAGCTCATTTAGTCTTCGCAATCACCCTATGAGGTAGAGTTATTCCCATTTTACAGATGCAGAAACTGAGGCACAGGCAGAAAAGGAACTTGCTCCAAGGCACACCTGGGCAAGTAGCAGAGCCCAGGCCATCAGCCTCCAGCACCCACCTCTAAGTGGCTACGCTCCATTGCCCTTCACAGTACTCATCCTAATTACGGCTTGAACACTCACTGGATGCCAAGCACTAAGCACATTCCACATCTCACTTTGCTTGCAGTACAACCCTAAGAGGAGAATGTTATTATGAAAGGACTCTGAAGCTTAGAGGTTAGAGCACATTCCCAAAACCACTCAACTAGTAGATGCTGGAATCAGATAGAAGCTCTGGCCAAACCCTAAGCACCATCCAGGAGCCCTGGCCAACAGCATTGCTAGACTGCACAGCTGTGAGGGGCATGTCCATAGGTGCCTTGCTCACAGTTGAACCCCAAGTTCTTGACACAAAATCCGTGTTGAAATAATGACCACTGAAGCCCTGGCTCCCATACCCCGAAGCCCCCAACTCCCCTGTGCTCCCGTCCTCACCTCAGAGCAGGCACTTGGGGTCTGTGCGTCCTTCAGCTCAGATCCAGCTCCCCTCCGTGCACTGCCAGCGTTGGGTGGTGGTGAAGCCAGGAGGTCATCCAGCCAGCGGGAGCTGCTACAGGGGTCTTGAGCCTCTGTCCTGGGTTGGGTAGTCTCAGCCCGGGCCAGGGTCAGAGTCTCCTCCTCAGCAGGTAATGCCTGCCCAGGGTCAGCGGTGTCAGCAAAGAGGACACAAGGCTGATCAGAGGGTGCTGGCTGCTGCTGCCCCAGGACTGGCTCCAGGAGGGGCAGGGCAGCCTCCTCGGTGGCCAGAGGGAGCAGGGACTCCTGCCCGGCCATGGGCTCCTGCTCCTCATACCTCTCCTCTGCCTGTAGCAAGGTCGGTTCAGGTGCGCCCCCTGTTGTTGGCAGAGGCTTGAGGGGAACAGCTGGGAATGGAGGCTGACTCTCCCCATCACCTTTTTGGGTTGGGGAGATGCCTGAATCCACTGTCTGCACCCCAGAACCAAGTCTCCCTGGTCCCTCTGCAGTGGACCCGGCCTCTCGCCCCTGCTGGGACACTCCCTCTCTACTGGATGCAGCCCAGTCAGGTGCCTCGGTGGCCCCAGCTTCGGCAGCCTCAGCCTCTGCAGCCTCAGTGGCTTCAGTAATGGGGGAGGGGGGTGGGGAATCCAGCCGCCACACCCCTAGACCCGAAGGCCGAGTGGGGAAGGTCCACTCAAAGGACTGTGACAAGCTCCAGTTGGACTCTGTCCCACTTTCAAAGGGATGATCCAGCGTTGACTGGCTCCCCTGGGTTTGGGGCAGGTGAGCGAGTGAGCCCCCCAGCTTCTCCTGGTCTTGGCTAGGCGGCTGGAGCACACCTTCAGAAAATCGGCGCTGAGCCAGGCTGGTGGGACGGAGGTCTGTGTCAGCCCTGGCCACCTCCTCTCCAGACGGAAACGTCCGATCGGGGTCAAGCAACTCACCCCTTTCTTTCAGGGGCCGGGGCAAGGTGACTAGAGGGTGCTCTGGGCTGTGGCGCCCCGAGACCTCCTCCACAGGAGGGCTGCCAGGTCTGGGGGCCTCTGGAGCTCCCCAAGCAGGGAGCCCTGGGCTAGGGGCACGGCGGGAGCCCTCGTCGGACAGGGCTCCAGCAGGGACTGATGGAGTCACAGGGAGGCAGGAAGAAGGCCCAGGGGCTGAAGGACTCTGGGCTTCGGGAAGACGAGCGCGGCGGGGAGAGCTCCCATCCGGTGAGTGAAGTCTGGGAGAGCCAGGGGCTGGGCCGGAGACTTCGGCAGGAAGGCCTGGGCTGGTGGACCCTCCGTTCTCTGAGGTGGGGCCTGGACTTGAGGGCACCCAGGGCTTGGACACCTGCAAGAGAAAGGTCAAGAGCTATCACTCACCTTCAGGTGGGCGGGGGAGGCCCCTGCCAACCTGATAGAGACCACAGGTCAGCTGCTTCTTCACACTCTCCCTCCACAGATAGGAGGAGAAAACTGGGGTCTCTCAGGACAGCTGGGAAAGATGAGTTAGGGCTTCTTAAGCTTCTCAGAGTTCTCAGACCTCTCCTTCAGACCCTCTCCCCAGAAAAACACATGTAGTCCTATTCACATATGACCCACACCACCTCACGTGGTTCAAACCCTCCCACCTACCCAACCCGAAGCTCGTCAAAGGATCTAAGTGCATGGTTCATGGTCGAAAATACTGGCTTTATAAAGGGAAAAGGAAATCTGGGAATCTGACCATCCGGGCAGGCAGGGGTTCCACCTCAGAGCAGGACTCCAAGCCCCACACAGTGGAGGTTGTGGGGGCGGGGAGGTGGGTCTGCCCACCCTGTTCTGTGCACCCACAGGTCCCAGTGCTGCCCAAGGAAGCAGGCAGGCCTCGCGAGCTTCAGGCAAAGGCACTGGGAGGCGTGAAATTCCCTGGCATGGAGTCACCCAGCACTGCCTCTCGTAGGCTGTAAGCTTTCCTGGATGGTGGTCACTCGGCCCCTCCGAGCCTCAGCCTCTCTCCCCTTCTGTGCATTGGGGCTGGTGGCACAACATCCCTCTCACAGAGTTAGAGACCCCGTACACAGCCCCTCTCGGGACGGGACTTGCAAAGAATGGATGCTCTAGGAGGATGTGGGAAGGGGAGGACTAGGGTGCAGGCGAATGATGAGGGGTGGGAAAGGATGAGAGTAGAGGGGCACCAGGCAGCTGGCGCTCTGTCACTGCTCCAACTCGGCCTAGCCCCAGACGAGAAGGGAGTCCTGCTCTGTCTCACCTCTGCCCTCCCCAGAGGTCACACTTCCCTCGCTGTCCCCTCTAAGGGACTGTGGGCCTGCACAGAGGAAGGCATGTCCTGCTTGCTTCTCAAGTCCCCTCCCACTCCCTGCGTGTTCCCTCCTGTCTACAAAGCTCTAGCTTTAAAGCTCACGCCCTCCTGTCAGAGCCCCTACAGACCCCTCGAGCCCTGACGAGTGTAGGCCCTGGATCACTGCAGTGACCCCAGAACCACCCCTGCCGTAGTCCACAGCGATTTCGGTCAAGCCTCCCAGCATCCTGGCTCAATCCCTTGACCTCTCCCTCTCTGAGGACTTTGTGACCCGCCTCCCCCGTGATTCTGTCCTTATTCATAACTGCAGCCCTCCATGATCTCAACTTAAGTCTCCCTCTCACCCACTCCCACCTCCTGTCTCTCCAGGTCCATCTTTCCACAGCCCCCCCCACCTCCCTCAATCCTTCAACCCCTCTGGGAAGCACAGCCACTCACCCACCCTCCTTCTCACCGTCTCCCAGTCGCCTCCTATCCTTATGTCTCTCGTTACCACCATTAAAGTCACTTTTTTTTTACACAAAAACTCAACTCCCTCCTGCATCCCACTGTCTAGCCTGTTGATACACTGCTCCCAGATGCTCCCAGGCAACACTTGTCTCAGACACCTCCTCCCGCCCTCTCTCAGCTGCCGACCCGGCTTCGCTGGGAACACAGAGGCCAGGGGAGGAAACGGCCACAGCCCGCGACCTGATGTGAGACCAGATCGTGAACGGCCCTTGCTCAGGACTAAGGCCAGACCCCCCCTCTCTCCTGCATCTTTGATTTTTCCTCCTTTCCTGGATCATTTCCATCAGCACACAAACTGCTTTCATTTCTTCCTCCTTAAAAAAGGAAAAACACTATTGCCGTTACCTCTCTCTCTACCTACCACTCGTTTTCCTAGACACACTGTCTACATTCACTCTCTGTCCCCATACTTTGTCCCATTCTCTCGTGAACCCACACAGGCTGCTTTCTTCACCTCGCCACCTAACTGCAAAGTCAGGATGTTCCCCTGTAGCCAAGTCCCTTTCTCAGTGCTCACCTTCCTTGACCTGTGAGCAGCGCCTGACGGCTGATCTGCTCTCCTCCAGTCCTGGAAGCTGGCTTCATCTGGCCTCTAGGACTCCGCCCTCGCCAGCTTCCCTCCCACCTGGCCGCTGCTCCGTCCTGGCTCCTGGGCTGTGCCTGGGTCCTCTTTCCTCCAGTGCCTCACCCACTCACTCCCCTGGTAATCGCAACCAGTCTTCACTACCATCTGTATGCAGACGAGTCCCTGGAACTCCAGACTCAAACAGTCGACTGCCCACTCGACATTTCTATGAGGCTGTCGAAAAGGCCACCTCAAACTCAATGACTCCCGAAGCAAATTCCTCACATCTCCTCCCATCCTGCTTCACCCTTAGAAGTCCCCATCTCACTAAATGGTAACCTCATCCTTCCGGTTGCTCAGGCTAAAAGCCCTGGCAGCGTCCTTGATTCTGCACGCGCACTCGCTCGCTCAGTCTCTCTCTCTCTGCTATCAATCTCTCTGCAAATCCCGTCCTCAACTTCACCTTCGATTTCTACCCAGAGTGGCCATTTCTCACCATCTCAGCACAGGCTACCTCCAGGGCCCATCACCTCACCCCTGGATTATTCCAACAGCCCCCCAGCTGGCCCCTGCTGCCGCTCTTAGCTCCCTGCAACCAAAAAGGCAAGGTGACTCTTTACACCTCGCCTCCAAACTGCTCAACAGCTCCTGCCCCTCCCTCAAGCCAAGGACCTCCCACGGGCCAGCGAGGCTCCATTCCTCACTCATCTCATCGCTGCTCAATACTCACTACCACCCAGCTCCTCCCTTGCCACTTTGACTCAGACAGCCTGGCTTCCTTGCCAGGGAGGTACCAAGTCCTTGGTCCCCGTAGCTGCCTCTGCCAAGAATGCTCTCCTCCAAACGTCCACACAGCCCCCTCCCTCACCTTGTTCGCAGAGAGGCCTTCCCCAGGGACCCTCACCCAACCTCTCTCCCTTCTCGGGTCTCCCAGCTCTTGTCTGACCACATATCTGCTGGCTCACAGGGGTGTCTCGGCTCATGCTGGCCTCTCGCCCTGGCAGAGGAGCCCCCAGAGAACAGGGATGGCGTGTGATCTGCTCTCTGGTGTTTCCCCAGCATCCGGCTCAGAGTAGGTGCTCAGTGAGTATTTGCTGGGTGGATGAACGGAGTCAGGTCTCCACCACTGGGCAGATGGGGCAGCCTCTATGAGCAAGAAGGGCTCAGTGACTCAGGAAAGCAGGCTGACTACCCTGCCAGCACCCTGTGGTGGGGAGAGGTGGGGATGGAACAAGAAACCCCCAAGAAGGGACTTTTCCTCAGCACCCTGAGAAGGCAGCCTGGGCAGGAGAGCACTAGAGTCAGACAATTCAGATCCTGCCCCAGCCCCTGGGTAAATTACTTAATCTCTGTGAGCTCTGGCATCTTCACCTCTCATGTGGGACCAACAGGCTCTACTAGGCTTCAGTGATCACTAGGATTAAGTTAGTCAATGATGCAGGAACAGGTCCCGCACACAGTAGGTACTTGATCAATGGCAACTGTGATGGGTAATTACTCTTGGGGTAGGGAGCAGCCTCGTGGCCTGAACCACACTTGAACAAGAGCACTAGCCTTGGAGTCCCTTGGGAAAGTCACCTCCTCCAGGACCCTCAGTGCCCCCCTCTGAACTACAAATGGATAGAACAGACAATCTCAGATGACCCTTCCAGCTCTACCATACTATGATTCTGATTCATAACAGCAGGACAACTCACATCAGTAAGTAGCTCAGAACTGGCAGGCTGAGCGAGGTCCCCGTTGAAGGCCCGGTCCACAGAAGGGCTCCTGGGAGGGAGAAAGACAGGAAATCGAGGCACAGAATTAAGAAGCCAGTAATAGATGAATAAGGGGACAGAGCTGTCTGATAAGAGTCTGCCCAACTGACTTAACAGCACCCAAAGTTAACCGCCCCCCTTCCAAGGCGTTTTCTACTGAGCCCTGCCTAGAACCACCGGAACAGAGGAGCTGTACAGTTTCCAGAGAAAACGTCCCAGGACAGAGTGCCCATTCCCGGCCTGCACATCAAGGGTTAAATGCCCCTAGTCCCTTTAGAGCAAGCATCCTGAAAGCCCAGACCCCTAAAAGATAAACCCCTGCTTCCCCTAGCCCCTAAGGGGTTAACCAGCCAGGGAGAGCACAGCTGGTCTGGCTGCCCTGCCAATACTTCTAGAAGGAGAAAGATCGCAGGGGGAGGGAGAGGGGGAAGAGTGGTTTTCCAAGGTTGAAGTTGTTCCTCTTTCGCTCTCCACTTGGACACAGGGAGGGGAGGCCAGAGGGCTGGACCCAGCCCGGAGCCCTGAGACAAAGAAGGGTTAACTGGGAGCCCTGCTCTCCAGGTACTTTCAGGTGAGAAAGGGACGAGGCTGGAGGGCAGGGTAGGGCAGAGGCCTTAGGCTCGCTCCCTGGCAGCTCTGCCCTTCCCAGCAGCAGGAGGGGGAGGGGAGCCTCTGGGCCCAACACAGCCACCAAGGGCCCGAGGGTCCAAAGGGCCTCAGGTGGGCTCTCCCTGCCCTGGGGATGGCCTCTGTGCAGCTGGCAGAACCTGAGACCCCTCAGCCTCTTCCTCCAAGGCCCTGTGCCCACCACCCCAAGAGGTCCTGGCCAGCCTTCCTTTACGCTGGCACCGGCTCTGGGGAAGGGTTTACATGCAACAGTCTCCAACCCGGCCGTAATCTCTGCTCTGTGACACTAGCTGGCCTGGTATCAAGGTGTGTTCACATCTTATCTGTCCCATCAGACTCCTACCGGGCAGACTGTGCCCTTCTCCTCCTGACACACACTCCTGCACCTGGCACACTGCTCCACACGCAGAAGGAGCTGGCAGTTAAGAGCATATGCTTTGGAATCAAATAGACCTGAAATCAAACCCCGGTCCTTGTTGCTGAGGACCCATGGGAAGTCACTTTTGAATCTGTTTCCTCACCTCTTTTTTTCTAATTAATTAATTATTACTTTTTTTTCAGAGAGAGGGGAGGGAGGGAGAACGAGAGGGAGAGAAACGTCAGTCAGTTGTCTCTCATGTGTGCTGCCGATCAGGGATGAAACCCAGGCATGTGCTCTGACCAGGAATCAAACCAGCGACCTTTAGGTTGGAAGGCTGATGCTCCACCCACTGAGCCACACCAGCCAGGGTTTCCTCATCTCTAAAATAGATCTAATATTCTCTTCACTAAACAGAATGGCTGTGGATTAAAAGAGGCAAAATTCAGCTCTTGGTATGAAAAAAAATAAACTTCCATCGTGTGCATTTGAACTCTACCATAAACACACATCAACTCCGTAAAGAAAATTATAATCCTAAAGAGAATGCAATCATCACACTGCCTGCTGGCAGAAAGCTTTGTGACTTAGACCACACTCACAGCACACAACTAACCTAAAAGTGAAGGTCACAGTCCCCGATGGGGCCACCCACCTCGTCCTCCAAAATGCAACCAAACATACAGCCTCCCAACCCTCACCTCTCCTCGGGGGTCTGGCTGTGCTCTTCTGGGCACTCTGTGGGAGACTTTGAAGGCCCCTCCTGGGACCATCCCCTGGAGAGGGTCCCACCATCCTCATCCACGGGACCAGCAGCCACGCCATAGGTCCTGGGACCGTATCTTGAGCTGCCATCATGGTTAAAGGTGAGGCGGGAGCCCCAGAGGCGGTCAGGGCTGGCGGGGACCTCCTTCCTCGGCTGCTCCATCTTGGCTAGGATCTCTTCCACTGTGGTGGCTGCAAAGCGCTCCGAGGCTGGACGGAAGGGGGCAGGGGCCTTCCGCACACCCCCCGGGGCAGCACATCGAGCTGGGGGTGTCAAGGGGGGCATCTCTTCTTTCCCAGACTCCTCTTTCCCAGCCTCTCGGGTGGCTTCTCCTCCAGCAGAGGTCTCGGCCATTGGTCTTGGAGCAAAGGGAAGAGGACGCTTGCTGCCACCGTAGGGCTGGGGTCCCGCCAGCATGTTCATCTTCCGGGCAGAAGGCAGCTCGGCCAGGGGACCCCGGGGCGGCCGAGGCCCAACAGACACCAGCAGGCCGGGCTTGGCAGGCAGGGCTGGCTTGGCAGGCAGGGCCCGAGGTTTGGGCTTGACAGGAGGTTTGGCCCGAGGGTCACCTACCAAAAGAAGAGTTGGTTGGGGAGGCTGTCAGAGGAACCAGGAAGCAGAACTTTATTTCCCACCCTATTAACTCAAAATGTTGACAACCTTCCAAGCACAAGCCAAATGTCACCTCTTCCATGAAGCCTTCCTTAATTTTCCATACACAGCCCAGAAGCATCTTCTCCTGTCTCCAAATTCCCAAAATGTTTAGTCAATTCCTCCTATAAGCTAAAGCTATTTAAGGGCCCAGCTGGCACCTTATTTTATCTTGTACCCTACTTTGCATCTAACATATGTTCTTGTCAAGCAAATGAATAAATGAGCAAATAAGCCAATAAATAAATGCCTACCTGCCCATTTCAAGCACTCAGCCCAGCATTTCCCCAATCCGGCCCTGCCCTCTTACAGAACACTCTACCATCCAGCCACCCACAGTAACCCTTTTATCCCAGTTGAGCCTCCCCACTCTGCCTCCTGGCTGCCCCACCCTCAGTTACACACCCAGGCCACCTGCGCACCGCCATCCGTTGTGTGATGAGGAATGCAAACTTACTATTGACCTAACCCACACAAAAGTATATAAATCTGCTACAGGGAAAAAAAACAAGACCAGGAACCTACCTTCTACATAATACATTCCAAGGCCAAATAAAAGACCTTGGAATTACTCATGGACTCAGCCCTTCTAATAGAAACCTCCATCACCCACTCATTTGGCTCAGCCTAAGCAAGGAGTCTAGACAGCAGCCAGGAGGCCTGGATTCAAACCCCCATAGGTACACATCATTTCTCGTGTAGGCCCCACTCTCCTCCTCTTAGAACACTCGGCTTTACCCACATCATTGTGAAAGTTAGGCTGTTCTTATCTGCGGGAGATTTATGACCTCAAACAGTCCTGAAGGATCTCACCAGGAACTGAGAAACTTTCAAACTCTCAAACTCATCCTGTACATCCTCTGCACTCCTCCCTCACTCCCCCCTGAACAAAACCGTCATTCACCACCCCCTCCAAGACGGAATGGGGGCTCAGCCCCTTCCACCGTCCTCTCGGCCACCCCACTCCACCCTGCACCCACAGGCACCTACCTGGCTCAGAGCCAGCAGATGCTAGCTCCTCCTCCATCTCCCGGGGTGGTAGGGAAGCCATGGCTGTGCCTTCCCTGAGAGCAGACACTTTCATCACATGCGGCGGGACCTGCGTGAGAATTGGGAGGCAGAGGGGTGTGAGCTGGGGTGGCCAAAGGCCCGGGAAAAGAGAGAGAAGGCAAGAACGTTGGGCGTTGGCAGCAAGCTTGGCCAGGGGAAGTCTGCTACTTCTAGCAGAGACTGAGTATGGGACAGGAAGAGGGAACTTCAGAGGGGGTGGGGAGGTCAAGGGAGGTCCCCAAAAGCCTATCCTCAACTCTTCCCAGATCACTCTCCAGCTCTTGGCTCCTAACCCCAAAGTCCTGGAGCTGCAGGGGGATAGCCACTCCTCCCTCCCCTGGCAAGCTCTCCAAGACTCCCTAGTTACCGTTCCCAGGGCACCCCCTGGGTGCAGAAGCCCCGCTAGAGGTACCTACTCAGGGGCAGAGCAAGAGGGCCCCAAAGTCTTGCCTCTTCATGAATCACCTCAAGGGAGACGGGAAAAACCCGCTCCTCCCCAACCTGGGGCTCCGCCTCACTGCTTGCCTCCCCTTTCCTGCTCACCCTCCTTCTCTCCCTCCCTCCTGCAGCTGGGAGTGGTTCCCTCTCCCCACTTTCCCCCTCCTCCTTCCACATCCCTGCCCCACTCCCACCTCCCTCAGCGCTGTCTCATCCAAACACGGAAAAATAAGGAATAAGAAGTAAACATCTGGAATACATTTTTTTTTCTTTAATTTCTCAATTGCTTTGGCTTCAGCTCGGAATTTGATGAGGTAAAGCCAGGGCCTAGTCCTGTTGCCATAGCAATGGCCTCCCACTGGATTTCCAGAGCCGCGCCAAGAGGAAGGAGGAGCCCCAGGCCTGGGCTGGGAGAATGGGACAGGGCTTGAGAACATCCGGGGGGTGGGGTGGCCTGGAGGGAAAAACTCCCTGGGGTTCCCTCTCCTAGGACAGTCAGGGTAGTACAGCCACAGCCTATGAACTGGGGATCTGTGGGCAGCCCTCAACACCCTAGGGTTGGCCTCAGGGGTTTTGAGTGGCAGGAGAAATTTTAAACCAAGTGTCAGAGCCCTGTGGTAGACGCCGATGGGTGTCCCTCCTCTAAGCCTGGACCAGGAGCAAGCTTGGGGTCTGATTCAATGCTGGGTGGGTCTACCACTTTCTGCTCTGTGCCCTAAGGTGCAGTGCTCACTTCTCTAAGCTTCAGTTTCTCTGTGTGAAAAGTGGAGTTACCAAGACTGTCGGGAGGTTTATAGCACAAAATGCAAGTAAACCACTCAGCATAATGCCTACTGCAGAAATGCCCAATAAATGTTGGCCATTATTAGTACAATTCCATTCAATGTCACCAATGAGCTAACATCCTTGGTAACCACCTCCTCCTCTCCCCAGACCATTCTTTCACTCCCACAAGGCCCAGTCCTGTCACCTGTTCTTCAGACACTCCACCACCTCCTCAGTTCTCATCCCAGCTCCTGAAGCACCATCCCACCCACAACACCCCTCCCCCAGACTCTCCAACCTAGGGGACAGAGTCCTCGTCCCTCGTGTTCCAGAGGAAGGGGGATTTTCCTATCACCTGGTATGCAGAGTCTCTCAGAATGATCTAACCCCCTCCAATCGACAATGGGTGCTCCAGCAGGTCTGGGAAGGCAACACCAAATCAAAAAAAGACCCTCTGATGCCCAACCTTTGCAAAGCCCACGCACCCCTCACCTTTGACCTTGCCCCAGCTTGTTTCAAAGATGGAAGAGAGTAAAGAGAAACCCAAGACCATCAGTTCCCTTGGTCAGCCAGCTTCCACGGAGCACTGCTCACTGTGGGTGGGTGAGTAATTGTGCAGAGCCAGTGCAAGTGTGCATGGGGGAGGGGTACATGATAGAAAATATAAAATTAAAACACAAGATTGTTTCCTTGTCCTTGAACATTTATTACAAGGAACACAGTGTGGGTGGTTAGAAACGGGGATGAACTGGCCCAGAATCTAAACACTCTTCCATCTGGGGGTCTGACAGACACCTCTGCAGTATGAGGGGGCTAAGCCATGAAGCAGGGGCTCCACTTCCCCAAATGAAGAGGTGCCACAGCAGCTCAAAGCCCGTGCCAGGAAACCTAGGTGCCCAAGTCCGTAGCCAAAAGCTGCAGAATCACAGCGGCTCTGAGCGTTCCCCACCTCAGGAGCCGGAGTAGACAAGCTGAGACCCCAGAGCAAAGGCCACAAGGGCTGGGGAGAGGTGGGCAGCTCCAGTCCGGGGCAAGGGGCCTAGAGAGAGACATCGGGGCAAGAGGGGTCGTCTCCATGGACCCTAGGATCTCCGGTCAGATCCGGATCCAGAGAGGTCGGCAGGGACAGCTCAGAAACTGCTGGAGGAGGGAGGGCCAACGGGAGGACAGAACAGCCTGGGACAAGGGGCCGTCTGGAGGGGCCCAGTGGGAAGCTCTGGACACAGAGGAGAACGCATTAGCCAAAGAAGAGGAGGAGGAGAAAAGGGTGGGGGTGGAGGTGGGGGGGAGGTACGGAGTAGGGGTGGGGGTGGAAGAGGAGGAAAAAGAAGAGGACGACGAGGAAGAAGAGGGGGCAGCAGAAGCGCAAGACTCGTGCGCGGGATGTGAAGCAGCCAGGGAGAAGACGAGGGACTGGGGACGCAGACAGGGTGGAGGCAGACTGGGGTGGCTGGGGGCGTGCCGAGAGATCCGGGGGAGGGGGCTAGCATGGACCCAGGGGAAGGGGATGGCAGGGGTCCCTCTGGCAGCTCCGCCCGCCCCCGGCCCCGCCCCAAGTCCGCGCCCCTTCCCCCCTTTCTTCTGGCTCAGCCAGCACGAGCTCCAGGCCGTGCACCCTCCGCCCCCGCGCACACGCGCCAGCTCCAGCGTGCCCCTCGCTCCCTGCGTGCTCCCTGCTCCCTTAGCATCCCTGGCCCCTGCAAACTTTCCCGGTCACCCCCCGCCCCCTCCCCAAGCCAAGGTCCGGGCTGAAAAGCGCCCACTCCTTCCATGCCTCTCCCCCGCCCCCAAAGCTGGACCCCGCCCCCTCCTTTACCCTCCTGTTCCCCACCCCACCCCGCGCACTCACACGCTCCCCCGGGATCTGGCTTCGCTGGGCTCGGGCTCGAGCAGTCGCCGCCACCGCCGCCACCGCTGCAGCCGCCGTCACCGTGGACCTAGCCACTGCGAGCCCTGGCGGGGCCCCGCCCCCAGCCCCGCCCAGGCCCACACCCCCAGAGCGCCTCATGAATATCCATGAGTCAGTGAAAACCCGGAGCGGGAAGCCCGTGCTCAACTCACCGCACTGTATGCAAATAGACGCAGCCCAGGTACTCAATTATTCATGAGCTTCGAAAATAAGGGGCCCGCCCCAGGATCAGACGCGGGTGAAACTGACGCAATTCAGCCGTTAATAGCGACCGGCAAAATGGCCACCGAGACGACCGGCTAGAGAGGAGACTTAAGGCGCACCGCCCAATCCTCAAGCCTAGCGGCCTGAACTGATTGAAGCACCATAGAGTCAAGGCGAGAAAGAAGGTAACCACTGGCCGCCTGGAAAGACTTCCTGGGGCAAACACCTGAGAGCCTGTGCAACGTGGCCACCACACGTGTATAAATTCAGATTTACAGCCACTAGGAGGAAGACTGGAAGCTCTATTTTAGTCATCTTCCTCACCTATCTTCTGTTATGCCCGCTTCCCAGATGCAAAATCTTCTAACTTGGTGCACCCCCTTGCTCCCTGAAGAACAAAAGCCTCAGCGTACTCCTGTCTTTCCTGCACCCCCATCATACTGTGCCCCCACCCCCACCGCTCATCCTCCCAACTCTCGGGGCTCAGGTTTCCATTCTGGTTGCAGAGAGGCCAGTCAATCCTGATTCCATTATCTAAAGCCTTGGAAGACCCTTGATTCGTAGGTGATTGGGGATGGAGCCAGTAGCTGCCTCCCCTTGGCTTGGCTAATGGAGTGAACTGGGAGGGAGACTGCCTAATCAGATCAGCTCTCATTTCTAGACTCTCAGGTGGCCCATCCCGGCAGACGAGGGTGAAAACCAATGCTTGTCCAGCCGGGAACAGAACAGGATGTACCTGAAGACTCGCTTCCCGGCTGCCCAGCAGGCCCCTGCCCAGTCCACGGTGTGGTAAACACCACCAAGAACAGTGAGAGCCACACAACAGGATAGAGAAAAGGCATACAGACATGGTTTCCAAAGTCAGTTCCCTTTATTAAATGTTGATTTTTCACAGACCAGAAATACAAAATAAAAGTAGAAATATGCCCCAGTTAGGAGTTACAGGCCTGACCTCACATGAGCCCTGCCGCAGCAACTCGAACAGGACAAGCAGCAGCTATATCCCGAAGGTCGGGAAGGAGGATGAGGATCTGAATCCCTGCACTGCCCTGCCTCCCACCCAATTTCTCCCCAAACTATAAAGAGCCATCATCCCTGTGCAGCAGCAGCCAAGGAAGACGCCTCCCCTGCTGTCCCAGCGAAGTGCAAGCCCCGGGACGGCTTGTTCAGATGGCACAGAATCCAAACGCTACATTTTGTATGAGAAAGTGGTACAAAAACATGGGGGGTGGGAGGGCGGGGAGACGGGGGTGTGACCCGAGAAGCCCAGAAGAGAGAATTTTCCTCCTGTCTATTCATCAGACCCCGATGCTGAGTCTTCTGAGCTGGGGGGAGTACTGGCCAGTTCCTCTTCTTCAGAGTCCTGAAAACCAAATGTCTCTTAAGGGAAATAGTAGATTCCTGGTTGCCCTCGCAACCACTGTTCAGCGGTGAGGGCCCCCAGTTCCCTACCTCAGTCCCTGAATTCCAGCACTAGCCTTCAGAGCCCCAGAACTCCACCAACCCACTCCATCCCACTAGTCTTACGGGCCAGCCACAAACCCCAGCGCAGAAACATCTGCCATCTCCCAACTCAGATGCCCCTCACCCGTCCAGGCCCCACAGCCCCCAAACTCCTGCCGCACCTCACTCCGCCTTCTCTTCTTTTTGCTCTTGTTCTCTCCTGAAGAGCTCTCATCACTGGACACAAACTCTTTGCTCTTGAAGCTCTCGCTGAGCTGCCTTGATGTTGACTTGGATGACGAGCCCCTAGAGGGCGTTGACTTCTTTTCCATCTTTACCTTCACTTTCTTCTTCTTCTTCGACTTGTCCCTACATTAGCAAGAAGGCAAAGGGGCTAGGCCTTCAAGTTACCCCATCGCCGAGGCCCAACCTCCCCAGCTTTCACAAGGCCTCTCTAGGTCCCAGCCACAGTGCCCATCACACTAGAGTCAACAGCCCACCACGTCAGCCCCAAGTGCCCCAAAGAAAAGCATTGTAAGTGAGTAACCAGAAGACTGAGGGGTCATGTCCTGGTCATACACAAATGTCATACTTGACACCTCTTGCTTTTTCTTTAAAAATTCATATGAATTTTGATCTGTATTAATATATATTTTTAATTATCCTATACCTTCAAATAAAATTGACCCCCTAGGAAAATGGGCCATATCTACCCAGGAGTCCCCTGGCACACTCCCCGTGCGTAGGCAGCTACCTGCCCTGACTTGAGAAGCACTGCCCTAAGCAGTCAGAGGCTTCTGTTACCTTTGACACCGCAGTTCCCAACTTGGACCTGCAAAACTATCTGCTAAAAAGGCGGTCACTGGGCCATTCTGTTCCCAACACTCACCTCTTAGAAGACTCACCCCTGCCCCCTTCATATTCTTTCATGGCTTTTTCGTATTCCCGCCGGGCATCCTCAGCCTTTCGGTCCCACTCCTGCCACACACACACACACAGAACAGAGAATGAGGTCTCCCCGCTGGTGCAGGCAAAACCTATACAGAAAAGTTCCACAATGGGCCCCCGCCCCTCTGTCAGTTACAATATTCGCCACCCTCCTCTCTGCTGCTGCTTACCTCTTTCTTCTCTTTGGACATTCCCTTCCAGATCTCGCCTGCCTTCTTGGAAAGATCCGTGATACTGATGCCGGGATGGTCTGACTTGATCTTCTCTCGGCTGGCATTGAGCCACAGCATGTAGGCAGACATGGGCCTCTTTGGGGCATTGGGGTCTTTGCCCTTCTTCACCTGCATGACAACGCAAATGCCTTCAGCTGTCTATACCCCGCGGACCCACCCGCGGACCCCTCCATTCTCCCCACAAAACTATTTGCATCACCTGCCTGGGCACCAAGTGGAGAAAGGACTGCACAGCACCAGGCTGGACTGAGAGCTCCCTAAGGGCAGCTCTTCCTCCCCCCCGCAACCCCGTACCCAGCTCATTAGGGGCCCGTCTTTGGTCTCCTGATTCAGATCTCCCAGAGGCTGATTACGTGAAGGACCAGAGAGAAACGCTTCCACGAAGATAACCTGTCAAGGCCGTACCCACTGGCTACAAAAATCAGGCCCAGGAGGACCAATCAACAGGCCCCCCGGTGGTGGACAGGAGGTGAAGAACGGCCACCCAGCACCCTCCCAGTCAGAGGAGAGGCCGTACCTCCATAGGCTTCTTGCGGCTCTTGCGCTCCTTGGCCATCTTGGCCTTTTTAAGCTGTTTCCGTTTCTTCTCATCCCGGTCACTGTCACCCTCATTACTGGAGGAGCTGGCAGAGGCGTTGCTGTCAAACCTGCCAAGGAGAGTGGGGCTTAGGCTCCGGAAGGGAGGATGGCACCCCATGGCCTCAGAACAGGAAGGAAATAAGTCCAAAGACATCATCTGAGAGAAGAGAGTGGGAGAAGGACCACACAGCCGCCACCACCATCCCCAACTCTGCTTCCTCCCCTGTGCTAGGGTGGCTTCCACCACCCAGCCATAACATGGGCTACTGAGTGAATCAAAGAAAAGCAAGTGGGCTTCAGCTGCTCTCCTTGGTCCCAGCCTCCCCCAGGTCCTACTGCATCCCCAAGCTCCTGAGGACAGAAGTTCTGTCTCATCAGCATGCCTAGGTCCATTTCACCACTTCCTTTGAGTTAATCATCTTAATCTACCCTGTAGTCTTTCTGGTAAAGAGACAGTTACTAAAAAAAAGTGGGGGACACCAGCTCCAGTCTAACCCAGTACACATACCCATGTAATTAAAGTCCTAACTGAAACACAGAGAAATCTCACAGAAGGCAGAACTGCCCATACCTGCACAGTACTGACCCGTTTTCAAGACATTTCCTAAGTCTTTACTCACTGACTCACTACGAATAAGCACGTGGCAAGCACACAGAGTGGACTGCTATCGATTTTTTTTTTCATCCCTGTTCAACATTTATCCCAAAGACTTCGGGATCAAGAGAGTCCCAATTTTCTGTTGGGAACCACCGTGCCGCCATTCAGGACAGGCTCGGCCAACCACAGGCACTAAGGGTGGACACAGGGCCGAGTTCTTCGCACACGCTCATCACTCAGCCTCGGAAGCCACGTAGCCACACGGCTTCCTGCTGCTCTGAGAGCAGGCGCTCCTGGGTGTCAGACCAGTTGGATTAAGCCTGCCCAGAGCTTCTGAAGGTCATCTGGCACCACTCGGGGCAAACCTACCCCAAAATTAGGAAATCAGAACAAATAGATTCCCCACAGCTTCTGAGCACCTTGATCCAGGTGCCTGGAGCCAATCTCATCCCTGGACTCTCCACTTACACGAACGCACAAAGTTCCAGCCTTTCCCCACCACACTTTTCTGGCTTCACAAAGTGCCTTGCACTTCCAAAGCCCTTGACCATTTTCAAAGCATTTCTATCCACCACCTCACTGAAGGTCACGTTTCTTCTCTGGGTCAGTAGCTTATGGTGGGACACAATAAATGTCCAGAAATCTCTGGTCCCCTTAAGCCAACACCTCGCCCCCGTGAGGTGGAACCAAAACTCACTCCTCTGCCACATCTTCCTCCTCTTCACCTGGGTTGAATGACTCATCTGAAAAAGAACACAGGATGCATCAGCTTCATCCCATGGAAACCCCACCCCCTTACCCAGACACCCAGCCCTGGCTACTGGGACGTCTGACTGCCCCACACCCCAGCACTGCCGAGGCTAGCCCACCGGTTTCTTCTCCTGAGTCATCACTGCTGTCGTTGGCATTCTCCTCCCGGATCTTGCCCTCCTCCTTCATGCGTTCCAAGTAGGCATCATGTTGATCTTCATCGGAGTCAGCATAGTCGTCGTAGCTTGGGTTCATGCCCTAGGCAGGGATAAGCTGAGAGTAAGGGCCAACTCGCCCTGGTGCCAGAACCCCTGCACACTCAAAAGCACGCCCCCATGCCTGTAAGATCAGAGCAGCAGCCCCAGAAGACCCCGGGGCTGAATTGTCCACACACAGCCAGCGTGCAGGGCTCACGCCCTGAAGACCTCCTGCCAGCAAGGTTAGTCCAAGCCCCTCCCTCTCCCAGTCCCACTGAGGGATCCTGAGGGGCTGCAGAGACTGAGCTAAGGTCATGCTGAAAAAACCTGCACCAGGAGGGGGGGAAGGGTCACACGCACCTCTTTTTTCTATAAGGGTAAGAAAAGAAGAGAGAGTGAAAAAGAAGCCGGAAGAATCCCTGCCCCTCTCCCCACCACAGAAGGAAGGGGAGAGGCTCATCCTTCCCACACACAGAGGTACCTCTTTCAATCCTCGGTTTTTGATGTTGAGTTTTTTTGCGTTGACGAAATCAAACAGCTTCCCATATTCCTCCCTGTGAGGGGAGATGCACCGAGTTACCAGATGGGCAAGGCCACCGAGGGGAGAACAGCACACTGTTCAGACACCCACGGGCCAGGACAGACGCTGGGGCCCAGAACTCTTAACCGTATTATCCAACCCAACAGCTCAGGGCCCCTGGGAGGGCAGCAGTGAAGGGTCCTCCGCTAGTACTGGAAGAGGAACCTGTGCAGCTCTCAGGGTTCTAAGAAAGAAAAGGTGGGGAGGGGTGTGTGCCTCGTTACCAAATAGGCACCAAACAGGGGGAGGGTGTCGGGGAGGGGAGTTTTCATCTTTTTACTGGTCTGTACTTCACACTTCACAGCTGTCACCACGATTAAGCACAAAGAGGTTTCTAATTTGCTTAGCCCACAGTGAGCACTCGATAAACATTAGCTGCTGTGTTGTCGGGCACCAAGCTCATTCCAGGAAAGAGAGAGATAGCATTTCCACCACAGGGGCAGTGGAGGAGGACAAGGGCTAGTACTGAGCGCACAGTTTTCGTAATATGGAAGACAAATATTTTTTTAAGTACAGAAAGGAAGCAATACAATGACTTCCAAAGGCTGAGCACTCCAAGGAAAAGAACCAAAACCCGGAGAAGCAAAAGAAAGATTCTGCTCACAGCTCAAAGTCGGCAACGAGTCACAGGCCTAGAGGGGGCCCCAGGCTCCGGGTCAAGGCTGGGTCACAACCAGGATGCCCAAGTTGACTGGCAAAGGCTCTCACCTCTCAATGCTGCTGAAGGTGTACTGAGTGCCCTGCTTGGTCTCAATTTCAAAGTCAAAGGAACGAGTGGTGGTGGTGCCACGGGCAAAGTTGACGAAGGAGATCTCGTCGAAGCGGATGTGCACGGGTGGCTTGTGGACGTAGATGAAGCCCCGCTCCAGCGGATACAGCAGTCCTGAGCTCGCCTTGTAGGAGCAGGTGATGCACTGGGCCCCCGAGTGCCTGGCAGAGGGCGCGGGGAGCCCAGTCAGCGCCTACCGCAGCAGCAGGGCCCACCTCTTCGGAGCAACACGTGTGCACAGGCCCGAGCGAGCCTCACTACGCGGCTCTGAGGGAGGTGACAGACACCATCGAGATACCACCCAACCAGGCCCCGAGAGGCGGCACAACCCGTCCCCGCAGCCCAGGAGCCCGGGCCTGCACGCTCACCCTTGGAAGTTGCCCGGGACCGTGATCTTGCGGTTCACCAGCGCCTTCATGACCCGGCTAACCATCTCGTAGAGGGATCCCGACATGTTCTTGGTGAGCCGCCCCTCAAAGCGCTTCTCCACCTCTTCCCTACGAACAGAGGAAGGTGAGGTCACGAGCACGGCTGGCTTCTAGAACACACCTGCAGGGCCGTGGCAGGGCCTGAGTCCAGGGGGCACTCACTCATTCATGTTAAGCGTCAAGGAGATGTCCTCATCCTTGGAGAAGAGGAGGATCAGGAAGTGGTAACGGGTCTGGCCCTGCTTGATGGGGGGATCGAGGCTGATCTGACAAGGAAGAGCCAACAAGACTTAGCACCAGTTGATGCCTCACGAGAATCTGCTGATTAACTAAGCCCAGGGGAATCCATCTACTGAAGACTCGAGCAGACCCTCAGTGATTTTTGCTCACCACAAAGAACATCTGGCGCTGGTCCTTGTGGGGCAGCAGAAAGAGGCGCAGCACCGTGGTGTAGGGAATCTTGTAGTCGAAGGTCTTGCCGTGCAGGTGCAGGAAGGTGGGGTAGATCCGAATGTCGTACCGACCTCGGGGTGTCAGACACTGCAGCTCCCGGAAGATACAGATGGCGTCTCCCGTGGCCTGGATCACGTCTGCCTTGGACAGCACGTTCTGGGCAAAGGCCTGCAAAAGCACGCACTGGTACCAGAGCAGCAGGGATCCTGCTGGCAGGCCAGCCAGCGCCTGTTCGGCGCCACCTGCCCCCAAGGCGACTAGGGGCAGCCTCACCTCAACAGGGTCCACGCCATCCTCCTGGGTGGGAGGCACGTAGAAGCGCACCTCCATGAGCGAGACCTCTGCATCATCGTTCTGGTGGAACTCCAGTGTCACCTCGTTCTTGCCTGTGGTGCACTGGGACACGTTGCTGAGGGGTATCTCAAAGACTGGCTGGTCGCCGATGTCAAAGGAAAGCAGCTGCCCTGTGGGGAAAGGGCGGTCAAGCCACAGCTTCTCCCCTTGAGTGTGCATAAACCCCCTCCCGCCAGACACAGGTCCCCTGAGGACAGGGCGCTACGGCTGCTGCGTTGACACTGCACCCCCAAGACCAGACACAGTGCCTAAAACACTGTCGGTCCTCAATAAATATGTGGCGAATTACAAACTGAGAGGAAATCAGAGACAGTGACGGAAAGAGAGCAAAACAAGTTAAAGGCTGACAACTTCCATCCTGCCTTCTCCCCAGACCTCAGCCCGGCCCAGGACTCACCACCAAACTTCACCGTTCCCCAGTTCCAGCCCTTCACACACAGGTCCTTCTCCATTAGCTCAAGGCGATAGTGAGTTTTGAAGAAATCAGAGAGTTTCTCAAACTCCTGCGGGTGCAGTGGAGAGAGCAATCCCAGTAAACCCTGATGTTTTACAAACTTAAACATTCTCGGGTTATCTACTTCTGAGAAACTGCCTCAATATACCTTTTATCAGAAATCCATACTGACTTAAGAATCTCAGCTATAACATTGTTTAAAAGGATGTTGAAAGATAGTTTCTGGGGACTGGATCTCTGGGAGGCAAGCGTAGAATAAGAAACTGACAACTCAGTTGGCCCGTTGGCCCAGTGGCCTCTCACTGCAATCTTTTTGCAGGTACTGCGATAATGCAAGTGGACATTAAAATGAAGTCTTTAACTCCAGCAGTTCAAAATGGCAAAACAGAACCCAAACTAAAGCACCAAGCTAAGATTCCGAACCTGGATAAAAGCAACAAGCAGAAACCACAAAAAAATCACAATGGCAGGAAACCTTCTGGGGTCAAGGCACAAAGACTCTCCCCAGATTCTGACACCCGAAGTGGAACGCCGATGGCTTTCTGGCCTGGATGGCCCTGCTCTGGGGCGCCCAGACTGGCCGCTGCGAGGTTAGTTATCAAAGGGAAGAGCCCCAGCTCTCTAGAAAATTAAAATTAAATAAGACGGCACCACAGCAGAGGGTTTACGGCAACCAGACACCTCACCGATTCTCGGAAGCCGTCATACTTGTAGACGTGGCCGTTCTTCGTGAGCAGTTTAAGTCCATGGCCCAGAGCCACACGGCGCCAGATGCCTTCCGTCAGCTCCCCGGCCTGGATGTTGTCCACTTTGCCTGTCTTACTGTTCTTGAAGATGATGCCCTGGCGGCTCAACCTCAGCCGACCATCATTCTGTCGGAAAAACAGGCCCAAATGCATGGGGGACGGTACACAGTGCCTGTGGGGCAGAGTCCCAACCGACACCCAGCCATTCCCCGCTGGCCAGATATCAATCCAGAAGCCACAGCTGAAGTGGTGGGGGCCAGTAAAAAGGGACAAGTAGCCAGGAAGTCCAGATCCTAATCTGGGCTCTGGCATCCAGAACCCTTGCAGGTCCTCCGTTTCGGGATTCCGGAGGAAGCTGCAGGGATGGTCTCCTCAAACTCTTGAGACCCTGTAACTTCTGTACTCTGCCACAGTTACCTTTTGTTGGGGAAACACCAGATACATGTAATACTCTGACTCATTTTCCAAAGTAGCAACATCATCCACTTGCAAGCTCTTGTTAATGGACTGAAAGTCTATCCCCCTCCCAGCTCCCCACCTGTATCAAAAGCCTGAGCCCTTCTTACCATGGAGCCTTTCACCTCCTGATAGATGTCGTTGAACTCCAGTGTTTCTGCCATGATGACCTGCCCCTTCTGGCCTCAACTGGGGAGCTGGGCCCCAACTCCTGGATGGGTGTGCAGATACTCAGCAGGTTGAGAACCTGAATTCAAATGTGAGGCACGTGAGCATGAAAAAACGGTATCTCACTCTGCCCACAACGGGGCAGGGTGGCAACCCGTGGCTCTGCCTAGGAGCCTACAGGCGGGCTTCGGAGGACTCGAGGGGCCAGGCCCCGGCTGGAGAACCGGGCCTGGAGTAGCGCTTACACCCCAACCAGATACAGGCTCTGGGCGCTCCGCCGGGCGCCATGGCAACGAGCAGCGGTACCCCAGGGCCTGCCGGAGCCCGCACTTCGCCCGCGCCCCAACCCAGCTCAGAGTGCAGGGTCTCCCTCCCAACGCTCCCACCGCCTCTCGGCCCCAAACCCGGGTTCTCCCCGCCCCCTAAAATGGATTCGCCCGCTGCCCGCGGATTCGAACACGGAACAGTCCATTCCGAGCGGCCCGCGGGGGAGCGAGACTCGCACCCTCCTGGGGCACGGGGGCAACGACCACCCACCTCCTTAAGCAAGCAGCCTCGCGACGGCCCGGGTGCGGGCGGTGGGCGTACTGAGGGACGTGGGGGGAGGGGGCGGGGACACAGGGGATGGGGGTGGACACTGGGGAAGCTTTTCCCGCGTGCGCGGCCCAGCGTCCCGCCAGCGGAAGCTGTACCTGAATCATAGAGCAGACGATTTGGCTAGAGAGGCGCGAGCTCGGCCCGCCTACTAGGCGGTCTCCTAGAGCGTCGGCGGCTCCGGAGGACCTGAGGGCAGCCTGCGGCGAGGAAGGCCCACCCGGGGAGCGTCACACCAGAAAATGGGGATGCGTAGGGCCCTTAAAAAAAAAAAGTACAGACACTTCCGTGGAGGGCTAGGTTCTGAAGAGAAACTGTAGTTTTCTTGTAACGAACTTTCCACAGATGCGTGTGTATGTGTGTTGGATTGATGTGGGTCCTCCTGCAACAGTGGTTTCCGTGGGAAGGAAAGTAGACTGGGACAAGAAGAAAAATACTTAAAAGAGCTGTGAAGAGAAACGACCCTTCCCACTGGTTGCGAAGAGAATGCGGGTGTTGGTGTAGTCGTGACTGCCCTGCTCTACCCTGTCCCAAGGGACTGGATCCTTTTGGAAACGGGTTCACAGTCTGCACCCAACAACCTCACATCTCTAACCACAATGTATGGATCGCCTGGAAGAGGCTGGCGAATGGTGGTGTCAAGTTCAAGTGCTGGTGTCAGATTCACCTTGGAGCCAGAACCGATTTGAAACAGCCAGCCTTGAATTGCCAAACCCATGCCCCACCCCCGTATAGTCCCAGGATGCATCTTGCAAAATCAAAGGAGGCCAGACCTGGAAGACATGTTGGAGTCTGTCTACTCCAACCTCCTTTTGCAGGTGGGAAAACTGAGACCCCGAGAGGAGTTGCCCAGGGTCTCAGTGAGTTGGCAGTAAAGCCAGAAGCTAGAACCCAAACCTCCTTACCCAAGTCCAGTTCTCTCTTGTCTGAAGCACAATGACCCTACATCCAGAATGGTTGACAGTGTGTCCGTATGAAGACCTGGGGACAGAATATTTAACCTCCAGATTTCTCTGACAATCTGACTTACAGCAGTTACACCAGTTTGCTGCCCCGGCCATAGGATGAGAGACAGCGGGCACACACTGTTGCTCCGAACTGCTGGCTTTGACCTCCTGGTGGCCTTTGCAGCACCAGCGACATCTGTTCAGCTGGATTCAGTAAATACATATGGAGCTCCAACAGAGTTCTAGGATTTGAGGAAACTAGTGAACAAGATAGAAATAGCACCAGCCTTTCAGGAGCATACAATCTTACAAATGATTCAAATAAGTCAACTGACATTAAAACAAAAACACAACAGCAACAAAAAAACACAAAACAATGTAATAATGCTATGCTACAGGTAGAGCTTCAGTTAGAAGCTCTGCCAAGTGGAGTTAGAAATATGAACTGTGACTCCTTACTCGCCCCCTCCCAGGAGACCTGGAGGACTATTCGAGGTCCCTCCCCTCTCCCATTCTATTGGAGGCAACTTGGGAAGGGCGGGGATGGCTGCAGAACTGAGTGGCTTTAGAAAGACAAAAGTGAAGGTGGTACTGGGAGCAGACAGGCTATTAGGTGGCTGGGGGGTGGGGCGTTGCGAGGGGCTTTTAGGAGTGCATAAAGCAGCTGGTGAGCTGGATGAAGATGCAGCATAAGAGAACAGAACAGAAACGGTAGACGGAGTGCAGATAAAACAGGAGTCCCAGAGGGCCCTCACCAGCTGGATCCCAAGCAATCAGGAGCCTGGGATTGGAGACCCCACCCCTGCCGTGACATCACAGGGGAGTGGGGTGGAGACGAACAAAAAGGGGTCCCCCGCCCTGGCCCTGCACTCTTGGCAGCCCAGAGTGTCAAGAGCAGGGAGAGCCTGGGCACTGGGCTAGGGTTGCCTGACTTAAAGAAACAGGCTTCCCATTCCATAAGCCCCTGTAAGCTGCTCCCTCCAGGACTCCTTGATCCCCATCTCCCTCCCTGAGGGCCTCTTCCCTCCTGAGGCCACCCTTGGGTCCCTCTGAGCAGCCCCTGAGCACTCTTTCGGCATGAACTGCATGTCGGATTTCTTCACCTATGAGACCACCAAGTCTGTGGTTGTGAAGAGCTGGACCATTGGGATCATCAACCGGGCAGTTCAGCTTCTGATCATCTCCTACTTTGTGGGGTGAGTCTGTGACCCTTCGGGTCTCAGGAGGGGAGGGCTGCCCAGCATCCTGACTCCCTTGTCCCCTCCATACTGCTGTCCAGCTTCCTAGGCTTCTCCTCTCTTGGGGAAACAGTCTCTTTGGTGGAATCCTGTCCCACGGACTGGCCTGCGCCGCTCCCATCGGCGATCTGGCCCCAAGAGGAGTTCTCTTGCCCAGTAAATCCTCCGCAGTTGGAGAGTGGTCTCTAGACACACACCCCAAGGGCAGTCCTTGCCCCCGCAGTACCCTCCTCCAGGACAGGTCCCAGGGGAGCATCTCCCCTCTCCCTTCTCTCATCCCCACCCCAACCAGAGAGTAGACAGACCCCCAAACACACATCTTTCCATTGACCTCAGTCAACCCTTTGGGGTCTCAAAAAGACAAGGGGGACAGAAGGGGGCAGAAGGCACTGAAGCAACAGAGATGGTGACAGGTTGATTATAGAGTGGGAAGGAGAGCAACCGGGGGAGGGAGGGAGAGAACTGGAACCGATTTAGAATGGGGGATCCCCTCCTGGCACGGGGGGGAGGTGGGAGAGAATGGGGAAAGGGGGGAAGCCCTTGCTCTGGGAGGGTTGACAAAACAGGGGGATGTTTTCCTTGGGAGGGAGGGAGAAACACACTTACCAGAAACATTCAGGGGAAAGGCTGTTGAGGAGAAAAGTGGCGTTTTTGAACATGGGGTAGGGTCCCTCCTCACAAAGCCAGAAATACTCCCCATTGTCAGAAAGCCGAAATTCCCTACATCTACCTGACTTTGCACCACATAACCCATCCTGGGAGATGCGTAAGGCCAGCGAGGTCCAAACTCCCCTCTTGGCCCCCAGTTCTTTAAGGCACCCCCGGCTCACATGCACAGATGCACACACAGAGGCATACACAGACACACAGACATGCATACTCATGCACACGGACATATATTCACACAGACACACCCACATGCATATGCACACACACGCAGAGACATGCATATTCACACCCGTAGACACACATGCACAAAGGGCCACCGAACACACGTGAGGCTGGGGAAGAAACACAGGTTCTGTCCTCCCCCGGCCCCTCGCACACACTGGTGGGCACCAGGAGATACGGGCCGAGCCGGGTTCTGCTTCCTGGTGTGCAGGTCTCGTTCACGCCATTCTCTGAGACAATGGGTCTGTGTGAATCAGACAGTACACCACTGACAGCCGTCGCGAGTTAATTCAAGCAAGTCACAGGAGGCATCCTGTGTGTGTACGTGCAGGCTGGAGCTGGGAAGGGCGGGGGGCTCCTTGCCTGAAGGTCGCAGCAGGGGGTGAAGGTGTGCGTGGAAAGGTGGGCCGGCATGGACTACGGGATTGGGGCTCGGCGTGCTTGGTGAAGGCCAGCAAGCTTTGGTCGTGTGGATGTTGCAGACACGCTGTACACCCAGGGCTGCTCGTGGGGACATTACAGGAGGGACTCAAGCTTTGGGGTAGGATTGAATGGCCTTGAAGTTCCCTTCCAAGTTTGAGGTGTTTCGAGACGTGTGCAAATGTCTCATATCTGCATCTCTGGAGCCTGGCTCAAAGTTGGTTTCTAAAAGTTCAAGTTCACGTGCATGTGTGATGCTGATTGTTTATACATAGCCCCAAGATGGTATGTTGGTCCAGGCGAGTGCCAAAAGCTGCCTCAGCACGTTCTCGGCCCGGCCCAGCTCTGCTGGCTCCAGGCAGCAGATGGATGGGGGGTGGGCGAGATGGCTGGCTCCTGGACCAACCTGCTCGGCACTGAACTGCCCTCGTCTGCCCTCATCACGAGCCCGTCTGATGCCTCGACCCTCAGCGCTGGGGCCCGGCCCATGGGCCTGGCCCTCGGAGCCAGCACGAGATGGCGTCTTGGTATCCAGCGCCATCCATCTTCCAGCCTGACAGCTCCCCCTGGAGCAGCTCCTTCCATCTGCATCAGTGCGCTCCGGAGAGCAGCCCCCAGGCTGAGCCCCATCTCTGTGCGCACGGGCCCATGCACCATTAGGACTTCATGGATCAGTTGTCCTTAATTTAGCAAAAAGTGAGCGAGCGGCTCTTCACACCGGGCACTGTGCCCCGAGGGCAGAACGGTGGGCAAGAGCAGACAGGGCCCTCACCTTCACGGAGCACACACATTGTGCAAGAGGGGGACGTCAGCCAAACAATCTCTGCAAACGAATGTGAAATTTCAACTGGGGCTCAGGGTTTGAAGAGGCACGCAGCGCTGTAAGAGCAGCAGTGTGGAGGTATCTGACCTGGTCGGGAACCAGGGAGGGTTTCCTGCAGATAGGGCATTTACGATGAGATCTGAAGGACCAGTAGGAGCAACCCAGGGAAGGGAGAGAGTTCAAGGCAGAGAAACGCAGCTCTGCGAAGGGAAAGGGCCTGGCGAACGGCGAGGAGAAAAGAAGGTGTCTGTGGCTGGAGCAGAGGGAGCAAGGGGAGGGCAGTGTAAGATGGGGGCAGGACCCCAGCTGGGCACCAGACCTCAGAAGAGGATGGACGGGAAGCCACTGAAACGTGTGTGTGTGTGTGTGTGTGTGTGTGTGTGTGTGATCAAGAGAGATTGATTGACAGAGACAGGCAGAGTGATGAGACCTGAATTGGGGAGACCGCTTTGGCTGGTATGCCAGGGGATTGGAACAGGGAGGGATGCATGCAGGAAAATGTGTTAACAGGTGGGCAGTCCTATGGAGAGAGGGTGCCGTGGCTTGTGCTCAACAGAATCTGGAAGGACTTTTAATGCTGTGATGTTAACGCTGAGCTGGTAGTTGAGTCTCTTCCATAGTCTGCCTCTCGGGTAGACCAGATGCGCAGCCTTACCTAGGACGTGTGTTACACGAGCCAGCTATTTCTCTCACGCCCTCGTGGCGGGACAGCACTCCCCCTCCTCCAGCCTCATCCGCCCGTCTGTGGTGGACACCACTTCATCCCTGGCCTCTCTGTGCACCGGGGCAGACTCGGGAAGAAGCACAGGTTCTGTCCTGCCTTCCCGGGTCCACAGAGAGACCAGGACTTACCTGGTGCTCCTCCCATTGCCATTCCTGGGCCCAGGTGGTAACACAGTCTCCCCTGTGGGGTGGAATTCCTAAGAGCCAGCCTCCTCTCTGGATCCTGCGAGGACCTGAGGAGGAAAGAGAAGATCCTCGGGGCCTGAGTCCCCGGGACGCTGGCGGGTGCATGGCCTGAGGCTGTTTTCTCCGAACTAGTGGGGAGGGCGATCCAGGCCCTTTGACCTTCTGTCCACTGGCAGGACCCGTGATGGCGGGTGGCGCCTCTGACCCCATCACAGCCCCGCTGTCCCTGTCCTGTCCCCCCACAAGGCCCGATTCACACACTCACGGTGAGCACAAACCGTTAGAATGGGGAGCTGCTCTGGTTTAAAGAAAAGGGCTGGAATTCAACCTTCGTGGCCCCTCGTCCCCTCCTCTCGGCCCAAGGTAGCGCCCTGAGGCACCTTGTCTGCACAGTGGGTGGGCAGTGTACCCCATCTCGGAACCCCATCATACAGGTTTAGAGAGAGGAGTGGCTTTCGTTCTTGTCTCCCCTCCCCCCACTGCAGCCCCGTGATGGGGAGACCATGGGTCACGGGGCACCTGGCTACAGCCTCACTGTGATACCAACCAGCTGGTAGCAGGGCCTGGACGTCTCTAAGTCTCAGTCGCTGTATCTGGAAAATGGGTTTAGGGACGCCTCTCCCAGGGGGTTGTGGTGAGGTGGAGTCACAAGTCGGTGCCTGTCCTGAGTCAAGTGACTCAGGAATAGATGGTAACTATCGTCATTGCATCGGTTCCCCCTCAGGCCTCCCCCTATCCCTCTGCCCGGCTCCCGTCTTCCTGAGAGACCCCTGTCCTCCCAGCGCACACAACGCACAGCCTCACACCCACTCCCTGGCCTCCTCCCTGACTCCCGGGGGGGGGGGGGGACGGGCGGGTGCTGGGACACTGCTCTGGCCTCCTCCCTGCACACCCCACCTGCCAAGGAGCTGCCACCCGCCTTCCGCTCTATAAATAATAAACCAGGAACACGAGAAAAAAATAAGTCAGAGCAGCAGAGTCAATGCCAAGAACTGAAGGCGCAGTCCTGCCCCTTCGCCTCAGCTCTGGCCTCCGGAGACAGACTCAGCCCCTCCGTCCTGGAAATGAAGCATCCCCTTACATCCAGCTGCCCTGATGGCGTCCACAAGCCCCACAGGGCCACTAAATTCTCTCACTTGTTACTTAACTCAGAGAGAGAACTCTGACGTGGCCTCTCCTCCCCACCAGGCGGGAGAAGGAGCCCCAAAGACGACGCGGGGAAAGGAGGGGGAGGGGAGAGCTTGGTTCATTGCTCCTCCAGGCCCTGGGCCCTTCCTTCTGAGATGCCCCTAAGCTAGGAGGTGCTTTTCCTGGTGACGGGCAGGGGCCAGCTAGACACAGGTCCGGTGCAGGGGGCCAGGCCCTGACCTGGGGTACAGGTGGAGACCCTGCAGTGAGGAAGCTGTGCGCAGTCCGCCCGGGTTGGAACCCATGCGCCGGCTCGGCAAGGCGGCACACCACCCCGCGCCTCGGTTTCTTTGTTTGCGGCACGATGACAATAACGACGCTGTGTCACTGGGCTGTGGTGAAGATCCAGTGAACCCTTCACACAGACAGCTCCCGGCGCGCTGTGTAGACTGGATGATAACACTAATCTGAGCTCTGCTTCTAGTCAGCAAAGGCACCGGGACTTTCAAGACAGGGGTGGGGGGACGGCTCAGAAAACCATGTCCTCAGGTCAGTGCTCAGCGCTGTCCCCATCCTGTGGCCAGGCACACTGCGGCTCTGGAGGGTGGGCTGTGGCTGTGATGTCCACTCAGGTGAGTGTACAGTGGTGACAACACCCCTCTCAGCTGGGAGCAGAGCCAGCTGGAGACCTCCCTGCCTCTGGCCCCAGGGTCCCAGGCCATGAGCGAAGAATGCTCGTCTGGGTAGCTCTCTGCATCAGGGATGCTCCCTTCTCTTCTGCTGGGACATGAGACAGTGGATGAGATTTCTACGTGAGCTACACTTCCTTACAAGACCCCCCCCCTTCCCTTCCAAAAGAAAAAAAAGAAGGGAAGAAGAAGCACAGCTCATGGCTCCTCGGACTCCCACAGAGGCGTGGCGTTCGTAAGAGCGTTTCACAAGCCTGTGAACCGCTCTGAATCGGGCATAAATCAGGAGGTGGCCTGCTGCAAGGCTGAAACGATACAACGGGTGACAGGCTGGGGCCCTCTGCCTGCACAGGCTGGGACTCCGCCCGTGCTCTCCAACGCGAGAGCATGCAGGAGTCAGGCACCAGGAAGGATCTGGGATGGGGTGACGGAGCCCTCTCGCTGAAGTCGGAGCCCTCTCACTGAAGACGGAACAAGTAGCCACTGGCAAATGTCAGCCTGCATTCAAATGAACATGATAGGCAGGTGCCCAGCCCCCCAGTGCCTGACCCCCAGCGAAGTCCAGGAGCTGCTCCCCACAGCACCTTCCAACATCAGGGGACCCCATAAGGTCATCCCATCCCACCCGCCCCTGGAAGGTGGGCATCAGGCGTCTTGAGACCTCCCAGGCCTGTGGCACTCAGCACCGCCCACAGCCCGCAAAAGCTCCCAAGCTTGACGTCCCTACCCCCTCCTTGTAAAGTCCACCAGCCCACGTGTTGCCCTCAGCGGCATCCCAGCCTCCAGCTTTGTCTTCTTTGCCCTACACCGTCTCCAGTTCCTTCCTCCCGTCTTCATCTGATGGGGTTCTCCTACCTTGGACCACCCTGGTCAGCATGCAGAAAATGGCCCCAACCCCGAGTTCCCAAAAGCAGACGCTCCCGGATTCCGTGAGACATCACCAGTGTTTCTGCAAAACTGAGAGTGTGCAGCATTTTCCAAGTATATTTCATGAGGCTTTCTCATCTGCACAATGGGCACAGTGTCAGCATCCGCCTCCGGGTGTGCTGTCCAGGGAAAATGAGAGTGCATTGCCTTCCGGAAGCATGGTAGTGAGGCCACGTGGCTTGAGCCTGGAGGGCTGTGATGGGCAATTTCTAATGGACAGGCGGGCACCTCACAGAAATGCGAGGGAAGAGCTGCCCGCAGTCCCTTCTTGCTGCTGGGGAAGGCTGCAAGAGTCTGGGGAGACAGGTGGGGTTGGAAGAAGGGAAGGGGTCCTCGTGACTGGGAGCAGCAGGAAGAAACTAGTACAGGAAAATGTCCACCAGGTGGCAGCACACCCCAAGAAATAAGATTAGAGGCTCCTCCCTCCCAATCCAACTCCATCTACCTGCCAGGTAAAGGCTCAGCTGCTGCCCCTCCCTTCCTCCTCCATCCTTTTCACCCAATGCTTGCACAGATGGAGACTCTGCGAGGTGCCCAGTTCCCAAGCACCGTCATTGGCTCGTTTAGTGAACACCAACTATGTGCGGGCATGGAGGATACCGCCATGAGCGAGGCCTGGGATGCAGAGTCAGGCCTAGGGTCCTCTGCCCCTTCTTTCTCCAGATTCCCGCCAGGGAGGCGGCCTCATCAGCAGCAGCAGTGACGATGCGTTCTCAGCGGGGTGACAGTGCCCTCAAAGGGTTAACACTGGCCCCTGAAGAATAAAAACATCTCACTTTTTTGTGTCAAGCATGAACACTCATACAATGCATAAACTGATGTGTATAGTATTACAATTTCATGGAGGCGGGACAATTAGGGAAAAAAGTCTAAAAATGTTCCTTAAGCAAGAAGTGGGGGGGGGGTGGAAACAGTAGTCTCAGCCAAACTAGGACTCACTGTGAAGTCCCACACCCTCAGCATGGGCTCCCCGCAGGAACGCGACCCCTCCCAACCTCTGTCTAAGGGGCCTACGCCCTTCTCTCTTGCTCTCCATCCCCACTCCCCTGCCCAGGTGGGTTTTCTTGCATGAGAAGGCGTACCAGGTGCGGGACACAGCCATCGAGTCCTCCGTGGTGACCAAGGTGAAGGGCTTTGGACGCTACGCCAACAGAGTCATGGATGTGTCTGATTATGTGACCCCACCCCAGGTATGGCCCCCCTATGCCAGGTCGCTGTGTAGATGCCCAGACCCTGGGCAGGTTGGGGGAGTGGATGCCGATGGGATTCCCACACCGGATTCTGTGGCCTCAGCGATCCAGAGCTCCCCTTCCCTGGCCGGTGGAGAGTAGAGAGGGTGGCCTGCCCCCCCCCCCCAGTGCTACAGGAGGCATCCTCTCTCATTCTGCCACAACTTGTCCTGTAATCAAGGACTCAGAGGGAGCAAGAGGGGCCGGGTGGGTAGTTGGAAGGGCCTGGTTTGGACCTCACATCTGCCCTTGATTAGCCTTGTGACCGTGGCCAAATCTCTTAACCACAGCCTCAGTGTCCTCATTTGTAGAATGGGAGTAAAGTAGTCCTCATCTCACAAATGGGCGCTGTCACTTTTTTTCTCTCCATTTGTCTCCCAAGGGCACCTCTGTCTTTGTCATCATCACCAAGATGATTGTTACTGAAAACCAGATGCAAGGGTTCTGCCCAGAGGTGAGGGAGGGGAGGGAGGGAAGGAGGGAGGCTGGATGAAGCAGGTCATGGGGAAAACGTTGGAGGGGGAGTGGTGGCAGGGAGGGGCGTGGGTGTAAGCAGAGGTTCAAGGTGCTGCCTCCGAGCGGTGCCCCGGGACCAACCTCCACCGTCCAGAGTCCACCGGCTGTGGGGAGGCAGCGGGTGCCAAGGGGCCTACCCAGGGCCGGCCTAGGGTACTTCGCCCACTGTGGACCTGTTTCCCCACAGAGTGAGGACAAGTACCGCTGTGAGTCAGACAGCCAGTGCGGGCCTGAGCGCTTCCCGGGTGGGGGTGAGTGGAGCCCCTTCCCCACCCTCTTACAACCCCAAAGTGGTATTGGGACCACCATAGGAGTTCCCAGTGCAGGGATGGGGGTGATGGACAGACGTGCTTTTTGGTGGCAAGTGATGTCCAGGAGGTACTGTGGGAGGCAGGGTTGAGAGAGAGCAGCTTCCTAGAGGCAGTGACAGTCGAGATGGGACCTGAAAGGGGGGTAGGATTTGACAAGATAGAGGGTGTTTAAAAGGGATATTCTATGCAAAAGGAACAGAGGCAGCAAAGGCTCTGAGGTGAGAAAGAGCACGCTGTGACTGGGGGACATGGGGACCCAGTAAGAGGAAGACTGTCACCTCCTTTGGCATGGCCTGGGGCTGGGGAGGAAGGAGAGAGCACTGCAGGGATCATATGACACCTGCGGGCCTCCTTTGCCCGGTATGTCCTTTCCCTCCATTTGCAAGATCCCTCTATGTGTGTATGTTTGGGGGCATCTCTTATGAGGAGGGGTGGGGTGGGGGAAGGACTCAGCAAAGGGCCAGATGAGCACTCAGCACTGTGTCCGCCTCCGCACCCCCTGCCCCGCAGGGATCCTCACCGGCCGCTGCGTGAATTACAGCTCTGAGCTCCGGACCTGTGAGATCCAGGGCTGGTGCCCCACTGAGGTGGACACGGTGGAAATGTGAGGGCCTGACCAGCCAGGAACAGAGACCTCGACCCAGCTCTCCCTCGTCACTGCATGGGGCTCCATGTCTGAGCTGCCCGGGATTCTCGGGCACCCTCCCCCGACCCCACAGTGTCCACCTGCGGCAGGAGTGCCCTCAGGAGAGGGAGAGCACCTTCCCCAGCTCATCCCACCCGTCCTGTCCCTCTGACCCGCGGACCCTGGGAGGCCATGGGCACGTGCCCTTTGGGACCTGTCCACCAGGAAGGGTGGCCCCCAAGGTGAAAGCCCCCTGTCCCTTTTCCTCTCCCTTCGGTTCTCACCCACAGGCCTATCATGATGGAAGCCGAGAACTTCACTATTTTCATCAAGAACAGCATCCGGTTCCCCCTCTTCAACTTTGAGAAGTGAGTTCCCCACAGCCAAGAGGCAGTGCACCCCGCCCGCACTGCCCGTCGTGTTCGGGGCACAGGGGATGCCCGTTCACAGCGGTCTCCCCACCTTCCCCGCGTCTCCCCAGGGCTCCTGTTCCCAATCTCCCAGCCAGCCCTGACCACCAAGTATTAGGTGGACCCTGGGGCCAGTTTCTCCACCAGCCCCCACCCCCAGGAGTCCCAGCCTGAGAGCTGGGGGACATTCCACATGAACACTCATGCCCTAGAGATGGGACGGAGGGTGGCAGGAGTTACAGGAATGATGCAGGGCGGAGGTGAGGGCGATGGTGGGCATCCAAAAGCTCAGGCCTCAGACTCCCTGCCCCTGCCACAAATGTGGGGGGCCTGAGACTCAGGAAGGCTGGAGAAAACCTTGTGAGGGTCTGCCTCCACCTCAACCCTGGGCCCCGCCTCTCTTCCTTTCTTCCTCTGTCCTCTCTCTACCCACCAGGGGAAACCTGCTTCCCAATTTGACCGCGGCGGACATGAAGACCTGCCACTTCCACCCTGACAAAGCCCCCTTCTGCCCCATCTTGCGTGTGGGGGATGTGGTCAAGTTTGCGGGGCAGGATTTCGCCAAACTGGCCAGCACGGTGAGGACCTAGACACTCTTCCAGGAGCTTGCGGGGAGGGACCCTTCAGCGGGCAGTGGGGGTGCTGCGGGAGCGAGCGGCCGGGAGACAGCGCCACCTGGCGGGGGCATCCCAGGCCGGCCACTGGCTTGGCTCCTGAACCCTCCCACCCGCCCGCGGGTCCTGAGTGGTCTCTCCTCCCTCGCCGTTTCCCCCAAGCCCCGTCCCCGTTCCCGTCTTCACACTTCACCGGCAGATAGAGAGGCCTTGGCGCTGTGGATCTGTGGCCACTTTCTCCCGTGTGGCAGGGAAGGGACTGAAGATGCCGTAAGCGGGACTTAGAGACTCGAGGGTTCTCACCCTGAGCTACAGTACTTCCGTCCTAAGCAACATCTGAGACAAGTCACTTTTCTCTCTCCCTACCTGCGTCCTCTACCAAGAAAATGTAAAGAAATCACGCGTCTCCTTGTCACGCCCCCCACCGCACCCCGCCCCCGGACAAGGACAGGGGGGTTTGGAGGGCTGGGGGCGCGCTCAAACCTGGCCCCTTTCTCCAGGGCGGAGTTCTGGGCATTAAGATCGGCTGGGAGTGCGACTTGGACAAGGCCTGGGACCAGTGCATCCCCAGATACTCCTTCACCCGCCTGGACAGCGTTTCCCAGAAGAGCAGCGTCTCCCCCGGCTACAACTTCAGGTAATCCCGGGAACGGGGAAGGAGGCAAGGGCCGTTCTAAAGAACCGCTCCTGAAGCCCCGATGTGTACCGGAAAGAAAAGGTCCCACGCTCCCCCATCAGGTTTCTGCTCAAAATTAGGAAGGACTTTCCCACGACGGCCTCTGGGAGGACTGGCCATCCTGTGAGGGGAGGGACCCTGCCAAGGGTTCAGGCTCCCGAGGGCAGCGAGGCCAGACGGCCACGCCGGCCTGAAATGCTGGGCTCTGGGACTCTGAGCCCACTTCCGCTCTGTCTCCAAGGCTGCGAGGTGCCTACGTCCCTCCCGGGCAGCCCTATTCCTCCTTCTGTGCCTGCAGTTTCTAAGGGTCCTCATGCCAGAGAGCAAGGGCAATAGCTGGTATCATCTTGCAAGATGGAAATGTATTTCTGTCCAGAACCGGGAAATTTCACTGGAGTCGCAAACAATTCCAATGGTCATTAGTTCTTCAGTGCCTTTCCAAACGGTTGTAGAACTCAAACCAGTCTTTAATAGCGTCTAATTGATATTCCCAATGGCCTTGAGACGCAAGGGAGCCCCCGCTCCCCCTCCCCCTTTGAGGGAAAGGAAAGAGAAGAACACGGCTGGAGCGATTTGGAACCAGCTGAAAGCCCTTGAACAAGCCCTTGACCTTCTTGCCTCCTAATTTCCCCATCCATGAAAGGGCGGCGGTGTCATTACTATCTTGAGGGTCCTATCGGCCAATGCCCGAAAAGCTTTAGCTCTCTGTTCTGTTTTTCCCTTAATTTTTGAAGATCCTGACGTTTCTGGCAGAGCTCTAAGGACACCATGTTATACACTAAACAGGCTAATTGGCTGAATAGACAGTGATCAGAAAAAAGATCCCATATAAGAATGCATTTCAGTTATATGTTTAAAGAATTGTTCGTTAAATTTTCTTTGTTGTAGCAGTATTTTCCAACAAAGTGACATAGATAAGCAAAAAATTATTTTGCCTCTTTTTAACCTTTCTTTGTAACTTGAAAAAGTAATTATCCACCCCATTAAGCTTTATGTTTAATAGTTTAAAATATGCATGTACAATCTCAGGAAAAATGAATTTTTTAAAAAATTGAAAGTGCTTTCATAATCAACTCCAGACTTTAAAAAATCATAGGAAACAACACATATTTTAAAGTAGTTTAAAAATACTGTTTGGCTCCCTGGCAGAAATTGGTATATTTATTCAGCCGGGTACATCACACTGAAATCAATACAAAGGATTTTGTATGGTGCCTTAAAATAGTAACATATTAATAAAATTCTCATGATCTAAAAGGCAACTTTTCATCTTCATAACTTCTCTCTGGCCATTGGGAATTCTTCAACCCTCCAAATCACTTACTTGGCAGGAAAGCTTATGAAACTGTAACTGTTAGGAAGACCCCGACTAGCGGTGTCATACGGTTTTAGAACAATGCCTTTCATTTAAAGAAGAATTGGTTTGGAGTTCCTCATCTCCAATTCAATTGAGTGCTGCGGGTGCACGCATGCGCACGTGGCCTGCACACCGCCGCACGTGAGGCGGACCTGGTCCTGAGTACGCTTGTGTTCAGGGAGACAGATCGGAGGGGCTTTAAGGGTCCTGTGAGCACATTTCCCCGGGGGGGCCTAGGGAAACCATCTGAGAAGGATGGACCCCACCTAACTGACCCCTCGCCAAAAACCTCCAGGCCGAAATAGGAGGGGCCAAAGCTGCCCAATTTGATCCTTGTGGTTTCAAAGACTTGCCAGAGGAATAGCACCGGCAAGCAGAGGGCTCCGCCCAGGCTCCCCCGAACTCCCTCCCTGGATGCCCGGCCACCCACCTGCATGCTGCCTTCAAGCAACTGACACCACACAGACACTCAAGGCTAAGCTAAGGGCCTATGTGAGCCACCTTTCTGAATCCTGGGGTAAGAGGAAAAGGGCCACGGCCAAGGTCAGTGTGGACCACAGGGCGGAGCCGGTGATGGGTGCAGTGTATGCTGCTCCTGAGTGTCCCACGAGCTCCCTGTTAGACGGCACGGCCCTGGGCGCCCCGAGTGCCAGGTGTCTTCGGTGCTCGGGTTCGTTTTTCTCCACTCGCAGCCTCCCACCCTGCGAGGGAGGTGCTACCATCCCCCCACTTCACAGGGGAGAAAACTGAGGCTCGAAGACTTAAGTAAGTTGTGCAAGGTCACAGAGCCAGTGAACGTGGGAGCCGGGATGCAGACATGTTTTCTCGGTGGTCTCTACCCCAACCAGGAAGGCTGGGGCCCTTGTTAATCCTCAGGTAAATGTGTCTGTCTATGTGCTTGAGACTGTGGTCTCCAACGAAGAATCTGAGGTCCAGGAAGGCTAACCAGCTAGCAGCTGTTGGAGGCCCAGTGCAGAGCCTTTGTCTCCCAAAAAAACTCACTGGCCTCTCCAACACAGGCCGGGATTTCCCAGCGTCCCACTGTTCACTGCCTCTTGCTCTGGAGGGAGCGGAATCATTCAGCCCAGATCCAGTCCTGCTTTAATATGCAAACTCAGACATCCAGAGGCAGCTAGAGATTCACATTTCCATCACTAATTACTTCTGCAGCCCCTTTCCACCGCCCCCCACACACCATTTTTCCAGGCTCTTTGCCTGCAGAATCAGAGATTTAGAGAATATATAGTTGTTGAAGATCCCTTGGAGACACCCAGACAGAGGGGTCATTCTACAAATGAGGAACTAGAAACTTCAAAGGGGCAGTGGCATGCATCCTAGAGTAGCCTTAGAGGTCATTTGCTCCCAACCCCCACATCCGTCTCCCCACAATGCAGTCCTGGACACCGGCCCCTTTGTGAGGTGGCCTCTCCCCGGACGGCCTCCAATGATTGTAAAGATGACCTTGTATGGAGCCCAAACATGTCTCCCTTCAACACCCACCCGAAGTACCTGGCGCTGTCCATCTGAACTAGTCTTTGTGTGCCCCGAAGGTTTCTGTCTGTCCCTACCTACCTAAAATTTGGTGGAAAGATCTTATTTTACCTCAAAGTCTATACTGCATGGATAAAGACTCCAGGGCTGCTTTAACTAGTTTTTTTTTTTTCTTCTTCAAATGTGGTATTTTTATGAAGCCTATTTCCAAGTACCTTGAGAGTGTGCAGTTGGTGCGTTTGTCTGCATGAGTAATGGACAAAGTGCAGACTTCCTAAAAATAAGAACTGGCACGAGTCGCCAGGTCAGTGGTGCACAGGTGAAGGCAGATAGGGTTCCTGCATCTCGGTGGACCCTCAGTTCACCAGAGCAGGCTTTTAACCAAAGCACTGTGCTCCCCAGTGCTGGGAGCAGACGCTGCCGTGAGTGTGGAGTGTGAGTTTGCAAGTGAGGGTGTGTGTCTGTGGATGAGTGTGAGTTTGCGAGTGAGGGTGTGTGTCTGTGGGTGAATGTGAGTTTTCGAGTGAGGGTGTGTGTCTGTGGGTGAGTGTGAGTGTGCAGGTGAATGTGTAAGTGTGGGTATGTGTCTGTGAGTGACTGTGTATGTCTGCTGTGGGAGCCGGAGGGTGCGTGTGCGTGTGCGTGAGAGGGTCAGTGAACAGACGTGGTGTGTGTGAGTGTATCGGCAGAGAGGGTACAAAGACAGATTAAAAATACTGTATCAGTCAGGGTCCCAACAAGAAACAGATGGCACATGCAAATTGGGTAATTTGAGGAGAGTTTAATAAAGGGACTGTTTCTGAAGTGTGGGCAGGGTGTAGGGATACCAAAAGGATCATGCAGTGCCTGGGGCCAGTAACTGGACACTGGCGGCTGCCCGGCTCTGAAGGGGCGAGGGCAGGTGGCAGTTACTGGAACCCAGAGACAGGGATAGGACGGGTGGGCCCCATAAGCAGCCAGAAGCCAGGCTCTGGCCGAGAGCGCCCAGGGCAGGGTGAGGAAGGAAGTGGGGAGCATTGGTGTCCAGGACCAGCCCTAACAACTTTCATTCGTGAAATCACAGACTTTCACTAACTTCTGGAAGTCGCTAACTCTGCTACACACTCCCACAACCCCCTACCTCCAACGAAAGCACGCGTCATTGATTGCCCAAGAAAAGTGCCCGTATTCATAGCCAGGAGCAATGCTGCAGGCCATTTCTTTTCTAAAGGATACTTTATTTCTACAAACAAGATATAAATGCCTCCTCAGAGTAATAACTCCAAGAAGAATGGACAGATGCAGGGTAACGACACACGGAAACTCCCTTCATTTCTGTCTGCTCCCTTGCAGGAAATTAACATCCCGGGCAGTGTGGTCAGTTTCCTTCTCTGCATTCATACTTATGTGTTGTAAAATTTCCAGACTTTGAAGACCTTTTAAAACCTCGCCCCGGATCTCAGATTAAGAGCCCCTAGAGCCCTTTCACGCCTATTTTGACAGGATTGACAGCTCACTGCTGACCACACCCTCAGCCCCCAGTAGACTGAGAACGATTTTGAGACTTGCCCAAAATTGCACAGCCTGATTAAGAGGAACATCAGGACTCACACCTAGGGACCTGATCTGTAGCCATTGCTTCTAGCAAACCTCCCGCCATCACATTTCTTGCAAAATAATATATATATATAATATATATAATATATATGCAGCTCTAGGAGAGAAACCCAGCAGTAACTACTGGAGAGATGAGAGAGAAGCAAAATGGTGTACTTAGCAATGTCTGATTCTTGTTACTCCTGAGAGCGCCTAAGACAGCTCCGCTCCTAAAAGGCAATGCGGTTTTGGATTTCCTCCCTCGGTGTCTGGGACAGAAAACACTGTTCAGCTGCTAAATGTTCCTCGTGCTGTAGGTGTTTGTGGTGAGCGCTCCACGTTGGAAATGTACCCACAGCAGCTTTCACGAAGCTCTGAGATTTGGCAGCTGAGCCGCTTCCATGCGGAAACGTGCAGCTCAGCGAGATCTTGGGCCAATTGACAGAGAAGGATTCGAAGTGCGCCCTTGGCTTTAATCGCCCCTTCCGCCATCTGGGTTTCTCTCCATCCAGGAGCCATAGGACAGCGTTAAAAGCAGCTGTCTCCATCCTCACCCGCCGCAGAAGCACTCGGAGGCTCGTTTGCACGGGGCCTGTTTGCTTGAATTCTGCATGGTGGTGGGAGAGGCAGTGAGAACCATCCTGGATTTACACAGCCCCTTATAATTTGTGTGGCTGCTGCACCCTCTCAACCACCAACAGGCCGGGTAGGAAATATCAACTAACACTCGCTGAGCACTTACGAGTGAGCCAGGGACTTAGCAAGTGCTCTTTGTGGGCTATCTGTCTCATCGAGTGCAGAGAGGATGTTATAGCCGAGAGTGGAAGCACAGAGGCTTCCTGCTTGTGCCCAAGGCCCCACACACAGCAAATACCGCTGGAGCCGCAACCCAAGCCCTGGCCCTCTGCTCACAACCACAGTATCCTCACAGGACAGTGTGGTTCCCCCCATTGTACAGATGAGGAAGCTGAGGCCAAAAAGCTTACCTCCTGGAGTAGACAGCTAATAACCTGTCTCTCAAGCACATCTTCTAACTCTGCTTCCACCTGTCTTTCTCTGCCTCATTAAAGATACATCAGTAGTAATATGTTTTCTTAAAAAAAAGGATTGAGAACAAACCATTTTTGAAATGTCTGTCTTTGAGGTTGACTAGATTCCTAGGATGTAACTAATAAATACGGCTTGGGGCCCTTCTCTAACAGGAGGAGTCCCAGCCTGTTCAGGGATGCTGCCTACCCCCCAGGCAATGAGACTGCCAGACGATATTTTCCCATCAGTATAAAATCAACTGTAAAAGTATATTTCGGCTAGCAGGATGATTTCCCACCAGGCAGAAAGCTTTGCTGAGAACACCACCTCCTTCACTTGGAAACCCAAATTCCAGGCCCAAGTTTTCCCTTGCAAGTCCAACCCGAACCCCTCAAGCGCGTTGCTGTTTTCCCTGCTGCTGTAACAGTTGCGTGTCTCCGCTTTAGGAAGGAATTTCCACCACTCTATGGGATCGTTTCTAAACAGATGTCTGAGAGCTTCCAAGGGATTTGTACATCGTGATAAAAGCCCTTCTCCATTCAGCAAACGTTTAGGGCTGCCACCTGCTGCAAATGTCAGCTCAGCGTGGGGAAGCGTTTGTAACGGTGGGAGCTACCCAAAGCTGAAATTGGGCCACTCCTGCAGGTAGTGAGTTCCCTGTCACTGGAGGTAATCAGGCAGTGGCGGGAAACCTCTTGTGGCTAATGTGAGGAGGGCTGGGAGGATCTCTTCCAATACAGAGATGAACAAGACCAGTTCCTGTGACCAAAGATGTTTTAACCTACTACAAATGATAAACCTGAACCCAAATAACATGTTTATACCAAAAAATATATATATTTTGTGCTGGGGCAAACCAAGAATAACTCAGGTGAAGCAGACATAAAGCAGAGAGGGCCGGGGCTGTGGGTCAGGGGACCCGTGAGCTGTGGTTCAGGCCTTGACACAAGTGCTCAGTGTGATTTTGAGCAAGTCCCGTCCCTCCCACGGGCCTCAGTTTCCTCCTCGGTAAAACTGGCTGCTTCAGGGTGACAATCTCCGAGACCCCTGCAGACTCTAGAAGTCTGAGTCAATGCAAGAAGCTTTCTGGGGAAGGGCTTCAGAAAGGCGGGCTGCTCGGCGGGGGTGGTGTTGACAGAGGAGACTTCCACACTGCAGTGGCTTCGACGCTGCCCGCGGAGGCACCTCTGACGAGCGGTTTCCTGGGCTAATTGGCGTCTGTACTTACTCATCTATTGCTGCTCTGGCAGCACGCACGCACCCCCGCACCCTCACTCCCCCGCACTCGACCGTGTCTCTGCACGTCAGGCCTGAGATTCATTCTGTTCCGTCCCATGTTGGGGGTGTCCCGTCCGGTGGCGGACAGGCGTCCCAGTGAGGGGCCTGGTGAGAAGCACTCCCAGCTGGGGTGAGTGAACAAATGCTCACGCCGGGAAGCTGAGTCACCAGGGCCTGACCACGTGGGATGCTCTCACCACCCCTCGCCCCGCAGCCAGCGGGAGGAATGGGAGGCTGGCCCAGAGCTGGGTCCCTGACCCTAGAAGCAGCCAGAGTGACACCGCCACAGGCACTACGGGGAGGCAGGGAGCAGTGGGCAGAAGAAACACCCCACCACACCTGTGCTGCTCTGGTCCCCACCAGGGTCCTCCCATTGACCAAAGCCCCCAGAGACCAGAGGGCCCAGCCTGCAGCGCAGTGGAGAGTAGCCAGCACACCGGAATCACCCCTTCCTTCAAATGTCTGGGCTCAGACGGCCGTCCCAACCCTGGCAGCCGCACCACCCCCAGGGCCCTCCCTCTCCCACCCTCCCCCTGCTCAGGGCCTGCGGGGGCTCTGCTGTCCCCTCTGGTGGTTCTGGCAGGATTGCAGCCGCACCTGCTCAGGTGTTTCCACAGGCACCTGCTTCACAAGTTCCCTGCCCCCCGAGGCCACAAGGACGCTCCTTTTCGGCTCCTCTGCTGGGAAGCAGCAGTGGGGGCGCAGAGGCTTGGGATTCAGGGGGCCCAGTGCAGACCCCAGCTGTGCCTCCTCCAGCCCGTCGCATCTGACGGTGTTGCCTGAGGACCATTGGACAACATACTCAAAGCTCTGTGCCCGGCCCCGTGCTCAGCCTTCTCATCCAGCCGCACGCACACCGACCGAGTCAGTCCACTCAGCAGTGACGGTGGCCATCACCTCCCTCTCACGTTTGGGGAAACTGAGATGCAGAGAGGTGAAGTAATTCGCCCCAGGTTACGTAAAGGAATTCAAGCGGCAAAACCAGGACTGAAGCCCAGAACCGGCTCATTTCAGAGTCCTAAGCCGCCAGCTCCCCCACGGAGTTGCTGGGGGGCCCAAGCAAAACAGTGGGTGTAGAAGCCTCTGGCTTGGTGCTTAGCAGTAGTAAGGGCTCCACATATGACTGTTCCTGCTTTTCCCCGCTTCCCCTCCCCGAGGCTGGGTCCCCCTGTGGGAACCAATAGCACCGAGTTTCCCACACAGCCAGCTGCCAGATCCAGATGTTTTCTGTTTGGCAGAGAAACAGCTGTTGTTACCACTGTAGACTAGCTCCGCCTGGAGAACGGGGTGCATTTGGAGGAGCCAGAGTCAGGGGGAGGAAACCTGGAGGCCAACACTGCTAAACTCAATCTGGGAGATGTCAGGAATCTCTGAAAACTCAGTTGTTCCTCCGGCAACCATTCACTGCACAGGGGTCTTGAGCAGAGAGACAGTGGGAGCTGGCTTGCAGTCAAAAGTCCAGATTACCAACCGCGGTCTGCTGTGGCGGGGGACTGTAGGAGAGACTCGGGCCCTAGCAGCAGCGACAGAAAAGGTAGCCCAGAGGGACCTCACAGCCTCAGTGCTAGGAAACGGGCCCCCTGGAGAAAAAGAAAACAAAATCTGGGCTTGTAGTGTTCGCCGATTTCTGTGGTGTAAACGCTCTCCACTGTGGACAGTTTCGAGCTGCAGGTGTGAAGTCATTGCACGTGGAATTGGGGGGAGATGCACACGAGTGGGCTCTGCCCCACTGGGCCGGGGCCGAGCAGACGCTGCCACTTCCATAAGTGTCCAGCCTCCCAAGACCAGGGCGCAGGGCACTCTCTCCACTTCCTCAGAAATGCCCACCCTTCCCTGAGCGGGCTTGGGGCCCCTCAGCCAGGAAAGCTGCCCCCACCGCTGGCTTCCTTCCTTTTAACTCTCCACCCTCCAAGCCTTGGCTTCAGTGTTACTTCACAGGAAGGCTTCCTTGGCCTGCCAGCCTAAGCCAGATGTCTTCCTTGGCTGTGCTCTTAGAATGGTGAGCCTCTCCTTCCCAGCCCTGAAGTCCAACTGTAGCTGCTTATGGGATGGCGTGATTAATATTTCTCTCCCTCCCATGAGAGCAGAGCTTGCTGGGGTATGGGCAGGTGCCTAACCCAGTGCCTGGCAGACAGTAGCTGCGCTCTAAATATTTGTTAAATCTTGAAAGAACGAGAAGTCCCTGAGCAGGGCCCAGATGAATAAATACAGTTTGCAAGGTGGAAGGGGGAGGGGAACAGCATGGGCAAAGGCCGCCCAGAGTCTAGGTCTGGGAAGTGTGTGCAGGTACAGAAAAGCAGCTCGTGTGGCTGGCGCGTGAAGGGGTCAGGGCAGTGGGGGCATTCTGCAAATCAGGCCAGGAGGGGAGGTTGGGCCAGACTGAGAGGGGCCTCATAGTGCAAGGCAGGGTGTGGAATGGCGACGCTATTGTTATCGGCCCCATTGCCCAACCAAGAAAACCGAAGCTGGGGAGCTCGGAATCGGAGCATTTGGGAGCAATCGGGCCAAGCAGGTGTGGCTCAGCCTTTCCCCTCTCCCATGAGGAGGTTGGGGGTCCTTCTCCTGACACTCATGGCTCTCCCACTTCCTGTTCTTCTCCCAGCCAATGACTGCGGGTGGCGAGACCCACCCTGCAAATGCTGGAGAACTGGAAGACGTGAGCCGGGACCCAACAGAAATCAGGCAACAGAAAGAACCGTCTGAAACGCTGGCTAAGGGTCTGGGCTGTCGCACTGCACTGCCTGAGGTTGACTCCCAGCTTTGCTCACTTGACTGCTGGTTTTGTGACCTTAACCTCTCTGACCCTGATGGCTCATCTGTGAATAGGGGCGCTGAGCTCCTCCAGGTAGCTGTGAGTGTTGAGTGAGTCCCCACATGGGAAGCACTTAGCACAGTGCCAGACACATAGTAAATACTCAGCATAAGTTGTCTGTTGTCACTGCTGATACTCTCACCTCCAGGAGGCAGGGGGTGTGGCGGGTAAGGAAAATGTAGGCATAGTTAGCTCACTTAATCTTGATCTTATGACAAGAAGGAGCGGAGATGTGCTTTAAGCACTTGCTATATCTTGCCCTAATTACTATGTCTGGACAGTCTCTCGTCTGGTCCTCCTCACCCACACCTCTCAGATGACGTAAAAAGCTCAGAGGGGTTGAGTGACTTGCAGGGGGTCAAAAGTTAGTTAAAGACAGACGTCGGACCACACCTAGGTCTTCTAGAAATTTCTCAGAGAGTTTATTCCCAGGAGTGCAGCATCATTGGAATTCTCTCTCTGTCTCTCATCTTGAATGACTCTCCAATTTTAATTCATTCTTTAACTCAGGCTTCCTGCCTATAAAATCACAGGAGTTTGTAACGGCCAATGTTGTAACTGCTGTGACAAACAACCCCCATCCCGGTGACTGACACAAAGGTCGGTTCCTTGTTCCTGGCACAGCGCACAGTGGGTCAGCGGGGGGGCAGGGCGCTCCACGCAGCCTCCAGGGGTCTGGGTTCCTGCCGCCTGTGGACTCGGTCGCCCCTTCGGCCCTGAGCTCTCCCCTGGCCCGCGAGCAGCTGGCCGTGAGGAAAGGGAGGATGAGGAAGTTTCACCGCTCTGACACCCCTCAGCCCAGAGGTCGCAGACCCCACATCCCATCACATTCCATGGGCGAGAACGAGTCACAGGCCCCAGCTAGACCAAGGGGTCTGGGAAACAGTCCAGCTGAGGGCCAAGAGGGAAGATAACCCAGACCTGACGGTCACTGAGCCACATTCTGTGACCCCTCTGCCCACCCTGGGGTGCCGAAGTCAGGGCTTCTGGGTCCTTGTGCCTGCAGCTCGTCCCCTCCCTCCCCCACTGCTCGGGGCTCCCTCTCCCTCCCGTCAGACGGAGAACCAGGCCCTGCCAAGCCTCCTCCAAGGGTGGGTGGTGGGTGAGATAATGATCTTATCATGCTTATTGCCTCTTGGAAGGCAGGTGCTGGAGAACAACCAAGTCCGCTCTGGTTTTTCTCCCTGTTCCCTTCACATTCCTTCTCAAGATAAATTTAGCCAGCCCTCGCTCTGAAAGGCAGCGCCCAGGGTGCCGAAGTTCTGTTCTCCTGGTCAACACCAGGGCGTTTCTCACGGCGGCGGCCTCTGGCCAGGAATGCAGGCTTCAGGAACGCAGTCCAGCCTCTGCCCGCGACTCGCCCTCCCACCCCTGCCCAGTGCCCACAGGCATCCGTTGCCACATCTCAGACGAGGGAGACTCTTCCCTCCAGGCCTGGATTCTGCAGCGGTGGGAGACAGAGCACAGAACGCAGAAGGACTTTGAGGTCTGGCACCAGGCTTCCTGTGTCCTGAGTGGCCGTGGTCAGGGTTAAGAGCAGGGACTTTGGAGCCATCGGTGTGGATCAGAATCCCAGCTCGGGCCAGTTACTTCCCATCTGCCTCCTCACCTATAAAACAGGTCACCAGTGTCTTCTCCCTGGGACTCACTGAGCTGCTAATTCGCAGGCAGTAAGAGATTTGCCTGTTTTTGGTGCTCTGTCCAAGGTGGTGTGGAGACGGAGAGACGGAGAGACGGAGGTCCTCCACACTTAGCCTCAGGCCAACCTGAAAGCCACGTGAGGGCTTCCCGTTGCCTTCCGCCAGTTCCAGATGCTGCTTTTGCAAATTCCTTTGAAACCTCCTTGGAGAATCGTGTTCTTGGTCCTTCTTGTCTTTCTAGAAATGCCTTTCTTTCTGGGGTCCAACCTCCTCTCCTGCTGAATTTAGGCCATTTTGCCTTGGCCCCTGACGCTCCCTGCTGCCGCACCCGGGCCATAACTGACCACCGGACCATAACTGACCACATTCAGGAAGACGGTTTTCAGACCCTCTCCTCCAAGCCTTTGCTTCTTAGCATTAGGTAGTTGCTAAGTGGCAGAGCCGGGCTTTGAACCCAAGCGGGCTGAAAGCCTGTGGAGAGGGGTACGCCTGCAGGGAGCCGGGCCCTGGGACACCCAAACAAGTAGAACTGAAGAAGTGTGAACTGGCTCAAACTTCCACGCACATCAGAATTATTGAAGGAAATGATTTCAAAGGCTGAGTCCTGGGCCCCACTCACAGGGATGCTGTTCCATGGGGTCAAGGTGGGGCCCAGGAATCTGCCCTTTAACAAGCCCCCAACATGATGCCTGTGGGTGGGGGGGCAGCTGACCACACAGGGAGGACGGTGGCAGGTGTCCCACCGCGCCATCTGTGAGGGTTGTGGGGTATGTGCCGGCCGCAGGCTCCAGAGGACCCTGCAGGTGCAGGCGGGAGCCCACCGTGGGACCCAGCTTCGCCTCTGACCTCCAGGTTTGCCAAGTACTACAAGATGGAGAACGGCAGCGAGTACCGCACGCTCCTGAAGGCTTTCGGCATCCGCTTCGACGTGCTGGTGTACGGGAATGTGAGTCCTTGCATCGGGCAGGGGGGTGGAAGGGAGGAAACCCGGACCAACTCTGGGCCCACAGGAGGCTGCTCCGGGGGAGAGGGTCCAGCCACCAACGGGCTCTGAGACCATCAGCTGGTCACGCCTCCAGTCTCCGTACCATGAAGGGGTGGGGCCTGCTGCTCCCCCTTCTCTCTGGCTGGGAGTCCGAGCTCAGCCTCTGGCCTCACCCCTGCCCTGCTGCTGGACTCTCTGTCCACTCGCCTTGGTCTTTGTACATACAGGCTGGCAAGTTCAACATCATCCCCACCATCATCAGCTCCGTGGCAGCCTTCACCTCTGTGGGAGTGGTGAGTTCAGCCCCTCCAGGCTGTGCCAGGCAGCCAGTCAGGGTGGGGCCCCGGCTGGCAGGGGCGAGCGGGGAACGGACCCAGGTAAGCTAGGGTGGTGACCCAGGTAAGCTGAAGTGGTGATCCACGTAAGCCCTGCTTCAGCCTAGAATGAAAAGCCCAGCCTCTTGCCAGGTCCTTAGTCTCCTCCACCACCTTGCTCCCAGGTGGGCCCGTAGGAGAACATCTCCAGTCACCGGAGAGCCCACTGCCTCCGTAGCAGCCTGCCCCCTGCAGGAGGCTTCACGTACTACAAGGTTCCTGATCCTGCCATGAGGGTGGGGGAGGAGATGTGAGGAGCTCCCAGGGACTTCTACCCCCTCAGGCCCTCTGCTTCTTCCCCCAAGTCCCCTCCCTGCATTTCGCTCTGGGGTCACCCCAGGCACTGGGGAGGTGGGTCACGAAAACATTCCACAAAGCCCCTGGACATCCTTCTAAGAGGAAACCTCGGTCAGGGGTCTCTGGAGGACCGTCCCCACCCCCAACCCGCCCTGGGCCCCAGGCCAGTCCTGCCCACTGTCCCAGCAGCTCAGGGCCTGCCCTACATCCTCTGCTTCTCCAGGGGACTGTCCTCTGTGACATCATCCTGCTCAACTTCCTCAAGGGCGCAGACCAGTACAAAGCCAAGAAGTTTGAGGAGGTGAGTGGGGACCCGAGAGAGGCAGTGGGACAAGGCAGGAGGGGCGCTAGACCCCAGGATGCTCAGTGGCTCACCTTCTGGGGGTGTCCGAAGGGAAACTCACCAGGTCTCAGTGCACATTGGGGGTTCAAACAAGAGGGAGTTTGGCCCAGAGTGGGCTCTGTAAGGACCATGGGGGCGCTGTGGGTCATTGCTGTCACTGTCCCATCCACGCATTCTCACTTCTTTTCTGGGCAGGACACATCCTGCTATGGCATGGCTCTGGCTTCTGTTTGCCCTTGAGGTGTAGGGACGGCGCCTTGGGGTCACACAGGCTTGTGTCGCTCCCCTAAAGGCCAGGCTGTGAGCCCCATGCTGAGTCTGCCCAGGGGAGTCCCTGCCCATAGTCAGAGCAGAACCATGCCAGCCTTCCTCCTGCAGGTGAACGAGACAACGCTGAAGGTCACTGCCTCGGCCAACCCAGTGTACCCCAGCGATCAGACCACGGAGGAGAAGCAGTCCACAGACTCGGGGGCCTACTCCATCGGCCACTAGGGCCTCAGCCTCGGGCCCCACACTCACCACTGGGCTCCAGGCCCCCCACCAGGAGGCTCCACCGGGCAAGGGGGGATGGGAGAGAGGGGACCTCATTTCTGCAGCTCACCTCAGCAGGCCACATCCCAGACAGTGTCTGGACCTCCCAGTACCGCTGCTGAGACCTCGATCTCACATTCACCCCTTGCCTCGCTCCCCCCTGCTTCCCAGGACCCCCCTGGGCAGCAGCACCTGAATCTTCCCCCTTCTGAAGAGTAGACACAATAATAGTAGTACCAAGTGGACACAAGGGCCTACCAAGTGCCAGGCACTTCACACACATTATCTCGTTTAATCCTTAGAATACTCCTATGAGGTAGATATTAGGTTCCCTGTTTTGAACATAAACTGAAACTCAGAGAGACTGAGTCAGTTGCCCAAAACCACACAGCCAAGCTGCAGGAGAGCTGGGATTTGAACCCAGATCTGTCTGACTCCATTGCTCACACCCCACAAGAGAAGGGTGACCTCCCAGGGGTGTCCGCCCTGCTGCTTCAGCTTCCTCCACCCTGACCATGATTAGGTTCAGTGTAATAAAGAGTAAGCCCCCTACTGGCCCCACTAACTCAGGCCCCATTTTAGGGGAGACCAATGAGACAGCAGGTTGGGATCTCTTTCTGTGATTCTGTGGGGTCCCCACACCAGAAGGAAGCAGGAGGCAAGACTGCCAGGGGATGTCCCTAACCTCACCCCACAGCTGCCTCCCCAGGCCAGGGCAGGGCATCCTTGCCGTCTCTGGGGCCCACACACACCCACCTGCAGCTGGGCCCCGTCCCCGCCGGAGGTGGACTCGGCCATCCAGGGCAGGATGTGATTCCCGGACGAGAGGCCCTGGGCTTGGAGGCCAATTGTCCTCCTTATAATACTGGTGACAAGGCCCCAGTGAACCCCAGTGCCCATGAGCTGGGCAGCTGGCCAGCCAGGCTATCCCCACGGGGTCCTATTAAGGCAGTCAGTCTTCTAACATCAGAAACTAAAGAGTATTAGAAACCATCTTGTCTGGCTGTCCTGTTTACAGATGAGTGAACCGAGGCCAGAGAGGGGCGATGACCATCTCACGGTTAGTGTCTTGGCGTTCAGGGGAGGGGACAGGACAGGAGGTTGGAAGGACTGTGAGGACACATGATGTCCTCCTTTGCCTCCATTTCCCCTTCCTAGGGTAGAGCTAGGTTCCCTGAAGCCTGAAGCATAGAAACGCAGGGCATCTTTTCATATAAAATTAGGTGTTAGAAACTCCTCGTGCAAGCGAGGAGCCTGGAATATGTTCCACTAGCTTCCTGGGGAATCCGCCTCTGGAAAGGCTGGAGGGTGGGCATGACCTCGAGGTCTTAGCAGAAACACTCTGAACGGTGGGTGCGGGGCTGCTTTGGGAGTGGTTTGGGGGATCAAGCTGTGGGTACTAGCAAAGGCCCCACCCCACCTCGGGGGGAGGAGGGGTAAGATTCCACGCGCGAGGCCCATTGCCCCCTCCCCTGCCCCTGCCTCGTCCCCAGCCACAGCCTCAGCATGGTGGGATAACACCTCCCCAGGGGCAGCCACGTCTGGAGATGCGGTCAGCAGAGACATCAGTAACGGCAGCACCGTGTTCCCCTGCGTGCCTGACTCTCAGGGGGCTGGACTGAGGCCAGGGACACAGGGATGTGCTCCGAGGGGGAGGCCAGGCAGCAGTGTCCTGGAGGAACCCTCTCCCCGATCCCCTCCCTTTCCTCCAGGCCAGCCTGGTCCCCCTGCAAGTGCATCCGCGGCTGGTGAGCTGCCAGCAGGTGTGTGAGCCCGTGACTGTGAACCTGATGCTGTCCTCCCCAGAGCTGAACCAAGTTACCACTTCGGCATGCTGGGCTGAGGGTCATATCCGCAGGAACAGCTACAGCTAACTCATCTCTGCTGCCTCGTGGTGTCCGCAGCAAAATCACCAACGTAATCACACCCTGGTGAGGCTGCTGTGGCCTGTTACTAATGCTATTTAGTAGAAGAAGAATCTTACAATACAAGGAACCCATGCTCATTCCCAGCACTGCGTGACTTCCTTAAATACCCAGCATAGAAAACTAACATTTAGTGAGAACTTGGCATGGCTTGGCCATGGGCTAGATATGTTCCAGGGTCTGTCTAACCCAATACTCATGTTACCGAGAGACACTTAGTAAGGTGAAGGCGCTGAACTGCTGGAACTGGGACTCAAACCCAGAGCTTTATGACTCCCCCGTCTGGAATTTGGACCTCTGTGCTATGTCTGCCTGGGGAAAATCTATGAAATTTGTTGGCACCTTCTTTCCCCTAAGTTAGGCCAACCCAGGTTCTGCTGCAGTGACAAGTAAACTGCAAAATCTCAAGGTCTAATAGGACAAAGTAGGTCAGGCAGCCCCCTCCATCTGGTAGCCATGCCACCAACCCACATGGACCCCCAGGTCACTGTGGCAGGGAGAGTGAGAGTGCTGAGTCATTGGGGGGTGTTTAAAGGCCAGGCCTGGAGGGGCTTGCATCACTTCCAAACAAATGTCACTGGCAACACTCAGTAGCATGGTGCAGAGCCCAACTTTACTACAAGGAGTACCAGGAAGCAGGGTCTCCCAGGGTCGCCATGCAGAGAATATGATGCACACAGCACTCCCTGCCTCCTCATCAACTTTTAATGGCTTTTCTTCTCCACAACCCACCCCCATGCCCGCTGACAGTTCCATACACCCCTCCCTTCTGTGTTCCTTCC
>CM052543.1:8344727-8640206 GCA_028533065.1 Trachops cirrhosus | reverse complement strand
CCGAATTTAATATACCAACTGTAATGACAGCTGTGACCTGCTGAGTACCTACCAGTGTAGGGACTTGACCTAATTTCTAATTCTTACAACAGTCCTGACAGAGAAACTGGTATGTAGAGGTGTAGACTGTGCCCAGGCAAGGTCACACTGGTGATGGGGTAGGATGACAAAAGGGTTGGCCTGGTCCCTCCCTGTCCTCTTCACCCCCACTCTCTGCACCTCGCTGCCCTGCTACCCCATGTGCTCTGCTCCTTCCTTCCACATGGATCTGAGGCCAGAACAGGAACCCACTTGCCCAGTGACTGTTACTGAAGAAGCTCCAGCTGACTCCATGCAGGTGGCAAGCCCCCGTTAGTCACTGAGCCAGACCCCGATGCTGCCTCTGGACCTGGCTGTCCAGATTAGGAGAGGTTGCCATTCAATCAGGCAGGTGCTGTCACCAGGAAGGTGGTGAACAAGTGCCAGGAGCTCAGAGCTGCTGGAGAGCCCAAGATCAGATTTCTTAAGAGGAGATGGCACTTTGAACAGGACCCCTGCGGACCAGGCAGGTGTCCCTAGCAGAGGTGGGGCAAGCGCCCAGTGCAGGGGAACTGGTATGTTCACAGACCCAGAGACCAGGCCCTGGGCCCTTGGGGATGAGTTCTGTCCCCCTGGGGGTGGGAGGTGAAGAGGGCTGGGAAGAGGAGGAGGCTGGCCTCACATTGTTAAGAGCCCTGAATGCCAGGCCAGGATCCAAACTCTTTGTTGGGCAGCAGGGATCCTTCTTGAAGAGAAAACATGGACATTTTTGAGCGAGATTAGATGAAAGACATCCATTAGCACTCTAGCGTCTGTCTTCAGACCCAGGATCCTAGACCCTTGGAAATCACCCTTTGGCAGTTCAGAGAACAGGGGGCTTCAGACCCAGTGCATCTCATATTCCCAGCATGAGGACCACACGTGACCCATTGTAGGGGCTCAATAAGCATTTGCTGAATGAATAACAGTGAATGAATGAATGCATCTCCCCTTCACTGTCTTAGCCCAGCCCCTCTCCTGCCTAAGTGGAATGTAACACCTAATGTGTTCCAGGCTCTCCCATCCCACCCAGCTACCATCTCTCTCCCTCCCGATCCCTCAGCTCCTCCCTCTCTTCTACCCTCTCCTCTCTGGCCATGCATAAATAAAGGAACACTCCTGTGATCCTGCCACGTGCTAAGCAGTAGCAATTACTTAAATTCTCACCAGTGCCCTCAGAGATAGAAATGATTAACTGAACTTTGCAGGTGAGGGAATTGTGATTCATAGTGGTGAAGGGACTTGCCTGTCTGCAGAGTGGCAGAAGTGACACTCACACGGGGACCTTCTGCTTCTACCTAGTGCTTCCAGCAGGAGTGTGCCGTGTGGAGGTGGCAGTGGGGTGGGGAGGAAGAGGAGGCAAAGAAAGAGATTCCCAGAAAGAAAGGATCTCAAGCCCTTGTCCAGGACCAGTGGGTAGCCCCAGTCTCAGGATTTCTGTCCCACCTCTGGGTTCAGCTGCCACACCAGAATGCTGTGGCCAGACTCCTCCACCGCCATTTGAGTGTTCACTCCCCCAAGCAGGGGCACCGGGCAGGTTCACGCACGCATGCACGCCCATGCACACACATGCACCCACAGTCCCAAAGCCCAGAGAGGCAGAGCAGTGGTTGCCTTAGGCAGAGATGCTTTATTTATCTCAAAATTATCCCCCAGAGAAATTTTTATTTAACACCCAAAGCAAGTAATCACCACCCCCTTCTTGGAGATGAAAATATGCCCAAAAGTCTTCGTCAGAAATCCTTCAATCAAGTAGGCCAGCTGGTTCCCAAGGCTCTTTGGGTGGCCTGACCCTGTTGGTGTTCCTCAAGTCTTCTAGGACATTAGAAAGAACCTTCAGCTCCAGAACCCTCCCATTTTACAGATGGGAAAATTGACGCTCAGACCAGACAAGGTCTGCGAACGGTCGTCCAGCATCAGTGGCAGAGCTGGGACTTAGGCCCAGGGACTCCGCCCCTAGCCCATCTGCTCCTCTTTCTCCCCAAGACTCATTGCTGTCCTTCAGCAAGGCTGTGCCTTTGAGGGCAAGCTGGGCACCACCTCTGGATGCCAAGTGGCATGCATGGCTGAGGCCGTGACGCCCTTACTCTTCACCTGGAAAGTCACCCCAGCAGCACAGAGCCCAGGCACCCACGAGCTTCATTGTCAAACCTCACATCACCTCCCCTGAGGCCAAGTCTGCGGAGACCGTGGGCTTCCTTCTCTGGACCAAGGAGACTTTTCATGTGCCTTTGCTGCGGGTCTATATGAAGTCAATCAGCTTGGCAACTGATCAAAAGTCTTGGCTGGCAGTTAGATACATCTCTTTTCATTTAAGAGAAAACAATGGCTAATTAACACAGGTACCCTGAGAGGACAAAGACTTTCTGGAAACAGGGTCCTCCAAGAAAGATAAGCAAAAGCATTCGAAGGGCTGAAAAACGAGGGCTTCTGAGCACCAGCATCACATTCACCTGGAGTGGGGAGGGGAGGAGTGAGGCAAAGCCCAGGGACGCTGACGGCACCCTCGCTGGTACCTTGGTGGTACCAACAGAGGGACCAGTACACTGCCTGGTTTATCTCCTGCTTCCACTCAGACGAAATGGTTATTCTTCACTCTGCCTGGTGGAGTGGGGTGGGGGAGGGGTATTATGCCCGTTTCTCAGGTGAAGAAACAGAGGCCTCGAGAGCACGCAACGACCCGCTCAAAGTCATGCGGGAACACACAGCTCCTGAGTATTAAGTGAGGCTCACCCAATGTCAAAATCTAGCCGTTCTCCTGGGCTTGTAAGTTCAGTCCTCTTTTTTCCTCCTAATGACTGATTTGAACTCCTGTTCGACACTTTGCTGGCCTTTTCTTAAATGAGGCCAACAAAGCTGTGCCATGGTCAGGACACTGCCGGGTTTGGGGGTGCCTTCTGCTGCGCTCCCCCAGAGCTGATGCCCCATCCCCCGCCCCCCTCCAGTACTCACATAGAAGGGGTTGTTCTGGAGGGGGCCTTTGATGAGAGTGAAGATGGGGAACTGGAGCAGGGACACAGTGACTGACAGGGTCATCCCCAGCCCAAAGAGCTTCCCAAAGTGCTCTGCAGGAAAACTGGGGACAGGCAAGTAGGTTCCGGTGAGCTCCGGGGCCTCTCCCACCAGGTAGGGGCCTGGCCTCCATGGGCCTTTGTCAGCCACTCACTCCCGACTCCCCTGTCCTAGGCCTGCCTTCATCCGCCCACCTTCACACAGCCCTTCCCCCTCTGCCTTGGCTCAACCCTTCAAACCTCGGAACACTGAGAAGACATTTCGCCGGGCCCTGGGGAGACAGCAGGGACCCAGACACAGGCTGTGCCCTGGGGAGGTCTCAAGGCAAAGACAGACACGTAAACAGATCACCCAGATCACCGTAGGCCAGGTGGTACATGCCCTGAGGAAGCAAGGCTAGAGTGATTGCCAAGGGTGCAAAGGAGGGAACACTCTCTCCTGGGAGATGTGGAAGAGAAGTGGGCGCTGCAGGGCAACTAGGAGCTCACCAGACAGATAACAGAGGTGGAGGGGGAGCTGATGAGATGGCTCTAGTCAGTGCTCGCTGTAAGGAGCAAGGAAAACTTAGACCATGAGAAAACAGGAACTGGTTAGGTCCCAGGGTACAGGAGGTTACTGAACAGACATCTTGCCCTCCTGCCTTGTGCAAGAACAAGGGATTGTAAGACAGATGCAACCTAACATGTTTGGTTTGTAAAGCTACCACTGTTGAGCCAATGCCCAACCCTGTTCCCGCCCGCGGTCTTTGTAAGCGAATAGCTAACTGCCATGTCTGCTTCTGAATAACGCTTGCTTGCCCGCCCCTATATAAGGACTTAGCTGTAAGCGCACGGCACGACTCTCGTCTGCAGCCCTTGTGGGTACCGTGTCTCCGGACACCTTGAGAGCTCGCCCCTGCGCAGGTAAAACTTGGCCAATAAAGTAACATCTTTGAAACCCTGAAAAGTCTCCGGCATTTGTTCTCGCGGTTGCTGAATGCAACACTCGTTCTCTCCCTCCCACCTGCCCTCCCCCCAGACATCATCCCCTACACCTGCACCAGGGCCTTGTCTGCCACACCTGACCACCTCCAGGGATGCCCTCACCTCCTGATTTCTTACCTCCAGCATGCTTCCTTCTGCCCCCTTGTGTCCTCCATTATGTAATGCACCCCAAGCCCGCTTACGCCAGGGTGAGGAAGGCAGCGTTGCCCGGTAGAGGAAAGAGCGACTGATCACTTGCAGGATGAAAGGGGCGTACTGGAGGGGGAGGACAGGGACCGAGGCACTGAGGGCAAAGCCCGAGGCACAGCAAAGATGTCAGGGTCAGCGAAGGCACGGCTGAGGAAAGGGCCGCGGCTGAGGCTGAAGAACCTGGTTCAAGGGGGAGGAGGAGAGGCTGCCTGGTGCTCCCTGGAGGGGGCACCAGGGAGGGCGGGGAGGAGCGAGAAGATGGGGAGAAAAGGAGGAGCCACCATGCACCCAACCATCCGGGCAGAAGCCTGGGGTCATTCTTGATTCCTCCTTCTCCCACATGCCCCATCTCCAATCCATCAATAAATGTTGATAATCCACCTCTTGAATAACATTCAAACATATCCACGGCTCTCCATTTCCACAGACTCAGCTGGGTTGTAGACGACCGACGACCGTCGACTCGCTCACGGATTAGTACAACGGCCCCGACGGGGCTCCGCATCTGCTCTGGTCCCTCCACCCCAGAGCCAGGCCCTCTCAGGAGCTCCACTGGGAACAGCCAGAGCCTGGAAGTCACCCAAACAGCCACCAAGAGGGGGATGCTGTACCCGCGGTGCTGCAGCCCCATACCAGAGAACCAGGCGGCGGCTGAGGAAGGAGGACAGACCCCTGTGGAGCAGGACAGGGACGAGGAAAGGGAGTCACTGCAGTCACAAGACGAAAGTCAGTGTGGGCTGAAACTTAAGCAAAACAATTGTACGTAACTTTAGCCCGGAAACTCAAACGTCTGAATCTTTCAGTCGTGCATCAATGCCTGGAGGTACATAAATCTTTTAGATAATCCTCTGAAGAACGTAGGAAAGAATGTTGATGTGTCCAGACACCTGGGCGCCCGGAAGATCTCCAGTTCAGAGGAATGCAAGATGGATTCTCTTCAAGACTGTGCTTTGTGCCATAAAACTCTCCACCCTTTTTTCTTCCCTGCAACACTCTAGGTATTGCCTGGTAGCGTTTCCAGAATTGTAATTCACTCACTTAAGACCCTTGGATAGAACTTTGTCATTTATTCTAGCCAAGTCTCCTGATTCATTTACGCTCGGTCAACAGAGAGTTACGCAGAAAGAAGCCTGCAGAGTAGGGTGTGCAGTGTGCTGCGCTTTTTTTAAGAGAGAGAGAAATTATATGTACATAGTCTTTCTTTAAGAAAAAAAACAATAAAAATAATTGCCAAAGGGAGAGGGAAGGAATGCAGCACAGGAAACAGAGAGGGGAAACTAAATGTCTTTGAATATATCTTGTTTCACAGTTTTGGCTTGAGAAAAATGGATATGTTTGATATGTAAATGTTTTTCAAATAAAATTAAATAAAAGTAATAGGGAGGAAACAAGCAAAGTAATCCCCCAAAAATCAGGAAGAAAATGAAACCGATGAACATAATTTTATATCGAGTTGGTGACTTGTAACACAGTAATTTGACAATAGGTCTCTTGTGGGAAATAGCCTAGGGATGAGGAAGGAAGGAAGGAAGGGAGGGAGGAAGGAAGAAGGAAGGAAGGAAGGGAGGGAGGAAGGAAAGAAGGAAAGAGCAGCAATTATATTATTACCATATTGGCCATGTATAATGTTCACTTTTTGCCCAATTTTTGAGGGGAAAGTAAGGGTGCGCATTATAAATGAGTACAATGATTACCTACCACAGGTGTAATAGTCCCATGTACACTGTGTGCAAAAATGTGGCTGTGCATCATACACGGGAAAATATAGTTAGTAATACAGGGTCCAGCAGAAGTAACACCTGCTTGAGTGTGGTTAGTGGAGTAATAATATGGGTGCAATAATTTATAGTTGTAATTTGAACATTTCACCTGAAATGTCATATGCTGTGCTTGGGTGTGATATTATTATGTTACAGAATTACATGCTTATGATTTTGTAGTAAAAAAAGGCATTATTTGTGCTGGACCCTGTATTATGAGGTACACCTGAAACTAACATAATATTTACTATTGACTGTAACTGGAAAATTAAAATTTAAAAAATATTAATATTACTAAGCCAGTAATTGTATATAAAATATATTTTTAAAATACTATATATGTATATAGTATATACTATGTGTACATAGTATATGTATATAGTATATACTATGTGTACACGGTATATGTATATAGATAGTATTGTTCAGAAGCACAATTTTCAGAAGAAAAGATACACAGATGCAAACTCAATGAAGTACAGTTTAAATTAAAATACCAACACTAGCTATTCATGATGTACTTTTTCATCCAAAAAATTACGGATATCTTACCTCTGCCCAAGGCCTAAAAGCCATGAGAACGCAGGATAATTGGACACGATAGCACCCAGACTGTAGTTTTTAAATACCGTTTCCCATTAGAGGGACCCAGGGCTACTCGGAAAGATGGCTGCTTTCAGGCCTGGAACGGGAAACAGACCCACTGAAAAGGACCTGAACGTCCAGTTATGCTGGGCAGTGAAGACACCGTCTGAAACAAATAGGATAGCATCTGTAGGTCACAGACACTGGACTGGTCAAGTCCAAAAATGAGACAGTGTGAGCGTCAAGAATTTTGATAAAAACAGATCGAAACACATTCAAATATATTTCAAAGGAAACTTTTAAAAACAAACAAGTAGTCACCCTAGGGGTTGCTATAGCAACCTCATTATTATGAAATGTAAACAGAGGAAAAGCCAAGCATTTACTTCAGGGTAACAAATAGACCATAAGGAAAAGTTTTTTTTTTTAATTCTAGCTATTAAAAGCAGAAGGGAAGATACAAATAGAAAATCACTATTTCATAACCCTAATAAAATAATGGGTCTCAGCATTGATCATCAATGGCTGCTGAGATCACAAGGCAGGCAGCTGATGGGAAACTTTATAATGGGCCATCAGAATGACAGCATCTGAGCTCACTGGTCAATCCTAATATCATAAAGCAGGGACAAGCGGTACCACGGGCCCATTGAGCCCTCCGCCCCACCGCTGAATCATTCTCGCCAAAAAATATTACACCGAGTCCCCTCAGCCTCCAATCTGCCTCTTTACAGGAAATACCCAATTAAAGAAACATTTTTCAATGACGTGAAAAGGATGCCAGATCTGAAATCGGGAAACTGACAGACTAAAAGACCCAGTTTCTTCAACAAATAAACAACCAGAGGAGGAGTGGGGGGAGTGAGGGAGGGACACAGATTTTAAAAGACAAAAAAGGCACCTCAAACAAAAATACACTGTGTGGACCCTAATTTGAACAAACCAACTGTAACAAGACATATTTGAAGCAATTAGGGAAATCTGGACAGAACTACATATTACATGAGAGTAAGAAACTATCGGGTTGTTTTAGGGGGGATAATATTACAGTGATGCTTAAGTAAGAGAGGCTTTAGTTCTTACAGATACTAACTGAAGTGTTTACGGATGAAACGATTTGATGTCTGAGATTTGCTTTAGAAAACTCCAGCAGGAGCAGGAGAAGCAGTGCCAGGAAGTGGGGGAGGGCTGTGGATGAAACTGTTACTCTCTACTTTAGTCCCTCCCCACCCACACGCCCAGAGGTTGGAAGACCTCGGCGCTCCTGGCTCCTCCAACACACCCAAGGATCCTGTCCATGCTCCTCAGCACTGTGAGCTGCCAGCCCCTTCCGACTTCCCTGTCGCCAGCCCCTTCCCACCACTCCCTAGCACTCAGTGCCCTGGCACGTCTGAATCACTTTCTGGATTTCCCCAGATTCTTCAATGTTTTGCTCCTTCCTTCATCATCTTAACCCCACTGTATTCCTGCACCACTCACTCTTCCAGGGTTCTCCTCTTCATCTCCTCACTTCTTACTCATCCTTCTGCTCTCAGCTCAGATGCCACTTCCTCCAGGAAGCCTTCCCTGACACCAATCCCATCCTCTCCCGGAGCAGGTTATGTGCCATTTTTTGTGTCCCCATAGCCCCCCTTTGATTTACTTCATGGACTGCAATGACTGACACTTGCCATTCTCCAACCTCTAGACTGAGGACAGCTTGAGAACAAGGTTCTATCTGTCTTGTCCATTGTTGAATCTGGAACTGTGGGTGGTACATTATTGATACTCAAAGACTAGTGGGTGGATGAATGGATAGATGGATAGACAGATACAAGTACAAAAAGATTAAGAACAGAAGAGAAGACGGACATGGAGCTGTATGAAGACCTCTCCCCTCCCGGTTCCCTGATCCTCGGGAGCCAGGTCTCACCCATCTTTCTCGCCTCCTTCTGGTACTTCTGTTTAAGCCGGTCCATGAGCAGGCCATTCCAGGGGGCACACAGCACTCCAAAGAACTGAGTGATGGCAAAGGCATTTGTGTAGCTGCTGATTGCAGTGGACAGAGAGGGGGCTTGGTGGATAATTTCCAGGCCTTCCTCACAGGGGAGGGCTTTCCCACCTTGCCCTTGCCTGGCCTGACCCTCCTCCCCAAACCCCACTCAGACCTCCCATTGGAGCACATAGCCCTACTGAGCTTAGCACCCCGCACCCTCAAGGTTCCAAGTCCCCAGCGGGATGTGCAGCTGGGCTGCCTCCCAGCCCCACCACATACCCAGCACCCTGTCCCCACTGGCAAAGTTGGTGAGCAGAGAGTTGAGGGTGCCGATGAAGAGGTAGTGCCACAACTGTATCACAGAAAGCCACACCAGGTGCCAGGCAAAGCACGGAGAGGAAACACAGCTTCAGAAAGAACGCAGTTGCTCCGGCCGTGCTGGTCCTGGGGTCTCTGTTGGGGAAAGGAGGGTCTGGGCATGAGTTACGAGGCAAGTGGAGGGCTGGGATAGACAAGGATGAGAGGCCTTAGTGGGACAGCCTGAGGTCCAAGTTCACTTCTATCCTGGCCCTCTAGAACTCATCCGGGGGGTGCTCTCAAGGCTGATTACAACTCACAAGTCCCTACCCCTACGCCTTTGTCAGCTGGCTCTATCACCTTGAATGGCCCACCCCTACGTTCTCTGTCTGCTGAAATCTCATCTGCCTTCCGCAGCTCAGACCCAACACTGCTTCTCACACTAATACTTTACCCTGATCTTTCTTGGTCAGGACGGTGAAAAGAAAGACAAGGAGAGGAGAACAGGAGAGATGAGCAAAGGGTTAATGGAAGACAACTGCTGTTTCAGACGCATACGCTCCCTTTCATTTGGTCCCAGGATCCTGGTTCCAAATCCCTGCCCTGTGCCTCATCTCGGGGATAGGACTGTGAATCAGGTGTTCTGTGCCTTGCCCAAGGTGGACCAATCAATTGTTCTTCCTAGAGAGGCAGACTGGCTGTGACTTTGGGCTGGGATCCCTCATTTTACTGTTCCTGGAGCCTGACAAGCTCCTTTTCCCTTGGTTTTGTGAGTTCCCCAGAATCCTCTTCTTGTTTCTACCTTAGCCAGCAGGGGTTGGTGATGTTTGTACCAAAGACCCAAAACAGACAGAGTAAGGAAAGGAGGCAGCGATAGAGATGGACAGTGAGAGGGGACAGACCCAGGGGACTTGCAGAAATTGGGACAAATAAGCCAGACTTGGGACTGAGCAGCTGGGGAAAGGAAAACAATGATGGAAGACTGACTTCAGGGGTATGGGGGGATGGTGAGATGAGAAAACGAGAAAAGAGGGATAGAAAACAGAGAAGGGACAAAGGTCTTGCCCCTCTCTGGACTCTGTGAAATGAGGGGGCTGAGAAGACGCTACAGGACCTGTCTCCACCTGACCTTTCCCAAGTCTGAGTCCTGGCAGAACTCTGGAGGTGAGGAGCCAGGTCAGCTGCAGGGGAAGGCCAGGCTCTGAAGGGGAAATGGCTAACCCAGCAGGGCTCACCTTCCTTTGGTGACAGGAGCTCCTTGGATGGTAGGTCCAGCTTTCTGGACTCTCTTTCCTCCTTCTTCTCTCTGGCGCTGTCCCCAGAGCACAGGCTGTGGAAACAGAAGCCCCACCACCCCAGCCCAAGGGCTGTGAGCTGAGCCTGAGATTCAGGCTGGAGGACACAGTGGAGTGGATCTCCAATGTCACTGCACACTGCAATCACCTTTACCAACCCCGACACCCGGCTCACAGCCCAGACTGGTGAAGTCAGAATGCCTGGTCATGTGAGCCAGGCTTCCATGTTTTTTCAAAGATCTCCAATAATCCTAGTGATTCTAATAGGCAGCAACATTTGGGAAGTGTGGGAAGAGTAGGACAGGCCTGGGTTCAAATCCCAGCTCTGCCACTTCCTAACAGGCAACGTGGTGCAGACTTAACCCTTCTGAGCCTCAAATTTCCCATTTGGAAAATGGGGATAAGGACGTCCAACTCAGAGGATGATCGTGAGATGAAACCCAAGAGCCCGTAGGTCTGCAAATAGTAAGTGAGCAGCAAATGCGTGCCCTCACTCTGCTTGTTGTAGTGATGGACTGCAAAGTGGTCGCATTTCTTCACCTCCTCTGTTCCCCGCACTTTGCAATGTGACTGTAGCTCTGACGATTCTCCACCCCTTGAATCTGGGCTGAACTTTTCAGCTGCTTCAGCCACAAAAACGCAGCAGACATGGTGAAGTACCAATTCCAACCCTCAACTTTAAGACCCTTGGGCATTTCTGCACTCTCTCGAACCCTGAAACCACTGTGTAAATCAACCCAAGCTAGCCTGCTGCGTGATGAGAGTCAGGTGACCAGGCATCCCTGTCACCTCAAATGTCTGCCATCCTAGACCACCTAGCCCCAGCTAGCCCACCGGATAGATGATCAGAGACATGAGCAACCCCTGTCATGATCATCCAAGCCTGTCCCTGATCAGTTGAACTATCCACCTACCCCCAGACTTGTGAATAATTGTAAGTGCTTAATGTTTTAGGCCAGTGAGTTTTGGGGGGGGGGTGTTATGCAACAATAGCTAATCGATACCCCTTTTTCCAGTCCTCCTCTGTGACAGGTTTCCTCTGCCCTCTATCACCCTGTCTGCCCTGCCCCCTGTTTCCTGCCTCAGGCCACCTGAGGGGCTCTGGCCCACAAACACCAGATCACAGTCCTTACCCATAGCTGTAGCTGGCGGGCAGTGGGTAGGGGATGTGCCCCCGGGGCATCAGGAGGAAGGTACGCCCAACACGCCAGGCACTGCACAAAGACAGGAAGATGAAGGAGGCCCTGAGGCCAATGCCCTGTTCATGAAGGAGCTGCAGCAGGAAGAGGGAAAAGTTAGCATACCACTCATGTTCACAGCAGCATTTTCACAACATCCAAAAGCTGGAAGCAGCCCAAGTGTTCTCCAGAGATGAGTGGATCAACAAACTGTGGTCACACAGACAATGGAGTATCATTCAGCCTTTAAAAGGAAGGAAATTCTGCCACCTGGTGCAACATGGATGAACCCTGAGGACACTATGCTAAGTGACTATTCCCCCAGGGTCCCCGTAGCTGCCTCCCACCTTCTCGTGCAAACACCCCATGCCAAAGGGACCCACTGTGGGGTCAGCACTGGCCCAAGCACATCATAGCCACACCTTCCATTAGCTTCTCCCCAAAATCCCATGTAAGTTTAAATAAGGGGCTTAATTAAGGAGTACAGGTTCAAGCTCTAGAACCAGACAGACCTGGGTTCAAGTTCACATGTCACCTTACTAGCAGCATAAGGGCTTATGGAGAGAAATCCTGCAAAGTTTACTAGACCAGTGTCTGGCAGATGTAAGTGTTCAATAAATGTTGGCCGTTACTGATTTTTACCTTCATGATAAGAAAGACAGCTGAAGAAGAGTCGAATGCTCCGTTGTAGAGGGTGATGATGGTCGACCGGTGTTTGCCAAAGAGGTTCCCAATCTGGAGGACACACGACCAGCCTGAATCACTCACTTATTCATGAAAGAATTGTTTCCAGTGCACCCAGCATGGGCCCAGCCTTCCTGACACCCAGACCACCCTCTGGCCCACAGCTGCCTCCCTGGCTTAGGCCAGCCCCCATTTCAGACAGCTGAGGGACAAAAGTATTTTGCTCCCCCGATCCCTCCCCAGCCTCCTGCAGGGAGCCTGGGTTGAGGGCAGCCTTCCGCCTGCAGGTTGGTGATGAGAAACAGGACTCCGCCAACGGTGAGCATGGGCATGGCCAGGAAGAGCAGCGATGCTGAGGCTGGAACGATCAAACTCAGAGGTGGGTGTTGTCACAGTACAATGCAAACACAGAGCCTCAAATCTGGCCCCCACCTGCTCCAAATTCCTGACAACCCCGGAGATGGGGCTCTTAAGGTACTGGTCAGAGTTCCCCCAAATGTTCCCCACAGAGGGACCCCGCAGAGATCTCCAGAGCCACCTTCTTCCCCACCAAAGATGGCGCTTGGTCCCTGGCAGGCCTGGGTCTCTCTACAAAAAGAGGCAGGACTCAAAGCCAAAAGCCACTGTTTCCTGCTCTCACTAAAGCACAGGCCGCCCTCTGCTCATCCTGGGCACTGTGCAGGGGAAGCCTGGACTCAGCCCCCAAGCCCAGCCTCTCCTTCACTGCACAACTTTGAGCAGGATTCTCACTCTGTGACTCAGTCACCTGCTCCTCCTGCTTCATGCGGCACTGGGAGAGCTCAGTGAGAACAAGCCCCTGGGTTGTTCTTCCTTTGCTCATTGAACTTGGAGCACTTCCTTCATGCCAGGCATTGTGCTCGGCGTTGGGGAATGCAAGGTGAGTAAAGAATACTTCCTGTCCTTGAAAAAACTGATGTGCAAAAAAAAAAAATCATTGCAATAGTTCTGGAACATGTTGGATCACAGTAAACAACTAAAGTGCCAAGGGGAGTGTGGCTTCATAATTAGTCTTTCCCAAACCACAAACTTCTGCCCACTTTCATGATTTTGGCCATAACCCATGCCTGTCCTAGTGAGGCAGGGTGGTAAGAAGCTAGGAACATTCCTGGGCTGGTGGAATGGGGAAACTGAGACAAGATCATTAAAAAAAGCCAAACAATTTGAACAATTTACAGCCAGGTACTGAACTGCAAGACATTATCTTCCCTAACCAAGGACACTTGAGAACAAATGCCTATACCTTTCCTCCCCAGCCTGAGAGTAAATAGCTTGAATCGACACGGTCAGGGAGATAGGAGACAGAGACCCAATTCATGCCATCTGTGCCAGCCAAACCCAAGGATGGATGAAGTCAGGGGAACAGATCACAAAACCCAGCTAGAGCCAGACAAACCCAAGATAAAGGTAAAGCCATGAAGCTGACCAGAGAAGGATCCCATACTCCCCCATGAGCTCATTTTGACACATCAGCATATTAAAAATGCACCTGGAGAGCCGATGCATATTCTGCTAAAACCCTCCCCTCTGATTCTCAGTCCCAGAAGAGAGAGAAAATCCCTCAAGACAAAGGATGCCAGTATGGGCTCTCTCTAGAGCACGCCCATGGTCCTTCTCAGGCATGAACTTTTTACTTCCTCCTACACACTAAGGGTCCCCACAAGACTTGCAACCAGGGAAGCAGTGGGCAGTGGCAGCTCGTCCCAGGTCTTATCCCCTGAATCTGTCTCCAAGACCTCCCTTTCTCTTATTTTCCAGGGAGCTAAAAGAAGCCCCACCTGGGGCCACTTCTTTCCTACAGCGTTTCTAGGGAGCCAGCTAGCAGAGCACTGCCTAGGCTCCCTGCTGCTGCTGCTTCTGCCCTAAGTCCTTCCTTTGTCTCACTCTCCCCAACTGTAATAAACGTGCTCTCAGAATCACCTGGACTCGTGCAATCTTTCCTGCACAAAGTCAAGAACCCACACACTACCAGCTGGCCCGAGGCAGACCTGCTCGGGCCGGGTCTCCATTCAGTAACGCTAGTATTTGCTAACATGTTTTCTTTAAGTTGACTAATTTTTACCCAAAAGAAATCTATTATTTTTAAAGGAAACTTCACATCACTATTGTAAATGAAAAGCAACCTGTGTGGTTTGTCATGAACAGCAAGCAACTGCAAAAATAAATACAACGGAAGGGAAACGATATTGTTACATTGGAACTGGAGGCATTTGCCCTCAGAATGCTCAAAGCCTGCCACCTGCTCCCGCCACAGTGTTCCAGTCGCACCAGCCGCACCCACATCAAGACCTCCATTCATGAAATCAGAGGCCTCACAGGGAAATAAAAATGAAACAAGTCTTCCACCAGGTGGCTGATTTACTGTTTGTCAATGTAGCACGTGTGTGTTCCTCCTAATATCCTCTGAAGTAATTAACGATTGTTCTACACCCTGAGAAGCAGGTAAAGTGTCCACCGTAGCATGTTCGCACAGTCTGCCATCCGATTTCTGTCTTTATAAAAGGCACACCTCTCCGAAGGCACTAGAGGCTGGTTGCGATTCGTTTCACAACAGGGTCAGTGTAGTCCCAAGACTTTCCCCCCAAACTAAAAGCGCTATGTTACGGGGGAAGGCGGAATTGTTGCTCAAATGACTGATTCACAATGAGTCCAACATCCCCCACCTTCCCCTCCACATTCAGCCACTTGAAAATCATTTACAGGCTGTTAGGAAAGATGAAGCCAGATAGACGAGGAGAGTGGTTTTAAATAGCTGGCTCCGGGTGCCAGGCTATCTCCTGAGATCTGTCTGGGCAGAGACACCCAGCCTGTGTTAACTGGGTACCAGTGGAGATGACACTGTGTCACTTTCAGGCTTCAGCACAGGTACTGCACACACACACACATGCACACACACGAGTTATGTGCTCTTACTAACCCAAAATTTGAGCCTCACAACCTGACACTGAGGAATAATATGGGAAGGCATCTCTTGGCTGGTCAGGGGACCTCCGTCCAACCCCCTCACTCACTCACTCACTCACTCACTCTGTGGCTGTGGGCAAGTCTTTGCCAGGAGTCTCTCTCTGGCTTCAGTTTTGTCCTCTACTTGGTGGGGGAAGGTGGTAATGAACTATATCGGAATTCCCAGACTTGGGGAATTTTCTATGTTTGTAGACCAGTAAAATTTGAAAACACAACTTCAGACTACCAGAGGGTGGTCTACCTTTCCTCTGCTAAGTAAGCACAGTTTTAAGAGCGCCTGTCATTCATATTATCATCTCATTTTTAAAAGAGACAGAGCATTTTAACACATACCAGAGGAAGGATATGATCTTTGGATAGATTCTACCCTCTGAAGCAGTGCCTCCATCGTCCTTATTTTCCACATTTCTCAGTAGACTAAACTGTTTCCATAGACCAGCAGTAATTCCTTCAAGGATTCTTCCAAGCGCAATGTCTGTGGATCCCTGAGTAACCATGGGGGTCCGTGTGTCCTGCCATCACCTCCTGCACCTGCCCCGTCCACCAGGCGCCCCCGAGCTTTAGGTGTCCCTTCCTCCCACCCGACAACACTCACCTGCCAAGATGAAGGCTGTGATGAGCGTGCCACTGGTGTAGAGAAATCTGAAATGCACAACGGGGGTGGAGAGTGTTGTCAAGAAGACAGAAACCTGGAGAGGAGGAACAGACGAACTCCCCGCAGGCCAATCCCTTGGGGAAAGACAGTAGTGCCTGGTCTCCAAAATGAAAGCCTTGAGTCCTAATTCCTCTTGGCTGTGTACCTTTGGGCAAGGCACTGCCCTTCTCTGAGCCCCAGTAGCCCTTTCTATAAAAGGAAATGATTAGAATGACCTAGACCCAAAGTGTACGGTTCTAGGTCCTATAATTTCAGGTCCACAATCCCAAGGCTATGGGGATCTCTTGGTAGTTTTGGGGTCTTGAAGGCACGAGTAGTAAAAACGATGCTTAAGTGTGATCTATAATAAGAAATATATAACATACTCATACTTGGTCTTTGTTCCCCAGCCGCTGACACAGGGCTCGTGACACCCTTGTAAAGTTCTAGGTGATAAGAGTACTGGGAGCATCTTTTGTTCTGATGTGGCGACTCTCAGTGCCCCTGGATGGGATGGGGCTGGTCCCCAGAAGGACCAAGTCATGATTGGATACTTGGAATTTTCACCCCCTGCTCCTCCTCCCCCAATTTCTCTAGAGCGGGGGAGGGGCTGGAAATAATTTATCGTGCCTAGGTGAAGAAGCCTCCATAGAACCCCAAGAGTAAGGGGTTCTGACAGTTTCCAGGTTGGGGAGCACATCTACATGCCAAGGAGGGTGACACATGCCAACTCCTCGGGGACAGAAGCTCCTGTGCTGGGGACCCTCCCAGACCTCACCCTGTGCATCTATCTCTTCATCTGGCTGGCTGGCCATATCCTCTATCATGTCCTTTACTGAACTGGTGAATATGAGTCAAGTGTTTTCTTGAGTTCTGTGAGATGTTCTAGCAAAGAAAGTCCAAGGGGTAGGGGGTGGGAGTCACGGAACCTCCAGTTTGCAGCCAAGTCAGACAGAAGTTGTGGGTCATCTGCGGACCTACCTCTTGTGGTTGGCATCTACAGTAGGTGGGCAGTCTCGTGAGATCTGATGCACCCCCAGGTAAGGAACGTCAGAACTGAGTTACATTGTACAACACCCAGCTGGTGTCACAGAATTGCTCAATAAGGGGACATCTCCCCGCACATTTGGTGAGCAGAAGTGTCAGAAGTGAAGCGTTCTGGTGTGAAAATAGAGGCGAAAGGAGAACTATAGGTTTTTCCGATACAGTTGGTGTCAGTGGGTGGGATCTGCTTGAATGACCCTGGCTGGTGGAAACATGGGGTCTGGGAAGAGAAAGGATGAACAGGTGTGGGATGAAGAACCTTTGATTCCTGGGTGACCATGTGGTCCCCCCACCCCACGGTGTGGCCCAGCAACTGTGTTACGATCAGTCACTAAAGGTGTAATTACCAAAAAAATTTAGAGACGGACCCACTCTGGGGGAATCGGTTCACTGGATGCATAAGAAAATGCAAACTAATAAGGAAAAGGTAAAATACACAGTCTCTTGGTCATTGTTATGTGTAGTAGGTCAAATGAAATTAAAAGAGAGGGCTGGGTCAGACCTTGAGGCTAGACCAAGTTCAGAGTCGGGTCGTCTGAGCTGCAGCCGTCAGCCCCAAAGCCACCCTGCCGAGGGAAAACTTACGCGGGAACAACAGAAGGGACCTCTAAGACCCGTGGGCACGAAGAAGGCAGTCTGTGCGGGAGGAGAGCAGAACCAAGATGCAGCTGAAACCAGAGGGCACAGTGTGAAGGTGTTGTTTCATTTCGAGGGCCTGTATCATCAGGGTCCCGAGGAACCTTTACTGAAGGCGATTGTGAGAGTAATGTATTTGGGGCTACGTCTTTGATTTTGAATGCTGTGGAGTGGAAGAGCATGTGGATTGGGTGGATTCAGGACCCACAGCTCACTATGGAACAACCACAGGTGGCGGTAAGTGACGTGAACATGCAGGAGGCTGTTCCTAAGGCAGCGGCCAGCCTGGTGGACTGGATAAAAGCCACTGCCAGGTCTGCGTTCGTGTCTTTGCCCAGTGGAGCACCCCAGATGGAGAAGCTGCTACACTCTGCATGCGAGTCACGGGAGAGTGACTTCAGTGATGACCAGGACAGTCTCCCGCTGAGCACGCCTGTTACCCAGGTCATGGCAGATGCTGCCGTTAAGGGCCCCTTTCACGTGGGCACCCCACACAACCTCAATGCTGTGAAACCCAGAAACATTTCGGGAAGGCTTACTGAGTTTGCTGTCCCTGCTTCCCCTCAGGGGTCTTATGGATGTTAATAATTCTATTAGCATAATTAACAAGAGAATGGGGGAAGGGAGAGGAGAGCATGAAGGGACTGGTAGAAATTCTAAATTGTTACTAAGGACTGAGGTGAATAAAGCAAATAGTGGAATGTTTTCACCATCAAAACCTAGGTCTGCCGCCTGTGCAAGGCCACAGAGACACTGGCTACTTTGACAACCTTAAATCAGACTCCGGAAATGTCACCAACAGCATGACCTTTGCAACCGAATCCAACAACCAGAACTTCATCATTTTCCTCAGTAAAACTCAAACACCCGTTACTTGTTACTTCGGGGTGGCAGAACAAGCTGTCTGGCTTCCACCCTGACTTTTCCCAGCACAACACCCTTTGCATGGGAAGGGGATCCCGAAGGGCAGCTGACAGGGCTGGGCCCAGATGGGTTCCCTGGTGCTGTTCCTCTCCCACCTCCGATCTCCTTGTGGCCGAGAAGCTTCCTGGCCTTGCAAAGGCCCAACACTTGCCCATCCAGCCAGTGTCATGGGGCCTTAAAACAGAGGGTTTTTATACAGCACTGCAGACAGCTGGGTGAGCCAAGGGGACCCCCTGCTGGTGACTCTGCCTTAAAGGAACCCCAAACCAGTCCAGCTTATTTATCCCAGTTTAGAAGAATTTTCAGAGGACAATGAGAAAGCAGACCAGCAATTGCTTGAGGCAGATTAATCAAGTTAGAGAAAGACACAAGGGCCAGAGTCCCTTGACCCCCCACTGGGGACCCAACACCCGCTGCACAAGAGTGGGTAAATGTGGTCCAGGGTGAAAAAGACGTTTTCAAGGCTCCTTGCAATAGCAGCCTCACGTACCTCGGTGCCAAAACCCACCAGTGAGGCCCTTGACAAGAACGTTTTTCACAGAAGGAGCTGAAAGTGTAAGAGTTGATAAGATTATGAAAGGTGCAATGGTATGTGAAGAAGGGAGTTTCCTTTACCCGAATGTTTTTATGAGAATGACTAATACGTCATATGGGGAACAGTTCCTTTGCCTGTATTATAGAACCAAAACCTGTGATAACATCCTAAGGAGGCTACAGTTAGGAATGTCAGGGTTGGTGACGTTCGGGTAAAAGTGTGCAGGAAGCCTTGGCCAGGTGGCTCAGTTGGCTGGAGTGTTGTCCTGTACACCCGGAGGTTGAGGGTTCGGTTCCTGGTCGGGGCACACACAGGAAACAACCAATTGATGTTTCACTCTCACATCGATGTTATGTTTCTCTCTCCCTTCCTCTCTCTCCCTTCCTCTCTGTCTAAGATCAATGAACATATCCTGAGGTAAGGATTTTTAAAGAGCGTATAGGAAAATTGGTATGTTTGAACAGGATTTGTGTGAAGTGGTTGTGCCTCCTTCACCTGATTGTATTGTGGGGGTGGACACTGTGTCTGATTGGGGACCAGGGCCCCTACCTGCATTGTCAAACAGAGGCATGTGACTCCACCCTTGAAGCCAGGCCACCTAGACATGCCGGACAGGTGCCGGTAAGAACACCTGAGTTCGCACTGTGAAGTCTGAATGGGAGGGCTGGTAGGGACGAGTTCTCTACGCCACAGCCACGTGGAGCCCAGACTGGGGTGATGGCAAAGCCTGTGGGCACCTCCCAGGGAAGACAACTGGGCTTTGGACTAGAAAACTACCATCGGAGGGCGTCTATGGTCTTGTTATCCGACATTAGTGGAAGCTACACTGATGACTAAAGAACATCAAACGATCTTCAAACACGAAGTGTCCACAATGTCTGGGCTGCTGGTGGAGAAACGTTCTAAGGGGCGTGGCCGTGCCCAGAAGAGCTCCATAACACAGGGTTCACACCAGTTCATGCTGCTGGGGAACCCAAGGAGGGGACGCCCCCCAGCAGGGAGCCTCCTCTCTCAAGGGTCTGACTCGAGAACTGTGTGAGAGCTGCTGGATTCCACTGTCACGTGGACACCGCCTGATGAAGGACCCTTAACTGACCCACACAGAGTTGCTGGGCTTGTGGATGGCAGTTTCAAGGTAAATGGACAACATCCTGTTTGGAAGGCCAGCACTTTGATCCAAGGAGGTAAGAACGGACCAGGTCCGTGGCTGAGTTGCAGGAGCAAAGATGGAAAAGTATTTGGGTTTTTACTGGCTGGTGGGCAGAGGCCAATGACCTGGCCATAGGGTCAGACAGAGAACTATGGACACTTGGCTTATTAAAGGGATGCCCATACGGGGGAATGGCCCTGTGGAAATCACTATGGCATTTGAGGGGTGCATTGAAGTAGGGCATGTCAATGTCCATCTGAAGAACCCTTTCCAAGTTCAGATAATGACTGAAATGAACAAGCATATGTCCCTATGTGCCCATCAGCTGAGTGGACCTGGGGCTGCGGCAGCAGTGCAGAGAGGGGCTGGACCTACACATAGTCCTCTCGCAGCCTCTGGGGCACAGAGTCCAGTAAGAGCTCTTCTGCCTGCCAGCAAAAAAGGCAGAGACCGCAGATGGCCACACGGCAGATCGCCTGGCGGGGAAGTCCCTGAACTGAGCTGGCAAGAGGAACAGCTGCTGGAGGCACCGGGCAGCCACACACGGGTCCCAACAGGAATCCACACTGGCTCTGGACTGGGCTGTGCTTACTAGGGGTAGATGCAATGAAAGAACCGATACTGTACCAATCTTTTTGGCTGACCACCATCTCTTCACACCAAGGAACCCCCTTCACAGCCCAAATGTCCAACAATGGACAGAGATATTCTCAGAGTGCTAGTTCGACAGAGAATTGGAACAGGCAACTGAAGCATGTTGGAAATGGAGAAAGAGAAGGGTGGGAAGGGCTGGACCACACACCTTCGCAAGTGTGTGCTCACACTCAGCATCAGAGGGACTTAAAGGAGTGTCCCCATTGGGTACATGCCCCTGTTTTTTAAGTGGACTGGGGAAGAGGAGATAGGGAAGATCGTGGTATTCTTTCTGCTCCACGTCAACTTAACTTCTTTTTCCCTTACCAACACTGGGTACAAGAGATGGAAACAGGGAGGATTCCTGAGGGAGAAACCGGAACTGTGTTTAACCTTTATGTTACAATTCCTAAGAGCTCAATGGGGGAGGACGTGCCTTCAGCCCGTCTGGCAAAATCCAGGGCCAACAGTGAATGCGGCTAGACTGCCCACATGGTGCTGAAGACAGCCTAGTAGGTCTGCACCTGTGTGGCCTGAATAGCAGTGGGCCGAGGTGGGGGAGGGGCACTTCCCGCAATCCAGACCAGCACCACGGAAACATTTGGGTAAAAACGAAGAGGAGGAGGAATAGTAACTAAAGGGAAGGGAATGAGAAAGTGCATTATGCAGTGAAGGAAATCCAATATCACATTAACACCTCAAAGAGGCTCAGAACGAGAGATGATGCTGTCTCTTAGCTCAATTACCCCAGATGCCTAAAAGGGTGAAGACATAAATTGCGGACACCACTCCTACTTCTGGAACTGGGCAAGATCGAACAGCAGCCTGCAGACCCGAGTGGCCCTGGGAGACATTTCATGTGATGTGATGATGGACTGGACAGTTATTAGTGACAGAAGGGGATTGACTTTTGAACTCTGTGATTGCTTCGCTATGAGGAATCCCTGCTGCTGCACCAGGGGGCGAAACGTGATGCTATGATTTTATAATAAGAAATATACATTTGGTCTTTGTCCCCAGCCTCTGACACAGGGCTCCTAAAACCCTCATAAATTCCTAAGTAAGGTGATAAGAGCCCTGGAGCATCTTTTGTTTTGATGAAGCAACCCTGGGTGTCCCTCAGATGGGGGCTGGTCACCAGAAAGACCAAGCCCTGTTTAGAAGCTTGGAATTTTCAGCCCTGTCCCCCACACACTGGTGTGGAGAGTGGAGAGGGGCTAGAAATGGAGTTCATAATTGATTACACCTACCTGAGGAAGCCTCCACAGAACCCCAATACCAGGAGGGTGAGGCACCCAACTCCGTGGGGACAGAAGCTTTATGTACAGAAGCTGTATTTCCTTTACCTGAATGTTTTCTGAGAATGGCTAACATGTATCTCTTCATCTGGCTGTTTCTCTGTATCCCTTATCACGTCCTTTCAGAAACTAGTAAGCAAAGTGTTTCCATGAGTTCTACAAGCTGCTTTATCAAATAATGAAATCTGGAGGAGACCACGGGAACCTCTGATCCGCAGCCAGGTTGGACAAAAACTGTTGTGGGTAACCTGGTGAAGGGGAACAAACTTTGTCACCCAAAATGTGCCTCTTTAGGACATTGATTTTTTTAAAGAATTTTTTAAAAGATTTTATTTACTTACTCTTAGAGAGAGGGGAAGGGAGGGAGAAAGAGAGGGAGAGAATCATCGATCGGTTGTCTCTCACACACACCCCAGCCGGGGAGTGGGCCCGCAACCCAGGCACGTGACCTGACTGGGAATCGAACCGGTGACCTTTTGCTTTTCTTGACAGACACCCAACCAACTGATCCCCGCCAGTCAGGAAAAATCAGTGATTATCTGAAGCTGGTTGTTTTTAAGAAACACAAAAACTCAGAAAGAAGCTTTGACCTTCCCCCTAATTACCTACAAAAACTTAGAGGGCCTGCTCCAGGATGGGAGGTGCCATCACAGACAACTACAGTTTAACCCGAACTGGTGTGTGAGGGAGGAGCCTAGCAAGTCCGTCAGCGGAAGTCCCTCGGGTCCCATGGTTCAAGATGGTCCAGCAAACATGTGTCTACCAAACATTTGCTTGTCCACCTCCCTGTGAATCGCCTTCCTCCCCTTGGAAGTCCCAAACCACTCCCTGTCCTCCTTTCTCCTTAGCTCCAGATGACAGACAAGCCTCAACTGCCTGATCTTGGGCTCCGTATTCTCACCGAGCCCCTGTATGCACACAAGTAATTAAATGTGGCTGTTTTCTCCTGTTAATCTGCCCCGTGCCCATTTGATCATTAGACCAGCCAGAAGAACTAAGAATGGAAAGAGGGGGACTTTTCTGCTCCCCCCACACAGGGGACCTACCGCCTGCGACATCTGAAATAGGGGCAGTCTCGTGGGACTGAGCCCTTAACCTGTGAGATCTGACACTGTCTCCCCACAGAAATGTCGGCACTGAGCTACATTGTGGAGCACCCAGCTGGCGTCACAGAATTGCTTGGTGTGGAAAAGCAGCTCACACATGTGGTGACTAGAGCATCAAAAGTTGAAGTGTTCTGTGTGAAAGTAAAGAAGAAACCTAGAAAGGAAGACTGAGATTTTCTTAACATGCTGAGGAAGGCTGGGAAGAGGAAGGGGCAAAGGCAGGGGAGATAGAGGAGAGGACAGGGAGCCAAACGCCAAGAAACTGACATAAAGCCCTCCTGCACCCAAAGGCTTAAAGAACAAGGGACATGCGTGGTCTCTGGCTGTTTCCTGGCCCAGCCTGCCCTCCAGTCCCTCTCCCTGACAACTAATGTCTCACATGCCCACCAGGAGGCGCTTGCCTCAGGTCCTACCAGCCCCCAGCAGGCCAGTGCTTGTTGCTGAACACCGCCAGCTGCAGGGACGCTCTGTGTGAGCACACCTAAAACAAAAATGAAGCAAACAACTAGAACAGGAACAGAACCACAGAAATGGAGATCACATGGAGGGTTAGCGACAGGGAAATGGGAGGAGGAGAGAGGGGGAAAATGTACGAAGAATAAGTAGCATGGATGGTAGGTAGAAAATAGATGGGGGGAGAGCAAGAATAGTAGAAGAAATGTAGAAGCTAAAGAACTTATGACACATGGACATGAACTAAAGTGGGGGAATGTGGGTGGGAGAGGGTGTGCAGGGTGGAGGGGAATGAAGGGGGTGTAATGGGACAACTGTAATAGCATAATCAATAAAATATATTTTTTAAAAAAAGATCAAGTCCCTGACCCTCCCTGACTCATCTACTCAGCCTTTGGGGAATGACGGGGGGCAAGGAGGATGGTGATGAAGCCTGAGCCCCTTGGTGTGAGGCCTTGTAGGAGATTCGGACAAGGATCCCTGGGGTGAAGGCAGAGTGGCAATTTCAGGTGTTGCTAGTCCGGTAACCCTCGCCCCAGGCCTGCCCTCCCAGGAAGTGTGCCCAGGCTCTTGTTCAATCCAGCCTCCTGATGAACACCCATTCACAAGGAGCAGAAGTAGAAGGTGAGGAAACGGAAGTAGGGGTGCAGGGTGTGTTCACTTCCCAGGCTGTTTCCAACAGAGCTGCCCCGTTGTCTGGCCTGGGTTTCCCTCCAGCCAAGGCTGCTGCCAGAGGGATTCCTGCTGCCCACTTGCACCCAGGCTGGGCCTTTGGGACTTACATGGCTATGAGGCGGGCCACGGTGGTCTTGAAACGGCCAAAGATGTAGCCAGTGGGGAAGGTCATGAAGCTGTCCATGAAGGACGCCAGGGTGAAGATGAGGGAGAACCTCTCATCCTGGGCTTTGCAGTCTAGAGGAGAGAAGGGAGGGGCTCAGAAGCCCAGGGCAGATGGGCCAACAGCGTGCCTGGTGGAAAGGTTTCCCTTAGGCGTGTCAAAGCGTGACTGCCCCTAATTACCCCTCAGAAGCTGGTTCTTCCCTCCCCAGGCACCCCAGACTGAGGTTGGGGCAGAGAGGAAGGCTGGTTGACAATCCCTTTCACCACAGAAAGGCTGGCAGGGTGGGCAAGAGGTGAAGTCCTCCGTACCCTTTCCCACCACCTAGGAGCCAGGCTCAACTTCCTAGAGAAGTCACCACTCCCTTACCATGGTGGCCCGTGGCATTGCTCATCAGCCCAGTGCTCGGTTCACACAGGTCCTCAAAGTAATGCTCTGTTTTGAAGACAAATACCAGGGATGCCCAGCCAAAGAGGACACCGGCAAAGCCAAGGCATTCCAGCAGCCCCGTCAGCAGGGTGGCCACATGCAGGGACAGTCCCTGGCTTGGCATGGCCTGAAGTACAGCAGACCCTCCAACCCCACTGGCACCGGTGGCAGATCTCAGGCGTGGCAAGGCCTGGCACTGGAGCACTTGGAAAATTCCCCTGGTAGGCACTTCCGTTCACGTAGCTCTCTGGCCTTGGCTGTTTCTAGCTTGGGTAGAAACCATGGGTGTTTGCATCTCTGGATCCTATAAAAGAAGGCAGAAATGCCCGGGCTGGTCTGGCTCCGTGCATTGAGTGCAAGTCTGCAAACCAAAGAGTCACCCGTTTGATTCCCAGTCAGGGCACATGCCTGGGTTGTGGGCCAGGTCCCCAGTAGGGGGTGCTCAAGAGGCAACCACACATTGATGTTTCTCTCCCTCTCTTTCTCTCTCCCTTCTCTCTAAAAATAAATAAATAAAATCTTAAAAAAGAAGAAGAACAAGAAGAAGGCAGAGGCTGCTGGTGTGAAGGCAGGGGGCTCATGGGAAAGCCAGAGGTGGCCAAAGTCTTTCCTGTGGGTTGGAGAGCTAGGTCAGCTGTTGGAAACAGCTGCAAAAAGCCTCTCCATTCCGCCACAGTTGGCAGCAGGTGGGGAAGGGGGACTGAGCCCAGTTCTGGGGACTGTCCACGAAAATAATGACAGTAGCAGCTCTGCACCAGTCAGCGGGGTGAGGGGTCTTTATATGTGTGCTCACCGATCCTCACGGCAACCCGGCAAATTTGGAGTAGAGTTGGCTTCCCTTTACTGGCAGGGAAGCCACAGCTCCAGAAGATTTATGTCAACCTGTCCAAGGTCACCTGGGTTAGTTAGTCACAACGTAGGCCAGTCCAATGCCTGAAATTTTCCAACTCCAAAATATCCCTTCCTCCCTGGACTCCCCATGTCCCCTGCTCTGGTTACCATGTGCCAGGAAAGCAGCCCAGAGGCCCAGCCTGTCACCCCCAGCCCGCACCCCCACAGTGCAGGTCTGTCTGCCCTGCCCCCTGAATAGGCACCCCAGTGGCCTCACTGTCCACCGCTCCCCCCACCCCCGTCTCCTGTCCCCCTGTTCCCCTAGCCACAGGGCCAGCCCCTCCCCAGCACCCTACGGGCTGCCTCCTCCCAGGCTCTCTGGGCAGTCTCCGTGAGGTTCAGGTTTGCGCCTCTTCCTCACTGCTCATGCGTCCCTTCCTCCCCCTTCCACCCCACCTCCTCTGGAAGGGCCAGGACCGAGGGGCGGTGTCCAGGAGGTCCAACACCTCCCACTCTCCATCACTTCCTTCTCTTCCGCTGGGGCGAAGGCTCTCTCTCACCCTCTGTGATCCAGCCGTTGGATTCCCTCCTGTCTCCCCCTCTAACCCCAGCAACAGCCCCTTTCATCTCTCCTGCCGCTCTTTCAGCCTCCCAGCTCCCTGGCCTCTCCTCCCTCCCCAACAAAGTGAGTTTTCATACCATTGCACACACAGGTAGACCCAGGGGACCGAACAGACCACAAACACACCCCACACGGAGGACGCACAGCCACCTGCAGACACACGCGCACACACACCCTATTCCTTGTGCTTTTCTTTGACCACGTGGGTGGGCACAGAATACATTTTCCCCCACTTGCCCACCAGTTCAACTCTCTCTCATCTCATGCTCCCAGCACGTCCAGCAAATCCCGAGCACAGCAGATCCACCAGCACAGAATCCATCAGAGACCCAAGGACCAGGACTGGGGAGCTTTCCAAAACCACCCCCTGTGGCTGCCCTGCCTTTTCACCTCCCAGGGCCCCTTTGATTACTCCCTGCCTCACCCCCAGCCCGGGTTCTGAAAGAGCCTCCCCACCAGACTGTGTTGATTAAGTATTCATTCATTGCCCCATTTTTTATTAATCAAAGACATGTATAATTGCCCATTGGAGCCCGTGATCAGCCTGAGATAGCCAGCCGAACCAGCTGCGTTGCTCTCATTCTGGCCCAGAGCAAGTGAGCTGCCAGCTTCCTTGGCCTGTGTGGCCATTTCCTTCTCAAAAGCTGAAATGGGGAGAGCGTCTTGAATATTCATGCAGTTGGTAGACCACCACCTCCCCCCAAAGCGCTGCCTCCTGGATCCCCCACCTTCGTTTCCGGGATCCCAGGGACTCAAGCTATTCCAAGCCCACCCTTCTTTTTAATGCAGAAGAAATAAGAGATTAGGACAGTGCAAGGCCAGAGGAGGGAGTGCTTTCCAGATCGCTACCAAAATGCAAAGGATGGAGAAAGTGCAACCACCGGACTACATGGGGTAGGGGCAGCCCTGGTCCTATGCCATTATGAGTTACATAGTTCTGAGCAAGCTCTTTGCCTGCCCCACCTGCAATGAAAACTGTGGTGCTTTAATTACAGTAATTGTCATAAAAGAAATATGAGGTGGGTTTGTTGCTGCAGGTTGAAAGGCGGTAGCCAGACTTTAGATGGTACTGGGTTCTCCAGTTTCCAGGAACATACACAGAGCCAGCTTTGGGAGGGGACTTCAAAGGAACTTGCCCAAGGTCACTCTGCAAAGTTGCAATATCTGCCTGACTCGCAAACCTGTGTGCTGATGCTACCAGACTTAACATAGAATATTTGGACATTAGAGAAGGCAAGTCTTTTTCTTTTCCAAAATTAACTGATGGGGAGATAAATAAGAAAACATAGCATGCCAAGACAAACAGGACATAAGATGCAAGATTTTCTATTTTACTGCAAGACACAAAGACGCTGAAATTAATTCAAGCCCTATCTCCTGCTCTGGCTTACATTTTGGTCTCCTGAGGACCTGGGGGATCAGTTAAGTGTGGAAGTAGCAAGGAAGGAACAGAAAAAGTCAAAGCAAACAGAGAGAGATTCTATAATGTAAATCACCAGGAACAGTCAGAAAGGCCGAGCTCACGGGCGACCTGTGCATCCAGGACTGGAGCTCAGGACATGGGACAGGTTGTCAGGGCTGTGTCCACCTTGTCTTGTTACCCCTCTCTTGGCTCTTAGTGCCCCCAGCCCACACCCACATCAATGTCTGCAGAAGGCACTACCTCTAGTGGTGCATCAGTCTCACGGAAACTGTTGGGACAGGATGTTAGAATATCCTCTGAACCACTCCCATTTCATTCAGTCCGAGTTCCAGCAGCTAGCAGGGGCATGTGCTACTAGGACCCCTCTCACGCCCCACTCTGATGAGGTTTAATACGTAACCTCAGAGAGCAGTGATCATCATAAGGCCAGATGGCTCACCCTATACCTTCATTCTTTCTCCCTTTACTTCCCTTTACTCCCTTTCTTCCCCTTCATCCTGCATCTTTTTAAATTTATTGATCTGCTCTCAACACACATTCCTGGTGCCTGAGGCTTTGTGCCAAAGACTGGGATTTTGAGAGAAGAGATTCAGCACCTTCCTCCAGGAAGCTTATTGTCTAGTTAGGGGAGACAGACAAAGAAACCCAAGATTTCTGGAGTGACAAAATGGTCTTCCCAGGCAGGAAGAAGCCAGTGCAACACGTGCAAAGGCACGGAGCCTGGACAGAGCAAGAACATTCAGGAACCAGCTGGAGCAGATGTGGCGAAGGGAATGGCAACACTTGAGGCTGAAGTGACCACCCAAGTGAAGGTGTTGGACCACAGCCCACATCGGTCAATCACGTCTATCGACTCCACCCCTTCTCCTATGTCTCCCCTGCCCATCCTTGGCCCCTGCCCTGTTCAGGCATCACCACCTCTCACCATGGCATTCTGCTGCTGGTTTCCATGGTTCCCACTTGATACAGGACTTGGATTTTGGATATGCCGAGCAAACAGACAAATGAAACAGAAACATGAACTTTTTGTCCTTGCAAAATCTGGGCTCATGCAAATCAAAATGTCTGGTTTTTCCAGGTTTGGTCTTCAATGAGGTTTCAAGAATTTGTTTCGGAAGATAAAAGGTAAATGCAAATGTTTTCCATTTCAGCTGGGGAAAAAAAATACTCATCATGTTAAGGCAATGCCAAAAAAAAATAACACACAGATTTTTGGGCCAATTACTGCTTTTACAGATTCCTCTGAGCTCCAGTCTCCTCATCTATACAATTGGAATCGGTTGTTGTATAGATTAAAGATAATGCAAGAAAATCACCCAGTTAGTACACTAGCTAATTAATAAATGCAGCTATTGTTAACAAAAAGTATTTAATTACTGAAAAACAAAGGAAATTATGAAGTTATTTGAGGAGGATTGCAAAGTGCTCACAACCTAAAAAAGAAATCAGTGGTGGGGGAAATCACTGTATGATGTGTGAGCTCAGTCACCTGCCTTAGAAGTCCCACCCCAGAGAACTGATCTCTGCGTAGCACCCAGACAAACATGAATGTGACCAGGGTGACCTCCCCACTTGAGTAGGTTTGTCCAGAGCGGAGTGCTGTTTGGCTGTGCTGTGAGCTGTGGGGAGGAAGGACATCTGTTCACGGGCCAGAGAGGACAGAAGGGGCAGGAGTCTGACAGCTGGGCCTTCCGGGTGTCTCCCGCTGTGCTCAGCAGTTCTGACAGGGCTGGCCAAGCCTCTACATGGCCCTGAATGAAGATGAGGCCTCCTTATCCTGGGAAGACGTTTCTCTGACCAAGGGTGAGCCTAAAGGACACCCAAAGCTACTGGGAAGGGGGCGGCTCCAACCAGTCAGGTCAAACAGCTCAGGCCTGGGGGATGTTGGAGTCAGCAGATGCTGCCACCTGATTGGGCTTCCCTTCTATGTGCAGGAGAGCAGGGCTCCTGGACCAGCCACGGGGTGGCTTCTGGGCAAGTTCCTGGGAGAGAAATGAGGCTATGTGAGCCTCCTGTGGCCCATTGTCCCCACACAGCCCTAAGTCCATGTTCACCAAGAAATCACTTACTGGTAACTTGACTCCTCGTACAAACTTTGCTAGAACAGCATACCCCGGGAGCACTGACAACTAGTCAATCTCCAAAGCTAAGGACCAGGCTGAGGAAGGCTGTCAATGTGGAGGCAGGCCCCACCCCCGAGAGGTACAACATCTATCAGTAGGACCTGATATTTGTTGAGCGCCATTCTAAGTGCTTTATGCCGATTCTTTCACTAAATCTCACAATAGTCCTGGGTTGTTATTAGCCTCCATCATCTGGACCGTTTGAGGCCCAGAGGGATTAAGCAACTCCCCCAGGTTCAGAGAGGTAGGAAGTGACAGGGCTGGGATATAAAGCCGGATGTTCTGAACCAGTACCCCACCAGCCTCCCTGAGCCTCGCCCTCGGCCCCGCCAGGCGCTGGATGGAGCGTGACTTCTGAATTGGGTTAATATGGGCAGCAATTATTAGTGATAGGAATTGGGGTGCATACCCCTTTCAGAAGTGTCATTGGCTAAAACAAGGAAGGAACAGTGCCTCTCATTCAGCCACGGGGCTATGTCTCCCAGCTCAATTTTTCCAGCCACCCACCCTCACCCACATACACTCATGAAAAGAGGAAATGGATCCAGGCAGAGGAGACAGGACGCCTAAGTGAAAACAACAGGCTTTTTTAGACGCACTGCAACCCCAAGATAAAAGGAACAAGAAACCACTGAGGCCAGTGGAATCCTCCCCTTTGCTTTGGGGAAAGGCAAAGGGAAGCCGGACAGAGCTGGAACAGTAGCCCTGGTGCAGAAGGAGGGGAACATTGGGAAGAAGGGGGCAGCTCTCCAGGAAATCTTCCGCCTTCTTTCCAATTTGACTGAAACCCAACACTATTCTAGCATGACTTTTTGTCCCTCTCTTCCCTTCCTCCCTGCATTGGCCAGATCAAGTTCATGGTGACACTACAGAAACCCCCACCAGGATCTGTAGACAGGACACTGGACAGAGATGCGGATGTGGGTCTGGAGCACCCCAGCTGGGCGATCTTGAGCATCTTTCCCTTTGGGACTGGCTGTGATGCAGAGACAGAAGGGGAGACAGGGTCTGCTGTGGGGTGCCATGTCTCTCCCTCCCTCTTCAGAGGAGGCCAACAAAGGCCTAGATGGTGAGTCCTCCCTGAGAGTCTCCACTTGGAAGCTGGAATGGCCTGATAGTGACTCAGAAACCACAGAAGTTCTCGAGGCTGTTGGGTTCCTATAGATTGTACAGGCAGCTCTCCTCATGGGCTGCAAAACCACAGGACGGGCTGTGACCACGCTCAAGGAAAGAGCCGTCCCTGGCAAAGAGCTTTCTGCCCTCTGAGTCTTAAAGTAAACACAGACTCAGCTTTCACTCCTTTGGAGACAACACTGCCTCTAGGGATACAGCAGGCCTCAAAGGTGTCTCCTTCTCCTAGAATTCTCCTCAATGAAACATCACTTGGGGTACGAACAATGACAACAGTAATGACAACCATTTACTGTGTGTAGCTTGCCGGTCAAGTACTGTGCTAAGAGAATTGTTTCATCCCATTACGCGTCCCCCACCCCATAAGGTGGTTCCCACCATTATGCCCACTTTAAAGGTGAAGACCGTGAGGCCTGGAGAGAGAAAGTAACTTGGCCAAGGCTGGGAAGTGGAAAGAGAGGGACTTCCGACACAGGTAGGCAGGCAGACTCCAGAGCCTGTGTTTGAACCCTCTTCCTTTGCCAACCTCATCCTCCTCCAGGAAGCCTTCACTGACACTCCCTCCACCCCCCTCCCCCACACAGCACTCCTCTCTGTCCTCTTCGTCTTGGTATCGAACAGAAAGTGCTGGTCCACCTGGCACTCACAGAGCCAAACGCCGAGAACTGCAGTGGAGAATACGGGCTGTTTGGTTATGAGTGGTGCCACCCAGAAAAATGGAAGGTAACGCTCCAAAGCCCAAACCCCCCTCGGCGTGTAGGTTACAGATGATATAGGGCTAAATCACAAGACACCGTGGGTGAGGCGTTTGGGGTTGTGCCGGGAGCGATGGTGAGGTAAGGGTAATGAATTCTTTCTTCAGGTCTTGAGGACAGTTCTAAGGTCTGTTCCAGCATCTCTCTGTCTGGTTTCATGGCAAAGTAGCCAGTGGGCCATTCCACCTGAGGGCTCAGGAGCTGCAACCTAACTTAAGGGAAAGGTGTTATCCCCAGTCTGCCAGAGGCCCTGACCATGTGACCATTAGTCAGGTCCAGGCTCCTGTCTTCTGCTGTCTCGTTGCCTGCTGATTATCCTGAAAAAAGGCTAATGCTCTGAGAGCTATATATAAAGACATATGATCTCTAGAGCTAGGATTTAAAGCTATATTTAATCCAAGTCGTGAAGATCCTTGGGTTCGGTCTCACAGCATACCTTTTTATACCATTCTTTGGACATCTCACTTCTACTGCTCCCCTGGTGTCTCCCTACCAGCCTTCCTGTGAGAGCTTAGTTGTTGTGATCAGGTGTGAGGGAAATGACCTACACTAAACAAACTCACAAGAGACTGACTGATAAACCTGGAATGCAATTTGTTATTGACACTGAGACATGAAACCACCCAGCAGACAGGAATCCTGAGGTTGACTGGTCAGCACAATCTCTTTCAGGAATGATAGACTTTTGGGAAAGGAAATCAATACTAGAAGGTTCTTGGTTGAGCACAAAGTCAGCGTGAAGGAAGTTGATGGATTGACACTTAGGTGAAGCCTGACACGTCCTTCTAAAGCCTCCTACCTGCCAAGGGGCCAACATGTCCAAGGCAGGGAGCTCTCTGGGTGTCTTCTTCTCTGCATGATGCTGGATTCTTCTGGATCCCCTGAAGATCCCACCTTTCCGGCTTCGTGCATTGTGATCACGGCTGACTGGTCGGTTTCTTATTTGTTTAGATTAATTTCTCCATATCTGATAAGACCGAAAGGCAATTTCCTACTGAGACTCGCTAAAGAAGAGTCAGTACGTACCAGCTGCACTGCCCTGTGCACGGCCTTCACCCCCGAGTTATCATTTCATCCTCATGCTGCTTTGCAAAGGAGGAGTGGCAGGCGGAGGAAACCACGGAAGCCAGACAGCCTGGGTTTCAGCCCCAGTAAGCAGTGTCCCCATCTCCAAATTAGAGATAATATTAGCACCCACCTCTACATTTGTCGAGAGAATTCGATGAGTTAATACACATACAGGGCTTAGAACAGTGTCTGGCATCTGGTAAGCACCCACTGCTTGTTAGCAATGATTAATAATTCATTTTACAGATGAAAAAACTGAAGCCCACAAAGATGAAAAGTCAACTAAGATCACACAGCCAGTAAGTGGTGAAGATATAATTCCAAATCAGACTGGCTTCCTTCAAGTACCAAGGTCTTTCCCTGACCCAGCTCCTTATCCTGGATCCTTCATAAAAATCCAAAGGAGAGCTTGTTGAGGAATGGAGCTACCCCACCCCCGCTACCCCTGATGGGTAAAATTTTAAAGGATAAAAATAAGTAGGTCTGGCAAGGATGCAGAACAACTGGAGGCAGTAAGTAGGAATAGCCACTTTGGGAATGTGTTTGGCAGCTTCTAATTGATTTAAACAAACACCTACAATATCAACCAGGTTCAACCCGGGGAAGCAGATCCGCTGTGTCTATGGGTTTGCCCTGGGGATTGGGCCTACTCAATGTGGGAGCTGAGTCAGCACATTTGCAAGGATGTTGTCTTTGCATCTCATATTGGAGCTTGAATTCCACAGGTCAGGCAGTTCGAACAGAAGATGGATGGAACATGGGGGACGTAGAGAACAGGCTTGACCCTCGCTGCGTGGCTCAGTGGGCTGGGGCCTTTTCCACGCACTGAAGGGTTGCTGGTGCAATTCCCGGTCAGAGAACATATCTAGGTTGTGGCTTCAATGCCTGGTTAGGGTGTGCACGGAAAGCACCCAATCGATGTTTCTCTCTCACATCGATGTTGCCCCCTACCCCCTCTCTCTCTCATCAGAAGAAACATGTCCTTGGGTGAGAATTAAAAGAACAGGCTGGCCCCCATCAGCCCTAACTGGAGCAACACAAGGATAAACTGAACCCCTGACATTCACATCAGGGTTTGTTTGTTTGGGTGTTTTGTTTTGTTTTGTTGGCCTCTGTCATTGACAATGTGGATGTTTTGCAGAAGTCAGGATTTTTACCTGAAAGCTAAACAAACACACACCTGGCTCATCAGGAAAGGAAGCCAAAGAATGAGCCAGCTGCCGCTTCCTGCCAACAGGGTGGGTCAGCAGATCAGCCACACCCTGTACGAGCCACAGCACGGCTTCTTGCTTCCTTTCTGCCCTTGAGCCCCCCAGAATCTCCCACATGGCCAACCCTAACCAGAAACATGCAAGACATGGAATTCAGCCTAGCGAAGCTGGCACATTCCTACAACCACACCTGCCCTATGATCGGGCGATTCTGCCCTGAATGTTTCCCCCAGAGAAATGAGTGCATCTCTTAACCAGAGCCCATGTACAAACATACTCATAGCAGCTCTACTCATAATAGCCAAAAACTGGAAACAGCTCAAATGCCACCAGTAAGAATATGGATGAGCAAATTCTCCCATATTCACAGTGGAAAACCGCTCCGCAATACAAAAGAACAAACCAATGCTACACACAACATAGTTAACTTCACAGACATGACGTTGAGCAAAACAAAAACAAAACATACTTGCTGAACATAGAAAGAGTCAGGCCCTGGCTGGTGTAGCTTAGTGGATTAAGCATGGGCCTGTGAACCAAGAGATCACAGTTCGATTCCCAGTCAGGGCACATGCCTGGGTTGCAGGCCAGTTCCCAGCAGGGAATGCACAGGAAGCAACCATACATTGATATTTCTCTCCCTCTCTCCTTCCCTTCCCCTCTGAAGATAAATAAATAAAATTTAAAAAAGAAAGAAAGAGTCAGGAGGCTTTAGATAGGAATAAATGATAAAGATTGATTCAAGGGTCTTAGGGTTGCAAACCGGGAACACAACTAGGCAATACCCAGAGTGTTCCAAAGAAGAGAGAAAAGCTGAGTGTTTTTAGAGTAACAAGTACATTCTTGAGAAATTACCAGTCTTGGCCTCTGGGTTAGTCCGAGATGTTTCCTCCACGTGACCGATGGTCTGGATAATGCATGTCAGGAGGTGTGGCTGAGTGAACATTCTTTCCTCATTCCTTCAGGGGGTAACCAGAGGGTTATCTGGAGGGCTGATCTATATCCACGTGTCAACTCAGGACTGTAAAGTTCAAAAGCCGAAATTCTAGGCTAGTTAAAAGAAGAATAGAATTGGGGGTGGGGGACGGATAGAATTGTTTCCTCCCACCTCAACCTACTAGATTTTAGTAATTTAGCAGCTTGGCTAAAGTGACTCCATTTTATTTCTTCACTCTATTTCTCACAAGACACGAAGGTTTTATATATATATATATAATATGTAATGTGTAATATATACATGAGTATATACATATGTGTATATGCACATGTCTAATACATACATATATGTATATACATATATGTACACAACTGCACATATATAAAACACAAATCTATTTGTGTGAAGTTCAAGAACAGCCAAGACAAGCTGATAGTGATAAAAATCAGAACAGTGGCTGATGACCACCCGAAGGGAAGAGGTCGGGTGGAACCTCCAGGGCACCGGGAAGTGGCCTCTGTCTGGATCTGAGTGGTGGCTAGCAGTTCTATTCTCTTGTGAAAATTCACTAACTATTCAGTCTTAAGGTTTAAGTCCTTTTCTGCATGTGTCACGCAGCTTCCTGGGTCCCAGCCCCAGACACACCCGACGATTCTGATGGAGCTCTGGGGAAGACTCTGCCCTGCACCTAAGTTCTCGGACGTGCTCCCCATCTGTACAGTCAGGTATTTCTGAATTCCCCCTAAAACCAGCATTTTCTAGGACAGAGAACATCCAACTTTAAGCCTACTTCTCTGGGATTTGAAAAAAGCAAACCCTGGTGAAAATGTCACCTCAGCATGGGACTTTAGACAAAGTTCCTTCCTGATAATGGTGCCGGGGGTGTGTCAAAAATCTCGGAAGGTGAATCGCCCTTGGTTTTAAGATACCGAGTGGCTTCATGCTTCCCCGCTTTCATGGACCATTCCTTTGGGAACCGCTAGGAATTGGAGTTTCTTTGTTTTCATAATTCTGTCCCACATCCCAGACACCACTCAGCCACCCTCTCCTGTGTGAATTGGGCCAGGGCAGCTGCCCTCCTCGGGAGGGCTGGGTCTGTTGGGCACTGCAGTCTCTTGCTCTCTCAGCGGAGGGAAGCCTATGAAAAGCTCTTGAAGGTCATAAGGCTCCTGAACACACATGGCCCGAGTTTCTAAACAGCTCAGCAGGAGCATAATCCCCTTTCCTCCCACTGAGGACACAGACGTACGTACCTGAGGAGATGATGGCACCACTGGGACTCAAAGACCCTGCCCCTTCCCAGCCTGTTTCCACCCTTGTTAGCTGAGCAAGGGCTTGCTGGTAGAGGGAAAGGAGGAGGCAGAATAATCATACACTCATATGGACCCCATTCTCTACAATTTGCCGAACAAAGCACTTCTCCAGGCCCTCCCCGAGCACCTGCCCCACAAGCCAGAAGGGATACAGGCTGAGACCGTGCAGAAGGGTTTGGTTTCACAGTCCCCAGTGAGAAGAAGATACCTCCCAGAGGTAACGGTGCAGACGCTATCAGCTGTTCATCAGCGCACACCTGATAGGTATCTGGGCTCAGATTAAGTGATTGGGCTCCGGCCAAGCATCTGAGTAGGTGAGAGAGGCAGGGGTGGGGTGGTGATGTCCAGGCTGCATTTTGTAGCTGTTGGCCTGAGACTTCTGCAAGAGCAGACCAGGCTAAGTTTCCTTTCTCTACAATCTCCCGCTGCCACCCACAAGTCAGCCACAGAACCTCCCTTCCACCTTCCCAAGCCAGGCAGCCAGGGCAGCCAGAGAGCCTGGACTGAGGCAGGAAGGACGCCTCTCACACTCTCGCCCCACCCACCTGTCTTCCTCCAGCTCCCATTGCTCTCCATCCCCTGGGGCTGCTGGGGCTAGTTGTAGCTGACCTGCCTCATCCTACAACTTGTGTACCTCGAAGTCAGGGATCATCAGAGTCCCCCATATAGGGTCAGTCTTTAAGTCATATTGAGGTGCAAAGGAGAGACCTCAAGTCAAATCTGGAAACAGAGAGGTCCAAAGCAAGTGATGGGCCTGGAGGAATGCTGATAAATGGGATCCGAGAAACTGGGCTGGCAGATCGAGCCAGGAAGGGCAACTGGAGGGGACTGACCCCCACTGAGCTCTGTGCATGGCCTGGTCTAGACCTGGTCGTGCTGACGGATTGGGTCCATTCAGGATCTGGGATGTCTGCGGGGTTCCTGTGACTAGGGACTGGACGGGCCCAGAGCTGTGAAGAATCCAGGTCAGGCCACAAGACTCCGGAGTTAAAATGATCATGAAGAAGATGGAACCGAGACTGCCCAGGTGTGCTTGGCAGGGCCTTGTCCCAGAGGAGTTCCGAACAGGCCTCCCCACGATGTGCCAGCTTGGCCCACGGATTACTTCGAGCCGAAGGCAATCAAGACCCTGCAGGCTCACAAGAAACGTTTACCTCTCCCTTAATGAATTTAAACTTGGGGCCTTGCCCATAATGAGTTATTACCAGATATAACTTTTTACAACCTATCTATACAGCAGAGCAAACACCTAATTACTGAATACCTGCTCTCCTTATTGTCCTGCAATGCTCTTCCTTCTCTCTGAAGCGCCAAGGCGCCTCACCCATCCTTAGTGCAGAATTTTTAAGTTGGTGTCTCTGAACCTCTCACGTGCGAAGGGTTCGTATATATACGCTGGTAATTCAATTTGGTCATTTTCTCTTGTTAACCTGCCTCATGTGAATTAGGCCAGCCAGAAGAGCCTAGAAGGGCACATAAAAATGCCTTCCTCCCCCACAGTCCCCACTAATTCTACAGAATTGAGGCTTAGGAGGCAAAGGTCACTGTGATCTCTGTCCAAGCCCCTGATGGCCGCCCCTCATCCACAAGCCTTCCTTGGGCTCTGAGACACGCCCCCCGTGTGTCCCTGAACGAGTCCTTCCTCCTCGGGGCACCCTCCTAACCAGGAAAGAGGGGTGAAACTGCGCTGAGCTCCCTCGCAGTGCTGTGTGAGCATTGCACGAGACGTGGAAACCCCTGCTCCCAGGCCCTCCATCACCATCGTTGTCCATCATCGTCGTCATTGCTGTGGGAGGCAGGTCCGAGAACAGCAGCGCTGAGCGAGGCTTCTGGCTGGGAGCAGCTGGGGGCTGAGACGCGGCGCAGAGAGGGCTGGGAAGCGGCCACGGCCGGGGAGAGCCACTTGTTGGCCCCCCGAGACGGGCTGCCCCGGCCCAGCACCTCACGGCTTCCTGGGCGTCCGTGCTGAGCTCCCATGGCCCCAGAAAGAGCTGTTACTCTCCCTTCATTTAAATGATCTGAAACCTCAGATGGGGGGTCAGTGCTCCCGGGTCCCTTTTCCTCGCTGCTCTGCAGGAGAATCCACTGGGCCCTCCATGCACGGCCACCTCCAGCACGAAGCCCCCTGCTCTGTCCTTCACTGCCTCAGTCCCAGCCAACTCCTACTCACCCCTCAGCGCCTGACTCGAATGTCCCTTTCTGAAGGACACTGTCCCCAATCCCCAGGATTGGTGTAGGTTCTCTCATCCTGGCCCATACTCTTTCGTCATAGAATTTATCCCTGCTTGTACCTACATATTTGTGTTTGGGTTACTTGATGTCTGAGTTCTCTCCCTTCCTACCACACACATGTAAACACTCAAAGGCACAGAGTGGGGGCAGGGCCCTTTTTAGCTATTTACCCAACAACCCTTTATTGAGTGACTGCTGGGTGCTAGAAACTGCTCCAGGGGCCGCAGGTACATCTGTGAATAAAATGACAAAAATCCCTGTTCTCTTGGAATCTACATTCTATCTAGTAGGAAGAGACAGGCAATAAACAATAAGCAGAATAAATAAGTAACTCACATAGTGTGTTGGAGGATGGCGAGTGCTTGGGGGGAAAAGATAAAATAGAACCGAGTGTGGGAGACATGAGAGCAAGTGAGATCACGAGGTGCAGGGCAGCAGGGAGGCCTCGAGGAAAAGGGGGGCATAGCAACACGCTGAAGGAAGCAAGCACTTGGCAGAGAGCTGCAGTCACTGCTAAACCTCCAGCCCCCCGCCCTGTGCACGGCACCCAGTAGTCATTTAATAAATTACTAAAGAGTCCTGGCTGGTGTGGCTCAGTGGATTGAGCACCGGCCTACAAACTGAAAGGTCGCCGGTTCGATTCCCAGTCAGGGCACATGCCTGGGTTGCCTGGCCCGCCCCAGTTGGGGGCATGTGAAAGGCAACTGATCAATATATGTCTTGCACAATGATGTTTCTCCCCCTTTCTTTCTCCCTCCCTTCCCCTTTCTAATAGTAAATAAATAAAATCTTTAAAAAAATAAATTACTAAAGAGATAAATGGGTAAATGAATGGATGGATGGTTGGTAACTTTATTTAGCTGTGTTTAATGTGCAGCTAAAATACCATTACCTGGACCTAGGGGGCTGGGGTGGTCATTGTGGTTGACCCCTCCCCCCTGTCCAGCAGCAATGTGGCTCCCACCTGATCTGATCCCACCTGCAGGGCTGCCCCGATGGGTCCGATAGAATCACGGAGCTATCACGCTCTCGCCAGACTGACTTGGGAACCCCCCACTTAAGTAGATCAGGGTATGTTATCCTCTGGGTGACAATGACTTGTCTCAAGTGGGGTCTGACCTCAGATTTCCCAGAGAGAAGGAAAAGACTTTTTTACCCCATGACTGGGGAAGGCCAGCTTTCTCCGGAAGATGGACAAAGAGGCATGCTTACGCCAGTCTGGGTCAGGGTTTCTGTAACTTGCACCCCAAAATGCTGTAACTGCTGGGGGCATCCCTCCCACTCCCACTGTGTGTTGGTTTGGCCTGACATGGGTCAACCTCTCCCTTTGCCCCAAGGTCCCAGAGGCCCCCCAGCCCGCCCTCTCCTGTCTCTACACACCACCCGGCACCGGCTCCTTCGCTCTCACAGCCTCCCTGGGAGGTGCACGCTTCCCCATTCACGAACAAGGAGACACAGTCCTAGGGCGGGGACGCCACTCGGGCTCAGTGAGGCTACTGAAGCACACCCTGACCAAAAGCCTGCCTCTGAAGCCACCCCCAGCCGCGGCTGGGGAAAGGAGAGGATAAAAGCTTCCGCTGAAAAGAGACCAGGAGACGAGAGAGTAGGAGAGGCCGCCAGGCCCTGACGTCTCAGCGCCTCCACCTGGGTCCACCTGCGGCCCAGACAGCCCCCATCCTTTAGGTGGGTTTTGCCTCAGGCAGGACATTCCTCTTTTTTTAATTTTAAATATTAAATTATTAAAGAGGTAATGCATGCACAGGGTTTTTGTTTTTAAATAAACAGTACAAAAGGTTACAGAGTAAAAAAATAAGTCTCCCAGGATCTGGGGCAGAGCCTGGGGTGGCTGTTGGGGGCACGGAGGTGGGAAAATCTCTGTTACTCACACCCCCAAGCCCCTCAAATTACCCGGAGACTCGAGTGCAGTCTGCTGGCTGGACAACACTGTAGCAGAGTCAGCCGCCCCCTGTCATCTCGAACAGAGTCTTTCCAACCCAAAATTCTTGGCAGCTGCTGTTACCTGTTTAGCTTCTGTCCTTTCAGAGAGTCTGTGCATGTTATCTGTGTGTGTGTGTGTGTGTGTGTGATTATATGTATGTGACCCCACAGGTTTTTGACACAAAAGGTAACGTACTATTACCCTGTTCTGTGCCTTGCTTTGTTTTCTTAGTGTCTTTGAGAGTGTCCGTGTACGAACACATAGACCTTCATTCTTTCGGATGGCTGTGCATGGCTGTACTGACATCCACGTAACCACCCCCCACTGACGGTGTCTAGGTTGCGTGTCCTGCATCATATGCCACCACGAGCAAGGCCACATTGACTATGAATCTACAGATGTCTTTGAGTACAGGGACGATTGCAGATCATTTCCTAGAAAGGGGGCCAACCTGGCAGGATCTCAGATTCCTAATCCGTAAAATGAGTGTGATGCGAGTTTTTCCTCCCAGCATTGTTTGTCACGGAGATCCAGGGAAATCGCGTCTATACGTGACTCATCACCTCACTGCCTGGAGAGCAATGAACACTTACAAACACAGTCATCGTAACTATCATGGCGCACGCAGGCTAGGGAGGTTTGACTATATCCCGCAGACACTAAAAGAAGCTCTGTTTAGCCCTGGCTGGTGTAGCTTAGTGGATTAAGCGCGGGCCTGTGAACGAAGAGATCACGGTTCGATTCCCAGTCAGGGCACATGCCTCGGTTGCAGGCCAGTTCCCAGTAGGGAATGCACAGGAAGCAACCATACATTGATATTTCTCTCCCTCTCTCCTTCCCTTTCCCTCTAAAGATAAATAAATAAAATCTTTAAAAAAAATCCACTTTAAAAAAAATAATAATAAAAAATAAAAGAAGCTCTGTTTATAGAACTCATTCTATCATGAAATTAATGCTTCAACAACCCTAACAAGGAAGATTCTTAAACAAAAAGGGAAGCCACTCGCCATTCTCCCAACTTTCAATAATCTTCGTTCTTGCATATTCTCCTCCAGACTTTGTCAACCCAAATACTTGACTGTTTGTGGTTGCAATCACAGTATTCACGCAGATTTTGTAGTCTGCTCTTTCTCAACAAATGTGATGCGATACACAGTTTGCACGCTTCTGCATGGTCTCCATAATTATTATTTCTGTGGCTGTGTAATACTGCATGGACTAGATTAGCCATGGTTGCCTCGACCACCTCCCTGCCTGGAGACGTGTATAGAAGGAACACACCAGCAGCACCCCTGAGGCTCTTCTCGTATTGAATTATGTCCTTACAATCAATTCCTGGAAGTGAGGTTAAGAGGTCAAAAGGTAATATTTTCAAGGCTCTTATTACACTTCCCTAGATGGTTTTCCAAAGTTTTACATGTTGCTTCCAGGGATGTAAGGAGCACAGATGTCATCCAGCCTTGCCAGTGTGGGGTGATCGTGCTTACAAATTCTACTAATTCAGTAAGTATGAGACACTAGTCCCATACTGCTTACAAGTCCCTCTCCTTGACCGTGAGTGGGGAGAACTATTTTCCAAGTATTTGCTGAATCTCTGCTTATCCCCTGGGCTAAGTGGTTGTCCACATCTCTTACCGGGTTTTCTGTTTAACCATTTTCCAGGTATGCGCTGACTCCCCGCTTATCCTGCTGAGTGAAGTGCCTGTCCACAGCCAGCACCTGTATATCTGTGCACGTCTTAAGGCTCTTCTTCAGTTTGAGTGAGCACTTGAGAGTAGGCAGATATTGATCGTTTGCCAGGCAGATTGGGCCTTTGGGGCCTTGTGAGCAAGGAGGCACATGATCAAAACTACACCTTGGGAAGATTAATTTTGAGGTTAATTAAGGAAAATGGGCTGAGAGACAGAAATCTGTCATAGGCTACTGTGACTGGTCCCCTGGGGGGGTCTGAGTTGTACAGTGGTGGTGGGAACGGGCAGGAGGGTCCATGTCCCCGGAAATGGAGCTTGTGACTCTCCACCTTGCCTCTCAGCATGCCCCTCACACAAGTACTCACTCTCCCTTGCAAACCCAGTGGCTTCATTCAAAGTCCATGGACTTTGAGGGAAAAGAAACTGTTTTCTCTTGTCCATTCACTACATGCATGAGAGGAATGCTGCCCATAAAGGGTCACGCCATGAGGGGCTGCCACAAGACCCCCTCTTCACCTGAGGGGCTTTAACTGGGTGCTTCTCCCTCTGGGGGCTGGAGAATTAGTGCAGCAGTGAAGGGGCCATCATCAGTCTCTCACTCTGTAGGGGAGGGAGAAACTTCCCTCTACTCCTCAAGGAGCTTTTGTCTGGTCTAATAACTAAATGTGCACGAGACAGATTAACACAAGAAAATAAGTTTAGTTACATGTGTACATATGGGAACGCCACATACAGGAGAGCTTCAGAGACAGGAATTATTTAGTCCTGGCTGGGTGGCTCAGTTGGCTGGGACATCATCCCATACAACAAAAGGGGTGTGGGTTCCATTCCTGGTCAGGACACATGCCTGGGTTGTGGGTTCAGTCCCCAGGGGGGGCATGTGCAGGAGGCAACCAATCAATGTTTCTCTCTCACATCGATGTTTCTCTCCTCTCCCTTCCTCTCTCTCTGAAATTAATAAGTATACCCTCAGGTGAGGATTTTAAAATAATAACAATAATCTACATGCCACTGAGGCACATCTTGAGGTGACTCATTCTGCATCCTTACAACCCCATAAAATTGGTTCCCAAATGAATAGTGAAAGGCAGCTCATTTAATAAGCACCCACAGACAATGCTTCCCAAAACTTCTGCACACCCACTCCCCAGTCCAGACTTTCCAAAAGTGTTGGACATCGACATGATCCCAGCACCTGGCACCATGATTGTTTGATTAGCATCTTCCTTTCTAGACTGGGGGTCCAATAAGTCAGCATCATTTGCCAAGTGCCTACTCTGGGTCAAGGCTAGACCAGATGCGTAAAACAAAAAAAAGTCAAAGAAAATATGGGCTCTGTACTCAGTGAACTCGCAGTCCAGGGAGAAAAGGAGGCGCTCTTCTCTGGGAAGGAAACTCGAGCATGTACTATGTGACCCAACTTTCTCACCGACAGACCTCCAGGGAGTCAAAGTGCTGACTTTTGGTCAAGACTGTCACAGACCCTCACAAAAGAAGGAAATATTCACAGAGACCTGGACTTAGAGCCTGGCTCTACAGCCTCCTGGTCATGTCACCTGTGATGAAGTCATCTGCAAGGCTGGAGGGCAAGCAGAGGTGCTGGTACCAAAAGCTTGGCAGTTTCCCCTTGCCCCACCAGTCCACAGGGTGCCCCTCACTGCCTACCACCCCATCATTGCTCTTCTGTATTCCTCAAAGAAACCTGACATCGATAAGCTAGGTTCAGTTGTACTGTGGTCGTACTCCTTGGCGTTCTCTACAGAAATACAGCCACCTCCTCTTCTCTTAACAAATGCAGCTCCGTTCCAGACAACAAGGGGTCTCATGTACATGCACGGGAATAGCTCGCCCCCGTGTCCAAGCTTCAACCACACCCTCTCCAAACAGCTGCCCCTCCACCACCCTTTGGCCAGGGGTGCACGGGTCCTGGAAGTAGACTTGGGCCATTTGAGCTGGAGATTCCCATGTCCTGGCTGCCCAAAGTGTGGTCTAGACGGGGAGTGCAGACTCCCAGAGGGCACATCCCCTTGGTCTCAGGGACTTCTCACCCCATGGAGGGATGCTGGCTGAAGGAGGGTCAGAGCACGGGACCCAGGCCAAGACCCTCCTTGTCCAAACCTAAGCATAGAAATACCTCTCTGAGTTTGTCCCTCCATCTGTAAAAAGGGGATATGAATAGACCTTCCTCCACAGAGCTACTCTGTTAAACGAGTCAACGCATATAAGTTCATGACATAAAGTAAGTGGTTAATAAATGCCAGTTATTATTGTAAAGAATATAAATGGACAGAGACCTAGAAACCAAGCCAGTAGGAGAAAACATTTCTGACACCCTTGACCTTTAAACTAATCTAGGTTTAGGTTTGCTTCCCTGTTTTAGAAATAACCTGGAAAGGATCCATGTTCCCATCAGGCTGGGCAAAGTAGGACACGGAATTCACTGAGAGAAGGGTTCTGGGCGACAGGTACAGGCCTTTCCCCCAGAGTAGGGGTCACTGACGAGCTCAGGAGCAGGCCTGCGGGGCACTGGGAGGGCTGTGGAACCCGGAGGGGGGTCTAGGAGATCCCTAGAAATTCTCATCTCCCCAAAGAACTCTCACCACACCCTTAGAGCTGGGAAGGTAGGGCCATGGGAGCTGGCTGAGAGGCTCCATGTTTTGGTAGCTTCCAGCTCTGGACTGACAGAGAAACAAGGATGTCACAAAGTCATGGTTTTAGGAGACTTTCAAGAGCATCAAGTGCAAGATGTTCCTTTCAAGTAGGGGGAGCCTGAAACCCAGAGAGGGCAGAGATCTGCCCCAGGTTGCCCAGCCATTCAAAGGCAGAGTCCAGGCTAAAACTCAAGGCTTCTAATTCAGGCGGAGATTGCTTTCCTCGCAGCGGGCAGCCTGGGCTGAGCCAGGGGAAGGCCGAGAAGTGGAGGCCAGCGAAGGGGTCAGACGCACAGAGGGCGGGAGGTTATACCCAGGAACTGGCTCCCAGACCCGGCTCTGCCACTCACAGCTTACGAACTCTCAGGTTGTGACTGTGCTTTCTTCCCCCGAAATGCAACGTCTATTTTTGTGGGTGCTGTTGGGCTAAAGGAGAAAATTAGTAATATTATTATTAGTGTTTATTGGGCCCAAGGTCAGGCACTCTGTTGGGTTCTCTCATGTTTTACCTCATTTAATCCTCACGCAACTCTGTGGGGTGGGAACTAGTATTGCCTGCTGCCCATTTTCTGGATGAGAAAGTTGGGCCTCAGAAAAGTTAAACACCTTGGCCAAGGTCATCTAGTTAGTGAGCAGCAGAGCCAGGGCATGAACCCATCAAAGCCTCTGCTCCTGACCTTTGAGCCACCCCACCTTGTACACTAACTGCCAAGTGTCCTGCACAATGAGGTTTCCAAATAGGTGGAGAAAAGGACCAAGAGAGTTCTGTGGACTCACTGGATGGGGTCCCCAGAGGGAACAGGGGCCTTGGGTGTCTCACTGAGAGCAGGGGTGCTGTTAATAAGTGGAAACTCAGGGGAGGATGAGACTCCTCTGCTTTGTGACAATATCCTGCTTCTCCTACATGACTTTCTTCCCACAGTTCTCCACACAGCAGGTCCTCCCCGTTCTCAGGGAAAATCCATCCATCAGCCCAGTTCTGGAGATCCTTGGCTTTCCGTGGGGCTGCAGATCCACCTACAGCCACCAGAGGGCGGGCCAGCTCTGTGGCCAAGTCTTAAGGACCCAGTACTCCTCAGGAGGAGGCAAAGCGTCCAGCCAGGGATGGACCCAGATGCCCTATGGCACAACCCTCCGTTACACTTTGCCATCAGCTTACCCCCTCCAGTCTCGAAACGTCTAACTGAAGTTCAGCTCATGTTCAGACATGGTGTCTGGTTCTACAGGGCTAAGGATCTTAAGAGTCAACACCAAAAAAGTAATGACAACAGCCACCACCAGACAGTGGTCAGAACTTCATTTTACTGACCACTTCCTCATACTTTGAGTAACTGGAGGTTCATCAAAGCCTTATGAGTGAGCGGCATATTCGCACTAACAGATAAGGGAACTGAGGAACTAACTCATCAGGAAGGGGAGTGACTTGCTTAGGGTAACGGACAGAACTCTGGTCTTCAGACTCCATGGAGAGCTGTTTCCAGTCCCCTGCCTGTGGGGAGGTGGGGGTGAGGAGGGGGGCCTGCACATGTGGGTAGAAAGAGGAACGAGGGGTCAGAATATTCTACCAGGAGGATCAAATGCATTGTGGTATTTCCTGTGGACAGACCAGCCAGCCAGCCACCCACCCACCATCAATTCGTCCCCAAGTATGCATTGAGCCCCAGCTGGGGACACAAAGATGAATGAGAGGAGGCTCCTGCCCTCAAAAAGCTGGCAGTCTAGTGGGGGAAAGTGGTGAGTCAGCAGATAATTGCAGGAAACCAACGCCTGTATAATGGTATATGAGCAGAGGGCTTGCTGAATGTCAGCAGCATACTCGAGTTGGGGGTGTCCCCAGGGGTCCCCAGGCCTGAAGGAGAGGCCTAGAGTCAAGGACTATTGGCAGGCGCATCCCTATCCCTGAAGCTCACCGGGGTAGGGGCTCCCCTCCCGGCTTCTTGTTCCCACCTGTGTTGGGGACCCGGGGTCCCCTCACCCCTCTCAGAGGAGAGCGGGCCGGGGAGTTGATGACAGCACACCTGAGTCAGCCCGCCGCCCACCCGCCCTTCAGCGTCTGTCTACGCATCTTGTGATATTTCGCTACCCGGGAGCCAGCCCCACCGCGCTCCGGAGGCAGCTCGGCAAACAAACCGAGCGACAGATTGTGCCGCGGCTCATACCGGGGAAGGACGCCAAATCCCACCCTGCTACCCCCAACACTCCCTCCCCGCCTCCCCCTCCAGGCCCTCTTCCCTGGCGCGGGCCCTCCGCTGGGTGGGTCCCGGGAAACGCAGGAGCCTATTCCTTCTAGAGGTGGGAGGGGGAGTAGAGCTCCAGAGATCCCCCTCTTTCTGCTCCTACGCGACCTGATCCAGGGAGGGTGGGAGAGGAAATTAGGTGCCCAGAGGGCCTGGGAGCCCAAGAAGAGCAAAGGATGGAACCAGCAGGGGGCGCCAGAGCGTCAAGGTGCAAGTGGGCCAGGAGCCTGCTAAAGAACTGGGCTGGGAAGGAGATCGAGGGCAGAGACAGCGACACACGAGACTCAGGGATGGAGAGAGAGAGGCAGGGAGCCACAAGGACCGGAGGGAAGTGACAGAGACACGGAGAGACAATGAGAGAGACAGAATTTAGCAACAGAGAGAGACAGATGCATAAAGGGAGGAAATGACACGGAGGGCGGGAAGGAGGGAATAGAAAGACGGAGACCATAAAATATGAGTAAGAGTGGGGGGAGAAAATGAGAAAAATCGAATGAGAACGAGGGAAGAATGAGACCATGGATGGAGAAGAGAATGAATGAGAAAATGAGACCAGCATTTACACAGCGCCGACTGTTTGCCGGGCGCTGCGTGGGAGTCGGACACGGACAGGAGAGGAGGAGCCAGGGAGAGCCGGAAGGGCGAGGGGTTCCTTTCTTTGCTGCCGGGAGGGGCCGCCGGGGTTCCCGCGCATCCGCCGGCCCGGCTGGGCTGGACTGCGCGCAGATGGCTCCGGCCCCGGCCGTACGCGCCGCTCCGGCAGCCCCAGCCCCGCCAGCGCCATTTGGCCACGATCCCCGACGCGATTCCCCCAACGCCCCCACGCCTATCCCGTACCGGGAAGGCTTCCAAGGGCCGGATGCCGGGCCCTCTGGGCCGGGGCAAAGCCGGGACGGTGGACAACGCCGCCTTTGTCAGGAAATGTTAGGTTAGGTCACTGGCTGGCTGGTATCGCCCGGAACGCGGCCTCCAAAAGCATAAGGGACCCCCATGAGATCAGAACGCACCTCTCTCTAAAAGGAAGTAGAAGCAGCTTGCGTGGAGCCAACGCTCCCCTCCCCACCCCTGAGCCCTCTCCTCTTCCCCCGCGGAAAATGAGATATCCCCTTTCGTACACACTAACATACACAAAAAATGCACACAGTCACACGCGCACCCAAACTTGCACCGGCTCGCAAAATGCATCCAGAGACACACACACGCCCGAACACGAGCACCCTAGCCGCCCATCCCCAAGTTCGCTCCGCCAAACTCTCGCACAGCCTCCCGTTTCCTACCAGCGCAGACACGCTCGCGGGCGGGCACTCAACAGCTCACCCGTTGGCACACTCACGTGCCCCTCGCTTCACTGAGCCCATATAAAATGTAGCGTGCAAGCACTCAGGAATCACACCTGCACAAGCGTCTGCGTGCGCGCATGCACGTTCCTCTGCACTCGATCGAGCAGCACACAAACTCTTGCCTATACTATTCTTATACACAGTTACACACTCCCAGGGCTTGGGGTCCAAGAAACGAAGGGAATATGGAGCCTTGAGGCGCTCCCAGGGAAGAGAAATTTTGGAAGCCTGGACCTTGGCAGCAGGGACGCCGCGAGGAGGTGGGGGTGACCCGGGAGCCCAGCCCATCTCCTCCGGGATAACTGGGAGGGGGGAACCGGACAAGTCCACGGGGTTTCCATGCACTACTGCACCCCCTCCGTAAGGGATTTCCCTGGAAGCTCGGCGCCGCGAAGCAATCGAACACACTCCTCCGGGTCCTCCAAGGAGGGGAGGGGTCCGGGAGGGAGGGGGTTGAAGAGCCGCTCCCGCCTCCTAGTGGCCAGGACAGGGTTAAATCGGCAAGCTTAGAAGCGAGGGAGGAGCCAGCGAGTGCGGGAAGGAGTGGGGGTGGTTGGGAAGAGCATCCTCGCTGTCCCCACTCTCCCTCGGCTCGCAGCCGGGGCGCGCGGACCCGAGGACTGGCGGACTCGCACGCCGCCTGCGCTGCTGGGGGGCGCCGGCGCCCGGCGTCGACGGCCAGCTCCGGCCCTCCCCGCCCAGTCGCGCCCCGCCCCGTCCCGTCGGGGCCGATGGCTCCTCCCGAGGCCCGCAGCCCGGGGGGCGCAGGGTAGAGTGCTGCGGCCTGGCCTCGCCGCCCGGGGACTCCCGGGCCCTCCCGGAGCCCCGCGGAGTCCCCGCCGTCCGTCTGGCGGGCTCAGGGAGCGAGTGGGAGCGCCCCCCACCGCCGCCCCCTCCCCCGAGCGTCGAGACAAGATGCTGCCCGGGCTCAGGTGCTTGCTGCAAGGTAGGGACCCCAGCCCGCTGCAGAGCGGAGGCCATCGGAGGAGGGGAGCAGGGCACCCCCGCCCTCAGGGCTGGAGGGTGGGGCAGTTGCGGAAGGTGGGGGTAGCCTGGCGCGGAGGAAAGGCTTAATCCCGGGGCCCCGCCCCCGCCCGCAGGGCTGCCGGCTGGAGGAGCGCACCGGACTCGGAGACTGCCCGGCTGTGTGGGGAGCTCGTGACCGTAGGGGGACGCAGGGACCAGGCGGACCGGGCCTGCGGAGGGCGGGGTGGGGAGGGAGGCTCAGGTTCCGCTGTCCCAGCTCCACCTGCTCCTGGGGACGCTGAGGACTCGGGCCGGCTGGGAAAGCGCCGACTCAGCAACTTCTCGTGCCCCGTGCCTCAGCACTTTCCAGTCACCTGAGAGGACAAGGGATGTGGGTAGGGGGCAGTCAGTGATGGTGGGGGTGCAGAGGGAAATCCTAGTGCCCCCCCCAATAGGACAGATGGAGGGCGCTGGAGAGGGGATAGTTCCAAGGATTGAGTGACAGTCAAGGGTGCGGGCCAGAGACTGGGGGCGGGCGCGGGGCGGGGGAGGGGGCGGGGGGAGGATAGGAGGGGGCTGTTATCGACTCGAGAAAGTCGTTACGGGAGGAGGGAGACGAGGAGGAGGAAGAGGAGAAGTAGGAGGAATAAAGGTTAGACGGGAAAAGCATGGAGGGAAGTGGGACCCAGGTTAGGGCCGAGGAAGAGGGAAAGAGAAAGGACACCAGATGAAGGGAGGAGTGAAGAGAAGACTCGGGACGAGCACCCAGAATCTGGGGGTGGGCGCCATGGGAAAGAGCCTGGGGCCCTCGCGACCTAGAAGGAAAGGGAAGTGGGGAGATCAGAAACCTGAGGATGCGGATGGGGGTTAGGGATGGAGTCTCAGGAACCGGGGAGAGGGCCAAGGTTGAGCGCTAGGGCTGGAGACAGGGAACCGTAGATGGAAGAGGGGCTCGGAGTTGAGGCCAGGGTGGGGGTGAGGGCTGGAAAGGAAGGAGGGGGAGGAGGAAGAGAAAGGGATGGAAGAGAGGGATGGGGTGGGGGTGGGGAAAGTTGCCAGAGATGAGACAAAGACGCTTCTGGTAACCACTTCCACGTGGGAAGCCCTCCCTTCCCAAAGCGCCTGCCTGTCACATCTCTTCTTTCAGGGAGTGGTCGGTGGGGCAGACCTGGGGCTCAGAGCTCAGGGCTGGGAGGGATGGCTGTGAGGAAGAACAGGGAGGACATTTTGATGGAGTGGCAGCCTCCCAGGGTGGGCTTCCTGGCTGCCATTTACATCTGCGGGCCTCACGTCGGATCCTGCAGCCACCGCTGCCGCCACGGTGACTGCTTATTTGGGGTGTCACATTCTGGCAGAGTGAGAAGCTGCTTGCAGCAGTCTAAACCTCCATCACCGAGTCAGTGCCTCCCCAGGCCCCTGCGTCACTGGCATCGCCACCACCCCCTCAGCCCCTGCACCCTTGGGCCCCCAGCCTTTTGGGTGTGGAGATTGCTTCTCAACTGGGACCTTCGAACCCTCCTTCAGAGTCAAAGACCTTGCCTCCAGAGAGCACCTTTCCTGGGGCCACTGTGCCCTGTGGTTTGGCACCCCGGCTCCGGCCCTCTAGTCTAGGGGTCCATCAGCCTCCTCGTCAAGTGTGCCCTTTCACTGCGGCTCTGAACCACAGGGTGGCTCCGGGGGTGAGAACTTTGTTTCTGAGCTTGGTACTCCAGGGTGATGGCCCAGAGTCCTTGACAGTGGTCCCTCAATGAATGGATACTTTTGGCTCTGGGCACCTCAGCCTTCCGGGATCGATACCATGTTCTGGCCTCTCTCCGTCCCTCCTCTGGTCAGTTCTGGCCATATCTCCTGGACACCAGTCACCTCTCCTTGACTTCCAATAGCGTCCCCCTAGAGTAGCCCCAACCTGGAACCCAGGAGAGGAAAGTTGCAGAGAGAGCCTGGGTTCCTTCTTTGCCTTGACCCTGAACATCCAAACAGACCCAGGGTCATGGCTGGCCCAGCCCTGTGCACCTGGGCACAACTCCTTCCCTCCCTTTACCTGGAGGGCAGTGTCTCTCGCACTCAGGGGTGCTTTCCTTAGGTGATGTGAAGTCTCCTGAAGAAAGACCAGAAATCCCTTTGGACATGCGCTTGTCCATCCTGGGTCCCTCCTGTACTCGCTGCGTGACCTGAGGCTACTCATTTCATGTTTCCGAGCCTCCTGCCCCTTCCCACAAACTGGGGCCATAATATTGGTCTCACGGGGTCGTGTTGCATGCTATGTAAATAAAGACATGCACAGATCCAGTGCCCAGCACACAGTAGGTGCTTAATAACAGATGCTTTCTGCCCATCCTTGCTCTACAGTCTCCTGCAACTCTCGCCATTACTTGCTAACTTTAGAAAAAAAGGAAAAGAGGGAAGAGAAAGGATGGGGTGAGTGGAGAGGGTGGGGCACTGTTAGAAAGGGCTTTCCTCGGCCCATATAGGAGGAGGGAGATGACAGGAGGCCTTCGTACAAGGCAGCCTGTCGGAGATTCTGGTCAGGAGACCCGGCTGCTCACTCAGAAATGGAGCCTTCTCCTCTTCAGCCTTCAGTCGTGTTACCTGGGAAATAAGGGGTTTGCTCTGGTGGTGTCTGAGATGCCCCCCTTCCAGCTCTGACACCCTGTGCATCTGGCCCGTCTTTGCCAGGGATTCACAAAACGAGGGCCGGAAGTGGGACTGTGGTCCTGGAGAGAGAGGAGGACACAGGCCAGGAGGGCAGGCGTGACAGTGAAGAGCCGTGAGAAGCAGAGGGTAGGAAGGGGACTGTGGGGAGAAGGAAAAGGGCACACGCTGCACAGGGACCAGGGGGTGAGGGCAGAGGAGGGAGAGAGGCACGGCTCACCAGCCCCCACTGCCTCAGCCAGGGAGCATCCAGCCAGGCCTGGGGGCAGAGAGACCCAGTGCCCCCCACCTTCCCCTCCTCCTAGCCTCCAGTGAGAGCTGCAGCCTGAATTATGGATGAGGCTCCTTGGGTTACAGCTGCTTTGCATGGCTGCGAGGGCCAGAAATGGCAACAGAGTCACTGTTACGCAGCAGCTGTCATGGAGGGGCCTGTGCTCAGGGCCCCTCCTCAGAGAGCCTGCCAGGAACAGGTCTCAGGCTTGGGGAGGTGGGCCAGGATGGGGGAGATATGGGGACAAGAGGGGGGTGTAGGGAAGGAAGAGAGGAGCCCCTCCTGTGGGCAGGTAGGGGGCCAGTTGTGAGTACAGGGAGGCAGGCCCTGCTGAGCTACTGAGCAGCCTCCAGGGAGGAAGAGACCCCGGAAACCAGGGAGGGGCCCCCTGACTCTGGAGTGCTCTGGGATTGCACATCCTTCCTTCTGTCTCTCCTGGGTACCAGTCGGCCCTAGAGGCTGTGGGAAGAGCTCCCGTCCTCCCCAGCACTGGCGGCCTTCAGAGATCACTCTTGGGAGTTTGTGGATAAGGGGTGGGATTAAGGGACCAGAGAAGGATTTGGCTTTCTCTGGTGTCAAGTCCTTGGGGAATCGAGCTCAGAAGGCGACTCTGCCAGGAAGGGAAGTGCCCTGGCCAGGTATCAGGAGACTCCTTTCTGGTTCTTATCCTGCCAACCACTTTGCTGTGTGACCTTGGGCAAGTCGCTTGCCCTCTCTGAACTCCGATTGATTGTGACCTCAGTCGAACAATAACTTGAACCAGATGGACCTGGAAAATCTTTCCGGCTTTGTAATCTCCTGTTCTAAGCCCCAAACCTCAGCCCAGGCTGAAAGACCTACCCAAGGTTCCCTACCTGCTCCCACACCCCACCCCTGCCAGGTTCGGATGAGGGGTGAGAGACATGCTCCTCCATCCCACGTGGCTCTGAAAAACTCAGGAGAAAGTGATCGTGAAACGCCGCACGGGGGAGGGGTGAGAAGGGCCGAGAAACGCGGAGGCGGTGTGAACGAATGGCACAGCAGCGCTGTGTCACTGAGTATTACATCACACCCAGCCTACACACGCAGGGGGCTGGCACTCTCTCACACACACACATGCGAGGACAGCCAGCACACGCTCTCACACGCGCGCCCTGCACGCCGGCGGCGGGGAGGGGCGGGGATGCGCGAGGTGGGGCCCCAAACTGAGGAGCAGCGGGAGCACCACGCTCGTCGGGCATGGGGTCCTCCACCCTCGCCTGCGTGTTCCCCCACGGGCGGAGGCTCACCGGAGGCTCCGTGATGTCTGCACCACACTGGGGGCCTGTGGGGGCCACGCAAACCCTGAGGCTCAGCAGCTCTTCACGTGCACTCGGCTCAGACACAGGCATTCACACACAGCTCTTACCGGGCACCGGGCAGCAGTCCTCCCCAAGGCCTCTGAGCCCCAGAGAGTCCCCGAGATGGAAAGGAGGGCTTTGGGTCCAAGGCCCCATCGTCCTCCCCTCAGCCTTGGTAGGCCTACACACTGCCTGGGGCAGAAGGTGCTCACAGGATGTGTGCCCAGGGAATGACTTTCCAGCTTTTGGGGTGCTGGCTCCCCTTCTCCCTTAGGCAAACCTCCCAGCAGAAAATCCCAGGAGTCTGGTGGAAGTCATGATAAAGAGTAGAGGTCAAGCGAGTTCTGGCCCAGACCTTTGTCAGCTACAGTGAGGGCGGGAAGTGGCTGAGCTCCCCAGGCCAGCACAGAAACGCTGGGGCTTAGACACACCCCTTCAGCCCCCAGGCTTTGGACCCTCCCTTGACCTGCTTCTCCTGCATCTTAAGAAGGGTGGACCACATCCAACCTTCAAAAGTTATTTTGAAAAAAAAAAAAAAAAAAAACTTAAGTGACTTTAAATGAAAAGAGCCTGGGGTGTGAAATGTAGATTCCCTGGCTCTCACCCAGAAATTCTGATTCTGCATAGACAGGCCAAGGAAGCAGCATTCTTTCCGAACCTCCAGCTGATTCTGTTGCGGGTGGCTGGTGCCCCCAATTACAGACCCATTGCCCCTGGTCCCTAAGACCCTTCCCGAAGGAAGAGACTCAGGTTCTTCCCAGGTGAAAGCTGCAGGAAGGTAGGGGCTATGGCCACCAGGGGCTCAGCAAGGCCAGCCCCCCAGGGCAGCCAGAGGGCCCTTTTACACCAGCCGGAGACTCACAAGAGACCTCGATTTAGTCCCAGCCAGTCTCCAGTGGGGGCGATTTTGCTCCTCGGGGGACATTTGGTAATGTCTGAAGGCATTTTGGTTGTCATAATCAGGGGGAAGGTGTTACTGGCATCTAGTGGGTAGAGGACAGGAATGCTGCTAAACACCCTAAATAGGACACCACACAGGACTGTCCCCCACAACAAAGAGCGATCGGCCCAACTCTCAACACTGAGGTTAAGAAGCCTGACAGGTAACCAGTCAGACCCACTACAGTGAAAACAAGGATGGAAAAGACGACCACTCAGGAAACAACTCTCAACAGAGCACGGTGCTTTCTGAAGGGTCCTCTCGGCATTTCTTCGTTTCTTTATTATTTTTTTAATATACCAGGGGTCTCAAAAAGTGGGAGTGGCCAGGCCCTCTGGCAACTAGGTTACTTGCCCCCAGAACCCTCCCACCTGGGAGCGGCAGGCTCCTCGCCATTAGCGGTGGGTGGGCTGGCCCCTGGCAGGCACTCCTGCCCTCACAGCCTGCCCAGAAAGGCCTGCCCCCCTCTTCCTGCAGGTCCCGCCTCGGCCTGCCTCCTGCTGATGCTCCTGGCCCTGCCCCCAGCGGCCCCCAGCTGCCCCATGCTCTGTACCTGCTACGCGTCCCCGCCCACCGTGAGCTGCCAGGCCAACAACTTCTCCTCGGTGCCGCTGTCCCTGCCGCCCAGCACCCAGCGACTCTTCCTCCAGAACAACCTCATCCGCACGCTGCGGCCGGGCACCTTCGGGCCCAACCTGCTCACTCTGTGGCTCTTTTCCAACAACCTCTCCACCATCTACCCGGGCACCTTCCGCCACCTGCAGGCCCTGGAGGAGCTGGACCTCGGTGACAACCGGCACCTGCGCTCTCTGGAGCCCGACACCTTCCAAGGCCTGGAGCGGCTGCAGTCGCTGCACCTGTACCGCTGCCAGCTCAGCAGCCTGCCCGGCAACATCTTCCGAGGCCTGGTCAGCCTGCAGTACCTCTACCTCCAGGAAAACAGCCTGCTCCACCTCCAGGTGAGCCGCCCCACCCAGCGCGCGCAGGGCGCAGGCGCACACGCACACACTCCGGTTTCCCTCTCTGCTCCTCTGTCCCTGTGTGTGTCCCTCCTCTCCCCCAGGACACCCTTCCTGCCTCAGCATCTCAGCATCTCTCCCCATGTCTGTTCCTTTTCTAAGTGTGTCCCTCTCACTTTCTCCAGGGGCTATTCTGCACATCGTCTCTGTTGTTCTGTCTGTCTGTCTGTCTAACCTGTTTGGTTCCCTTGCTGCCCCCCACCCTCTCTCACTCCTCTAATCACCCCCACCCCGTATGTCCCCCTCTGCCTCTGCCTTTCTGTCTGTCCCTCTCTGCCCCTCTCTGCCTCTCTCACTAACTTGCCTCCCCCATCTGTCTTCTGCGTCTTCTGTCTGTCTTCTTTCACACGCCCACTCCACACGCACCCCCATGTCTGTCTGGGTGATGCGTCTCTTTCTGTGATCTCTCCTTTCCCCCTTGTTTGTCTTGGGCGGGGGCTGCCTTTCCCCAGGCACCAGGCCTGAAGGTCTTCATGACTGCCTTTCTCCCCACCCCCAGCCCTTCCCACTGCCTCGGTGTCCCGTAGAAGTTTCCACCTCCCTGCAGCACACTGGGTAATGGGACAAGGGGAAAGTCTACCACCCTGTCTAGATTCCCATTGCCAAGCCTGCTGTCTCGCTGAAAGGGAAGAAGGGGAAAAAAGGGTAAAGAGCCGTTAAGTAGCTGAAAGATGGATGCTCTGAAAACGGAAGGAATAACAGTAATTGCTATTTATTGTTATTATTATTGATCTAAATATTGTTTATTGTTGTTGTTAAGCTGACTGTTTGACAGTCAAATCCTCCCATTCTATTTCCCCAGGAAGTAATAACATGCCCTCCAAACCACTCCCTCCCTGGGCGCCACAGCCCCTGGCTGGAAGGGGCAAGAATATCCCGCGTCTCCCTTCTCCCCAGGCAGACCTCGAAGGCAGGTCCTCCTCCCACCCAGCTTGGTGCCTAACTGGTCACCAGTGTGCTGACTGAAAAGTCAGGTCAGGTTGATGCTGATAAAGATAATAACAGAAGCAATAATAATTTAACCAAGTATTGTGCACCCACTATGTGCAAGGGGCTGAGAATACAGCATTTAACAAAGCAGACAACTCTTCCCTGCCCTCACAGAGAGAGCATTCTAGGTGGGGGAGAGAGACAGAAAAATACAGGAGCCCCACCCACCCACCCCCGATTTTCTGCAAGAGATACGGAACCTTATACATATTTTGTTTTTGCCTCTACATACACACCTATGAGAAAGTCAATTTATCAAATAGGCACAATAGAAGATTAACAACAATAATTAATAATAGAACAATTGTAACAATACACGGTAATAAAAGTTACGTGAGTGGCTTTGGGGCCATAGTTAAGTAAAGTAAGGGTGACTTGAACACAAGCTCGATGGTACCGCCATACTTGCTCTGACCAGCGTGGCGGCTGCCGAGTGGGCGGCAGGCAGGACACCGAGGCAGTGAGGAGATACTGGACCAACGGATGACTCACATCTGGGCGGGCGGGTCAGACGTTTCGCCACGTTAATTAGAACAGCGCGCAATTTAAAATTATGGAATCGTTTATTTCTGGAATTTTCTATTTCATATTTTTGGACCATGGTTGACCGTGGGTAACTGAAACCATGAAAGCAAAGCCATGAGTCAGGGTGAGAGGGGGAAGGCTGCTGTATGTGGCACATTGGAAAAAATATGTTGTGGTTATTTTTTTAAGCGTTTACTTATTTATTTTTAGAGAGAGAGGAAGGGAAGGAGAAAGCAAAGGAGAGAAACATCAATGTGTGGTTGCCTCTCACACACCCCCCTACTGGGGACCTGGCCCGAAATGCAGGCATGTGCCCTGACTGGGAATTGAACTAGTGACCCTTTGGTTCGTAGGTTATTGCTCAATCCACTGAGCCACACCAGCCAGGGCTGTTGTGGTTATTATGATTGCATCAGTGATGATGATGGCACCCACTATCATTTAACAGACACGCTATGCATGGGGTGCTGTGCGAAAGACTTTATGGGTATCAGCTCTGAAGTTTGCAAGTGTGTGACATTTTTTTAAGCCCTCTGAGCCTCAGTTTTTCTCTCTGTAAAATGGAGGGAGCACCAGCATCCATATCCTAGGGATTTCATGAATGTAAGTGCATGAATAATTTGTAAAGTGCTTAGAATAGTGTTTGGCATACGATAAACACTATATAAATGCTTGTTAAAATACTATTTTAAAAGAGTGACAAGCCTCACTTAACATTGATCTTGGAGAAATGGCCCATCTTGGACCTCATCCTGGAGATGTGGATCAACTTCAAGCATGACACTGAGGCCACAGGTGGGCCCCGGAACACACCTCTCTTTTCTTTCCATCCTCAATTTGCCTAGCACCTCACAGTTTCCTAAGCATGCTCAGCCACCTCATCTCATTTTTACAGCCTTTTTGGGAGATGTTTGCACCTCCTCACAGGTGAGGAAGCTGACGCCCAGGGTCCAAAGACTTTGTAGATATAAGGCCTCTACACATGAAGTCCCTGAAAGCATTGCCTGTGTGATTGGGGCTCATGGGTTCTCACCAGCATGCTTCACCTCACAGCGGCCTGACAGCAGAGACAGTAGGAGGGGCAGTAGGGACGTGGAATGACGTTCCTGAGGCCGGCCAGCCGGGCAGAGCTGGTAATGCTTGAGCCTACATGGGCTGACCACATTTCAGGCCACCTCCATCATGCATAACTCTCCACTAGGGTCTGTCTGGGGGGTGGGGGGGTACCCTGAAGTACGGCAGCATGGACTCATTTTTGAAGGCACTTGTTTTGGAGTCTACCAGATGTAGGTTCAGATCCTAGCTCCTATGACTTTGGAGAGATTACTAACCCTCTTTCATTCTCCGTTTCCTCATCTGTAAAGTGGCGATCATGATTGCTTTAGCACAGGGCCACACTCAGGTACGACCACTGAAACCCTGGCCTCCTTCTCTGTATTTATCGGCTGTTCACAGAGAGAAATCTGGGGTCAGAGGGCCTGAGGTTGAATCCCTGCTCTACTACTTTCTGACGTGTTTAACTTTAGGCATGATGCCTCTCTTCTCTGGACCTCAGTTTCCTTATTTTTAAAGTGGAAATAATAAAAAGAATACCTTCCACAAAGAACAGCTGTAAAGAGTAAATGAGTTAGTGTAGTATATACGGCACATAGTTCAGTGCTGAATAAATCATGTCATTAGAACCCAATCCTCCATTGACTCTCAGGCCAGGACCTGGGGACAGGTCCTGGGAAAGACCCAGACAATGGGTCGGCATTTCGAGTGGCCATTGCGATCTTCTGAGATGGGAAGTGTTTGTTTTGTATATTCCTGGCAGGAATGGTACGGGCACCATGGGAAAGAGGCATCTTCATAACTGGTCCTTTATAGAGGAGAAAGCAAGAGACAGCCCTGCCTGTGAAATGCCAGGAGGAACTAGGCTGGGAAAGGCCACAGATGGGTGAGGAAATGTGGGCTGGGGTGACATCCTCAGAATGCAGGTGTGGCCCAAGATAAGGCTGCGCCTGCCCAAGAGGCAAGCTTTGGAGGAGGTGAGAGGACCACAGCTTTTAAAGATGAGGAAGGTGGAAATGGAAACGGGCTGGGTTAGAGGTTCGCAAAGACTGCCTTCTGCATGCCAGGTACTGTGCCAGGTGGGTTCATTCATCGGTGGATGTGTGTTGAGCACCTACTACATGCCAGGTGGTGTTCTGGGCACCAGAGATTCAGGAGTGAACAACAATAGTGTCCCTGCACTCCTGGGGTGTAGCTCCTACTTGAATGGAACCAGATGATAAGGACATCCATTCTCTTAATCATCACAGCAGCCTACATGGTGTATAAGAGCAGCCTTTGTACTCAGGCAAATCTGGCTTTGAATGCCAGCCCCACCTCCGACTCGCTCTGTGGCTTTGAGCAAATTGCTTCACCACTTTAATCCTGAATGGACCCATCTGCAACATGGGGGAAATGCCTCTACCTCAGGGGTGTCTGGTGAGGATTAAAGGAGAAGCTACTGGAAAAGGGCTCAGCACTATGTGTGGGCAGAGTGAGCATCATTTCCCCATTTAATAGCAAAGGACGCTGGCACTCAGCGAAGTCAAGGTGCTGGTCCAAGGTCACCCAGCCAGAAAAGGGCACAGCCTAGAACTGGCCCAGGTCTGACTCGAGTGCAGCTCTTCAGAGCCATGTCTACAGAGTTCACGTCTGCATGCCACTACCTGATAGCTGTTGAACCCCAGGCAAGGCGCTTGCCTTCACTGAACCCCGCTTTCCTGATCTCTGAAAGATGCGGAGGGATAATAACACTACCTGCTTCACAGGGTTGTGCAGGTTACTACATGGCACGTGCATCGCACTGAGCTTGGCTCATAGTTGAAGCTCAGCTGCTTGCCCAGACAATGACACCAGACGTAGATTGGTGAGCCCGGGGAGGGTGGTGCCTGGCACAGCGTAGATAGATACTCAATAGAGCTTTGCTGAATGAATGAGGTGCATTCCAGGACTCACTTGCTCATTAATATCAGATGAGGATGGATCTTAATGACCATCTATCTCAAGTCCCTTGTTTCACAGATTAAAAAACTGAGACTCAGAGAGGTACCTGGAGCTGCCCAAGGTCACACAGCTCAGCCACTAGTGCCAAAGACTGGAGCTTGGGAGGCTAGAAGGAGGCAAGGTTAAGAACAGGATGCTGTCCAGAGAAGGGGGGCAGGGATGATGCGTTGAGATTCCATATGGATGCAGAGAGCTGTGAACTGGCTGGGGGAGGTGAGGGAAATGTGGTTTTGGAAATGGAAGATGACTTTAGCAGCCGCTCTCAGCCGGCGGGGGGGGGGGGGGGGGCATAGGGAGGGTGGTGGGGGAGGGCGAGGACTGTGAAAGTCAAGAGCTTATTAATGCACAGAGAACGGTTTTAACGATGGAGAGAAGAGGACCGGATTTGAGAGCTGCAGCGGGATTTGGCAACAGCTTGGATGGGGGGAGGGGAAATGGACCCCCCTGGCTGAGGCTCAGAGAGGGAAGGGGCAGGGCTTTTGCAAATGGAAAAAAGGGAAAGAGAGGTGGTTAGAATCAAGGAACTTTGTAGCCTAAAAATTGGGACTATGGGCCAAAAGCGCCTGAATTCCCTAGGGACCTTGAACCTTTGGTCATCCCTTCCTAGCCTCCCCAAGTCCTAAAGGTCCATTACCTGTGCTCCCCCTACCCACCTCCCACACACATACATTGATCCTCTGACCAGGTAACTCTGGGTGTGTCCCACTCTTACTGACACTCCCTACCTAGGTGTTTGAGTGGAAGAGACTCAGAGCCCACTCCCTGGTGGCCCAGTAGGTCCAGCCCAAGGCCACAGAGGTTCAGGGAGCCCACTGGAGGCCTGACCTGAGCAGGGGCGGTGGCACAGCAGGTGAAGAACGCTAGTGTCAGAAGCAGCCGAGAAGGTTGAGGGGGACGGATCTCAGTGTGGCCAAGAGGAGGGTTCTTGGCAAGCTCAGTTCCTGTAGCGGAGAGGGCGGAAGCCAGATGGGAGGGGGCGAGAACATGCAGGAGCACAGGAAGGTGGAGGCTGTGGGTGTGGGCTGGGAGTCAATGCCCTCCCCCCACCTGAGAGCCTGTGACCAGGCTCCTGGGGAGGGGAGGAATCATCTCTCCAGACAGGGAAGGGTGGGAGAGCCACAGCCCAGAAACAGGCCCCCCAGGGCGCGCTGGCTTGCGCATAGAGGATGCCGTGTCCCTGAGAGCCAGGCCTCCTGGACCTGCCGGCCACAGTAATGTCCTGCATCACTGGGGGAGGACCTCAGTCCCGGGGCCCTGGTCCCTGCTCTGGCAAGCCTTCCATCTCCTTGGGTGTCGGCCCAAGGAGTAAAAAGCAGGCTGGGCTGGTGGACCCTGGAGCTGATCATCACCCATACCTCAGTGAGCTGGTTAAAATGCAGAATCCAGCCCCGGGCCCCTTCCAACCTCCCACCCATGGAGCATGTCCACTCCCCACACCCACACCCCCATTCATTCTGAACCACAGTCTAAGATCCTCCCAACACGAACATGGCCTGCTTGGGCACCTCCAGCCCGGACAAGCGGGACAGCCCCTCTAAGGGGGCAGTGATGCAGGACATCAGGCAGCAGCCTCCCTTCCCCTCCCCTGCTGCCTGTGGGGAGGGGGAGGCTGACACATGGTCCCCTTAATACCTTGGCCTCTTGGCAGACCTTCTGGACCTTAGAGAGCTCCTCTGTTATCAGGAAAAGGATGTTAGTTGTCTAACTGAGCCCCTGTTGTCACAATGGCCATCAGTTCTTGATGGTGGTCCATGTGCCTACCAGGTGCTGTTCCCTTACAGCATGATCTCATCCAACTCTCCCTCCGGTTTGGCTGGGGCGGGGGCGGGGGGCTGTTCTCCAAGTTACACACACTGAGGAAACCGAGGCTCTGTGAGGCTAAATAAGTCGCCCAGAGTCCCATAGCTGGGAAGAGCACAAGCTGGGTTGGCGCCGGGGGCCATGACTTCTGAGCCTGTGGGCTTCGTCAACGACTGGATACCGTTGTGCGGGGCCCTGTGCCCAGCACCTCACCATCTGAGCTTTATGTGGATCTTCTTCTTTAATCCTCAGAACAAAGCCGTGAGGAGGTACCTTCAACCCCTCTTTACAGATGAGGCAACAGGCTTAGAGAGATTACTGGCCTGGCCAAGTTAACAATAACGGCCGACTCCTAGAATGCCTTCCACAGGGAAGCCTTGTTCTAAGCACCTTAATACATGCTGCTGGATTTAATCTCCACATCATACAGGTGAAGAAACTGCGGCACAGAGATCCTGTGACTTGCCCAAGGTAGCACAGTCAGTTAATGATAGATCCGGGATTTGAAGTCAGGAAATCGGACCCCCCAGTCTGAACGCTTAACCGGAGCTTCTTATTCTCCAAGTGTGATCTTCTGACCTGCGGAGTGAGTGTCCCCAGGGAACTTGTGGAGACTGGCAGATTCTCAGGCCAGGCCGCACGGGCTAAATCACAAACTCTGGGGGCAGTGTTTCGGGATCCACAGGGATTCTGATGCACCCAAAAGTGTAAGAACCACCGGCCTCAACTATATCACTTTTTCCGTGTTAACCTCTATCCAGCTTAGAGGAGTCAGGATTCAAACCCAGGACTCCAAAAGGAAAGGTCAAACTCTTTCCCAGGGCGCTCCCCTTCCTTCCCCTCCTCCAGGCCCCGGGGAGAAATCCCCACCTGTCTCAGGACCGCTGTCTTCTTCTCCACTCCTAACCCACAGGATGACCTGTTCGCGGACCTGGCCAACTTGAGCCACCTCTTCCTGCACGGGAACCGCCTGCGGCTGCTGACGGAGCACGTGTTCCGCGGCCTGGGCAACCTGGACCGGCTGCTGCTGCACGGGAACCGGCTGCAGGGCGTGCACCGCGCGGCCTTCCGTGGCCTCAGCCGCCTCACCATCCTCTACCTGTTCAACAACAGCCTGGCCTCGCTGCCTGGCGAGGCGCTGGCCGACCTGCCGGCGCTCGAGTTCCTGAGGCTCAACGCCAACCCCTGGGCGTGCGACTGCCGCGCGCGGCCGCTCTGGGCCTGGTTCCAGCGCGCTCGGGTGTCCAGCTCCGACGTGACCTGCGCCACCCCGCCGGAGCGCCAGGGCCGGGACCTGCGCGCGCTCCGCGAGGCCGACTTCCAGTCCTGCCCGCCTGCGGCGCCCACGCGGCCCGGCAGCCGCGCCCGCGGCAACAGTTCTTCCAACCACCTGTACGGGGTGGCGGAGGCTGGGGCGCCCCCTGCCGACCCCTCCACCCTCTACCGAGACCTGCCTGCCGAAGACCCGCGGGGGCGCCAGGGCGGGGACTCACCCACCGAGGACGACTACTGGGGGGGTTACGGGGGCGAGGACCAGCGTGGGGAGCAGACGTGCCCGGGCGCAGCCTGCCAGGTGCCCCCGGACTCCCGCGGCCCCGCGCTCTCCGCCGGGCTCCCCACCCCTCTGCTTTGTCTCCTGCTCTTGGCGCCCCACCATCTCTGACTGTGGTGCTGAAACTGCAGAGGCTGGGGTGGCCCCCAGCCCCAGCCCTCAGCTGTGGCTCTGGCCCAGTCCCCGCCCCCGGCCTTGCTGTCTCTCTTTCCACTCCCTGCTCCTCTCTCCCCTAGGACCAGGCCACCTCTCCCTGCCTTCTGGGATGCTGGCTTAAGGCAGCCCCAAGAGGCTGTGTCTGGTGGCTCAGCCCGATTCTCCCCAACTCTGGCCATTAACTCGTTCCCATCCCAAGGCTGGGGTGGGGCATCCCAGGCAGGCGCTGACCCCTTCTCCCAGTGCCCACGGCGGACGCGAAAGGAGCTTTTGTCTGCAAAGCATCTTCCACCAGCAGAGCCTTCGGAAGCTCGGGGAAGGAAGCCCCACCAACAAGCCCTGCGGAGGGCCAGGCTGACCCTCGGCCCCTGCTTCTCTTCGCCCCCCTCAGCCTCCCGACACTGGAGGAATACTTTTCTCCTAAGTCTACCCTGGACACTTTTTAAGGTGCCTGGAGAGAACTTGCCTCTCCACCATGGCCCCTGTGTGGTGAAGATCAACAGAAGTTGTTTGGGAAAAAGATTTATTAAAAAATTCTATTATTTTATCTTTTTCTGTAAGGTTTGTTGGCTTAGGATCTCAAAAGTGGGAGGAGGGCTTAAAACCATCCAGATTTCAGGGCCAGGAGAGTTAAAGAAAGGGGAGTCAATCATGCCATTGAAGAGCTTCTTGCTCGCCCTAGGATAAGAAGTGCAGCCTGAGGAAGAGGGATGTGACAGGTGTCCGTAGCAGCTCCAAGGAGAGCACCTCAGCTTCTCATTTGTCCAGGAGAGGTGGCTACAGCTGACCCTGAGTTGTCTGGCACCCCAGGAGCTAAGCCGGGGCCAGGCCTGCAGCTGACTCCCTCCCAGGTCCCACCTTCCCCTGCAGGGAGGAGTCCCGTTGCCACCCGTGGTCACAGCCAGCCCAAACTCAGCTTTGAGCAAATCAGGAAAAGGCAGCTCTTCTTCAGGGGAGCCCAGCTCTACACCAGAGCAAACACTCAGCAAGCAGAGCCGGAGGCTGGATTTCCGCTCCCACTTGCCGCACGGCTGTACCCACAACCTTGTGGACATACGGTCTCTTGCCCTTGGCTCCTGTGAAGTAGAATCAGTGATGGACCATGTCAGAGAAACAGTTCTTCAGGTTAGAGGAGAGAGCAAGGGGCTGGGGTGACCAGAGACAAGACTCCCATGTTGGGGTGCCTTGAAGTATGATCAGAAGCTTTGTCTTTCCAGTGTGTGGAGGAGAGGCTGGGGTGAGGGTGGGGGGAGCCTGGGCTAAGAAGGACCTAGGATGGAGGTTAGGGGTGAGTCTCGTCAGCAGAAGCAGTTGGGGAGAGGTTTGATGGTTTAAATTTAGGGTTAGGAATCTAACTTGGGAGGTGGGAATGGAAAGAGAGGGGACCTGGATGCCAGGGTTCATGGAGGAGGGATGCTGAGATTCTGTGACCCCTCCCAGGCAAGTCAGAAGGATGGTGAGAAGGAGGCAGAAACAGAAGGCGTTAACATCCAAGGCCTGAGGCAGGTGGACTTTAGGGAAGGGTGTGGGGTGCGCATGGGGATAATGACAGCAACCAGCTAGTCAGGAAGCAGCAGGGCTCTGAGGCTGGGGTCTCAACAGGAGCCTGTGTCAGTCTGGCTTTGCCAGGCTAATGGGTGGGACTAAGGAGCCAGCCAGGGGAGAGCTTTGATGGAGGAGGGGCTGCTGGGTCCTGGGCAGGGGAGGGAGGATGCTGGTAAATCAGCAGCAGGCTGTCCAGGTCACAGAATTATCGTTGTGAAATATTCATGGGCCTTCGGTCCAGATGCTATTTCAGAACGTGAAAGCAAGGGGAGTGTGTGAGCCTCAGGAGGAAGCCTACAGTAATGCCACTTCCCCCAGCTCCCACCCCCACCAGCCCAGACAGACCGACGGACGCCTATCACGTGCACACCCACGTTCGCACGCTCTTTCACACACATTCCCACAAAGTGGAGCTACAGAGCACGTGCAGGCATGCCAACACCCACGGGTTCTACAAAGGGGCAGATGCACCCCCGAGACTGACATACACACATAGCCGCTCAAGCAGGACCCCACGCAGAGACCACCCACCCACAGAAATCTCACACACACAGTCCCCCAGCCTCTCCAAACCACCCAGATTCACAGCCTTCAGCCACGCACCCTGAAATGGGAGGGACTTTCAAGGCCATCCAGTCCAATGTTCTGACGGGGAAACTGAGGCCCAGGAAGGGGAAGGGCCTTGCCCAAGACTCCCCACCCGTGCCAGAAACAAAACATCCACCTCCCGCATTCTGTGGTTGTACCACCGTCTGCATTCTCCTGCCTGCCTGACACCTAGTCTAAATGCAATTAACTCTTCCCTTCTCTAATCTCTTGTATCTCCTCCCTGAGTCCCTCTCCAGCCCCTGTCCATCCCTTCCTTTCCATTCCCCCTGCCACCTCCCTGCTCCATCTTCTCATTACCTCATGTCTAGAATGCGGGAGAAAATAGCACTAACCTCCTCTCCAGTTTTCCTACATTCAGTCTCTCCCTCCCACCCAGCCTGCCCATGGTGGCCAGATTCAGACTCACCAAAATTTGCATTTATGTCGGTTTCTCACACAGGAACCTACCACAGCCCCTGTTGCCTACAGGTTAAAGATAAAACACCAGAGCGAAGCATCAGCCATCCTTCAGAGTCTGGTATCAATGGCCTTTCTTGTTTTTTCTCTCATGGCCGTGTCCCAAACCTCCTAAGCCTCCACTCTAGCTAGAATGATTGTACCATGCTGACCGTCTGTTATTATGCACTTGAAACCTATAACTTACCTTGAACTCTCCCTTAAGTCCCTCACTCTGCCCCAAACTAGGAACCCTCTCCCACTCTCCTCAGATGACAGACTCCAGAGCCCTTCCCCGAGGCCAACACTGCATCTCTCTAACCTTATCAATAGGGATTCTTCCACTGTCCTTCAGGGCACAGATACAGGCTCGTGCTCAGGCTGCCTCCCACTGGCCACCTTGGGAATCGCAGCCAGGTTTCAGCCATCTTAACCGGAGATGAGCCTCTATCTCTCTGGGGAGATGAATACAAGGACTGCCAGATGACCAGGTTTATAAGCCCTTAAGCCTCTAAGGTTCTTACACTAGGAGTGGGAGGAGGGTTCTCAGCACTGCTTTCTGAGCTACTGGCTCCTGGCTTAAGCTCCCTGATCCGTGACAGAGCCCTTCTCCTATGGAATACAAAGACTTGGGGCTCCCAGGGCACCGCTGAAGGGAAACTCGCCCACCAGGCTCTGAGAGGCCATGAGGCCAGCGACAGTCCAGGTGGCAGGCCCAAGGTCCAGCTGGGGTCAAGTTTCTACATGAATTTTTAATGCTTCCAGCCAGACCTGTCAGATGTTCCGAAACCTGAGCATCTCCTTTCATCTCTGTACATGATGCCCTTCCCCATCCATTGCCCCTGGGGACGGTCAGGGAGGGCAGGCCTGGGACAGCTACCCAGTGGCCTCTGGGGAAATGATTCAGGGAAGCAGAAAGGTGAATGACCTAGTTATTCTCCCATTCACTGTGGGACCTTGGACAAGTTACTGAACCTCTCTGAACGTCCTTGTGTTTTTTATTTTTTGTTTTTGTAACCTGGGGGCAATAGTGCCTGTCTAAATTGTGTTGCTGTATTAACTGAGGTGACCTACATGTTTGCTGCCATTATCTTTCCCTCCTGCCTCCCTCCTTCTGTTTTTTTCCCCCAACCCCAGTGGTGCCTCTGCCCCTTTCTTTTGGAGGTGGGGACTTTGGTTGGCTCTGCCATTCTGTGCTAAGATCCAAACAACTCATGCTGAGATCCTTTGGCCTTGTTAGAAACTTTGGAGGAGGAGGAGGAGGAAGGCATGTGAAGAGAAGCAAGGCTGGTGGAGTGAGAGGAAGATGGAAAAGCTGAGGCCAAGGGCAGGGAAGCAGGCAGCAAGACAGAGGAAGGGTAAGACCCTGCTCAGAAAAACAAGGGCTAGGTGCAGACTCTCTTTCTCTCTCCTCTCTTCCTCTCCTACCTTCCTTCCCTCCTTCCTGGCGACTTCTCCACACCTTGTCCTGTTACACCGGAAGCAGAGATGGCCACTCTGGCCAGAGGTGAAGTCGCGTGGAGGAAGGAGAGGGAGTCGGGGGCAGGGCTGTCCAAGGAAGTGTGCCCAGTCTTTGCAGCCTGCCAGTTCCCTGCACCATGCTTCAAAAAGCGAGAGCCTTTAACTCCTGAGGTGGGAAGCTGCAAAATGCAGACTCCTGAGCCCCTCAGACCTGCTGAATCCCATCTCTAAGGGGGCCCTGGAAACTGCATTTTAACAAGTGGGGGTAGGTTACAAAGCACTAAAGACAGAAATATCTCCTCAAATGTAGGTGGTCCATGGCGGGGTGGGGGTGGGGGTAGACAGGAAAAAGCAAATAAATGTTAGATCCCCCCCCCTTCCACACAGACTTCATGGGAAGTTACAAACAATACTCCTGCGTGGAGAGGTGATACCAGTGATGGGGAAGAGAGAATGGAGAGGCAGAGAGGCCACGCAGACAGAAGGGGGATGGAGGACACAGGGAAGGTGACACCCAGAGTAAGCATCCACGGAGGACACAGAGTTGCAGGGCGCACCCCGCTCCTCCCGAAGCTCTGAGAGACAGCACTTCTGGTGCCGGGATGTGGAGACCCTGGAAGAGCCCCACACTCCGTTTCTGGGCGAAGTGTCAGGGAGGAAACCTTCCGACCGCAAGTACCGGCGCCCTCGCTGGAAGTTCAACGCACGGATGAACGGAGACACACCTGCCACTCTCGGGCCGGGGCCCTCGAGTCCTGCACTCGAACTGGCTCAGGTGCGCCACGGGTCTGACCTCCTCCCTCTATCCCCAGCCCCAGATCCCAGCTCATCTGCATAAAGTTCCAATTAACACTTGAATTTCCTACAGCTATTTACAATCCCTGAACACGCTGCAAGCTCACGAGTCCTCTTCCCGCCTCCCCCTCGCCCCCCGGACTGCGGCCCCATTAACCCACGCGACCCAGCCGCTCCCCGCGGCCTTGACCCTGCCGACCTGACCAGCGCCGGGGATGGGGGGTCGGGGGTCTAGGGAGTCAGGGGCTCGCCCCGGGGCGAGCGACCGCACAGCGGGCTCTGTCACAGGCCAGAGGCCACGGTCTCCGGGAAAAAGACAGGTGCTGCTGTCCTCCCTCTTTCTGGGAAGAGATGGGGAGGGGGGCTTCTCCTGGGAGACTCGGGGCGTCGCAATTCTTGGTTCCTCATCCGCCGGCCCCCGCACCCCTCCTCCTCCTGCCACGTACCCTCTCCCTTCCCCAGCCATCTGTTCCACTCGGCAGCGCCGCGACAAACACGGCTCCAGCTCGCTTCCGCCCCTGCCCAGCCCCCTCCCCAAGCTCCCCACCCGGGTTGGGGGAGTGAGAAGACACCCTCCCCCAGGAGGCCGAGGTTTCTGCCTGCTCTGCCCACCGGGTCCCAAGCCCCAGCCCGGCAGGGGCCAGCGCCCAGGCCCCCTCCTCCTGTCTTAAGGGTCGGTGGGGCTGGAGGTGCCGCTCTAAAGGGTGGGGATCAGGCAGGGGGCTGGGAGATCTCAAAGGAGGGCCGAGCCAGCCAGGGTAGGGGGCTGGATGTCGAGACCGCGGGGGAGCAGACTTGTGGGCAGGGTGTGCGTGTGCGGGGAGGGTGCGGCTGTTCACTTCCCGGCCCCCTATCCCCCTCCACCGCGCCCAACCCCGCCCCTCCCCCACCCAGTCCCAGCTGCAGCCACGCAGCGCCACCTGCCGGGCACCCCGCGTACCGGCGCACAGGCCGGGCTTCCTCCGCCTGCGGGAGTCCAGTGGGATCTCCAGCAGTGGCCTCCACCAGACTCTGGCGAGTCAAGGACCGGGACAGAAAGTGCAGTGAGACCCGAGAAGCCCTCTGGGAACCCATGGCAGCCGTGGGTGGGTGCTGTCCAATTCTGATCTGGTATTTTGCCAAACGGGCAGTGTTAGAATCTAGGAGGCTGGGCTCAGATCTGCTATGTGATTTTGCCAAGTCTCCAGACCCCTCTGGACGTTTTCTCATCTGTAAAATGGGTGGGTGAGTCTTTTCCATGAATGTCTGAAGAGAGTCAAAGACAAAGGGATGGCTTATCTGTAATACAGTCTGCTAGGTTCTAACATAGGGTTCTCCAAGGTTTTCTGAGGGAGGGGAGGTGGGTAAGGACTTTAAGGTCACTCTCAGCCCTGAGTGGGCAGAGAGCGGGGCTGGGAAGCTTGAGACCTCCCTTTTGCTGCTGACTGCCCTGGCAGGCCTGTGGTTGGGACTCCGCAGCCAGACTGCCCAGAGTTCCAGGCTCAGCCCCACCACCTGTGTCCTTTGGTTCTGTGCCCTAAACTTTCAGCATGACGTTGAGGACCTCTTGGGCTGTAGTTAGGATGACATGGGACATCTGTGCAGGCAGGCATACCCTCAACAAATGGTAGCGCCCCTTCCTGCCCCCTGCCTCCATTCTGCGACTTAACTCTAGCGTCTAAGACTTGCATCCCGGGGTACTAGAGGGATAAATAAGGTGCGTCTTCTGCACCTTATCACATGTCCTCAAAGACGGTATCTTCCCTTGGTGCAGGTAATTTTAAAGCCTCATTTTAATGCTAAGAGTAGATATAAATATAGTGTAAAATAAAGCTAAAAATTTGCATGACGTTTTAGCAGACTATCAAAAAGTTACTTTCAACAGGCCCCCAGGGATGCTTTGGTGGGAAAGTGTGAGAGCCTTCCATTGTTTCCAAAGCATCCTGCCCTGACTCCTGTATGGAGAAAGACCAGCCTCCCGGATGTACCCCAACGGCTGGGAAGTGGGGGTAGGAGCAGAGGGCAGGGTCTGGATCCAGACTCTAAGGACAGGGCATGACCGAGGAGGACAGGGAAGGGAGTGAGCCAGCCGGCCGGCCGGCAGTGGACAAGCTGGCACCTTGGGCGTCCTACTGAATGCCCAGCAAAACCTGGGTGAAGAGGGTGGGTGGGGGTGTGGGAAGACATAGGCACACACCAGCCAGTCTCTCACTTCCCTTTTTATTTCCTCTGAGATCTGCAAGAAGCAGCACCAGGGAGGGAACCCGCCCTCCAACCCCTGAAAGGGGCTTACCCCCGCCCCCACCCCATCCAGGACACAGCCAGCACCTCAGGCCCCTTTCCTCTAGGGAAAGGTTGATTCATACACACAAACACACACACAAGTGCACACACTTGCATGCACGCTCTGAGCCCTGCACAGCTGGGGCTTGTTTGCTAATCCCACAAGCCCCAGGAGGCACCAGGAGGCTAAAGGCCAGAGAAAGGGCAGCTCCACACCCTGGTCTCCTCCAGTGTAGGAGGAAGACACCCCATCCTTCTAGCACAGGGGCTGTCTTCAGTCAAGGGTGCATTGCTTTGGGGGAATTTTTTTAGGGATTTTTTTTTCTTTTAGCAAGTCCCTACAAAAATAGAACTTCTCTTGGTATTTATAAATCCACATCCCCTGGCTCTGTGCGGATTACAGGTAGAAAAGCCATATGAGGCATTCCCTTTGGTTACTCAGGTCTTGGTGGCCCGTCACCCAGGTTCCTTGGCCTCAGAGGTCTATGCTGTCACCTCAGAGCTGTGCAGCGCCTTCAGTGGGCCCTCCCAGTTGGTGGCATACTCCCTCCGGAGCCGAGCACGGTAGTAGAAGAGGTAGGAAGGTAGCAGGAATCCCAGGAGTGAGAAGAGCAAGAGGCCCAGATTCACCTTGAGGGCAAAGAGAGAGACAGAGTCAAGGAGGTTCTCACTCTCCCTCACCTTCCGCAGGGACCCACCACAGCCTCCATAAAGGGAGAAGAAGGCAACCATTTCACTCCAGGTCCTGGGCCAGAATGACAAATATAGCTAGCACTTATTGTGTTCAGTCACTGCTCCAGTAGTATCTCATTTGATGCTGAGCGGCCTTGTAACATAGCAGAGCCTGGTTTGAATCCTGGCTAACCCCAATGCCCACAGGGTCTGGCGCCCTCCAGGTGGACATGAGGAAGGGCAGCACCTGGCCAGGCTGCTCCTGAACCTCTAAGGACACAACAGTGAGATCATTTGGGGTGGTAAGAGGCTCCCAGGCAGCCAAAGGAGCTGGGGTGCACAGCCTGAAGGACGGAAGGCTCGGGAGGCCCAGCACTGTGGCCTCCTGCGGGCTTGGACTCCATTCATGTCCCACTCTGCATCACTCTGGGCATTTGACTCTGGGCAAGTCATCTTGATCCTTCCGTGCCTCCTTCTCAGCGCTGTGTGGCAGAGATGAAGCAACTAAAAAGCACACGGTGTGCCGAGCACCTAGAGTGTGCTCCGTAAATGGTAGCTGTCACTTCATCTTCGTTCTTGTGGCACACGGGGCAGGGAGATCAGCTTGCAGGAGGCAGGTATCAGTTCAATGTAAGGAAAAGCCTTTCCAACAGTCCCAGTGGCTACCTCATGCAGGAGTGGCACCTGTCACTGAGAGGTTTCGAGGGGCCCTGCTGTCAGGGGTGTGGAGAGGGTCCCTGCTCTGGGTGGAACTGGACCGGATTAGGGCTGGGCCATTTTATACATCACCCAGAAGCTTCTTAAAAGCAGACTCCTGGGCCCAGGCCAAGAGCCTCTGATTCAGTACGCTGGGAAATGTGTGTTCTTAACTCTCTGCAAGGGGTTGTGACGGGCAACCAGCTTAGGAACCCCCAGATTAGAGACTTCCAAGGATCCTCCTGGCTGAGGTGAGAGGAGGGAGGGACTCTATCACATACAAGCCCACCATCCCCAACTCCTGGGCTGCACCCAGGAAGGGGGCTCCTGCTTCCCCCATATCCCCCCAGTTCTCACCCAGAAGGGGTCCCCTTTCAAGGGTTTCACCATGGCTATGAAGAGCGGCTGCTGGAGCAGGGCAAACAGGGCGCTGATGAGGGACTGCAGACCTGTCAGCGTCCCAAAGTGGTTGGTCGGGAACCTGTGGAGGAGAGGGGGGCCGAGCATGAAGGGCGTGTGGCCTTCTCCTGCCCGGCACCCTTCCGGTCCCCTTCCCCAGACACCGGCCTCTGCCTGCCAGGCAGGGGAGAGCCCCAGAGTTCAGGTCCTGTGTCTGCTCTTTGGCTCATGACCTGGAGGGTGTATGCCATGACTTCAGGGCCACCAAACTGGCTTCTGACACCTCCTGTCCATGTGATAACAGCAAGTAACTCAAGCTCTCTGAGCCTTACTTCCTCCACTGGAAACAAGGCTAGCCCTGACCTCACTGAGATCTTCATTATTCTTTTAACACCTATTTGTTGAGCTCCTACTATGTGCCAGCTGCCAGTCTAGGCGTGTGGGGATTCAGCCATGAACCAAGCCGATTCCCGTGGAGGCGGGGGTAGTCAACCAGTAAGCAAGATATGGCACAGTGTGTTAGCCGGTGATAAGAGCCAAGGAGAGAAGTTAAGCAGGGAGGCAGGGGAGGGTGTGGAGGGGGTTGTGTTGTAGATGGGACGGCCGGGGGATATGTGTCTGAGAAGAGGACAGCTAGGTAGAGACCTGGAGAAAGTGAGACAGCTGTGAGCCTTGGAGGAAGAATGTTCTGGGAAGAGGGAACCTGCTTGGTGTTTGTGAGGCACCAGGGTTTATGAGGCCATAGGGGAAGGTGTGTAAGCAAGCAAGGGAGGGGAAGGAGGAGGGCAGAGAGGTCCCAGAGCCAGATCTTGTGGGGCCTTTTAAGCCATAATAAAGCCTTTGGCTTTTTATCTTAGTGAGACAAGATGGGAAGCCATGGAGTGCCATCAAGAGACTTATGTCCCAACAGGTGTCTGCAGCTCTTGAGTTAAAAATAGCCCGAGGGCAGCCAGGACAGGAGTGGCAGCGGTTGGGGGTGGGGACAATCAGGACTGGACATGGAGGGGCAGGGAGGTTGCTAGACTGGATGTGGGGTGAGGAAGTGAAGAACCAAGAGTGACCCCACAGTGGTGGCCTGAAACAATGAAGAAAGAAGCGGAGCTGGTGGCTGTGGGGAGGTTCCAACTAGGGACTGCTGGTCCAATGTCCCACAATGTGCCTGCCATGTGTATACGGGCTCAATAACTGTTACGACTCCGCCACCACCACCGTACCATCCTGTATCACCGCGTCACACAGGCATGGGGGTCCCTCGGCAGTGCCTGGCAGTGGGAATCAGAGGAGAAAGAGGGGAACTGGGAGCCGCTCAACAGGAAGCAGGAAGAGCAAAAGGCAAATGAGGCTGCAGTCTGGACGTTTCTACGGGGCTGACACAGGGATAGAGGCCACTTGGGAAACCATTCCAGAGACAAGACATAGGACCCAGGTGTCGTCAAGCCAAGTGTTTCAGCTCCCTGTGAGGGAAGACCTTCTGGCAGTGCACTTGTCCTGCAGTGGGGTGGGCTTCCTCTGAGAGAGCGAGCTCCCCACCATTAGAGGGGCTCAGAAGGGGCAGTGGGCCAGACAGCCTCAGATGCCCACAGACCCGCTCATCCATCCCATCCTCGGAGATGCCCCCATGCCAGGCAGGCTGGGGAGGACATGCATGCCTACCAGGGCTGGGAGGGGTGCCTTAACGGGTGCCTAGGGCCCTTCTGTCTCTGCTCTGGGACCCTCTGGGGATGGAGGGAAAGCTCAGGAAGGCAATCCAGCCCATGCTGACTCACACAGCAGCGTAGAGGCCGCCACAGGCCGAGTGGTAGAAACCTCGAATCACGGTGTGCAGGACAAAGGTCACAAACTAAAACCAAAAGAGAGAGGGAAGAGGTTAAGAGCAGGATGAAAGCAGGACAGCTGGATGACGGGAAGAGGGAGCCTCACCAAGCCTGCCTACACATGCCGACCTTCTCCACAACCCAACCAATTAGAGATGCTCCCTGGAAAACCCAGAAAATTGACCCAGAGGACCATGAGAACCTCATCTCCTAGAAGGCAGGGGCCGCAGGGAGAATGGGGAGAGTGGAGAGAGGTACCTGGAGGTGTAAGTTGTGGATCATGCAGGTGATGCCAAAAGCCACAAGCAGAATGTTGGTCAGGGTGAAGGCGTTGATGGCGTTGGTGAGCTTCTGGATCTTGAGGTAGCGTGGTCTGGTGGACTTGGTGGCAACCCCGTCCCTGATGAAGACAGAGTGTCACTGGCCACTACAGCTGCCTCTACCTCCCCTGAAGCTCTCTGATGCTCAGCCTGGCCCCTCCCCCTTCTGCTGTGCCTTTGCTGCTCCAGCCCTGGTTTCTCACAGTGTGGCTCCCCCACCAACTGCACAACATTACCAGGGGACTTCCTGAAATGCAGGGTCCAGGGCCCCAGCCCAGACCTCAGACTCTTGGGAGTGGGGCCCAGGAATCTGCATTTGGACAGAGACTCCAGAGACACTGAAGTCTGAGACGCAAGGAGGGGAAGCAACGTGGAGAATGGGGAGCTCTCACGCCGTCTCTCATCAGGAAGGTGTCTCTGCCCACCAGTCTGGACAAATGTGACTGCCCAGCAAGCCCCCCTCTGTGGCAGGGTCAGGGCTCCAAGGCTGGCCCACAGGAGGGGTCAGTAGGTTGGGATGAGGGCAGACTGGCCCTGGGCCTAGACAGAAGGGCCCTCCTAATGGACCCTGGCTACCAGGAGCAGAGGGCAGAACAGGAGGGCTGGTGCCAGGCCCAGGGCACCGCCGGTGGGGAGGGAAGCCACTGGATTGCTCCTTAGACACCTTCCCTCCTCGTCTCCCTCTCCCAGCCTCGAAGGACAAACGGGGACTATTGGCTTAATGCAAAGAATGCAACAGTCAGAAGCCCTCAGTTCAAGACCCAACAGTGGTCTCCAGCCAACAACAGCCCCCAAAAGCCCCGCGTCCTGGTATTGACACCCCATGGAGCCCCTCCCCACTGCACCCGAGTTACTCTGTGTGACCGGTAGAACGTGACAGGAATGATGGCGGGTCACCTCTGAGATTACATTACGTCACTCTAGCTTTTGTCTTGGTCTCCCCCCACTCAGACCTTGCTCTGGGGAAGCCAGTGGCCCTGTCGTGGGCAGCGTTGTGGAGAAGCCCTGGTAGGGGGACGGAGCCCTGTGCCCAACAGCACGTGCATAAGCACAGGAGCAGACGCTCCAGCCCCAGTAAACCCTTCAGATGACTGCAGGCCTGGCCGACAGCTGGCCTGCAAGCTTATGAGTCTGAATGTTTGTTTCCCCCTAAAATTCATACATTGAAATCATAGTGCCCAACGTGATGATATTAGGAGGTGGGGCCTCTGGGAGCTGATTAAGTCACGAGAGCAGAGACCTCATCTTAGGATCGGTGCCCTTAGGAAAGAGACCCCACAGAGCTCCCTAGTTCCTTCTGCCGTGTGAGGACACAGCAGGAAATCTGCAGCCCAAAAGAGGGGCCTCACTCAACCATGCCGACACCCTGATCTCGGGCTTCCAGCCTCCAGAACTGTAAAAACGAAATTTGTTTTTCATAAGCTGCCTAGTCTGTGGGATTTTGTTATGGCAGCTCGAACAGACTCAGAGAGACTCTGAGAACCGCTCAGCTAAGTCATTCCTAGATTCCTGACTCTCAGAAACTACATGAGATAAATGTTTCTTGTTTAAAAGATGCCAAGTTTGGAGGTAATCTGTTATCCAGCAATAGGTAACTAATACAACCAGTCTTTATAACATAGGTTCTGGAGCCCGCTACTAAAAGCTGTGTGACTCTGGGTAAGCTACTTAACCTTTCTGTGTCTCAGCTTCCTCACCTGTGAAATGAGGATAATGCACCTACCTCAGAGAGCTGCTGCAGGACTAAGTAAGACAGTGCCTCGTGCACAGTCAGCAGCTCTACTGACCAAGCAGGCCATGTCCCTGCTTGGCCTCAGTTTCCTCAACTGTAAAATTAGGGAGGTACCTTGCTCTCTCAGGGCTCTTGGGAGAATGAAATAAGACGCTGGATGTGAAAGCACATGGAGAATGAAAAGCACCGTCTGACTACTTGCTGTCCCCTTCCCTGTGCAGCTCACCCGGCGTCTCCGAGGGCAAGCCCCTTGGCGGGAGTGTCCACACAGTCCTTGATCCGCCAGTCCATGATGTAGCCAATGAGAGGGCAGGTGAGAAGACACAGCAGCTGCATGGCCCCAAAGACGGAGGAGTAGAACTCAACTGGCAGGGCGGGAAGGAAGTGGGGTCAGGAGCTGGCAGGAGGGGTACCAGCAGCCCAGCGGAGAAGAGGGACTGCCAACATGGCCTCCCTAGGACCCCGCATTCTCCACCTCCCAAATGCCCGGGGTGATGGGGTAGGTCCAGGCTCCCTGCCAAGTGGGCAGTGGAGGGGTGGGTGCAGGCCAGGGGTCCGGCTTTCACCTCCCTACCTGTCTCTTCTGCCCTTTGTTTCAGGTCGGTCGTCGCAGTTGGGGGTAGCAGGAGGAGAAGCCGGGTGAGAGGAGCTCAACCAGGGGGACCCTCCTGTGCCCCCCAGTGGGCTCAGCAGCACCTCACCATGCTCCTGGCCATCGGTCACAAGGAACTCCAGCATCTTGTTCATAGCAGCCATGTAAAAGATGATCCGCAGCTGGGTTATGCCCATGGTGAGGAGGCTCCACAGGAATATGGGGGAGCAGAGACTCTTGCGGAAGGGGACAGACTCTGGGGAGACAGGAAGGGGCGCCCCTGAGCCCCAGATCTTCCATTTCCCTCTGAATGTCCCAGCCCATGCAGTTCCAGGCTCTGGCACTGAAGGCTCTGACACTATATGACTTTGGAGAGAAACTAGTTTCTTTAAAAACAAGGGTTCAGGCCCACTGGCTTCCAAGTTCTTGCCCAGTTCTATAACTATCTCAACAGAACATTTTTAGATGATCTCTGGATGTAAAACCATATGCTTGGTGTGGTAATAATAACTCTAGCTACTGTTCATTAAACAGCTACTACGTGCTGCACACTCCACACATATTATCCTATTTAATCCAACTGGACAACAGCCCTATCTTTGCCACATACTATAGATGGGGAGACCGCAGCTCAGGGAGTCCACTGAGCTCACGGGACTGGGAGCTGCAGGCCAGCCAGACTCAGCTCATGCCCAAAACTCAGCCATGGGAGAACCAGCAATGGGGGTCCCACCCTGATAACTGCAGTGTTCTGCATTTTACAAAGGGCTTCTGCATCCATGGCTTCATTCAATCCTCACAACTAACTTCAACTTCCCTGGGAGATGGGTGTTATCAGTGCTAGTTTAAGAGACAGGAAAGCTAGAGCAGGGCTAAGTGATCTAACCCAAGTCAGGCGTGTAAGTGGGAAGCGGGACTCAAACCCCCATCTCCTGACTCCAAGGCGGGTGATCCTGCCACTAATCTGAACTGACACCTTGGGAAGTGGCCCAGGCAGAAGGCCGGTTGCGACTCCTCCTGAAGCCAGCAGGGGGCGTCGGCCAGCCAGGTGTTGGAGGACCCAGCTCACCTGATGCAAAAGGTTCAGAGGTTGCAGGGAGCCCTGATGAAACCAGTTGCCTTACAGGCCTGGAGACCCTGTCCCATTCCCTCTCCACCCCCCAGGAATCCAGGGGAGTGACCCCAAATCTGAACTTGACAGAATTCTCTGAGCTCTGATTCCTGCTCCTTCCCATTCTGTAAATGGGGATTGCCCACCTGCATCATGGGGTGCTGTGAAAATTGAAGAAGGGAGAGATGGGCCCTCGGGCATGAGCGCTCCCTGAGCACGTGGACCCGCCTTCCCCAGTCCCCCAGGCTGGCACCTTGAGCAGACACTCACTCTCATGAGGGTTTTCTGAGTTGCCAGGAGCGTCCTGAGAGGAGATGTCATCCCCCTCCATGCTGGGCCTCCTCTGGCTCAGCCGCTGGCCCACAATGGTCACATGGGTGTAGAAGCGGTCACCTGTCACCTTGTGATCCAGGGCCAGCCCGGTAAGCTTGATCTTCTTCCTGCCGGCAGCCAGGCCGGAGCAAATAGGAACCAGCCCTGCAGAGCGCACCCTCAACACCCTGCCTCCAGGGGCTGTCCCAGTCATCCTTGGGGTGCCCAGCACTAACATGCCCCTTGATGAGCTCCATAGTGCAGGGCTCACTTCTGAGTCCCTCAGAGCCTGGCCCAGGGACCAGCATAGCACCCAGTACATGAAGATTAACTGAGTCATTTTCCACTGGGGCTACTGCCATGGAGGCTGCATTAAGAATTCAAACTGGAGTCAGAAAGCCTGGTTCACAACCACCCTCCCCCCACCCCTTTTCAAAGGTATGACCTTGGGAAAGTCACTTTGTTCCCTACACCTTTGTTATTGATGGAGTTAAGGGCTGTATGAGAATGGTATGAGAGCTAGACACAGTGCCTGGCTTAGGAGGCACTCAATATATACCAGCTGTTTGATGGGCACCCTATGTGCTTGGTTGTGGAGCACCCCCCCGACACACACACACACACACACACACACACACACACATACACACCCATCCCCTGGTGAACTGACAGGGAGCTGGGAAAAGCTGGCATTCGGGCTGCACACAAAGGGTGGTTTATTTGATTCCTTTGTATCCCCTCCTGGGTCTTCATGGCTATTGCTGGGGTCCCCTCTACTCTGATCCTGTCCTCCAAACCAAGAAAGGATAACAATAATAGTCACCATATTTTGACTGCCTGTTATGTGCCAGGTCTATTCCAAACACTTGTGGGTGTGTGGAATCAGGCTCACGATAAGGATGAGAAAGCAGAGCTCGGACAGCTCAGGTGATTTGCAAATCCAGGTCTCTCGGACTCCAAAGCTCACTCTATCCATCACACCACCACACCCCTGGCCTCCCCCTCTGCAGGCGGGGGGTCCCCCCTCCACCCAGCACCCTCACAGAGCCACTCACGTGTAGCTGCCTTCCTCAGGAGCGGGAAAGGGCTCGCTGGGCCAGTTGAGGGCACAGTTCAGAAAGATGAGGCAGGCCAGGCCCGACCAGGTGAACATGATGACCATAAAGGACACACCAGCACCACAGATGAGCTGTGGGAGGAGGAGGCAAACTCATGGGGAGGCTGGCGGGCCCCAGACCCCCCTCTTCCAGGCTCAGAGGCCTCAGAGAAGGTCTCTTCTACCCCATTCCCAGTGTCCAATCTGAAGATGAGGAAGCCGAGCCTAGAAGTTGAGAGTCCTAGAAGAGAGTCAGCCCTCCATCCCTTTCTCACTGCTTCACCCTAGAGTGGGGTGCAGGAGTCCCCACAAAGTGCTGAAGCTGCTGCCCACAGCTCAGAATGTCTTTGAAATCTCAATTATTATCTTAAAAAGAGACACATTTTGCCAATGACTCCCTACATTTTATTTTACACAAAACTGTCATTTCACTGCATGTACAAAAAAAGGAGAATTAAGACTCTAGGTTTACAAGGCCTAACCATGTTTATCCTGCCCCTTCTTGGCCTGTTCCCTGGGGGAAAGACAAACCCCAGCTGATAAGCCTTATCTCACCTTTCACGGGTACTCAGAGGTGCTGACGCTGAGGGGGAGGGGTGGTGTGCAAGTGCCCTGCCCAAGGCCTCCCAGCCCAGGACAAGTAGGTTTTGAATTGAGTGGGATTCTGTGCCGATGCGTCAGCCCCTCTGCTGGGGAAGCCAGGTGTGTGAGATGGTGTCGCTCCTCTCATCCTGCCAGCCACCCTTTGCCTGGAATGGTGGACATCTGCCCTCCCCACCCTCAGGCTCTACTGCTGCCCAGGAAAGCTGCCTCGGGAGGGAGTGCCAGAGCCCTGGAGTCCTGGAGTCCTCGACCTGGGAGCTCTTTCTTCCCCGAGGGCAGCACCCAGCTTCAAAGGGCCGAATCCCAACTGAGTGGAGGTAAGCTCTGGCTCCTCAGACCCCACTGCCTCAGTTGAAGAGAAGGGAGAACCACCACCTTCCATGCCTGCTGCTCCCTGACCAACTGGCAACTGCCTCACCAAAGGACACTTCCAAACTCCTTTGGGGACATTGGGCAAGTGCCTTCTAAACTAACAAATTAACTGCCTACGGCGGAATCTGAGGGGCAGACTGTGGCCCAGTGGAAAGGGTGCTTTGTTACCATTTGATATCAGCGAAAGAAATGAGGCCTCAGGCTTGCCCAGAACCAGAACTCAGGCCTTCTGACGCCAGGTCCACCTCACTGACCTGTCTAGGATCTGGCCTGGCATAGATTAGCTTTCTGACCTTGACTCCAAGTCACACAGCCTCTCCAGGGCAGGGGGAGGAGATGTGGCTGGAAAGATTGGGTGAGGGCAGAGAACCAAGAGCTTTGAATGCATGTGAACAGGTTGGACTTGATTCTGCAGGCAAAGCCAAGTGGGTGTGTGAGTGAGTTCTCCATCTAAGATCATTCTGTAGGTCATGTGAATGACAGACGGTAGAGGGAAACAATCACAGGCGAGGGGACCAGCCTAGAAAGCCTACACTGGCCCAGGAGAGAGGATGAGGGCCTGGACTGGGACAGTGGTAAAGGAAAAGAGGAGGGAAGAGAAGTCAGACCCTCTGGTGGGCAACAGTGCCTGAACTCTTCCCATTACACCTCTGTGCTTTTCCCAGAGGTGGTGGGAACTGACCTCTGACTGGCAGGAACTGGATCACCACACACTAGCCACTATGCACCCAGCCCCACCCAATTCTTGTGTAAAGGCAAAAAGAAAACAGTGACCTCACTGTCCCCCCAGACATTTTCAAACCTTGATTCCTGGGAACGTAATGGCCGAAGAAGCGTAGGAGCCGATCATGAGGGCCATGATGGTGGAGCGCAGGTTCCCGAACATGTTGGGCAGCTGAGGGAGAAGGACAGTGACAGTGAGAGGGGGGACCCTGACAGCCTCGTGGGGCTCCCCTTTCCCAGCCCCGCCTGAGAAACTTGGAAGCATCCAGCCCAGCGTCCTCACAGTGAGCTCCAAGAACACTAGCCCCATGAGACGCCACGGAAAAGTTCTAAGGCAAATCGATGTCGGAAACTGCTCTAACCCTCTCCCACAGGCTCCCAAGGCACTTTAGCATCTAAAAGCCTCCCAAAAGCACCCTCAAGAGAAATACTGTCAATTTTGTTTAACCCCAGGGTTTCCCAAGTTAGTTCCTTATGGACCCCCTTTATCCTGTGATGCCTCTTAACCCATGAAGTGAATGTTTAAGAAACACTGATCTACTTCATGCCCCGGCTGGTGTGGCTGGTGAGCACCAGCCTGCAAACCAAAGGGTCACCAGTTCGATACCCAGTCAGGGCACATGCCTGGACTGCGGGTCAGGTCACCAGTTGTGAGGCATGCAAGAGGCAACTGATCAATGTTTCTCTCCCACTCTTTCTCCCTCCCTTCCCCTCTCTAAAACAAATAAATAAAATCTTTAAAAAAAATAAAAAATAGCCCTGGCTGGTGTGGCTTAGTGGATTGGGCGTGGGCCTGTGAACCAGGGGGTCACGGTTCGATTCCTGGTCAGGGCACATGCCTGGGTTGCAGGCCAGTTCCCAGCAGGGAATGCACAGGAGGCAACCATACATTGGTGTTTCTCTCCCTCTCTCCTTCCCTTCCCCTCTGAAGATAAATAAATAAAATCTTTAAAAAAAAAGAGTTAGAAATATGTTTAAAAAAATAAAATAAAATAAAAAATAAAAGTAAATAAATAAAATAAAAAAGAAACACTGATCTACTTCCTAAGTTATAAAAATGTCAAATCACTATGTTGTACATCTGAAACTAATGTAATATGTCAACTGTAATTGAAAAATAATTTATGTCAACTGCAATTGGAAAAAAAAATTTTAAGATTTTATTTACTTTTAAAGAGAGGGACAGGGAGTGAGAAAGAGAAAGAGAGAGAAACATCAGTGGTGCAAGAGCTACATGGATCGGTTGCCTCTCACACACCCGCAGCTGGGACCTGCCCAGCAACCCAGGGATGTGCCCTGACCAGGAATCAAACCATCGACTCTTCGGTTCTCAAGCCAGCACTCAATCCACTGAGCCACATCAATTTTTTTTAAAGGAAAGAAAGAGACAATGATTTAATGCAACTCATTTGACAGATGAGAAAACTGAAGTCCAGAGAGGAAAAGAAATCTACTCAAGTTCACAGAGCAAGTTCATGACATTCTCCGGTCTGGCCATTCTAGTTCTTCTGTTCATTCCAGATCCCAAGGCTGTGACCACGGCTGGCTCCGTAATGAGATGGTGCCCCTAAACCTTGCCGGTGGCCCCAAAGGCCCCAGTCCACAGTTTCCGCTGAGCCAGGACAAAGCCTGGGAGGGGCTAGGGAGGTGAGGGTGGGACTATGGCAGCCAGGTGTCTGCAGGCCCAGAACTCCTACCAGTAGAGAATTAACTGATTGCCTGTTCTGGTCCCTGGCCTGAGCCAGGCCCTCAAGGGCAGGGGAAAGCAAAGTCACACCCCACTCTGGCCCCACCACCCTCCCCAGGTCAATAGATCCCACAGCTGGGAAGGGCCTTAAAGGCTTAAACCCTCTCAACAGAGGGGGAAACCAAAGCCCAGAAGGCAACCTCAAATAGCTCTAGAAAGGAAGGTGGATAAACACAGAGAATGGAGTCCCCCACCAACCTCCAAGTAGCTATGAGAAGGGTGCGGGGCCAGGCCGACCCCTAGTCCCTGGCACCTACCTGTATCTGCCAGGCATGCTGCCAAGGCCACCAAGGAAAGTGCCAGGGCCAGGACCGGCTAGGCCCTCGGCGCCGCCCCCAAACCCAAGGGTCCCAGGGCGCAGTCTCCACCCAGCACGGCCCAAGGCCAGCCCCGCTAACCCCAGCTGGCCCGACAGGCTGGGCAGCACTGGATGTCCTGGCTGGGAACCGTCCTGGATCGGAGCTCAGGCGGAGGCCCGGGGGGCGGGGCAGGGTGGGCCGGGCCGGGGGCGGGCCTGCCATTGGCTGGAGATTACGGGTGGCCGGGCCGGGGGAGGGGCGCTGGGAGGTCCGCTCGCAGAGGCCCCCCGAAAGCCTGCCCAGCTGGCGGGCCAGGACGGGGTCCAAGGTTAGGATCCCCGCTATGCCGCGCTGTGCAGAGCGGCAGAAAAGGGATTTAGGGCCCTGAGCCAAGATGCACAGAGTGGAGAAAGGGTGCAAAGGGGAGCGGGGCGGAAGAGATTTGCTTCCTTAGAGAATTGTGAAATGTCCCGGGCTGAAGTGAAATTCAGCCAAAAACACCCAGTTTGGTGGTCAGGCAGCTCTCATCCCAGATAAACAGCCAGCTGCTGCCAGAAACCGCTCCCCTCGCCACACACTCATAAGCCTTGAACCCTTATGCTCGCTCACCCACATACATAAACATATACACTTAAAGTAACACAAGCAAAACTCACACACATGTGTAAGAGGTTGAGCCACGTGATGGGGCCGTTTTTGTAGGTCAAATACGGTCAAGTGCTGGCAGTTTCATACAGTTCAGTCAAACGCGCGCGAATACCTGTGTCTTCTCACACCCTGTTCCAGGACAGGCCCCCGAGCGCACTATGAGGCAAATACCCGCTGTCCCAAGCTGTCCCTCCCCTGTCACTATCGCATTACCTAGTTTTATTTTCCAGCACTTACGACTACAGACAAAACGTATCAGTTTCCTTGTTTGGGGGTTGCCTGTGCCCCCAACTCTCCCCCACCCCCATGCAAGCTCCAGGAAGCTCAGGAAGTTCAGTTCCATTTGGGCTGCAGCCACAGTGCCTAGAACAGAGCTCAGTAGACCATGTGGGCTCCAGACACACACACACACACACACACACACACACACACGATCTGTGTCCACTGGTCACTATCCACTCTCACCTTTACTCACTCCTACCCTCACCCTCCCCTGGGTGCCCTTTGCCAAGCCAGAGCCTGTCATACTCACCGTGAGTGAAGAGAACGTTAGGCAGATGCCACCAAAGCCATTCAGGGACAGCGCCAGGAATATCAATGGAGACAGAACTGGGAAGGGGAAAGGGGTGATTGAGGGCATCTGGGAGCTGTGGGAGGCCAAGGGCAGAAGCTGGGGTAAACATCCAACTTCACCCCACTCATTCTTTCTCATGGGGGCACAAGAGGCTAGCCTCTCACCTTTGGTGTCCCAAGAGGCCAGGGCCATGAGGGTGCAGGAGGCAGCAAAGCTGGCGCTGTGGACATTGACAGGGGAAGGGGGCGGGGCGGTGATCACGATTACTCTGGGCCTCCCCTCCCACTGCAGCACCAGCCCCTGCCCTCCAGCTCCCTGAGGCCCGGCCCGACCACCTCACCTGCCAAGCAGGCGCGTGGGCCGGGGGCCAAAGCGGTCCATGAGGATCCCCAGCGGCAGGGTGGTGGCGCTGAGCACGAAGGAGCCGATGGTGAAGCCCAGGTTGAGCATCTCTTCCTGATCCTCACAGCTGGGCCACTGGAACTGTGCACCTTGAGTGGTGTTAGTGGTGTTCTCCGCTGAGGAGGAGGAAGGGAGGGCTCAGCACATACCAACAGGAGCAGCTGGGCACAGGAGAGAGCGGCCTGGGGCCAGGGGCCCTGTGCTCAAGTCCCATGCCTCTGGTTTACTGCCAGCCAGGTGACCTTGGGGTGGCCCAGAGTCATATCCACACTGCTGGGGAAGGGACTCCATAAATGGCAGCAACTTGTACCTTACCCAAAGGGAGTCACACACCTAGTAGGAGCCCTCGACTAGTTCAAACATGATCACAGACATCAAGTTATTTACCAAGTCGTAAGATCCACTCAATGTCCAAGCTTAGGGTGTGCAGACCCCCAACAGGAAGCACCCCCAAATCTGGGGACAAAGTCAGTAAGTGATGCTTAGCTGATATAACAAGAATTCACTTAAAACTTAGAGGAAGCTTTCCCCATAAATGACATTCTGATAAAAATAGTAGCCAATATTTACAGAACACTTAACTATGTTCTAGGTCTTGTTCTCAACAGTCACTGAATTAACCCAATACAACCCCCACAAGTCGTCAGCTAATAAAGTATCTCCAATTCTCCGGATGATAAAACTGAGGCACAAAACGAGGACCAGGGCACTGCCCTCCCCACACCCTTTAGAAGTTCACCCGAAAGACTTGTCCCCCAGGTAAATGGCCAGCCTGGAGTTGTGACAAGTTATGAAAAAAGGCTTGTAGTGCTTGTGGTGGGGGAAGGAGGGTGATTTCACTACATTCAGTGCTCAGTGAGCCATGAGGTGGCAGCTCCCCTGCCTATGTGTTACTTAGGCATCATTGCCAAGGGCAAGCTCAAGGTGCACCCGGAAGGCAGACAGACCAGGGTCTGAATTCCCACCACCATCCTTGCTTAGCTGTGCAACCTCAGACAAGTAACTGCCTGTCTTTGAGCCTCAGGCCCCTTGCCTGTAAAAGAGGGCAGGCAATGCCTAGCCCACAGACTCCTTAGGAGACTCAGTTGGAGAAGGTGAACGGGGACCTATGCACAGGGCCAGGCCCACAGAAGATGCTCCTGAAATAGTTTCTGAAAGGGAAACGATGCCCCCGGTAGAGTCACGATGTGGTCAGCCTCTTCTCTAGGTGGGTCCCACAGTGAATAAGACAGAAGTTCTCAGCTCTCATGGGGCTTATATTAGATAATAAACAAGAGGATGCTGATTTGAAGAGTGACAGGTGCTGAGACAGGAGGGTGTGATAGTGCCTGAGCGCAGGGGGCAGGAGTGGGGGGAGTGCCTGCTCTCAGTGGTGACAAGGACCCCTGACTTCAGATATCTGAAGGGCTTGCAGGTGGCAGAAGGGTGACGTGATCCGAATGTTAACATAAGGAAGCACGTCAAGAATTTTCAGATCACGAGTGCTGGCCAACCAGGCGAGGAAGCACCTTGGACCTCGGGGAGTTTCCCATCAGTAGGCACCTGCTGCTGAGGAAGCTGGGGAGGGTGCTCGGGCCCCGGGAAGAACCAGTTAGGGGTTTAGACCACACAGCTTTTGGGGTTCAGGCTGACCCCATAATTTAGTGATTTTTAGGATCACTGTTCATTTCTTCTCCACCTTTGTCGGCAACCATTTATTCAGTCTGCACTCACTTGTGGGACAGCTGTATGACAGGCACTCTGCTGGGACAGTGGGTAAAGCAGGAAGAAATGTGCCCTGGCTGGTGTAGCTCAGTGGATTGAGTGTGGGCCTGCGAACCAAAAGATCGCGGTTCGATTCCCAGTTAGGGCACATGCCTGGGTTGCAGGCCAGTTCCCAGCAGGGAACCCATGAGAAGCAACCATACATTGATATTTCTCTCCCTCTCTCTTTCCCTTCCCCTCTAAAGATAAATAAATAAAATCTTAAAAAAAAAAAAAACATGGGTTTAAAAAAAAAAAAGAAAAAGAAATGCAATGGTAATTTAGGCTAGAGACTGCCGACAGGGGACCAGCAATGGCCCACACAAGTTTTGCTTGTGTGGGAAAGCGAGTGCCAGTTTAACATCAGGAGTTGTCCCATAAAAACCCAAAATTCTGGCTTCTCTGTAAGAAGTCAGAAGACCTGGCCACTGCTGGGGCCGAGTGCAGGCTACCCCCTGCCCAGGTCCACTCGGCCCCAAGTCCTTGCCCTCTCTAAGTCACCCAGGTCCTCACCTCACTTTTAGCTCTCAGACATTAGCCATCTTACACCTGCCCTCATTTATCGATTATTAACTGGCTGGCCTCTGTTGGCATTTGACACTGTCCCTGCTCCTAAGTCTTTGACAATGAAAAGGCACTTTCTCCCACAAACAGTCCCACTAGCTCTAAATTAATTAACACCAACTTTGTGCCAGGCTTTTTCATGTAGTATTTCTCTATTTTTAAGACTTTATATATGTATTTTTTTAAAGAGGGGAAGTGAGGGAGAAAGAGAGGAAGAGAAACATCAATGTGGGGTGTCTCTCATGCACCCCCAACTGGGGACCTAGCCTGCAACCCAGTCACGTGCCCTGACTGGGAATTGAACCAGTGACTCTTCGGTTCACAGGCCAGCACTCAATCCACTGAGTCACACCAGGCAGGGCTCACATAGTATTTCATTTAATCCTTACAACAACCATAAAAGTGAGTATATAAACCCCATTTTATAGATGAGGGTCCAAGAAGCAAAGCAACTTATAGCCTCACAGCTTCTTACAGGCAGGCTCAGCTTGAAAGTGAAGACAGCCCCTAGAGCCAACGCTTTCCCGTTGCACTGCAGGGCCTCTGCGTCCTGAAGAGGGCAGCTTAGTTAGTTGCCCCAGCCCAAGCACCTGCTGCCAAGTCCGGGCATTCCTCCACTGGTGCCGAGCTCCAGCCCCGTGGGTTGCTAATAGCTCCAGGTCAATTAATGCATTCGTTTCTCTGGTTTATCGATCAGCCTCTTGTGAGTTTGACTAATATGAGCTAGTTCCTGAGACCTGATCACTCTGAGTGGTTGGAGAAAGCCGGACTTCTGAAGCAAGCGGGAATCAGGCCAAGATGCAAAAGACCTCGTAGACCTCTATCCATGGCAAGACGACAGGAGTGGTCTTCCATGTGTAACCAGCTGCCCACTTCTCCAGACAAGTCAAGTGAAGCATGGGAGTGGGACAGGGAAAACATACCCATCAAGTTAGTAATGAAGTTGGGCTTAGAAGCCAGGGAAAACAGTGCCTCCCCAAGTGTGGTGTGCATAGCAGGCGGGGTGCTCGTGGTGGGTTTAAGAGGCACATAGAAGCTATTTAAACAGGTACCAAAATATACACACATACACACATATGTATACACACAAATATATAAATGCATATGCACATACAGGAACATGTATGTATATGTCTACCAGAAACATGTGTGCACATGCATGTGTTAGAAACATGTGTGTGCATGTGTGTAAGTAATACCAAACCCAAGATTCCGAGGATAGTACACCGTTAAAATGAGGCTAGTTACTTTTTTAAGCGGGTTGATTTAAAAGGAAGTATTAAGTAAGTAACAGCACCTCCAGCACACAGAACTAGTAAAACCATGAAGGTGAAGTACAGATGACTAGGTCTGAGAAACACTGGAAAAACGGGATCAAGGTTAAGCATTCCACCTCTGGAGTCAAGAGCAGAGCTCGATCCTGGCGCCACCAACTGTGCGGCTGAAACCCAGAGGCTCTGGTATCTCACCCGGGAAAGGCGGATAATGGCGGTGGCCACCCGAGAGGCTGGCTCTGAGGATTGCCGAGCACACAAACACCCACAAAATGACCCCGTTTTCTGTGTCTCCCAGGCAGTGCGCCCTTCCCAGTCCGCTGCTTCCCTTTCCTGCAGCTGACAGACACTTTCTCCAAAACTCCTAAAGGACTGGGCTCTAATGGGCCGTCTTGTCTATATCTGGACTCCTGCAGGAGGACTGGAAACTGAAGTTGGTCAGGGACAGGTGTCTAAGATAAAGCTTCCGGAGTCAGGTCTGGGACTGAATCCTCGCTCTGCTTAGTATTAGCTGTACAACCTCAGGCAAGTTACTTAGCATCTCTGAGCTTCAGTTTTCTCTTCTATAAATGGGATTAATAACACATCACACCATACACTTACATCACAGGTTTGTTGTGGGGACTAACGATCTAACTAGCAAACAGTAATTGCTTGATGAACTTTAGCCATTGTTTTCTTATCTGAGCACTTAGGCAGGATACGAAGTAGCCGTAACTGAACTGCTCCTGCCTGAATTCTGAGCAACAAAATCCTCTTTGGCTGTGACACCCCCACAGGTGGGTCAGCCACAGGGTACACCTCAACAGAGGGACAGCAGAAAGCACTGAGAAGACAGAGGGTGTGGCCAGGGAACCCCAAAGCCGACACTAATGAAGAGCTCAGTAATGAACTCCACATTTGTTAAAGCAGGGGTCCCCAACCTCCGGGCCACAGACCGGTACTGGTCCGGGCCCATTAGGACCCGGGCCGCACAGCATGGGGGGAGCGTGAATGTAATGTTCTTGGATCTTCCTGAAACCATCCCCCTGACTCCCCAGTCCATGGAAAAACTATCTTCCACAAAACTAGTCCCTGGTTCCAAAAAGACTGGGGACCACTGTCAGTTAAATGACGTCAGCTGGTGCTCACATCATTGTACAGACTTAGACATGGAGATCCAGAGAGGGTAGGTGACTTGCCTCAGGTCACACAGCAAATGCTGGCAAAGCAGGGTCCAGAACAGAGTAACAACCCCCACTAGTTGTCTTGAATTTTGTGATCCTGCTCTCATTTCATTTTCACAACAGCCCTGGAATAAGGAGTGTCAGTAGCTTCTTACAGATGGAGTGGCTGAGGTATTAAGAAGTTAAGTAACTGGCTCACATCAGCCAGCCAGCCCAGAGCAGAGTTGGAAGTGAAGCCGCCTGCCTGTTTCGACACACCAGGGGGACACAGATTCCCGGGCTGATTCTCAGGACCCTGTGTTCTCAGGACCCTGTAGAGAGAGGGGCTCAGATCAAGAAGCAAAAAATAGGCATTTTTCATTGGGCAGCATATAGCTCCCTCAGTCTGATGTCTCAAGGATTGAGGTTGGAGCCCCTTGAATGAAAGACAGGTGAGGGTAGAGAGACATGTGCCGGGCCTTCAGAGAGCAGGCAAGTAAGTTCTGAGACTAAGAGGAGGGTTCACTTTGGTCACCCCCAGTGATCCCAGACAACCAGGCTCAGATGCACACTCACTCTGGGCAACTCAAAACACCGGGTGGACATCTCGCACCACACAAAAATCAACTCTGATTGGGCCACAGATCTAAATGTGAGCGCTTAAACTATAGAACTATTTGGAGGAAACGCAGGCATAAATCTTTGTGACCTCAGATCAGGCAATGGTTTCTTAAACATGACACCAGAACACAAATGGCAAAAGAAAAAGACAGAGATTGGACTTCATCAATATTGAAAACTTTTGTGCTCCAAAGGACACCATGAAAGTGTGAAGATGACACACAGTGGGAGAAAAATTGTGCCAGTCACTATCTTATAGAGGACTTGTATCTGGAATATAAAGAACTCTTTCAACTCAATAATAAGAAGGCAAATGATGCGATTAAAAATGAGCAAAGAAGATGTGCCCACGACCAAGAAGCACACGAAAAGATTCCCAGCACCATTTGCCATCAGGGAAACGCAGGTCAAAACCACAAACAGCAAACAGTAACACTTCATGTCCACTAGAATGGCTACAATAAAAAAGATGAGTAATAGCAAGTGGTGAGGATCTGGAGAACTGAAACCCTCACATACCACTGGTTGGGAATGTAAGCTCTTGCAGCCACTTTGAAAAACAGTCTAGCAATTCCTCAAAAGGTTAAACAAAGAGTTACCCAACAGCCCAGCGAGTCCACTCCTTGGTATACACCTAAGGGGAAGGAACGCATATCTCCAAACAAAAACTTGTACACAAATAGGAGCATTATTCATAAAAGCTGAAAGGTGGAAACAACCCACAAGGCCATCAGCCGAGGAATGGATAAGGATAAGGAAGATGTGGCGGATCCATACAATGGAGTGTTAGTCGCAATGGGAAGAAACCAAGTCTGGCATGTGCTACAATAGAGATGAACCTCGAAAACATCACACCAAGTGAAACAAGCCTATCACCGAAGACCACACACTGTAAGAGGCCATTTACAGGAAACGTTCGGAACAGGCAACTCTATTTCTGCCACAAGCAGACTTATGACAGAAAGCAGATGAGTGGTTGTCTAGTGCTTGGGAGTAGAGGGGTGTGAGGAGAGTGGGTCCTGCTAATGGGTACAGGGTTGCCTTTGGGGTGAAGAAAATGTGCTGGACTTGGTTGTGATGACGGTTGCACAACTCCAAATAGACCACAGACCATTACGTTGTATACTTTATTTTTGGTTGTTGTTGTTTTTCTTGGCAGGCATTAAGTATATTTATTCAGCCGCAACTATTTCTTCAAAGATGATTTCTTTATTTATTTTTAATAGGATTTTTAAATTTTTATTTTTCAATTTTTCCATTAGGGTTGGCATACAATATTACATTCATTTCAGGTGCACAACATAGTGATTAGACATTTCTACACCTGAGGAAGGGACCACCTGCTCAGTCTAGTACCTCTATGGCACCATACATGGTTATTACAATATTATTGACTATATTCCCCGTGCTGTACTTTATATCCCCGTAACTATTATTAAATTGTATAGTTTAAGTGGGTAAACTGTAAGGTATGTAACTTATATCTTACTAAAGCTCTCATCCATATTTTTTAAAAACTTGGGTGGGAGGATGGGCAGCAAAAGAGAAGCAGGAGTTTTGGGGGTGATGGCTCTGCTTTAAGTATCGATTATGGTGATGGTTCCTGAGGTGGACGAGTGTGTCAAACCTCATCAAAATGTGTGATGTGACGTCATCTTCAATAAAGTTGATTTCTAAAAAAAGGTGGCGAAGGCAGGAAGAAGCTACTAGATTGACAGTGGCGGGCACCAAGGCCACAAGGACAAGTCCTCTCTGGTCTCCATGGTAAACAACTCCAAGGGGACCTGGGCTCCGCACGTCCATTTGCCAACGGGGCTTGGCAAAGCCTTTCTAGCTTTCTGCCTGGTTCTCTCAGATACCCTGGAATGCCTATCACTTCATCCTAGACCTGCTCCTACTGGCCACGCTTGCCTCCCCACGCCAGGTGCCAGCTCTAATCTCCACTCCTCCAGCCCCAGCACCGTGCAACTGGGGCCACTCCTTCATGCCGCCTGCTGCTTCCTGACAGATAACCATGGCAAGGGTGGAGAAGCCCCCGGTAGAGCCTGGGCTGCCCAGAGCAGAGATCAAGACCTCCCCAGCAGCACCCCAAGACCTCAGCCCTCTCCCACAGTCAAGGCTGGTGCCCAGAAGGAACTGAATTGAGGGACCGGGAAAAGCCAAGAAGACACAAACATTTATCAAGCACCACTGACTCTCACAGCACTCCCATGGGATAAATATTATGATTCTTCCTGTTTTTCAGACCAGGCCATTGAACCTCAGTGTTTTAGGGAACTCACTGATGTCACCCAGATGGTAAAGTGGTAAAAGCTGGAATTCAAACCCAAGCTGGTCTTCCTCCAAGAGCCTATTTCACAATGTGGAGGCTGGAGGAAGAGAATGAGGGGAAGGGCCAAACTCCACGTCCATCCAGGTCCTTTGGTTGAACTCGTGGGGCACAGCCCTCCTCAGAAAAGGAAGATGCCCTTCTAGCTGTTTTCTTAGAAATGGAATGCTGGAATTCCTACTCTCTAGTCACCTAAAGTCAAGGTTATTGAAATGGAAAATAGGAACTATGCACAATGCCTTGCCTGGGGGAAATAAGGCGATTCTTAACTTTGTACAAATGGGCAATTTGAAGACCTGGGGGCTCAGAGGTCCTGAAAAAGGAGTGCAGGTCCTTTAAGGTCAATCCACCTTGTGGGCTCTCCGGTGCCTACTTAGCCTTACAATAGCCCTAGTCAGAAGTCCCTCACCAGTCAGCTACAGCACTTCCCCTTCTAAAAGTCTCCATCTTGCTCTAGACCTGAGGCTGCTGAAGACCTAGGACTCTGCCAGTCAGTCCAAGAGCTGGATGCCCAGCAGGGTACCCGCATTCAGTGAAGACTGGATTAGATGAACCAGGCAGAGTGGGCAGAATGCCGCCCATTCTCTAGATGAAGTTTGAAGAGGTCAGGAAGCGGCCGGTCCAACTTGCTGTCCAGTGCTCCAGCTTAAGGAGCACTGCTTTCTGTCCACTCAGCCACCTGTCCTTCTCCAGTGTCCACCATCCCCCCTCTGCTGCTCCTCTCCCAGCCCAACCGGCCCCTTCTTGGGCGTACCTTGGCACAGGCTGGAATAAAATCCCTCCTTCTTGAGCATGATCAGCAGGGAGCCCCAGCCCAGGAGTACGGCAGAGAAGAAGAGATTCTCCAGCACAGCCGTGCAGGCCATCCACCAGCGCCTCCGGTACGCCTGCTGCAGCGTGGGGGCCATGCTGGCCGCGAGCCTGCACAGGAACAGAGCGCTGAGTGAAGGGCCCCCCAGCGGCCCCTGGCTAGGGTCCTCCATCGCGGTGGCTCCTGAGACCCCTCGAGCCAGCCCACGAGGGGGCCTTCAGGGAGGCCCCATAGATCCCTGAGCTTCTCAGAAGGGACAGCTGAGCTGGCTCTGGGCGCGCTGGCAGTGCCAGGAGCGCGCGCGGCACTGAGCTCCCGCCAGGCCACTATCGGAAACAAGAAAGGTCCTGTCTGCGAGCAACAGCTTCCTGGAGCGCTGCCAGGCTCTTCCACCCAGGACAGGACGCTCAGAGCCCCGCTCCCAGGGGCCGAGCCCTCACTATCCCAAGTCCCCAAAGGTCAGCAAGAGGCAGAGCGCACTCTGAAGCCACCAGTGACCAGTATCCGGCCTCCCGCGCTAGGAAGGACCCCCCAGAAGCAGCGGGAGGAGGAAGGGGAAGTCTGCCGCTGGCCTAAGACACCCCTCTTCCTGTTGCCCCTATAAGACCATTCCTCTCCTCTGGGACTGGGCGACAGCTAGCCCTCCCCTACTCCGCACCAGGCGATCCGCGTCCCTACAGTCTCTCAGTCCAAGCCAACAGCTGCCACGTGGACCGAGACCCAGGGCGGGCCCAACTGCGCCCTGGGCGCCCTGGGGCGCCCCTCACTCACTCAGGGCGCGGAGCCCCACGCTTCGCGCCTCGGAAACCGCCCTCCGGCTCCTGCCCGGGGAGGGGGCTCGGCTGCGGCAGGAAGTCCGGCGCCGCTGACTTTATAAGGGCAGTGGCGGCTGATGGGCTGGCTGTCTGGCGGGCGGGCGGGCGGGTGTGTTTACCAGAGGAAGGGAAGAAGCCCGAGCTCCCCCCGCCTCGGCCGCGGCTGCCACCGCGGGAGGAGATGGGACTCGGGAGGCGCGGGGGCGGGGAGCGGCCAGCGGGGTAAGACCAGGGGAAGCGGAGAGAAGTGGCACAGGGAAGGGCAAGGGGTGGGGGACGAAAGCACGAGTCGCTTCTCTGGGGACCTCAGTACCTTCATCCGAGAAATGGGACTTTAGATCCGGGCGCCCGGGCAGGTCCGTTCAACCCCCAAGAGAGTCGCTCGGAGCAGAGGAAGTGCGGCCAGAAGGGGCCCAGAGGAAGAGGGGAATGGGAGGGAGCCCAGCAAAGCGGAGGGCGGGACGCGCTGGAAGAGACTGAACCAGGCGCCGCCAGACCCACGGGCTCAGGTAACGGGTTTCTCTCGGCCAGCCTGGGAGTGTCGGCGGCAGCCGGCCCGGTGGCTCTCAGCGGACGCGCGGCCGGGGACCCCGGAGCCCTCCCCGCTGCTCACCTCAGGTGGGGGGCAAACGCCCCTCCTGCAGCCGCGGACGCCTGTGGGGCGCAGCGCCTTCGCGGCGCGTGCACGCTCTCGGGGTCCCGTGTCCCGCGGGCCCAGCCAGGACCAGCACGAGCGCTCCTCGCTTCTCCGCGTGCTGGACCCCGCCGCCTCGGGGACTCAGGCCGGCAGCTTGGTGCGCTCGCCCCCTCTGCCCTCTCGGAACAAGTCACGGAGCTGGGAGCCCTCCGCTGACACCGGTCCCCGGAGCGGGGCAGGGACGAAGTGGAGCCACGGCGTTGATACTTGTATTTATACCCGTCCGGGGCTGCACCCTGAGGTAGGGGCGGGGGCTCCCTTCCCTTCCCCTCCTCCTAGGTCGAGTTTCACACACATGTGACTCGCGCTCTGGTCCCAGGCACCTAAAATTTCCACCGTCACCTCCCCCCTCCGTTGCCCCCCCCCCCAGACCAATCAGGCAGCGCCCTCTCTATCCTTGATCAAAACAACCAGAGGTTTGGCTGGAGCAGACTGGCCGGGACGCTGGACAGGCTTGGGTGGGGTTTTTAACTGTGCAGCTGGAAGTAATGTTTTTCTTCCAGAATGACACAGGTTTCTTTGGAGTTAGATGGAGGTCTGAGTTTGGAAACTGATTGGCCTGGGTTACCTCGGGCCACTTGCTTTACCTGTCTGAGCCTTGGGTTCCTCCTCTGTAAATTTGAATAACAACATAGTAGTACCTGCCTACCTGCCTACCTGCGGGAAAATGGCAGATGGAATTGGTTCTGGAACAGGTGAAATGCTCAGCACAGCGCTCAGTACCTAGTAAGCGTAAAAAATGTTCTTTGTCACTGCTGCTGCTGTCATAATTTTTTCAGACGGTCTGGTGATGGAATGCTTCTGGACACTTATTAACTGATAGATTTCTAATAAATGTCTCAACTTCCTGGGCCTGTTTCCTCATCTGTAAAAGGGAAGGTGTCACTGCTTGGACTGGCAGTGGATTGAAGTGGATTGATGAGATGATGAAGGCAAATCAGTAGAGAGCTGAGCTTCATGCAGTGTGTCGTAAGCAGCAAAGGTGATAGCCACGGAGCGCTTGGCCATGTGAGCAACGTGATGTTCCAATAAGACATCAGGCGAGAGGGCATCTCAGAACAGCTGAAGCACCAAGTCAAGAGAGGAACTCAGATTGGCTGAGTGACTACTATACGCTGGGCACCTCCCAAACAAACATTGTCATTAAATCCTCAAAACATCATGGTCCCATTGAAACCTCACAACTTTTCGCAGGTGGAGAAGACTGGTGCCTGGCAGGCGGAACGTGGTTGGCAGAGGCAGGATGCAGACTCAGACCTGTCCGGCTTCTGCGTGTGGCCCTTGCCCCTCCTCCAGGTCGGGAGGACGGCGAAAGCTAAGGCCTCGCAGCGGGAACGGCGTAAGGAGTTCTCCCTGGCAAGAGCACAGGGTCAGACCCTGATGGCTTCAATTCTTAAAATTCATTGCTGGCTCCCTGAACTTCCAGATCAAGCTCCAACTCCTTAGCTTAGCACAAGGGGCCCTAGAATAAAGGTTCTAACCCAAAGTGGCTTTGGATGCCTTGGAGAAGAAAATTAAATGTTATGTGTGAACTGGAGCACACATACACATTTCCACTCAGATTTCGCTTTCCATGGGCTCCAGGCATCCATGGACGCCGTAGGGCCATCACACTCGAGCTTCCCCAACCCACAGGTCCATGTTCCCCCTGCACACTGTCAGCTCCCTGAGGGCAAGGGCCTGGTCTGCTGTGTTCACTGCCGTATCCCCAGCTCCTACAGCAGCGCTTGGCATCGAAGGGGCACTCAGTGAGCACCTGTAGAATGAAGTGTGAGGTTTCACACCGCCTTGCCTTTGCACCTGTTCTTCCTGTGGGGATGATGGAGCCCCTTCTCCATTTCTAAGGTCCTCATCCTTTAGAACTCAGCGCAAGTTTTACCTCTTTCCGGAATTTGCCTGATCTCTTAGACTGGCCGAGGGACCCTGCCCCCAAACACTATTCTAATCTCTACCGAAGCCCTCATTCTGATCTAGAACCATCAGTTTACTTGCCTGCCCCCCTCCCCGTGATATGTAAGTCTCTCGGGGGCAGGAACCACATTGTAGGTGTTTGTAAACCTTTCACAGGACCTTGTGTGTCACAAGCCCATGGCAAACATTTGTTAAACAAATAAAACAGAGTGGTGGGAAGTGGAGTTGAAAAAGCAGGCTGAGGTCAGTTTGGAATGACCTCTGCGAGGCCAAGGACTCCCAATGCTGTGAAACAGGTGATCTTGGATTTTGTTTTCTTGTTTTCCTTGGCTCTGTTTGTTTTTAAGGAAGGGGATAGACACGGCTGGGCTTGTGTGTTTAATGAATGGAGGAGGGGACACTGGAGAGGAGAGAGACTCTGAGTCCCCTGACACTACCCGCAGTTTGAGGAGAACAGCATTATCACATTGGATCTCCTGCGGGCCTGGCTCGAAGCTGCTTCACAGCCGAGTGCACAGCAGTACAAGCTCAGGAGTGACACAGGCCGGGTCTGGATTCTGGCTCTGCAGCTGATTAGTTGAGCAATTCTGCCCAAGGCACTGGCTTCCAGAGCCTCCCTTTTCTGGTCTGTTAAGTGCCAAAAATAATAGTGAACTGGGTTCCTGGACCCCATTCCAACATTGGGGTGACCCCCACACCAACAAACAATTCTCAGATACCAGCAGGGTGTAGAAGAATTCAACTCAATTCTGACATTATCTACCCAGAGATAACATCAGATTCCACAGGTTAAGGGTTCAGTCCTACAAGACCTCCCCGCTCCAAACACACAGACTTTAGACGCCAGTCCTAAGCCCAGGCTCTCTGTGCGTCTGACCAACAGGCTACAGACTGGAGGCTGCAGTGACCCCCTCCAACTCAGAATGCCAGTCACAAGTCCGGGTTGTCACCTGTGCCTCTGACCCGACTGGCTGTAAATCATAGGTTCTATACCCCCCTCCCTGGGTTCGATTACTTTTCTGGAACAGTTCACAGAATTTAGAAAAACATGTTACTTGCTAGATCACTAGTTCATTGCGCTATAACTCAGGAACAGCCAGACGGAAGAGATGGATAGGGCAAGGTATGTGGAAAAGGGCGTGAAGTGTTCACGCCCCCTCCAGACCTGCTTCTCTGCCCGAGTCTTTGTGTGGTCACCACCCAGATGCTCCCCGAACCCTGTCCTCTTGGGTTTGTATGGAGGCCTCATTACGTAGAAATGATTGATTAAATCGTTGAACATAAGCAATTGATTCAACCCCCAGCCTCTCTCCCTTCTCCCAGAGTCAGGTCAGAGGAGGGTGGGGCCGGAAGTTCCAACCCTCTGATCATGTGGTTGGTTCTCCTAGCAAACAGCCCCTATCCTGCGGAACTGCGGGATGGAATTCACCTCGTTCACATGGCAGGAGACACCTGTTTCATTCTCAACACTTACGAAATCCCAGTGGTTTGGGGGAGCTGTGAGCCAGGGGCTGTGGATGAAGTCCAAATATAATGGGAGATATAGTTTGGTCATAGGAATGACCACACATATATTTCTTACCATATCTCAACTATCAGCCTTACATTTACTATGTAAGAAATTATTTATTCAGCCTAACAAACAGTTATTATGCATCTTTGCATGAGGAATGTAAATAGAATGGACACCCTGCTTTGGAAAAGTTTGACAGTTCCCCCAGATAATTAAACACAGAGCCACTCTGACCCAGTGGTCCACTCCTAGGCATATACCAGAGGGAATGGAGAACACACAGCAACACAAAAGCCCAGACACAAATATGCACAGCCACATTATTCACAGTAGCCTGAAAGTGCAAACAACCCAATTGTCCATCAGCTGATGGGTAAACAAAAGGTGTCAATGATAATACACAGCATATCACTTGGTCATTAAAAAAGACTGAAGGACTGATACCTGTTACAAGATAGATGAACCTTGAAAACACAATGCTCAGTGGAAAGAGCCGGACCTCCAAAAGCCCACAGACTGCGTGGAGTGCCCGGAACAGGCAGGAGCAGCACACCGGGGATTGCCGTGAACTGAGCGCGGGAACATGGGATGGGATTGCCAACGGGTATGAGGTCTCTTCCAGGGGAAATGAGAATGGTGTGCCGTTGGATGGTGGTGATGGTTGTACAACTCTGTGGATATACTAAAATCCACTGAATTTTGCACTTTGAAAGAGTGAAATTTTATGACATGTGAGTTATATCTCGATTTTTTAAAACTTTAAACTTCTGCATATCTCAGGCCCTAGGGATTTCATGGTGAATAAGTCACAGACCCTCCCCTCAGAGAACAAAAAGTCGGTGGCAAAGAGGCTTAGCTGGGCGGAGTGGTCACCTGTGAAGTGTAACTGCTTCTAAAGGAAGCACCGTGGAGGAGACAGGTGTGGTGCTGTGAGAACGGAGGATGTGGGGGGCGGGGGCGGGGGGGGGGGGATCTAGACTGGAGGTCAGGGAGGAGTTCTTAAGGATGCTGCTTGCACTTAAACCTGAAGCTTTCCATGTCTGAATCAGTGACTCATCGTCCCCTGAGACAAAGACCCAGCACAGGCAGGGGTTCCCCCACAGGAGAATGCCTGAGACATTCAGGAAAATGAACCAGAGGGTGGATGACGCCCATAGAAGAGGCGGGGGCCGCTGTGAGTTTGCAGCTGGAAAAGTAGATACAGAGCAATTGTCCTGGATCTTCTAAAACAGTAAGAAGTGCTCAGTAATGACAGAAATGACTTTCCTCCTCCCCATCTTGCTCCTTCGCCGCGGGTGCCTCTGCCGGTTGCTTGCGCCACAAAACTGGAGTTATTCTAGATCTTACTCCCAGCTGCACCTTTCACATTCAAACCTGTGTTTTCTGTGGTTAAAGACCTCTCATCTCCGTCCCCTGCTGTTCCCCACGCCCAGGTCATCATCGGCTCCCAGCTGGATTCCTGCAACCCCTTCGACCTGCCCTTTCCGATTCCACCTGTGCACAGGATCCCTCCACCCAGTCAGAACGATCTACTGGGAGCCCGGAGTCCATCAGACCCCTCCCCTTGAGAGCTTCAGTGACAGCTGGGGAAATGTACAAACTCCCAACAATGCCCATGAGTCTGTCTGGGCTTCACTACTGCCCCCAGCCTCCCTCCGGCCTCCCTGCCCTCTAACCTGTGCCTTGGTGACCTCTTCCACCTGAAGTTCCTCCTGGCCGTGGAGCAGTCCCCTGCCCTGGCCTATCCAGTCATTCCGATTTTGACTTAATGGTTACTTCCTTAGGGAAAACTCCCTGCCTGACTCCAGCACTATATCCCTTTGCTGAGTGAGCTACAGAACATCTGGATTTCCCTTTGATAAAACTCGCCACAATGCGTCTGTTTCCTCTGATGGAACACAGGCTGGAGGGCAGGGACCTGTGCCTACCTTCCTCGCCGCTGTCCTCCCACAACATAGCACAGAACCCCCACACCGTGTCCCCCACCCCCGCCTGACAAATTCCCACTCATCATTCAACTCTCACTTGCCTGTGACTTACAGCCTTCCCGAGCACCCAGACCTGGGGGCATATCTCTCTACATGGCCACCCAGTTCCCCGGACTTAGCACAACTGCACAAGCCACTGATTTTGATGTCTCCCCCTTTACACTGTCCATCTTGTTTCTCTTGGCCCCAGCACCTAAAACAATGCTTATCACAAGACTCTTCTCAGGTCAGACCACAAGAATTCTTATGAAAATCCCTAAATTTGCATGTAAAATTCTATGTGCATGTATATTTTTCTAAAAAACAGTCCATGGCTTGTCTGGACTTTCAAACGTGTCTAGGACCTGACAGAGATTAAGGGCCTCTCCCCAGGAGCTGAAGGAAGTGTCTTTCCTTCAGAACAGCACCGCCAACTGGGACCTCCACTGTGTGAAACCATCCCCACTGGAATATGGGCTCCAAGAGGGCAAGGATCCTTACCTGTTTTGCCCATGAATGTGTCCCAAATGCCTGGAATGGTGCCTGGCCCGTCCTCCGTGTAGGTGTCAGATGGCCATAGTCTCAGGCAATTGTAACAGCTGTGAGAACTGTGCATTACTCATAGCTACATAGCAAATTACCCCAAAATGTAACAGTTTAACATTTGTTAACTGAGTTTTTCTAGGTCAAGAGTCAGGGTGCTTGGCTTCAGGGTCTCTCACAAAGCTACAAAGTGTTGGCCAGGGCTGTGGTCACCTGAAAGCTTGACTGGAGGGGATCTGCTTCTGAGCTCTCTCATGTGGTTGTGGGCAGCATTCAGTTCCTCCCTGGCTGGAACCTGCCCCCCCAATTCCTTACCACATGGGCCTCTTCACAGGGCAGCTCCCCAGATGCAAGCTCGCTTCACCAGAGTAAGCAAGCAAGAGGAAAAAAAGAGAGAACTAACAAGATGGCCACCACAATCTTCAGTGTCTTAACCTCAGAAGTGGCATCCCTCACCTTTGCTGTGTGGTTAGAAGCAAGTCTCTAGGCCTTGAGGCATGAAGGGAAGGGCGTTATATGAGGAATGCATAGCAGTGGGCAGGGCATGGAGGGCCCTCTTAGAGACGGCCTACAACACGTTTTCCCATAGAGCATCCAGCTCATCCGACCACCGGGAACAGAAGGCGCAGGCCCAATGCCTGCAGGTCCAGCAGACAACAACAAGGGAAGAAACACGCAGTGGGAAGTTTGGTGCACAGCCCAGCCTCTGCCCAGCCTCCAGCGGGCTGCTGCAAGAGCAGGAATGTAGGCTGACTTGTTAGATCTTCCAAATTTTCAAAACAAGTGACAGTCCAGATTTTCATGAGATATTTCCTGATTTTTAAAACTGTGACAATCTAGCAAAAACACATCTGAGGATTAGTTTTTGACTCTTCTGTACGGCACAAAGAGCCCAAGCTATTCTAATACCCTCTGCATGTCTGTTCCGTCTCTCCTGTACTCACCCCTCCCACCCCCTGCACTCATTCACTGAGGTCACCAGCAGGGACCCAGCTGGTTCTATACTTCTTTGCATGTGACAGGCCAACAACAAAACCTGTTGGATGAAATATGAAATCACTGTCCCTTTGAGGAGCTTGCCCACCCCACCCCAACCCTAGAGGACTGGCTAAAACTTGGCATTGGTGTCTGAACAAACTGGAATCCTGGCTCTGCTGCTTGTTTGCTGTGTGACCTTCAGCAAGTTACTAACTGTTTGGAGGCTCAGCTCCTTCATCTATAAAATGAGACTAATTGTGCCTGCTCCACAGTCGTTGTAAGGATTAACTGTAATAAATATACTTATTAGCACACTGCAGCAACTCCATAGCTGTTCTTACACCATGCCCCTTCTTTCCTCACTGACTTAATCCGATTAAACCAGCATCTAGCACTATCCACCTGGCTGGCAGCTAGAGGGAGCCTCTAAAGTGAGAGATCTGGGCGCGTCACTGCCCGGGTTTACATCCTTCAGCAGCTTGCTGATCCCCTTAGGAGGAGAAAATCCGAACTCTTTTAACAGCTCACCAGGCTCTTTTGGACCTGCGCCTGCCCAGCCTTCAAGCCTCATCTCTCACCACCACCTCCCTGCACACTCAGCACTCCAGGCACACCCAGGCTTTGTTTCCTGGACCCTCCACACTTTCTGCCACTTCAAAACAAGTGCTCTTGTCTCCACAACTACCGCCCCTTCTAGGTGTTCCAGCTATGCACTCAGGGAATTTTTGATGCACCTTGCTAAACCTGAAAACAAGCACAGTATTAATTTTCCTCACCTCTCCCCTCTTCCTAGCACAACGCCCACATAGGATAAGCAAATAATACATAACTGTAGAATTGGCCACAGCAGTGCCCATCGATCCCATGATCCCATGAGCACACAGCGCCACCTGGTGAAGCAAACTTGAACTTCAGCACCTGGAAAGAAGCCTCTGCTCTCTGCCCACCACTAATGCCAGTGGACAACGGGTTTTTTTTGTTTGTTTTTTTTTTTTAAAGATTTTATTTATTTATTTTCAGAGGGGAAGGGAAGGAGAGAGGGAGAGAAATATCAATGTATGGTTGCTTCCTGTGCATTCCCTGCTGGGAACTGGCCTGCAACCCAGGCATGTGCCCTGACTGGGAATCGAACCGTGATCTCTTGGTTCACAGGCCCGCACTTAATCCACTAAGCTACACCAGCCAGGGCTGGACAACGGTTTTGAAGTTTTCCAAGGGTCTATCCAGGGTCTTCTACACAAAACTTAGAAATTTTTTTTAAAAAGCTAACATTATTGCATGTTTAATGTGAGAGAGCCAGGCACTCTTCTAAACGCTTCAGTAATGAACACATTTAATTTTTACAACCAATGAGTTAGGTACTTTTTTTGCTATTTTGTAGATGGGGCATCTGAGGAACAGGGCAGTTAAATGCCTCACCCAATGTCACACTGCTAGAAAATGTCACCTCCAGCGGTCTGGCTTGAACCTTCAGCTTTAAGCCTGAAACTCACTGCCACTATTCTGTCTCCTTCATTCCACACCCGGTGACCTGGTAAGGCTACATCCCAGACACCTCCCTCTACCGAGAAGGCCCACTGTGAAGAGACACTATCACAGTGGCATTGGTGTCTACCAAAATCCCACATGGAGGGAGTATCCTCCACATTCTGGAAGCTGCACAACTCCCCACGGGCACTCCTCAGGACAGGAACTAGCTGTGGGGGCAGCCTCTCCTCCGTGAGGCAGCAAATGCAGCGGTCAGTCCACGGCTCTGCTCTGCTGGTGACCCCAGCAAGCAGCCGCCCCTCTGGGCCACCAGCTCCTAAGAGGACCCCTAGCCCAGCTGAGTGGATCAGATTGGGTGAATAGTGTATGGAGAGTGAGGAGCTGTCCCTGATTCAGGTGGACACTGAATGGCAATGGTGCTCACTCATCCCCTCATGTGCCAAGTTGGATCCCTTCACATGTTCAGCACTGACATGTGGACCCAAAAGTTTGGCTGCTTCCTTCTTAAATCCAGTCTACCTTTCACTGGCTCCTCTAAATACTTTTTTTTTTAAAGATTTTATTTATTTTAGAGAGAAGGGAAGGGACGAAGACAGGGGGAAAACATCCATTGGTTGCCTCTCACACACCCCCATCTGGGGACCTGGCCCACAACCCAGGCATGCGCCGAGTGGGAATCAAACCAGCGACCTTTTGGTTTGAAGGCTGGCACTCAATCCACTAAGCCACACCAGCCATGGCTCTAAATACTTTTTTATATCATTTGTAATGCCTGCCTCCACTTAATTTTGCTATTTAAATATTTGCTATCAATAATTATACTAATCACTTATATATTTAATGAGTATATTTCACAAATTATATATTAATACATTTATACATAATATATAACAGCATATACAGGGTCCAGCCTGCTTGTGTGGTTGGTGAGGTAATATGGGTGTAGTTAGTCTTAATTTCACTTAAAATGTCGTATGGTGTGCCTCAGGGTGATACTGTTCTCACAGAATTACATACTTATGATTTTGTAATAAAAGACTGTAATTTAAAAAGGGGCATTTGTGCTGGACTCAGTATATTGTTTTTATATTTTTACTTTTTTAAAAAAACGTGGTATTTGTCCTATCTCTATTCTGGGGAGGAGGAATCCACCTCCTCTTCTTCCTTGTCTTCCTCATTGAACGAGCAGGGGTGTCTCCCCATCTGGGGACTTGGTGAGAGGCTGCACTGCTGGACGAGTGACTGTTTGGGGCAAGGAACTGTTGCTTAGGCCACATCAGCACCCAAGAATAACCTCCTGGTTTACACCTGATTGGGACCAGGTGGCCCCAGCGGTCAGGTGGGAACTCTGAAACTCAGGGTAGAGGCCACACGGAGCCCCTGATGTGACTGCTGACCAAGGCCCTGTGGAGGTACCTGTGACACAGCCGGCTAGAGCCTTTGGCACCAGTGAGGCAGCGAGTTTCAGGCCCTCCAGAGCGCCTGCCTGACCCCAGGCCGAAGGACATTCCCCTCTGCTGCAGCGCTCCTGGGTCATCGTGGGTCTCACAGGTGCTGTCACAACTGGAAAGATATTCAAACGTGTCCCTGGAGCTGCTGCAGTTTATGACCGTTTCCCTGCTTATACTGACGATTAAAAATGGCAGCTGAATGGTGGAGTTTAGAGCTGGAGGGCCCTGGTTCTGCAGTTCACGTCGTCGATTTCTCTGTGCCAGGTTTTTGAAAGCCATTTGCTGCAGAAGCTCTCGAAGCTGGGCCCACCACTGCTTTATCTGCTCTGTCCGCTTCTCCTCTTTCTCCAGGCTTTTCTTTTTGTAATAAAGATTTTATTTATTTAATTTTTTAGAGAAAGAGGAAGGGAGGGAGAAAGAGGGAAAGAAACATCAATGTGTGGTTGCCTCTCGTGCACCCACTACGGGTGACCTGGCCCACAACCCAGGCACGTGCCCCGACCCGATCCTTGGGTTTGCTGACCGGCGCTCAATCCACTGAGCCACACCAGCCAGGGCCTCTTTCTCCAGGTTTTGACAGTCCTGAGCAGAATCGGCAGGCCAATCCACTTGACTTTTCCCTTTGAAATAATGTTCATTGCTATTAGCACATTTAAAACACCAAAAACTCTTTGTCTACTGTTTTTCTGGGCATAAACGGAATCAGCTGCCAAACGGTCATTTGAATTGCCAGACTCTGATACCCTTCACTATATGACATTGTACCTTTCTGCTGAACTTTCTCACACTTTCACTGAAAAATATCTCAAGCCTTTGCCATTTTTATCTCCTTTTTTGCTTTGTTTACTTTCTGAAAAATCCGAGTCCATAAACTCTCCGGCCCATTTTCTATCACCTGGACCCATCCAGGAGCTTCTGCTACATGTGCCCGAGTAACCCCTGCTGGTGCAGGGGACCGCAGACTCCCAATCAGAACACTTTCGGAACTGGCTAGTCTCTGTGCTGTGCTTACAATCACTTGGGGTCCAACCTTCACATTTATTGGTGCTAAGGTTTTTGGTAAAATCTTTGTTGGTGAGTTGGTGCTACAAACTGGAAATGCAACAAATGAACTGTCATTTCAGAGATATTGAGGGTTCAGGTCCAAATCACCACAAAAAGAGTATTGCAGTAAAGTGAGCTGTCATCTTTCTGCTGCTGAAGGGTCTTGCCTTCAAAACGCAACATCTTTTGTTGGACTGAGTCTGATCTACATAAATCCTCTTAGTTCTGCATTTGTGGAACTCAAACCAATATTTTTTTGCCATCATGTCAAATTGTATTTGATTTAAAATAAGCCATTACAAAAGCAAAACTAAGAAAATGTCTTCAATAACTCTTAAAAAAAACACCTCCATGTCTTTCTTCTATGCCTCAACTGCAGAGGACTAGGTGGCTACACAGAGCTGTTCTTATAAGCCTGGGGCACCTGTGTTTGGTGGCAGCGCAGTCCCTGCGGACTCACTCTCAGGGCAGGGACGGGAGATTCACAGCCTGTCCAGTGAAGGCCTTGGAGTTCAAGCCCCCAGGACACTGCCTGTGCACGCACCGTCAAGCCTGCCCAAAGAGGAAGGGTCAGGGAGCACCCTGCGTGCCAAGCAGTGGCAGCAGCTGCAGGCAAAATCACTGGTGGCCTTCTCTGGCCCACACCCTGCCCAGCCTATATTGTTATTTAAATATGTATATTTAAATATATAATACATATAGCCATATGTATGGCTAACATTTATTGAGTACTTCCTATGCCCCAGTTATTATTCTAAATATTTCACACATATTAACTCATTTAATCTGCACAACAGCCCTATGACTATCCCCATTTTACAACAAGGAAGCTAAAGCACAGTGAAATGACATGTTCAGGGTCATACATCAAGTGGCTGACATGGAGTGCAGACCTAAGTCATTATACCAGGCTGCAGTTTTCAACACTGCATTAGACTCCACCTGCCACCTCTACTCCAATGTGCCAGGCACACTGTTTTGCACACACTAGGGTGACAACAAACTTTATATATATATATATATTTTTTTTTATATATACACATACACATATAGTCACATTCCAATGTGACAGATACCCATTCTTCGAAGCGAGAAAGCCCCCAGGCTCCAGGCTCCCAGAAACCCTCCAGAGTCGCCTAGGCCTGGCAGTCTTCACAGATGACACCCTATGGGGGCACTTTAATTAAACAAGTGGGAAGGGGCAGGGTGCACCTCGAGGTGGATCCTGTCTGGGGCCTCATGCAGGCCCAGAGCTCTGCTGCATCCTCTTCATCAGCTCTTCATCCTGCATAGACAGCTCTGTCAATTTTTTGCCCATCCGCTCATGGATGTCCAGGTACTTGGAGACACACCGGTCCAGGCACACGGACTCGCCCTTGGACAGTTCTGCTTCCTTGTAGTGAGGAGGCACGCATTTCCGGTGGCAGGCACTTGTCATTCTGAGGCGAAGGAAGGGCAAAGTCAAGGTCAGGTCAGCAGCACCTTGTGGCATACCAGGAACTCTCAACCATTCCTGACCTGCCATACTGACTTCACCTCCCAGGCAGGCAGTGTAAATCCTCAGTGTACACCTCGATTATCTTGGAAGGTCCTTGAGAACAGGCACCTTGCCTGAGCCCATGTTTATAATTAATTAAATAGCAATGATTAATTGAGTTCTGGCTATGTTCAAGCATCATGCTAAGTACTTGACATGATTCTTATGATAACCCTATCAGTTAGGCACGATCACTATCCCCATTTTACAGGTAAGGAAAATAAGGCACAGACAGCCTCAGGACCTCACAGAGCTGAGATATGAACCCAGGTAGTCTAACTTCACAGCCTACATTTAAAAATTACTCTAGCATATAGCTTCCAATAGAAACCAACCCATCAAGAGAGGACACCAGAGAGCTTAAGCCAATAAAAGTAGCAGCCATTTGCCCTGGCTGGTGTGGCTCAGTGGACTGAGTGCTAACCTGTGAGCCAAAGGGTCGCCAGTTTGATTCCCAGTCAGGGCACATGTCCGGGCTGCAGGCCAGGTCCCCAGTAGGGGGTACGCGAGAGGCAACCACACATTGATGTTTCTCTCTCTCACTCTCCCTCCCTTCCCCTCTCTCTAAAAAATAAATAAAATCTAAAAAAAATTTTTTTAAATAGCAGACATTTGTCGACTCCTTACTATGTATTGGGTTTGATGTTAAGAGCTTGTCAATGTTTTAACATTTAATGAGGTGGGCAGTATTACCTCCATCTGATAGATGGGGAAACCACTGGTCAAATAATCCAAGTAACCTGCCCAAGACCATACTAACAGTGATTGCTGGAGCTATGAATTGTTCCCAAACTTGCCAAAGTACTGACCTAACATTGCTAGTGACTAGATGTGGACCCTGAGAATGTTATTTAACTTCTGGAAGCCTCACTGTCCTCACAATAAAATTAACCCAGTGGATTACTTTGAACATCAAAAAATATAATACATGTAAAATGCTTAGCAAGTTCCTGAAGTAAAGTTAAGAGTTTAAGAAATGTTAATTAAGTGGGACAGGTCCTATCTGTCAAAAGACAAATGTTCAACTAACTGTTCTTGGAACATAACCAGACCCTGGACTTAAGATTTTCTCCTACTCTGCTCCTTCATCACCAATTCCCTCCCAATCTAAATGCCCAACTCGTTCTAGGGACCCCATACTCAATCTGCATTAGCTTTAACCATGGGGGCCGAGGAATTGGTGCGTGTGGGTGCAGGAGGAGGGTAAGCACAGGCCTCAGCGTTCCCTAAATTGAATAAAGCATTTTCCATAAGTCATGCACCTCTACCCTAGGAAAAAGTGATCTAGGATCATTCCCCAAGACAAGGTAACACAGAATTGCCTCTTACCTGTTGTACATATCAGCCATCATTTCTACCTCCAGCTCCGCCGCCAGCTGCTGGGCCCTGAGTGGATCCATCTCAGTCCTGCAGCGTGGCGATCTCCTTCCAGCCTCCTAGTCCTGAAAGCAGATATCACTGTCAGAACCCACCTCTCCCGTTCACTTTCCCAACCCAGGAATGCAGAGGGATCAGAGGCCATCAGACCGAGAGGGGCCACTGACCTGAGTTCAACCATCCCATTTCAAAGATGTGGAAACTGAAGCCCGGAAGGGGAACACTGCCTAGCCCAAGGTCACACGGCACGTCAATGGTGGGGCTGGAAATCGAGCCCCGGGGCGCTGACGCCCAATGTCTACAGGTCACCTCTGTCCAAAATTTCGAGAGACCGGAAGAGAACCCACTAAACCGCAGGCCTGAACGTCCGGGGCCGTGGGATTCGATCACATGCGAAATTAACGCGCCCGGGCCTCCGCCCAGGGGCTGCACCTCTGAAATGGCAGTGACAACAGAATCACGCTGAGGTCAGAGCTCACTCACCACGGCCTTGAGCCGGCCACCAGTGTCCCCAACTTCGGGCTACCGCTAAAAACTTACCCTGAACACAGGTAGGTATAGGCGGAAGCACGTGGGCCACTTCCGGGAGGAAGTCCCACCTCCTCCAACGAGGCAGCTCTGGGAAATAGGCTACAATAGAGAGGGAGCTGCAGCCCCGGCTGAAGGCGAAGGTGATTTGCCAATGCTAGAGAGGTCGCCCAAACACCATAGAGGCTTGGGCGGAGTGCAGAGCGCCTGTAGCCTGGAGGTCCAGTCCCAGCAGTGGTCTCGTGCAGGTTTGAGTTTAGCGGTTCTGTACGAAGGGGCTGGATTACGGAGCACAGGGAACCTCGCCACCACGCCCCCACCACGCCCCCACCCCGCCCCGAGAGCTGCTGTGTGAGCACAGATCAGGCGTGCAGGAGGAAAAACTCTCTCGAACACCAGTTCTCAGTGCATGCTGCACGTTAAGGTCATCTGGGGCGCTTTAAAAAATCCCGATGCCCAGGCCTCACCTCATGCCAATGATACCAGAATCTCTGTGAGTAGAACCGGGATATCAGTAAACTTTAAATTCCCCCAGGTGAAGTAGAGGTACATTAATGTGCATTAGATGACATTAAGAAGTTACTATAATTTTGAGGGTTTGAAATGGCATTGTGGGAAAAAAGACTATTAGAGATACAAATAGATGAAGACAATATGGCTAAATGTTAATAATTGTTAAATCCTGGTGATAGGTATATGGACCTTCATTATACTGTGCTCTCCACTTTTCTGTATGTTTTAAATTTGCCATAATAAAAGTCTAAAAATTAAAGACGTAAGAACAATGAATTTTTAAATGATTTTATTTATTTATTTTTAGAGGGGAAGGGAGGGAGAAAGAGAGGGAGAGAGTCATGGATCAGTGACCACTCACACAGGCCCCCCACCCGGGACTGGCCAGCAGCCCAGGCACGTGCCCTGGCAGGAATAGAACAGGCAACTTTTTGCTTAGCCAGACGATGCCCCACCAATGGGGCCACACTGGTCAGGGCAAGAGCAGTGATTTTACTGAGCATCTGCCATGGACTCAGTGCTTTAATTACATTATCTATTTCACTTGTTTTTCTTGTTTGTAATGATTTTTAAACATTTGATTTTTGACATAATTAGAGGTTTACAGGAAGTTTCATAAATAGTACATAATTCCTTTGTGCCACCAAGTTGGGGAACCAGTGCTCCAAGAAACTGAATACAGCTGCGTGCCCACAGGTCTCTAAGCCTCCTCTGAGGTTACAAAGATAAAGGGAGGCATGGTTCCTGCTCACAGAAAGACGAGGCAGGTGTACTTAACGTTTTATTCAACTTCTGTTAGACGCACTGGGCCATGAAAACAAAGCAATTTTTAGCTAAGCTAGTGAGTTTAGTCACAGGGGAAGGAGGGTACTTGTGAACTCTTTATCTTTCAAGACAGTTTTTTCCACCACCACCCCCCAGAAAAAAAAATACCTCAATTCCTTGATTTTTCCAGGGATTTCCCAGTAAATGAACTTTAGAAGATATGATGTATGGGTGCACTTCCCATTGGAGAAGTGCCCCAATGGACTCTTTATCTGGCTGGTCACCAGATGCCTCCCTAATTGTCCAAGAAAGGCCAGAGTTTCAACACTGGGCTTCACTGCTGCTCTCAGGACTCATCTGTGTCAAACCCTGTGCTCTGATATTTTAACATTGAATATGACATTCATTCAGTAAAGTGTGTAAAATACACAGATCTTACGCTTATTCTTAAAATATATATTCATTCCTATGACCACCACTGAGATTAAGATACAAAATACTTCCCGCACCCTAAAATGTTACTTCATGTTCCTTGCCAGGCAACACCCTCTCTCTTGCAGTTGATCACTATCCTGATTTCTATCTCAGTTTTGCCTATCGCTGAGCTTCACATAAATGAAATTATACATTATTTTCTGGTTTGTGCCTGACTTCTTTAGCTCACTGCAGTACCTGCCAGATTACATCCATATTGTTCTGTGTATGGTATTCATTCTTTTCATTACTGTCTAGCACTTGACTGTATGAATAAGTCACAATTCATTTATTCATTCTTCTGATGGACTTTGAGGTTGTTTCCAGTTTGGGGCTAGTATGAATAATGCTTCAATGAACATTATTGTCCATATGTTTTAGTAGATATGTGTTGCCCTAGTTTTTGCTTTTGAAAATACAGTCAACATATTATGGAATATTAAGAAACTGTATGGAAAAAGGAGAGGAACTCTTACAAGATTTTTTTTAGGTGTAATGAGAGGTCAAATACTGTATGATTCCATTTAAATAACAGTCGCCAAGTGACAGACTTATAGAAACGGAGAAGACATGAATGGTTGCCCAGGGTTAAAGTTGGTGGGGGTGGGGGAGGGGCGCCTATAAAGGCACAGCACAGAGGAGACCTTTGTGGTGATGGAATGGTTCTGTGTGCTGACGGCGGGGATGGTTACGCAAATCCACACATGTCATAGAACCGTGCACACCATTGTGCCAACAACAGTTTCCTGGTTTCGATAGTGCATGTAGTTATGTAAGAGTTAACCTTTGGTGGAAGTTCCGTGAAAGGCACACAAGGGCCTCTCTGTACTATTTATGCAACTTCCTGTAAACTATAATTATTTCAAGATAAAGTTTTTCAAAATCATTACAAAAAAGATAATGTAATTAAAACATTTAGTCCATTGGCAGATGCTCAATAATAAGAAATCGTTGTTTGTATTTTTTTTAATTTTTAGACTTTTGTGAAGGCAAATTTAAAACATACAGAAATGTGGAGAGCACAAGATATTGAACTTCCATATACCCATCACCAGGATTTAACAATTGCTAACATTTAACCATATTTTCTTTATCTATTTTTTATCCCTACCAGATAAAGTATTTTCTCCACAGTACCATCTTCATACCCTTAAAATTATAGTAATTTCTTAATGTAATTGCATCTAATGCATATATTCAATTTCCCCCAATTTCTCAAAAATGACTTTTTATAGTAGCAAAAAAACCCAATGTGAGTCCTGGTTCATGTGGTCCAGTGGCCTGCGAATCAAAGGGTCGCCAGTTCAATTCCCAGTCAGGGCATGTGCCTGGGTTGCAGGCCAGGTCCCCAGTAGGGGGCACATGAGAGACAACCACACACTGATGTTTCTCTCCCTCTCTTTCTCCCTCCCTTCCCCTCTCTAAAAAAATAAATAAATAAAATCTTTTTTAAAAAAGTAATGTGTCTTAAAAAAACAATGTGCGATCTGCTCTACCCTCTTAACAAAGTTTTAAGTGCACAATACAGTATTGTTACGTGTATGTACAATGTTGTACAGATCTTATCTAGACTTATTCATCTTGAATAACTGAAACTTTATACCCGTTGCACAGCAACTCCACATTTCCCCCGCCCCCCAGTACCAGGGAAATCATTGTTCTTATTGATGACGATGATATTAGAGTTATCTACTATGAGACTGCATCTCCTCCTTTCCTACACTTTTCCACTTGAGGATTTGAGGACCCAAAAGTAGGAATCTCAAGTGGTCCCTGCTAAGTTTTATGTTGTAAAAGGCTGTTTATACAGCCGCAGCCTTCCAAGGCCTCCGGGATCCAGATGCGTCATCCAAAACTGCTGATCTCCTGCAGCACCACGTGGCTGGTGCTCTGGCCCCTCCCTCTGTCCTGTGGTCTACCCCTTCCCAGCCTCCCAGCCTCCCAGCCTCCCAAAGGGGAGTATTTGTTCCTCATCATGGTCAGTATTGTCCTCTTGGATGGGACGTCCGCCTCGAGGAAGAGATGCAGGGATGTCACCCAGGATCTCCCCACGTGGGCCCTGGCCACTCATGAGAGGTGTGGAGAGAGCACAGGGACACCTAGTTGAACTCCCGTGAGACGAGCAGGAACTAAGAGAATAAGAACGCCAAGGGCCTGAGCGGGACGGTCATTCTACGAGCTGGAAGAGAAAGCCTGCGCAGCCTTAATCCCTGTCATGCACCGTCACTGTTCCTCACCACTTGTCCCCCCACTGCTGACGACAAGCTGGTCCAAGCCGGTCCAAGCCGCCAGCCTCCATCTTGCGATATGGTAGCACTCTCCTCAATGGTCTGCTCGCTTGACTCATGAGTCCCCTTCAAGCTGTTCTCAAAACAGCAGCCAGAGTGACCTCGTCAAAAACTAAAGTTAGATCATGTCACTTCACGACCTTAAACACTCCAATGGCTTCCAATCACAAAGTAAGAGTCCTTCCAAGGGCCTCTAAGGCCCCATCCAGTTAGGCGTCTGCCCCAGCCATGCCGGCCTCCGTTCTGTTCATCAAACACACCAAGCACACGCCCACCTTTCCACTCGCTCTGGCCTCTGCCGGGATTGTTTTCTCCCCTGGCAGCTGCATGCTGCCCTCCCCCTCCCCCGCTCCCCCGCCCCACACTTCCTTCAGGTCTTTACTCCAATGCCCTGTTCTCAGTGATGGCTTCCTTGAGCACTCTAAGGATATCACCCACCCTCCCCCAGAATAAAACACATCCTTACCCTCTTCTCTGCCACAGGTTCCCCTGCAGAATCTACCACCATCTAGTGTAGCATACCCTGTTTACTGATCTGCCTGCTGCCTCTCCCCACGCTAAAATGCCAGCTCTGCGATCTGGCTTTGCCTGTTTTTTCTTGAGTTCACTGCTATATCCCCAGCACATACAAGGTGTTCAAAAAACAATCGATCGATAAATGCATGAAATTGTCTAAGAGAAGTTTTAACGGGTGATACGATGATCTTATATTTTGCTGTTTTCAATACCTAAGGACAGTAGAGCAGGAAGAAAAATGAGTTTTAATTTTTAAAAAGGGCAGCAGGCCAGAGAGATACATGAAAAGTCTCACCAATCTCGGGCAGGTCAACTCTAGACGGGAGAAGGAGACATCTGAACACGGGAGGCAGCCAGCAGCCGCCAATGGTGAACCGTTCAACCACTGGTCGGTACCCAGATCTCACGCTCAGATCATCCCAAGCGTAGCCCCCCCAGTTCCAATTCCATATTTCTATTCACTAAGTAATTAATTCATGTATTCAATGTATATTTATTGAGCAGTTCATACAAACCAGGCCATTTGCTAGTTCCTGGGCGTATAGCCATGAGCAGAGTACATAAGGTCCCTGCCTCGTGCAGTGTAGAGTCTAGTGAGAGAGTCAGATAATAAGGTAATTTTGGATCCTGATAAACAGTAAGAAGAGAATAAAACAAGCTGAAACGATGGCACGGAACTGAAGGTCACAGAGGCCTCTCTGTGGAAATGAAATTTGAGCTGAGCGCAAAAGAATGGGAAGGAGCTAGTCCTGCAAAGATCAAAAGCAAGAAGGTTACAGTCCTGAGTGTGAGTGTGGCAAAGAATTGATTTAAGGAACAGGAAGGAGGCCAGTGTGGCTGAAGTGCAGGGGACCAGGGGCCAAGGCTGAAGGAGTCCCGAGCTTTCTCGGTGGTGGGGGTGGGGGTCCCCTGCACACATTCTCCAAAAAGTAGTGTCTTTCTTACTTAGGTCACAGGACACACCTAGAGAAGGGAGAGGTGTGTTTGGTTTTTCTGAGCAAAATCTCAATTCAGTACAAAAATGTGCTCAGAGCCTGCTGTGTACCAGTCACTTCACTCAAAATAGAACTCGGCTTTCTATTTTCTAGACTCTAAGCCCAGTGATCCATCACCTTGGCCCCTCAATCTTCTCCCCTCCTCCCTCCAAATCTCTCTGTCCAATGTGAGCCTGGACACATCCTCCCCGAGTCCCGTAGGCAGCTGTCCCACTCTCTCTCCCTCCTTAGCCCACCCTTCAGCAGCTGCTTCTGTCCAAGGAAGAGTCCACGGACTATTTAAAGACACAAGGGGGTGGGGCAAAGGAGGCCTATCCTGGGCTCTGGATGAACAGGGGCAGCCAGAGGGCTGGTGACCCTCCAAATGGGCCTGCGGATGGTTTTCCAGGTCACCAGGGCCAGGCAAGTACATTGGGAAGCAAGATGACCACAGGATGCACACTACCGGGGTCAGAGTAGGAGGGACCCGCTGTGATTGAAAGGTGCCACCTGTCAGATCTCCATGGGAAATCTGAGCCTCCCAGGCAGGGGAAAGTGTTGTACCAACAGGCAGTAAACAATGCTCTTCAGAGACCCAAGGCTCTTGAAATGGGGGTGGGGTGGAAGGAGAGAGGAAGGTGGAGGGGGGGCAAGGACAGAATTGCTGGGGGCTAGAGGCCTCTGGCCGCCCAGGAGTGAGGCCACTCCACTAGAAGAAGGAGACAGCTCTCGAATCCCCCAGGCAGAGGCCCCAGAGGTAAGCCAAGCCCTGGGTCCCTTTCTAAGGGCCTTCCTCCATCTGTCAACTCCTCTCCCACCTTCCAAGGATGGGAACCTCCAAGCAGGACCCCAGAGTTGGAGAAATCCAGGCTTCTTTCTAGTTTTCACTACCACTGTGTCAACTCTCTTTAGATACCAGAGCTCGGCCTCTGGGGGTGGGGCAACCTGAGATTACCTAGACAAGCCTGCAGGCGGCCATCCGTGCAGGGGGCCTGCTGGGGCAGAGAGGCTCAGCAGTTCAGGTGGGTGGGGAGGCAGATTATCTAAGCAGTTAAGTGGCCTCTCCAAAGGCTGGTGCCCGGTTGGGATGGCGGGGGCGGGTGGAAGCCTCAAGAGCACTGGAAGGCAGATGGGTGACAGTGGGTAGGGAGGTATCAGCAGACCCATCAAATGTCATCTACACAATTTCGGGCTTGGACCTGCACTCCTGGGAGGAGAGAGGAGCTGTCTGCAGTGCTGCTTCAGACACAAAACCAGGATGGTATGAAAGCTTCTGAAGGAAGGAGGAAGGAAAGTGGAGAGGAAGGAGGGAAAGAGAGAGGGCTGAACTCCTCAGCCATGCCTGATGGTCCTCCCCCACCAGTGGGGGGCCCCTTCCTCTGGGCTGGAGCCTTGGGAAGGGCACCGGTTGCAGACCTGGTGGGAGCAGCATCTTTGACACAGGCTCCAGGCTAGCTGTCAGGAGACTTGGGTTCTAGGTACGGTTTGGACATTTCATTGTCCTACGATTTCAGTCAAGGGACTTCAGTGCCCCCAGCTTCAAGTTTTTAATGTGCCCAATGGGAACAATCACACAGGCTCCCAAGGGTTAAAAAGTGGGGAACAAGCAAGCGAGGTAAAGCGAGGCATTATGTGAAGGCATTATGTGAGCTGCGAGCCACTGCTGCTGGGGGTGGGAGGTGTTATCCTGGTTTCTGAGCGTTCGGAGTTTCCTCATTCCTTGTCTACTTATGACACACCTGGAGGGTGGAAAGCTGAGGTGCGTGCATGCATGTGTGTGTGTGCACCTGTCCTTCCCCTGCGCCCCCCTAAGTGTGTAGCATGTCGACAAAGGGAAAATGCTTGCAGCACTTTGCTATGTCTTAGCCAATTGCTACGACACTTTGAGGTTTAAAAAGGGCTTGTTATCAACTTACCAGCATTCAGTTCTCTTTGCCTTGTCTGTCCAACCAAAAGCTCTCGTGGCCGGGTCGGGGCTTTCATCTGGCACAGGGCTGGGCAGAGGCCAACCCACACTGAATGAGCTGATGTGTACTGAGCGTTCCCTCCACGCCAGGCGGGCCTCAGACTGCTTCCCATGCAGTGGCTTCCCTAACCCTCCACCGTCCCTATGCGGCGAGACCTATTTTACCCTCCAAAAATCAAAACACCGGGAAAGCAGGTTGCTTGCTCAAGGTCACACACAAGGAGTACACAGTGGGAGCTGGGATCCCATTGCAGGAAGACTCCCGAATCAATGACTTTCGCCACTACTCCGCACCAGCTTCCAAACAAGAGTGCAGGGCAGGAAGGGGCGTGTGGGCCGCTCACACCAGCGTTGGCCATACATTCCTCTGCTAAGCATGGCTTTGCTTGAGGGGGTGGGAGCAGCTCCTCAGGAAGAACAGCAAAAAAAAAAAAGCAAAAAGAAAAAAAAAATCTAAAGAGGTTTGGGGGAAACTGAGTTAAATAAGGATAAGCAATGTTAAAGCCTCTTAACTTGGAGTATCTAAGTGCTAATGAAGTTGTATATTTCTTTTTTATTTATTTATTTATTTTTAGAGAGAAGGGAAGAGAGGGAGAAAGAGAGGGAGAGAATCATCTATGTGAAAGAGAAACATCAACCGGTTGCTTCGTGCACGTGCCCCGAATTCAGGGCACGAACTCCAGGGACCCCAGGACCCTGGTCTGGCGGCAGGAAAACCCAGGAACAGCGCCCTGGCCCTTTCCTGCCTGTCTTCCTGCCTCTGTCCCAATTTCCCAGGTGCCCCGGGTACAATCACCCAGAACACGGCACTGTGAAGGGCAGGAGGTATTTTTAGCCAGTGACAGGGGAGTCTACTTTTCTCGCTGCCTGAGTCATGCCCTGAACACTATTTGGGGACTGTTTTCTTGGTAAACAGACCCCCAAGAGGGGCAGGAAGATGAAGGAGCTGGCCCTGCCCGCCCCCACCCACCTGTCATTGTAGATCCCAGAGTATATACAGTACTCGACTAGGAAACCCCAATCTCCTCACCGACCCCAGGCAGCTGGAGGATCAGGTTTCCCTGCAGAGGTCAGAGACAGCAGTTTCCGCTCTCCACCAAGGAAGCTCCTCCGCGCCCAGGCCCACCTTCTGTGAGCTGGCGGAGGCCCGGGCACCCACCGGCCCAGGGATTCCCAACTCTCAGGCATTTCCCCTCCACCTCTGCGATGTAGCTTCCTCTGTACCATCTGCATTTCGCCTTCCTGAATGTCTTCCTCTGGACCAACGTATTTTTCGTGTTTCAATACGAAAAATTCAATACGTGTTTCTTTTTAATTTATATCACTATTAGAGACGGAAACTGTGGAGACAAAACCGTATCATTAAATTCTGCCTGTGTGCGCCTGCCTGCTTTGGGCTCTGCGCCTGGGGCTAGCTATCCCCACCGTGTTCCAGAATGCTAGTATGGAATTGTAACCACTCCACAGCTTAATCAAAAAGTGGTAAAAATCACGAAAAAGGTATCATGTGACCTAACGTTCATTAAAGCCCAAGCCACAACCTGCACAGGGTGGGTAGGTGAACCACCCAGCATGAAGGCAGAGGGGCCCACACCGCACCTCTGGGGAAGCAGCGCTCTGCCCCTCCCTCACACCCCAGGGCAGTGGGTGCTCCAGTCACATATCCAAGTAGGAAGGGCCCACGACTGAACCCCAGGCCCCCAGACTCTGACTCTCACTGTCTGAGGGCGGGCTGTCCCCTCATGCAGGAGGGGCATGACCAGGCCTGCTTGTCTTCTCTTCCCAGAGATGGAGCAGAAGGAAGGGAAGCCCTCTGAGGATGGGGCCGCTGCCTCCCCAGCCGCAGGGACCCCGGGAACGCCAGAGGGTGAAGCCTCGGCAGAGGTGGGGGCCAAAGTCACCTCGGAGAGCACCACCACAGAGGGGCCTCCGTCTGAGGCAGGAAGGCAGGAAGGAGGCCCAGCAGCGGATGGCGTGTCAGCAGAACTCCAGGGGGAAGCCAGTGGATTGGATGAGGTCAAGGTGGAGCCCAAAGTGGAGGCTGAACTTCCAAAGGAGGGTGGTGGGAAGGAAGAGACCAAAGAGGCTCCTCAGGAGATGACTGACGGGAAAGAAGAGACCAAATCTGAACCCAAGGAGGCGGAGGGAAAAGAAGAGCTGGCGGTGGCCTCTGACAAGCAGAAGGCTGAGGAGGAAGCAGCCAAGCCTGAACCTGGGGAGAAAGCTGATGTGGAGGATGAGGCCAAGGCTGAGCTGAAGCAGGCCGCTGGGGCGCAGGAGGCTACGGCGGCCTCTCAGGAGGAAAACAACAAGACAGAGGAGCCCGAGGCTGAAGCCCCAGCGAAAGCCAGTGCCCCAGAGGCCAAGTCGGACTCCGAGAAGAAGGTTGCCCCGGGAGATGAGGCCAAGGCTGCACCACAGGAGAGGGACACGAAGGAGGAGGTGGTGAGTGAGGCAGAGGAGAGGAGGGAGGAGGTCCCATCGATGTTCTGGAGTCCCCTGCCCCCTGGGGAAGCAAGGCCCCTCTGCTTTATTTCCTGGGAATAGTCCAGTCTTCCTCCCACAGCTATCAAGAGCCGGGGTGGGGGCTGCTGCACTCCCCGTCCCAGGCTGTCTCCCAGATCATTCTGAAGTCCCCACAAAGCCTTGGGCAGGCACTTGTGTGACTGTGAGCTCTGATCGTGCGGGTTCCAGGACTCAGGCGGCCCCAGTGAAGAGCAGGACCAGGGTATGGACAGAGAGTCGGAGGAAGGGGCAGGGGTGACTCCCAGCTCCCCCGAGGAGTGGCCTGAGAGCCCCACGGAGGAGGGTCAAGGCCTCAGCCCAGGTGAGTGAGAGCCAGGAGCCCAGGGGCTGCTGTAGGGGCTCCCCTGAGGGGCGTGCAGTCACAGTAGCCCCCCACTTCCCTCCCCCTGCTCCTTTCCTGCAGATGGGTTGGGCCCAGACACTGCAGCTTCGGGAGAGACCAGCCCCTCAGCCAGGTAATATCCAACCCCCGGGGCCCTGGCTCCCTCTCCTCCTAACACCTGCTCCCTTCAAAGCCTACCCTCACCTGATCTCAAGAATCCCAGGATTCCTGGCATTCAGCCCCTTCCCAAGGCAGAGCCCAGGAAACTGAAGGAGCCAGATCTTGGGGCCAAGGGAGCATTCAGCATACCTGGTCCACCTCCCTCTCTCCATCACTGGCCTCTAGGCATCCCTGACAGGTCTTATAGAGGCCCTCATCTTGCCGCTCAGCATGTTTCCATGGTGCCAGCACCGTCCACAGAGCATGAGCAGAAAGCCTGAGTTTGGACAACGACTCTGCCTCTTACCAGCTGTGTGACCTTGGCCATGTCCCTTCACCCCCCCTCATCTGTGAAGCGGGTGCTGTAACTGTAGCTCCCTCATAGGGTTATTGTGAGGCTGAACTGTGCTGTGTGTAAAACACTTAGCGCAGTGCCTGGTGCCTACAGGTGCTGGATGAGATGAGAGCCTTATTCTCGCCACTGCCCAACTTTAGTCCTTAGAAGCATCTTCCTTTCCAGGTGAGATGCACCTGTGTGTTACTTTCTAGGAGGAGGGTGACCAAATACTCACCGAGCGCTCAGGCATTTATGTGACAGGCTCAGCGGGGTGCTCTACGTTCCCCACCTTCCTCAAGCCTCAGAGCCATCTTGTCAGGTAGGCGTATTCCTGCCCCCATTTTACAGAGGAGGAAGCTGAGACTCAGAGAAGTAACAGGACAGGGGCCAAGATCACACAGCCAATAAGAGGCAAAGCCAGAATATAGAGGACACATGGACAAAACTAGGGGTGTTGGAAAGGGGAGGGAGGAGGGGAGGAATGGGTGGGTGGGCTGGAAAGGGAATAAAGGATAGAAACTGTACTGAATAAACTAAAATAAAAATTAAAAAAAAAAATAAAAAAAAAATAAAAAAAAATAAAAAAAAAAGAGGCAAAGCCAGGATTCAAACTCAGGTCAGACCTCAGACTTGCCCTAGTTCTATCCTCACATCCCTCCAGACCACCGGCTCCCCAAGTTAGACTGAGCCTCATTATTCCTTCCAGGCCCTCCCAGTGCTGGGCACAGTGGACACGCCTGCCGAGAGCGGGCACCCTGATTGTGCATGCCTTCAGACTGCAGGGCCCCAACCCCCAGCCAGCCCCACCCCGCCCTGTACCCTGTGCTGGCTGGTCCCAGGCCCTCTCTGGTCTCTGAACCTTTCCATGCAGTGAGTCTTCACCCAGCGAGGTGCCCCCGAGTCCCACGGAGCCCCCTCCCTCACAGGAGAAGAAGAAGGAGAAGGCACCGGAACGCAGGGTGTCAGCCCCTGCCCGGCCCCGGGGGGTCCACGCGCAGAACCGCAAAGCCATCGTGGACAAGTTTGGCGGGTAGGATGCAGGCACGAAGCCGGCTGGGCTAGGCTTCCCCAGGGACCATGGGTCCGCGGGAGGGAGGCCTGAGAGGGGTGGGACCAGCCCAGGCCCAGGTGGGAGGGCTGACACAGGGACTGGGGCTCCTCGCTGATGGGATCCTCGGTGGCCTCCGCTTCTCTGGCCTGGCCCTCTCTACCCCTCCCCTCACAGGGCAGCCTCGGGCCCCATGGCTCTGTTCCGGAACACTAAGGCCGCCGGGGCCGCCATCGGCGGTGTCAAGAACATGCTCTTGGAGTGGTGCCGGGCCATGACGAGAAACTACGAGGTGGGCAGGGGACAGGGACTGTTCCCGGGGCAGCAGTGCGGGGGAGGGTCTGAGTGGTGCAAAGCTCAGAGGGTGGGAGGCTCACGGGGGCCAAGTCCAGGCCCCACGGCCAGAGGCTCACTGAGGCCGCCCCTTCCTGCTGGCCCGCAGCATGTGGACATTCAGAATTTCTCCTCGAGCTGGAGCAGCGGCATGGCCTTCTGCGCCCTCATCCACAAGTTCTTCCCAGATGCCTTTGACTACGCTGAGCTGGACCCCACAAAGCGCCGGCACAACTTCACCTTGGCCTTCTCCACTGCAGAGTAAGCCATGGCCAGGACAGCAGAGCCACAGGGGGTCGGGGCTCAGGTCCCAAAGGGGAAGGCTGCACCCACCAGGGGTCGCAGAATGTGTGGCCACATGTAGGTGTAGCCCACAGACGGTTTGGGCCAGGAACGATTTCAGGACAAAGCAGTGGGTGAATCGGCAAAATCCCTGCAAGTGCACGGCTTATACCCCAGAGGGAGAGAGATCATCAACACACACCTATACCGAATGTCGCACCAGGGGACAGGAGCCATAAAGATGATGCCGATACCTGCAGGGGGAGGGACAGAGAAGAGGAGGGTCAGTCTGCTGTTTTGGACAGGGTGGTGCAGAGATTTGGGGTCAGATTCTGACTCAGCCACTTGTTGGCTGTGTGATCCTGGGCAGGCTTCTGTGCCTGCCTGAGCCTCCATATTCCGATCTTTAAAATGGGCATGAGGTTTCCTCTTCGGCAAGACTATTGTGAGAATTAAGTAAATAATGAAGTAAAGCCCCTATAACAGTGCATAACCTGCAGGAAAAACTTCAAAAGGTCTTAGCTGCTGTGCCTGTATTTTAATGAGCAATATCACAACTGTTCATTGTTATTCACTTTGGAACCTGGGGGTTTTATTGCTATAGCTCGGTGGCAGTGGGATGGAGAAATGATGGTACTAGAAGGGCAGGAAGGGTGTGAGGAACAGTGTGGCCCAAGGAAGAACCTGAGAGGCAAGGACATGACTGCTGGGTGGGGGAGGGGGTCCCTGCCTCCACAAAAGCATGGAAGCCAGCCTCAGCCAGACTCCTCCATCGCTACCCACCAAGCCTGAATCCCTTCTGGCCCCAGGGCTCCTGAAGAGCTCATGCCAGGAGTGCTCGTTCTCTCTGGCCCCAGGGAGAGGCTTCTGAGCCACCTGGTGGAGAAGGGCTGTGTAGAGGGTGCAGCCATGAGGGAAACTCTGGGGGCGTTTCTCGAGCCCTGGACAGAGAAGAGGTCACTGGGGATGTTAGCAGCACTTGGCCTGGGAGGCTGAGCCCTCTGGTCCTGTCCAGGCCTGGCCACCAACTTGTAGGGAAGCCTGGGACAACCTTCCCCTCTCTGGGCCTGTGTGTCCCCATCGGCAAAATGAGAGGACTGGATATTGATCTGTGCTTTTCAAATGGGTGGGCTTTTCACCCCCAGCAGATTCCTAAAACAAAATATTAAGTGAGTGCCCAACATATAAAACGGATTAAAGGGGGATCTTTTTAGGTTGGGGGGATTCCTGGAGCTTAGCACCCAACCTCCCTTCCCAAGATGGTCCCTGAAGCAGGTGGGTCAGGCCCCAGGGCATCAAGAGTGACATTTGAAAACCACCAGATGACGTTCCGGAAGATCCCTTCCAGTGTCCCATTCGCCTGCCAAGGGAAGGATGAGTGCCCAGATGGGGGCGCTCAGGAACAGCACTGTCCTGCTCTGGGCTCAGAAGCACCTCTGAGGACGATGACAAGCCACACGAACTGAGTGTGATTAGCGTTCTGCCACGTGCTTTCCTTGGCTTATCCTGTTTAACCCTCGCAGCAACCCGAGAGTGTGGACACTGGCAGAGATGGCCCGTGACACCCAAGGGTCGCACGGGAGGGCTGTGCGGAACTGGGATCTGAAAGCAAACCCACAGTCAGGACTGGGAGCTCCAAGTGAACATCAGAAGGGTGGGCCGCTCTGCACTGACCAGGTGTCCCCGGCGTGTGGGGCAATTGTCCTCCTCCAAGGCAGGCTGAGCCACAGGAAGGCAGGAGGACTAATCAGCGATGACAACGGGCTGACAGGAGGCATCAGACAGCAGTGAAAAGCGGAGGACGCGGTGGGGACCATGGGGGTGGAGGGTGGAGAATAGAGGTTGAGGTGCCGAATTTGAATCCTGCCTCCTTCCTCCTTAGCTCTGTGACCCTCAGCAGCTGACTTAACCACCCTGATGGGTTAGGGTGAAGATTAAGTGTGCCAAGTAAGGTTATCGCCCCGTTCTAGAACTCTCCTCTGATTCCACTGGAGTCCTAGGATGACGGAGGGGAGCTGCCAGTGCTGGCGCCCCCAGTGGGCTAGATCCCAGTGCTTCTAGGGGAGCCTGGCCCCCTCTCCTGGGTAGGGGTGCAGGACCCACACCCAGAGCCGAGGTCACTGCACTGGAGCCTGTCCCATTCTTCAAAATCCTCCAGTCTGCTCCTCCCCCGGCACCCAGGCCAATCTGACTTGGGTTTCGGGCCAGTTGTCTCAGCCCCAAGAGAGGATTTCCCCTGGGACCCTGGTTTCTCCTCTTGCCAGCACCCGAGGCGGTTTGGCAGGCTGGGGCTGCTGAGGCCTGGCTGCAGGGCAAGGATGCCAGAGGCGCCTGGCCGGCCTGGGGTTGAGTCCCAGCTATGTCACTCACTTTGACCTTGGGCAAGTCACCAAAATGCTCTGAGCCTCTAGTTCCTCTTCTGGTTGAGGATGGGGGGGCGGGGTGTAAATGAGACCATTAAAAGGGAAACACTCCATAAAGCACTTGGCACCCAGTGGCAAGTCCCTGACAGTGGGTAGCTCGGATTATCGGCCTTAGCAAAGCCAGGAGTGGCACGTTGCCCCGCAGAGCAGCTGAGAAGCTAGAAAAAGAGGACCTGCTGCTGACCTCCATGCTGCTCCTCAAACACATCAAGCACGCCTGCCTCGGGGCCTTTGCACGTGTTAGTTCTGCTGCCTGGAATCCTCTTCCCCAGATAGGTGCATGATTCACCCTCTTTGAGAGACCTCTTTCCCGGAGCACCTTTTTTAAAATGCTGCTGACACAGGAACATACCCTCGCTCCCTCCTCCGCCTTATTTTCCTCCATAGCGCCTCTCACCATCTGACGGCCCATCTCTTTCCTTACTGTCTGTCTGCTGCTATGAGAATGTCAGTGACACAAGAGCAGGGAAGCCTGGGTTTCACTCAGTGCCGAGTTCCCTCAGTAAATACACAGAGGCCCAATGACAATGGAGATGGTGCAGCCATAAGCCAGCACTCTGGCTAGGATGCCAGTTCTGTCCTTTCAACTCCTGCTGAGGGGCCTGGCCTTCCAGAGGACAGATACAAGAGGAGCATGTGGGAGGGGTGGGTTAAGCTAGAGCTAGAGAGACACCAAAGGGGCCCGCTCCACGTGAGGCCACAATGCAATGAAAACGTGAGCTTTGGAATCAGCCAAGTGTGAGTTCTGACTCTGTCAGGGCCTCAGTTTCCTGGTCTGTGCAATGGGATGGTTGGCCTAGATGACCTCCTGTCTCCAACACACACAATTCGTCCTGGCAGGGCTGCCCCACCCCTTCCCCCAGCTCCCACGTTCTTCACCTCCGCTCTGCTCCTCACCCCGCCCCACCTCTGCCTCTCAGGAAACTGGCCGACTGTGCGCAGCTGCTGGAGGTGGATGACATGGTGCGGCTGGCAGTGCCCGACTCCAAGTGCGTCTACACCTACATCCAAGAGCTGTATCGCAGCCTCGTGCAGAAGGGACTGGTGAAGACCAAGAAGAAATGAGGAGCTGACTGACCCCATGGGCAGGGGTGGCCAGGGTGCCCAGCTGACCAGCCACGGCCTCGAGGCTCCCTTCTACTCCAGAGACAAGAGAGCTGGGCCCTGGGCAAAGGCAGATGGCATCAGTCCTAACTGCATTGAAAGTACTTTTGCAAAATCCTGTCTGGCTGCTTCCCTCGCCCACCCAGGAACCTCTTACTCTGGGATAATAAACCACAGCTGCCAGGATTCCTCACCTGGCATTTCCTCACCTGACACAATCTTTTCTACAGCATGAAAGGCATCTGGGAAGGACAATGGCCTGGGTCCCACCACTAACCAGCTGTGTGACCTTAGGCCAGTGAGTTAACCTCTCTGAACCTGTTCACCATCTGATTGTGATAAATGGAGTTCAAACCTTATGGAAATGCTGTGAGTGTTCAATGAACTAATGAAATGAGCAAAAAGCCTTGCCTGGTACGTCACATACGTGTCCAATAAGCCATGGCCAAAAGTAAAGACAAATCTTACATTTTGAGCCACTGGTGGCATTTTTCTCAATTCTATTCCCTCCTTCCACACTCCTCCCAGGTTAGTGATCCCAGGCCAGGGGCTGGAGTAGAAGATGCTTTAGAAATCTTTCCCACACTTGACTCAAAGATACCCCCCATATCTGTCTCTTAAAAGCAGATGGGTCCTGACCAGTGTGGCTCAAATGGTTGGGTGTCATCCCACAAAGCGAAAGGTCGCCTGGTTAGGTGCAATTCCCGGTCAGGGCACATGCCCGGGTTTCGGGTTCGGTCTCTGGTCGGGGTGTGTACAAAAGGCCACCGATCAATGCTCCTCTTCTCTCATCCATGTTCCTCTCCCTCTTTCCTCCCCACTTCTCCTCTCTAAATAAATACAGAAGTGAACAAATAAGTGCGTGTGGTTTCCCAGTGGCTCAGAACCACGGCACCCAGAAAGTTCTTCCTTCAGGTGAAGTCAATCCCTCCATCTCCGGAGGAGGTGGGGCTTGTTTTTGTTTATCCATTGCCCACTACTGAGCTGATGGTGCCGTCCTGCTAACAATCCTGTCTGGCTTTCTCAGCCGTTTGGAGAATGTTGTGCTGATAAGAACAGCCCAGGAAAAACACAAAAACAAAAACCAGCCAGCGCTGCACTGAGGCAGGTGACCTGGCAGTCCGCTGGCCCCCTACCTCCAGGGCCTCGCCTATAAAATGGGGACATTACCCCCGTGGAGATGTTGACGACCCCTCTGGCCAGGATGGCCTAGTCCCTCGTGGCCCCACAATGGCTGGGGTTACCCGAGGTTTGAGGCCGTCAGTTCATGAGAAGCTGGGTCACACCTTTATTAGACGGCAGCTAAGTTCCCAGCCTCCTCTCCTCTGATGAAACCACTCCCTCCCGCCCACAAACACTGAGCCAGACCCCACAGCTCCTCTGTGGCTTTAATGGCTGGACTAACACATGGTTTCCGTGACTCCCCTGGACTGGAAGCTGGAGGGGCCACGGAGCCCTGCCTGAGGCCCGGCCCCCAGGGAGGGGCAACCTAATGAGATTGCAAGTGGTTTGGAAACCAAGTAGATCAGATTCTTTGCTTAGTGATGCATCAGTGGAAAAGAAAAGGTTTAACACCAAACTCTACAAATGTTTATCAGCAGCCTGGCTGATTTCAATCATGTAATCAAACGAATCACCCAATCACAAGTGACTCCCGCCGTGTGCCCTGCCTCCCAGCCCTGCCCCTCACTCCCCCTTGGCCCCCAGGGGGATTCTGGTTGGCTGCTGGGCTCATTTCCTGTGAGATGGCCTGGAAGGTGACCTCAAGATGGAGCAGCTAGGAAGACCAGGATCCCCACGTCAGAGAACACTGGACAGCTGGCCTGTGATTCTGCAAACCTAAAATGCCCGGCGCTGGGGCAGAGAAAGGGAGCGGGAAAGCACACCTGTGGCCAGGTGAACCTGGAACTGGGTCTGCACATACCACACTCACAACTAATGACTAACAACTTAAGGAGAAAAAAAAACTGTGAAACAGCAGGGAATGGGCCGCCAAGGGGCTCTGGCCCCAGTCCGTGCAGTGTGTCCGTCCATCACGCCCACAGTGGGGCAGACCAGAGTTAGGAGGGCCGGTGCTCTCCGAACTCGAGGGTGTGCTCCTCGGCGCTCCTGTGGAACAGCTCCGGGTTCTGCGTTAGCAGGTCAGCCAGCTCCATGCGCGCGGGCTCCCTCAGGTCTGGCTTGTTCACCAGCATGTTGAGGGCCTCCAGGACTGGGGAGAGAGGCCAGGTCAGGACATCAGGATGGAGAGAAAAATCCTGGGAAGGGGGTGATGACTGCCCAGTCCCAGATCCCCCTGAAACTCCATGCGCACTGTTTGGGGGACCCCCAAGGACTTCCACCTCTCAGGATGACTCTACAGCCAAATCGAATGCCTCTCACGGTCCTGGCTGAAGATGCCGAAAGCCCTGACTGGCTCTACCAGTGGCTTTCAAACTATGTTCCATGGTGAGATGCATAGGGTGTCTGGGTCTCACTCCCTTTTCAGTAAGAACCCCTCGCTTTCCTGCTTGATATTAGGATTCCTAATAAACTTAATTTCTGAGGCTAAAGACTGGAAACCGCTACTGACCGGTGGCTCCTAATCTTTCACGGATGCCTGCGTAACCCGGTGGAGACAGGGCGGCTCCCCGGCACCTGCGCATGCGCACAGGCACACAGTTCCGAGATGAGAGCTTCACAGACCCCCTGAAGGTCATGCGAGGAGCACTTCCCACCCCGTCCCCCCGCCCAGGATCCTTGTTGCTGGGGCTAAGAACTCCTGAGCTGGTCCAGAGGCACACCGACTGAAGCCACCAGCCACAGACAGTTACCTAAACTTAATTAAAATTAACTACAATTAGGAACTCAGTTCCTCGGTCGCACTGGCCACATTTTAAGTGCTTGGCAGCCACACGTGGCTAGGGACTGCCTATGGGACAGGACAGTGCAGCCACACAACACTCCCATCACGGCCCGGGGTCCTGCTGGCCAGCCTCGTCAGCCAAGCCCGCTTTGCATCCCGCGCTGCCACCCGCCAGCAGCCGAAGGGTAGGCCAGTGCTTCACCCCTCTGGGCCTCAGTGTGCTCAGCTGTGAATGGAGCAAATGGGAGCCCCGTCTGGTGGGGTTGCTCCAGGGACTAAATGAAGTTGGGGGGTGAAGGCATAAGGGCTTAACTAAGTGATATGGATTCTCACCACTGGGCCAAATCCCTCAACGGTCAGTTAGGGCGCGGAGCCCTGAGAAGGAGCGGAGACGTCACCCAGGCACGCACACACGCAGCAGTGGCCCTCTTTTTGAGGCCCTGCCCTCGACTCCCAACTCACGTGCTGACACACCTGCCCAGGTGTGAGCCCAGAGGCCGGAGCAGGGGTCTCAGGGCGCATCCCTCCTATCTGATGCCCTGACTCCGCTGAGACCCATGAATTTTATCTCCTCTCTTTCAAACTCTTCTAACTGCAAATCGCCCGGTGGGTTCCCCTCCGCATCGGCCCCTCCTGGCAGGCACGGCCCCGCCCACCTTGGTAGGCCTTGGTGTAGGGCTTCCAGTGCTGGTTGCTGATGATGGGCAGGCACACCCGACCTTCGGGGTCTACGTTGGGGTGGTAGATTGGGGTTGTGAACGTGACCGTGGGGGGCCTTAACGGGTACTCCTTGGGGAAGCTGATGCGCAGGTTGAAGGCCTTGAGGTTGTAGGGTGGCGTCTCCTGTACAAGAAAAGAGGGGAAGCTCTGTTCAGAGGCAGGGCTGCCCTGAAAAGATGTTTTTCTCCTGGAGACTTGGTCTGCTTTCCCCCTTTCCTGCCCTGACCCCAGGGCCCCAGGCCTCCTCTCCTCCACGCTTGCATTCATGGATTAGTGGGGGACTGGAATCACAAAAGAACTAGGGGGAGGGGGGTCCCAAAAGTCTGATCCTGACTCTTGCTGTGTCACCTGGGCCAGGGCCTCCCGTCTCTAGGCCTCAGTTTCCTCATTTGAAAAATGGGCAAAATTTGACTAGATGAGCTCCAACGACCACTTCAGCTTTTTTTTTATTGGTAATTAACTTTTTCCCAGTTTTATTGAGAAATAATTGAATCACTGTATAAGTTCAGGGTGTACAGCATAATGGTTTGATTTCCATAGGTTGTGAAATAATGACCATAACAGGTTCAGCCAACACACATCTTCTCATGTAGATACAATAAACAGAAAAAGTGTGCTCTCCTTGTGATGAGAACTGTACTCCCGGAACAACTTTCTGTACCTCACACAGCAGTGTTAACTCCCGACATCATGCTGTGCGTTACATCCCTAGGACTTATTTCTCCCTTATAACTGGGCATTTGCACGTTTTGACCACCTTCCTTCACTTCCCGCTCCCTTCACCTTCTGTCTCTGGGAACCCAAGTCTGAGCTCTTCTTCTGGAAATTTAGGGGTTTTTTTGGTTTTTGTTTTTAGATTCCTCGTGTAACTGAGATCACACACTGTTTGTCTTTACCCGTCTGCCTTCAAGGCCCGTCCATGGAAGAGGAGAAGGACACGTATCAGGACACCCTCTGTTTGTAAACATCGGAGATGTAAACATAGGAGAACACGGTTACTGGAGCGAGGAAACGGGGAGTGAGGAAACCATAAGAACTCAGGGCATTGGGGAGGTGAACTAGAGAAGTCACTGCAGGAAACTGTATGGAGGTTCCTCAAACAATTAAGCAGAACTACCACATGACCTAGCAATTCCACCTTCGGGCATACACTCAGAAGAATTGAAAGCAGGGACTCAAACAGGTATTTATTCATATAACTGTGATCCTAGCAGCACAATTCACAATAGCAAGCAGTCGAAACAACCCACCCATCTGTGAATGAATGCACAAGCAACGTGGGGCATGGGCACACAATGGGATGTTATTTAGCTTTAAAAAGGAAGGAAATTCTGGCCCTGGCTGGTGTGGCTCAGTGGATTGAGCACTGGCCTACAAACCAAAGGATCACCAGTTCGATTCCCAGTCAGGGCACATGCCTGGGCTGTGGGCTGGGTTCCCAGTAGGGGGTGCTTGAGAGGCAACCACACACTGATGTTTCTCTCCCTCTCTTTCTTCCTCCCATCCCCTCTCTAAAAATAAATAAAATCTTTAAAAAAATGAAAAGGAAGGAAATTCTGACAATGCCACACCATGGACGAACTCTGAAGACATCTGTTGTCTCTCGTACACACCCCGACCGGGGACTGACCCCGAAACCCAGGCATGTGCCCTGACCGGGAACCAAACTGGTGACTTTTCATTTTTGTGGGACATGTCTGACCAAGAGAACCACACCGGTCAGGGCTTTTTTTTTTTTTTTTAAAGAATAAAACCTCACCATTTATGATAGCATGGATGAGTAGAAGGCATTATGCTAACTGAAATAAGTCAGAAAAAGACAAATACCATATGATTTCACTTATATGTGGAATCTAAAGAACAAAACAAACAAACAAAATTGAAACAGACTCACGGATAGGGAGAACAGACTGATGGTTGCCAGGGAGGAGGGGGTGGAGGGCTGGGTGAAGACGGTGAAGGATTGAGAAGTACAGATGGGTAGGTACTGAACAGTTGTGGGGATGTAAGGTGCAGCGCAGGGAGTACAGTCAGTGATACTGCAGTGACTGTGTGTGGTGCCGGGCGGGCGCCGGAAATGCCAGGGGAGCCCTTTGTAAAAGATATGATCTTCTAGTCTAACCACTATGCTGTACACCTGAAACTAACACAAAATAATATTGCATGTAAACTGCCACAGAAAATATAGTTAATAAATAAACTTTAAAAATAAATAAATTAAGCTACAAAAAGAGAGATTTTTTTATTTCTTTTTTGGATGCTGTTTGCTGAAATTTCTGTGGTGGGCTTGGTGGCTACTGGTTTGAGGAAGGGGTCTCCTCCTAAGTCCAAAATTCTTTTCGCTTCTTCTGCCTCAAACAGGGACACAATCAATCCAGAGAGAGACCCCCCCCCACCAAATGCGAAAGGCAGTAAAAAAAAGGACTCTAAGGCAGGGGAAATTCTTGCCCAGTCCTACCCATCCCCGCCCAGGACGCTGGCCTAAGTCACCCATGCCAGGGACACTCACAGGCAGGAGGAGTGCGTGCCACACCAGGACGTTGGTGTCTTCGCTGAACAGGTTCCGCAGGTACCAGGGAAGATCCTTCTGAAGATCCTCCAGCTCCTGAGGGACAGAGCAAGGGCAGTGGGCCAGGGCTCCCCTGCTCCAGCTGCCTCCCCGCCCCAGCACAAGCTGCCCTAATCCCAAAGGCGGAGCCCCCATTTACTGAGCACTCAGCACGGTCAGGCCTGATGCTTGGCGCTTCGAGTGACTTATCGGGTATTAGCCTCACACACCGATGTTGGTGCTAGGTGAAGGGAAGATGAAGGTCACTGCTTCCAGGTGCTACAACTTGGGAGTCAGTTCTCTTGGGAGTCTTTTGTCCTGAAAGCATCCTCTAGTCCTTTTCCTAGAGAGTCGCGGGCCCTAACACCCTGCCCCCTCTCCCTCCATAGCATCCACTGAGGGTCCAGAATGACGGCGTGTCCCCACTGGGCTCATGGCAACAGAGACATCGCCCTGTGCCTGTCAGACCCCTCCACCCCAGGGCGAGGGAAGGGAGATGGCTGGCACAGACCACAGCAAAGCAGAAGTCTCACAACAATCAGAGAAACCAGGGGACGGGAGGGACTCACCTTCCTAGAAAAGCGGCCCAGGCACCTGGACATCACTGAGTTCTCCCAACGGCCCTGTCCAGAGCATCCTCTATTAACACCTGACCAAGACGGGGCCCAGTCCTCGAGAGCTTCATTGCAGCAATGGAGGAACCAAGGGTATGACTATGCGGCCAATGTGTGCAGACAGAGCGAGGAAGGAGACGAGGGGACAGCAGAAAGGCTTCACGGAAGGTGACACTGAGCTGGGCCATGCAGAATAAAAGGAGCCCTCCCTCCCTGCAGAGAAGGGGAGAGGCCCCAGTGTGCCTCAGGCAAGGTTAGTAGTTACTACAGGAAGAGGGTCCCGTGGTCAAATGCATTGGGAAACACTAGGCTAAACAGATTTCTCTACGGCAGGACTTCCCAAGTCTTTAATATGCTACTGTGTGCGAGAATCTCCAGGATGTGAGTCCACAGCACGCAGGACTTCTCAAATGTAGTCCATCGAGGGACCCTCTCCCTTTTGGGGTCCATTCTATGGGACAACAGACTTCTTTTGATGGGGGGACGATTTAAAGATTCAAAGACATTCAAGGGCAGGTCATATCCTCTAGAACACGGAATGGGTATAACCTCTGGTTCTATACTAAGGGCAACTTTAGCACCCCCCTCCACCAGAGGACACTTGGCAAGGTCTACAACCAATTTTGGTTGTCACAAATGGGGATGCCTCTGGCATTGAGTGGGTAGAGGCCAGAGATGCTCATAAAGAACCTACAAAAAATTATCTGGCCCAAAACGTCAATGGTGACAAGGTTGAGAGACCCTAGTGTAAACAAAGGCAGAAAGAAAGCTTCCCAAAGCCCGTGCACAGTTGGGGAGGGGTCCCTTAACACTGTGGACCACCTGAACTTTACCTGCCCCCCAATATGTAAGCACACCCCTATTCCCCATCCAGCACATACTCCATCTCTATTCGGGCCAACAAACTGCTTCTGCCCAGAGTCTATGACCCTCACTTATCTTTTACCTCACGTATCTGGGAAGCATCTGCCACTCCAAGTTCTAGTTCCAGTATTACCTGTGACTCTGGCAGCAATGAAGGCCAAGGTGGAATGGAGAAGCTGTGGCATGGACAGTTCCCGACTTACTAACACTGGGCACACTTGGGCTTTATCTGCTACAGGTGAGTTCTGCCAAAACTTTCCCCAGGCCTGAGACTGTGGAAACCCAAGCAAAGACACACAGCTCTTCCCTAAGGCCGGTTGGGGAATCACCTGACTCAGAGGAACAGAAAATGAAAGTAGAGAGGCCACTGAAGGAACCTGCAGGTGGGAACCCTATCCACCTGGACTCAAATCCTGCCCCTTCCCTCCGTGCTGGGTGACCCTGACAACTGAGCGGTTCCCTCTGAGCCTCAATTTCCTCATCTGTAAAATGGGGGCCTATGACTTAGCTCACAGGGTTCTGTGAGAATTTGATGAGATGACTAATGTTAACTGCTTGGCACTTAATGGTGCCAGCGGGGTCAATACCAAATAACAGCTCCTTGCTCTTTCCCACTTGGCTGGAAAGACCCTCTGACCTGTTTTGCTGAGAACCTCCAGTTCTGGAAAACCCTGCGAGGGCAGGATTTTTGTTCATCTCTGAACAGGAGGTAGCACATAGTAGGCATTCAACACTTGTACAACGAATGAATGCATGCCACCTACTCCAGGACACCTTCCAGGTCCACCTCGGCATCTTTTTCTACCCAGAATACCCAGGGAACATTGCTCCCAACTCCTACTTAGCACCCCAGACTTCTCCTCGGTATTCTCGGTAACGTAGGTGCCAAATTAGAGGGCGGGTCCCAGGCTATTCCAAGGCAAGGACCTTGTCCTGGTTATATCTCTGTTCATAACCCACCCCACCCCACCTAGCTCCTGGAACCCTTCAGCACCTGAGACGCAAGCAATTGTTATCACAAGTTTCTGGCAGGTGAAGGGAAACCAAAACCAACTGGAGGAAGCTGGCTCATCCCCATCCTCAGTACTGCTCAGGGAGCCAGGGACACCTCCGCCTGATATGCCACTAGACACCCCCAAAACTCCAGCTCTGGCCCCTCTCGCAGACCCACTGTTCCACTGGGAGAGGGAGGAGATAAGAGAGTACAGCCAGCCCCGGAACCGGTACAAATAAATGCGCTCGGAGAGCCCCAGGGATGGGTGGAGGGAGGAGGAACTGGGGAGGGCGAGGGGAGCCTTGGGAAAGGGGTCAATCTACAGGCAGTTAGTTACCTTCGCCGCCCGCTTGCTCGCCGTCATCTCCGGGCTGAGTGTGAGCTCCGACGACTCCAGCTCCTGTGTACAGGCGCAGGCAGCCCCGGCGCGCCGTGCCCCGCCCCCAGGGCCCCACCTCCGGAAGCCCCGCCCGCGCGCACGCGAGGGCCGAGTGAGCCAGCTCCTTCCTTCCCGGCTAAGGACGGGCAGCTGCGGAGGGCTGGAGATGACTGCGCCCAGCCAGCTCTCTGGAACGATGGGCTCGGATCTTCGGAACGCGCGCTCTTTGTCGGGCATGCAGCGTGCCCGGACCCCGGCGTCCCGCTGGGGGGCGCTATGCACTAAGCGGCGAGCCCTCGGGGGTGCGGCGCTGGTGTCCGCCCCTCTGGGTTCTGGTTCCACTCACTCTGTGGCCAGAGGCGGTGCCCGGACTCCCCCATCTCCCGCCTCCCCAAACACTTACTCGCCTAAGTCTTTACAGAATGCTGTCTCTACAAACGCAGCTCGCAACAGACCGCTCGGCCGTCTCCACCCTCAAACCGCCGCCGAGCGCTCCCCCAGCCTACTCCCGGAGCCCCTTGGATTAGTCATTTCCCCGATCTGGGCCCCGTACCGCCCCTCTAAAAAGGGGTGGGGGACGATGTAGACTATAAGCCCTCCAAGGGCCCCTCCCCCTTGCAGTTTGTGCGATCCAGCCTTCAGTGTTAAATTGCAGGGTCATTTCTCCCAGGTGAAGGCTGGATGGTGAACAGCACCGCAAGGAGGCGCTGTTGGACCCATACGCTCTTGCTTTGGGGTTTGGGTCCTTTACTAGGTTTAGTATTTAGTAAGTACCTACTAGGTGCCAATTGGGAAAATAGTTGGGTGGAGGCAGCCCCACGATGGACTTCAGGAGCCTCCCTTATTGCACCATCGGTCTTTTACAATCTACAGGGGCACGAGGGCAGAGACCCCTTCCCCCAGCCAGGATCTGAGGCCACAGTGGAAGAGCAGCGCCTGAGCACCGCCTAGCAACATTCGTGGAGGAATGTCAGTAATAATGAGACTCCTGGGAGGACTGAACCCGTCTCCCTCACCCCCAGCGCTTTTGGTCCAGATGAGAAAAGAAATCGGCATGTTTTGAGCCCTTATTTTGAGTTTTGTGCTCACTATCTCGAGTTTTGTGCTCACTATCTCATGTAGTTTTTATCTAAGTGTCGTGGAACCTGGAACCGAATGACTTCTCTGCTCAGATGTGCGATGTATTTACAGATCGATCGGTTCTGTTTAATTCAAGCCAATAAACTTTAACCAGGCAACCTCTATATGCCAGCAATGAATAGCACACTGTCCACAGTCCCTTAATCTAGGTAGTGATGAGGGAACCGAGGTGTTTGACCCTACCCCTGGTCATTCACCTCAGTAAACGTGAATTTTGTACTGCTGAGTGTCAGGCACTAACTTGCAGGGAATAGCACAATGAGAATGTGGGGTCCCATCCTGCTCTTGAGGAAGATGAGAACACAGCCTTACATTTTTATTTTATTTATTTCTTTATTGATTTGAGAAAGAGGAAGGGAGAGTAAGAGATTTGTTCCTCCACTCATTTATGCATTCATTGGTTGATTCCCGTAAGTGCTCTGACCAGGGATGAGACCCACTACCTTAGCACCATGGCCATGAGGATGATGCTCCAACCAACTGAGCTACCCAGGAAGGGCAGCTCCTGCATTTTTAATACCAAGTGGTAAGCTTGGGGATCTAGGGAGAGCCTGGAGGGTCACCTGATGCAGCCTCAGAAAGGAGCGAGGTTTCCTGGGAGAAATAAAAACCCAGGTGCATTGCAAAGCATGGTGAGTTAGCTAGAGTAAGAACTAGGGATGAGAGTGTTCCCAGACAAGGGAACAGTGTGAGCAAAGGTGTGGAGGCAGTGCACATGGAAACTGAAAGCAGTTCCGTAATGTGGAACCTAGTCTGTCCAAAGTTTTGTGATTCTCCTTCCTTTCTCTTCCAGAAACGCTGCTAAGTGACTTGAATTCAGAGTCATGGATTTAGCCAGCCTCCCCATCCTGGGATGGACCCTAACTGCCCACACAACTGGGAGACCCATGTGCACGGCCTTCTCGTCCTGACACAATGCAGACCTTTGTGTGTGTGGCAGGATGAGCCCCAAGGAGACCTGAACGTTACTTCCACATCTGCCCCCAGTGCAGCATGGCCTTGGGTGAGCCACGGGACCTCCCACCTGCTTCCCAGGATTGCTGTGGGGCTAAGCTCACAGAAGTGGAGAACTTTGAAAACTGAAACTCCCAGGTATAAATAATCAGGATTCAACCCCAGCTCTACTGTTATTGTCTGAATAACCTTACCTGTCTGTGCCTCCATTTCCTCATCTATAAAATGGGGCTAGTGGTAGTGGGTGGAGTAAGGAATTGATTTTGGACAATATGTGATAGTTATACTAGAATATTCACCTTCGTATGCCTGCAGCAGGTCTGGAGGGACTCAAGATCCTGCGAGTCCCTGGGGAGGGTAACCAGGTGACTGAGTGCAGCAAGGGAAGGAAAACTATAAACCCCATTTCCTTTTAAATCTCTGAACAATGTGAATCAACTACCTCTTCAAAACCAGATAACATTTACACTTAACAACATTCTCTTTTTAAAATTAAAAGATTTTTACATTAACATTTTTATTCTTTTTTTAAAGATTTTATTTATTTATTTATTTTAGAGAGGGGAAGGGAGGGAGAAAGAGAGAGAAATATCAATGTGTGGTTGCCTCTCATGTGGCTCCCACAACCCAGGCATGTGCCCTGACTGGGAATCAAACTGGCGACCCTTTGGTTTGCAGCCCGTGCTCAATCCACTGAGCTAAGCCAGCCAGGGCTAACATTTTCATTCTTGAAAAATGAGGCCTTTGTGATACCAGGCCCGCAGTCCCTCGCAGCAGAGCCCGGCTGGAGCGAAGTCCGGGCTGCTGCTGCAGAGCAGGAGGGCAGGCCACGCTGCACTGCAGGCCTCGTCTCTCCAGGTTTCTCCTGGCCTGGCCGGCCTCCCCTGCTGTTTCAGCCCCCTAGCCCTGTAAGGAGCCCCTGCTCCGGAGTCTCTGCACTTGCTAACTTCCTACCTCCTGGACCTCTCTTTTCCTTCCTTCCCCTGGGTCAGGGCTTTCCAGGCCCCGTGATGGCTGTGGCCTTTGCAGTCTTAGATGTGTACCTGTCTGGAAGGTGTGGCTATGCCTGGTTCCCAGGACCCTTCCAGGGACTTCACAGGGAACATTGTCATCTTCCGCCTTTGGATGAAGCAGGAAGTTCCTTTCTGGCAGCTCTGTCATTGCCAGATGTCACAGAGACCATCTGAAAAAGAGTCGGGGTGGGGGCATACACTTCAGACACCGTGGACAGTATGACACCTCAGCAGTATATTTAAAAATGACAGTACATGCATTTATGTCTGCATGTTAGAGATGAACCTGGAGGATACTTAAGAACCTGATAGAGTAGTTATCAGTTTGGATGGAAAAAATAGTTGTCTATGCCACCCAAAATGGGCCAGGACCAGAGAAGGCCTGCCTCAGGCCGGCCTGTAGTGCATGAGTTCTTGCCTTCGTGCAGGAAAAATTTCACCCAAATCCAGCTGATTTTGAGAGTATACTTATTAAAGCTGGGGACAGTGGAACAACGGAAGAACATAGGGTGAAAGAAGCAACAGGTCTTCCTCTGCTTTGTCTCCCTAGAAATGTGGTCGGAAAGGAGTGACCCACGCTGGGCTGCACGAACTCACCGAGAAGTAAAAGCCACAGTGACAGAAGCGAGCCAAGCGGGGCTACTGTGAGCCCCCTGGGAAGTCAGAGAAAAAGGGGGGTCTTGGAGACAGGTTCAGGGGGTAAACCCTGGGACGAGCTGCTGCTGCCCGCTGCTCGTTGGTGCCCTGGTTTCAAGTCTCATGGGGACCCCAAGAGTTTAGGAGAAAGAAAGCAAAAAGTTCATGTCCAAAAAAGGACATGAGTGTGCTCCAGAGAGCGCCCACACTGGCATCCTTTGTCTCGAGAGTTTTTAATCTTTCTTCTGCAGGCGGGAATCCTAGGGGAGGTTTCAGGGAGGGGTCTTACCAGAATATTCACTAGTTTTGCAGGTGTACCCTTCAACATGTTGACTCATCAAAACGAGCTCATAGGGGAGGATGGGATCATTCTCTGGTCAGCCTCACCGCTCGACTTTTATTTTGGCTCTGTCTGGCTCTCATCAGGTTTTTGTTATTTTTCCCCCCCATGAGCACATTTGTCCTTGGGGTTGGCTGGCACAAATGCATTAATTTGGTTTCTGCTCTCTATCTCCCTGACCAGGGTGATTTACACTATGTATTCTCTGGTTAGGGAGGAGAGGTGTAAACCATTTGCTCTCAAGTGTTCTTGGTTAGGGAAGATGAGGTTACTGGCTGGCTGTAAATTGTTCAAATTGTTTCACCTTGTTTAATTGTCTTGTCTCGGTTTCCCCATTCCACTTGCCAAGAACTTTTCCTAGCTTCCTACTATCCTGCCTCAGTCTACACACATCCTTTTCAGACTGTCTGCTTTTTTTTATAGTAACTCACAAGCATTTGTTACAGAATCTGTCATACATAAGATAATCAAAAAGAGCTGTAAAGTCATGTTAGCAGTTGTATCTTCAAGATCTAGCTCCCTGGTGGGCACGTGGAAGGCATACTCAGCCCGCCACGAGCATTCTCCCTGCTGCAGCCGCCCGGGGAAGCAGCTCTCCAAGCTGGGTGGGGTGGCACTCAGGCGTGCTCTCCAGGCCGAGGAAGCCCCGGTGAGCACGGAGCTGGGTCCCCTCCTGCCTTTTGTTGTCTTTGGGATATTTTACAGCTCTATAAGTAGTAGTAACTGATAGCGTGCAAAACAATTCTTTTTTTTTTTAAATGAACTTTAAATTGTATTATTTAATTACAGTCTACATGCAATATTACTTTGTATTAATTTTCAGGTGTACAGCATAGTGGTTAATCATATACTTGTTTCACCCAGCCCCCCATCCTCTCTCACAGCAGTCCCTCTGTTCTCTGTATCTATGAATCTGTTTCTATTTTGTTTGTTTTGTTCATTAGATTCCACCTATAAGCAATATCATATGGTATTTATCTTTCTCTGCCTGATTTATTTCACTTAGCATACTGCTCTCCATATCCATCCATGCTGTCAGAAAAGGTAAAATGTCCTTATTTTTTATGACTGAGTAGTATTCCACAGCTTTTTTATCCATTCATCTCCTGATGGACACTTGGGTGGCTTCCAAATCTTGTCTATTGTAAATAACACTGCAATGAGTTCAGGGGTGCATGTATTCTTTCGAATTAGTGTTTCAAATTTCTTCAGATAAATTCCCAGAGGTGGAATCACTGGGTCATGAGGCAGATCCATTTTTAATTTTTTGAGGAAACTGTATAGTGTTTTCCACAGTGGCTGTAGCAGTCTGCAATCCAACCAACACTACACGAGGGTCCGTTTTCTCCACGTCCTCACCAGTACTTGTTGTTTGTAGACTTATTGATGATAGCCATTGATTATGGCAGATGTGAGGTGATATCTCATTGTGGTTTTAATTTACATTTCCCTGATGATTGGTGACATTGAGCATCTTTTCATATGTTTTTTGGCCACCTGTATGTCCTCTTTGGAGAAATGTCTATTCAGGTGTTTTGTCCATTTTTTTATTGGATTATTTAGGGGGTTTTTGGTGCTGAGTTGTAGAAGTTCTTTGTAAATTTTGGATATTAACCCTTTATCAGATGTATCATTGGCAAATATGGTTTCCCATATTTATTGGTTATCTTTTCATTTTGTTGGTGGTTTCCTTTGCTATAATCCCATTTGCTTATTTTTTTCTTTTGTTTCCCTTGGCAAAATAATTCATATGCGCATGCAAATTATTTCTAATAGAGGTTTAATTGACTTCCTTTCCTCCCACCCCATGGAAAACACAGTTTTGCTTCCATTTACATATTCATGTTAATTCTCTATCTATAAATATGTCTGTTGCAGAGTCCCTTGATTCCTTTTTTAATATTTATTTATTTATTTTAGAGAGAGGGGAGGGAAGGAGAAAGAGAGGGAGAGAAACATCAATGTGAGAGAGAAGCATCATGTCTCACACACGGGCCCCAGTGGGGAACCAAACCCACAACCCAGGCATATGCCCTGACCTGAAATCGAACCAGTAACCTTTTACTTTGCAGGGCAGTGCTCAACCAACAGAGCCACACTGGTCAGGGCAGAGTCCCTTGATCCTAACATCTGCCTGGCTCCCTCGTTGATTAATGAGCAGAAAGAAATTTCGTGTCCATTTGATATCTGTACAAGAGTCGTGATTTTGCCTTTTTTTCTGAAAATTATCTTTAATGATTGTAGACTAACATGTAAGGCTGCTTAAGAAGCTGATGAGGACTTCCAGTCAAGATGGAGGTGTAGGTAGACATGCTTCACCTTCTTATACAACCATAAGAAGAATCACAACCAACTTCAAAACCAAAAAAAAAAAAAACACCCAGAACTGCCAGAAAATCGAACTGTATGGAAGACTGACAAGCAAGGGTTTAAAGAAGCCATATTCATCCAGATGGGCAGGAGGGGTGGAGATGGGGAGCCAGGGTGGAGAGGACGCAGTGTGGTGGCAGTGAGGCAGCTGTGGCAAGGCAGTGGCAGTGGCCAGCAGAACAAGCAGTCCCACATGCACGTGTGGGGGATAAAAATCAGGAGAGATACCTGGGGAGAGAGTAATCCGAGACCCAGACCGGACTGCACCGCCCAGGGTTCCAGCACTGGGAAAACAAAGCCTCCTAACTTCTGGCTGTAAAAGTCACTGGGAGTTGGCGGTGGCAAAAAAACTGCCAGTCTCTCAAGAGAGTCCATTTAAAGGGCCCACACAGTCCTAGAATGTTCACAAGCCCGCCCACTTTGGGAATCAACACCAGGGCAACAGCCCTGATAAAAGTGATAAAGAAGGGTGTCAGTCGCATATGGGAAGTAGGTGAAGTGACTAGAAGGGGGGCGAGTGCTGAGCAAGCCTCCAGCAGCTAGGCAGCGGCATTGTCCCCACTCCGACCCTTCCCCCTCATACGGAGCCACAAAACAGTGAAGCGGGTGCCCTACCCCTGTGAATACCTGAGGCTCCACCCCATACAACCTAACAGGTATGCTGAGACAGGGAGTCAAAGCAGCTCTACCTAACACACAGAAGCAAATACAGGGAGGCTGCCAAATTGAGGAGACAAAGAAATATGACCCAAATGAAAGAACAGAACAAAACCCCAGGAAAAGAAAAAAAATGGAGATAGCCAACCTATCAGCTGCAGAGTTCAAAACACTGGTCATCAGGATGCTCAAAGAACTCGTTGAATATGGCAATAAAATAAGGGAAGAAATGAAGGCTACACTAACTGAAATAAAGAAAACACCACAGGGAACCAACAGTGAAGGGAAGGAAGCGGGGGTTCAAATCAAAGATTTGGAACATAAGGAAGAAATAGTCAACCAGAACAGAATGAAGAAACAAGAATTCAAAAAAATGAAGAGAGAATAAGAAGATTCTGGGACATCTCCAAAAGTGCCAACATCTGAAATCATAGGGATGCTAGAAGAAGAAGAGGAAGAGCAAGAAACTGAAAACTTATTTGAAAAAATAATGAAAGAAATCTTCCCTAATTTGGTGAGGGAAATAGACATACAAGTCCTGGAAGCAGAGAGTTCCAAACAAGTTGGACCCAAAGAGGACCACACCAAGACACAGCATAATTTAAATGCCAAAGGTTAAAGATAAAGAGAGAATCTTAAAAGTAGCAAGAAAAGAGCAGATAATTACCCACAGGGGAGTTTCCATAAGACTGACTGCTGATTTCTCAAAAGAAACTTTGCAGGCTAGAAGGGATTGGCAAGATGTATTCAAAGTGATGAAAAGCAAGGACCTACAACCTAGAATACTCAATCCAGCAAAGCTATCATTTAGAACGGAAGTACAGATAAAGTGCTTCCCAGACAACGTAAAGCTAAAGGAGTTCATCACCACCAAGCCCTTATTATATGAAATGCAAAAGTGACTTATTTAAGAAAAAGATAAAAAATATGAACATTAAAAAGGCAACAAATTCACAACTATTAACAGCTAAATCTGAAACAAACTAAGCGAACAACAAGAACAGGAACAGAATCATAGGTATGGAAATTATTTGGAGGGGTATCAGTGGGGAGGGGGAAGGGATAGAATGGGGGAAAAGGTACAGGGATTAAGAAGCATAAATGATAGGTACAAAATAGACAGGTGGAGGTTCAGAATAGTATAGAAAATGAAGAAGGGGATTGCTGGAGGGGAGGGGGTACCAGGCAGAGGGGAGAATAGGGGAAAAAATTGAACAACTGTAATAGCATAATCAATAAAATATACTTAAAAAAACTGATGAGTGGTCTATCCATTTGGTGAGAGAAACTTGGTATCCTGGGATGAGGTAGGAAGGAAACTTTCTTCCAACTGTTTTGTACTTTTAAAATTTCCCACCATGTGAATAACTATCCATTCCAAGCTATAAACAAATATGATATGTTTTTTAAAGAAAATGAATTGAAAAGACAGAGCAAAAAGTAACAAGTGTAACCTAGCCATGAAGACCATGGGATTTAGGGTCAATCACACCTGGATTTAAAGCTCGGACATTTTCTAAGTTATTTTGGGTAAAGTGCTTAAGTTCTCTAAGCTTTAGTTTATCCATAAAATAGAGATAATAATACCTTTTTCCTAATGTTATTGTGAGGATTGTGTGAGTGTTTAATTTGAAAATTTTTAGCCCAGGGCTCAACATGCAGTGAGCAATAACCCTGGACCACAATAATATAATAATCACCATTTTGACCTTCATCACCAACATCATCATCAAATCCATTGTGCCCCCACCTACTGGATGAACCCACGGAAGAGGTGTCAAGAAAGTTTAGGGCATTAAATCATAATAAATCACAGACTGAGAGAGCTTTTCCTTTTTCAATTTCTTCTGACTTTTTTGGTTTCCCAAGGACAGAGTATCAGTTTGGCCTTGGTCCATCTTTCATACCTATCACATGTAAATTTCCTTTTTCAACAATGAATGAGGAGGTACCAGGATTTCAGCAGGCAGAATCGGCTAGAAATTAGTAACATCATTCTCTTTTCATGACATTTCTTCCTTTTTTATTGCCAGTTAAATTATATTTATTATCTGAAGAGATTTTATAACCTGATAGGAAAACAACTCCAGTAAGCACTACAAAGGGAAAGGACAGGAACATTTGAACAAAGAGGGAAACACAGCTAGTAAAAAAACACAAATATTTACCCTCATGAATAATCAAGGAAATGACTGGGATGCCATTGCTTCCTTATTCAATGCACAAGGTTAATAGCAATTTCTACTATTTCTATTTTTCTAAATGTACTCAAATGTGCTATTTTTAGTAATAAAAAATTGAGTCATTTCAAAAAAACAGAGAGAGTATGAAAAGTTCTACCAATGCGAAAATCAAAAAGCATGAAAATGAATCAATGCTTGTATAGGCAGCAAGGCTCAGATGTCTGGAAGCCAATTCCTTTTGTTTTGGTTCCTGAGTTTTATTGTGGGATCGTCCATAAAGAGAAGGCTGTCCGTGATCCACATATATATTTGTGTTAATGTCTGCATGTAAGTTTTTTCTTCGGGTAGACTATGATTCCAGGAGAGGACTCCTTCAGAATCACTCTCTGCAGGGGACTCCTATGCTTCCATTGGCTGAGAAGGCCCCATGTGGTTCTCAGCCAGTAGGGATGCCCTCAGTATTGAAGAGGATGCATATCTGCATAAGCGTTGCTCACAAGACAGCAGTGTCCCCAGCTTCCTGTAGCTGGCTCCTTGGGGAACCCGAAGTGGGTCTTGTCCTTTAGACATAGCTAAAAGGACATCTTTACGGTCTGATGCAGAACAGAGGGTATCACCTTCTTGCTCAGTTGATAGCCTTGAGGCAGCTCACACAAAGCTCAGGGTGCACATGGCGGGAGCAGCACCACGACAACCACCCCAAGTCAAATCCTCATGTTAGAATAACCAAGTTAGGAGGTTGAACTTACATCTGATAGCTTTGTTCAGCAGAGAGGAGGAACAAAGATTTTATTTATTTTTAGAGAGAAGGGAAGGGAGGGAGAAAGAGAGGGAGAGAAACATTGGCCTGCAACTTAGGCATGTGCCCTGACTGGGAATTGAACCCACGACCTTTCAGTTTGCAGGCCGGTGCTCAATCCACTGAGCTACAGCAGCCAGGGCTTTTTTGTTGCTGTTGTTTTCATAATGTCATAAGTTTTATGGAACAAAAAGGTGGAACATAGCAGAGCCTAAATTTACAGAGCAAAAGCAATTCTCTGAAATTTGAACTCTGCTAAATAATCTGTACAAAAGCACCTATGGAAAACAATATACAAGCAGGAAAAGCAATACAAGTTTCATCTGAAGTAACAATTTAATGAAATGATAAATTTGGTTGTCAACTTATTCAGCTGTAGCCCTTCTCTACCTGCATTCAGCATGGCTAGATGGACTTTCTTCCCTGGGACCAGACTCCTCTCACGGCATTTCTTTCATAGGCGCCTTCACTCCAGGGCTGCATTCTGACCTTCAGGGCCCGAGGCGGTTTTGCCTTGGCGGGTTGGGGGGGTCCCTCCTTCCATGAAAAAGAAAAGATTAAAAATTACATTTCATTATTGCATTGGTATAAATAAGAATATAATCCAGATCGGGTTCATTGTTACATTTATTTTTTTCTTCTGTAAATTTTAAAAGTAATTAAAATTAAAGCATTTTCATAAAAGGATACATAAAAGTATCCTGGGTTTGGGGCCCTATGTCTGCTCAGCCCTGATTCATTCTATTAATAGTGAGGGCTCCGATTTTCCATTTACAAGGGAGATGTCAAGTTTCCTTTTTTATGTAAGTGTGTTCAAGTAAACAGAATGAGTCCATTAAACAATATTGTATTAGCTTGGCCACCATATCAAAATGCCATGGACTGGGGGACTTAAACAATAGAAAGTTATCTTCCTACAGTTGTGGAGGCTGGAAGTCTGAGATCAGGATGCTAGCATGATAGGGGTCTGGGGAGGTCCCTCTTCTTGGCTTGCAGATGGCCTCTTCTGTTTGTGGAGCGGGGTGGGGAGGAGGGAGGGAGGGAAGAAAAAGAAAAAGAAAAAAGAAAAAGTTAAGAGAGAGAAAGAAGCTTTGAAGAGGAGTAAACCAGCATTCTGTCTAGGGGGCCTCTTCAAAGGCTCGGGCACTTCTGTCACCCAAGTAACCATATCCTCATCAGAGGACACGCCCTGAGGTAAAAAGAAGGGGCGCTGACTACCCCATTCCCCCAGGGTTTTGTTCTCCCTCTCTTTCCCATTTCAGCCCAATGGCAAAGAGGTTGAGTGAGGAGAGAGTCCGGAGGCCTAGCAGGAGAGCCAAACCCACCGATGGGCCAGCTTTCCGTGCCGGCTGTCTGGATGGCAAGTCAGAAGGGTGGTGGGAGATGAAAGTGTCCTCCTGTGAGCTCAGCTGTTGCCACCGGTCTGAGCTGCACCATGGCCTGAAGCACGGCCCAGAAAGGCCCCAGGGAGCTTCTGGCTAAACAAAAAGACCCAGCTGGGTTTCGTTACAGGACCAAACTGGTCCGAGTGCTCAGTACGGCTCCGAGGTGGTTTTATGAGAAGGACACACCAGGGATTGTCCTCAGAGCAGTGTGTCCCTGAACAATGCACCGAATCCATCTTCGTTAAGGGAGATCATGCCTCAACATCAAGGCGGACTCAGTCATGGCACATGCAGGTGGGGACATTTCTGCGCAGGCACGGCCGGAAACATGGCTGTGCATATATACTGCGTGTTCAAAAATGTCAGAAAGAATATATCTGCAGGATAGAGTATATTTGCAATATGCATAACTGACAAAAGACTTGTATCCACAAAGAATTCTGAAACAAAAGAAAAGCCCAATTGAGCAATGGGCGAATACCAGTGAAGGTAGACTAATAGCTATAGCAGAGCCACAGTAGAAGTTGTAGAAGTTTATTTTTTGCTCAGGTAAAGTCCCAAACCGATGTTCTCCACCAGAGGAGGCTCTGCTGCACAAAGTCACTCAGGCACCCAGGCGTCAGACCCTTCGTGGTCTTCAGTATGTGACCCTGCAAGGCACCCAGGACATTAACATACCAGCAAGCCGATGAAGGAGAAAAGAGAGTTTCATGGGTAGGAGGATTTTCAAGGTCAAGCCTTAAATGGCGCCTGTCACCCCCACCCCCATCCATTAGCCAGATCTCAGCCACAGGCTCACAGAACTGCAAGGGGAGACAGGGAATGTAGTCTAGCTGTGTGCCCAGGAGAAAAAGGAAACAGCTTTGAGGAACAGGGCGCATCAGCTTCTGCCACAAGATAGTTAAACGGAGAAAAATACAAACGGACAATAAGCATGAAAAAGTGCTCAATCTCACGAGTAATTCAAGGAAATAAAAAGTAAGACCATCATGAGACATGAATAGATTGGCTGAACGTCTGGATTATGACAGTACTAGGAGGTGGGAGAATTTGATGGGATAGTGGCTTTTTGTTTGAAACACCTCTTATCCCACTGGTGAGGGAGGGATTGCTGCCCTGTCATTAGGGGGATGGCTGAACGTATGACACCTGACATTGGGCGGACAACAGCCAGCTATTAGTCACATGTGCTTCCACCCTGAGGGAGGAGGACTTCAGTGCCACACAGGGCCACATGGAGGCTGCACACGGGAAGGGAGCCAGCAGCCAGGGCCTGCAGGAGTCAGGCTTTCTAGCACCAAGAGGGTGCAGTGCCCCCTGGCTCCCCTGGGAGGAGGTATGTGATTGTCTTGTTTGAATAATTCTGCAGGCTGGCAGGGACCCGAAACCCATAGTCCGAGGTAAGCAGGAGCTCTGCCTGGGCCCCTCGATAAGGAAGGTCATTTGGCTGCAGGACCTGATCTGAGGAAGCAGAGTGGGGAGGGGACTTGCAGTTAGTCCATGCATGTCTCTCCTGGTTTCACCAGCTGTCAAAACATCACATAGTATTGAGCCTTCAGTTCAGGATTATCCAGAAAAACAGAACCAATAGGGTGTGTGCGTGTGTGTATACATACATACAGGCATGTACAGACGTGAATCACTGGGCACTGAATGAGACAGATTGCCCTGTATAATGTGGACAGGTCTCACCCAATCCGTTGGAGGCCTTACTAGAGCAAATGCCTTGTCTCTCTCTTTTCCTCTTTCTCTATAGATGGATTCATATATAAACAGCGGATAGATGACAGATAGATACATAGCTACATACAGATATGTAGATATCCCTCAATAGACAGATAGAGCAAAACAAGTTTAAAAACAGAAGTTACAATGCAAACAGGACTAAATTCACAGCTGAGTAAATAGTCCAGACCTCAGTTTTCTGTCCAAAGAGGTGGCACCAGGGAGCTGGGGGCAAAGGTCAGAGACGGAAACGTGGCAGTGAACCGGAGCACGCTGCTGAGTGAGAAGGCTAGCAGTGGGCACACACCGGGGGGCCTTTGGGAGCCAGCGTGCAGTTGGGGGGTTGGGGGGTCGACCCAAATGTCTCTCAGTATGAGACCAAAGAAATAGTGTGTGAGACAACCATGCAGTGCAACGCCGTGCGGCCGTCAGGGAGAAGGAGAGGGAACACAGCCCTGACAACTGAGCGAGAAAGGAATAACCGTGTGTGCGGGACAGGTGCACAAAATCACACAATTCTGTACATAAAGGGGAGGGTCTGGAAGAACACACTTGCAAGTGTTGTCAGCAGCCGTATCTGGAGTAACTTCCCATTTCATAAATGTCTAGGTAGCCCAGAAATTTTTACAAAACATGCATATGATATTGTAGTGATAACTTCGACAGGATAATATAAAATTTCCTCAGAAAGAAAGAAATGAGACCATTTCAAACACCCGTAAAGACTCATCACCTGTTTCTGGCTACCCAGGAAAGTTCTGTAGCCCTTGGCCTTCCGAGGTCTCCAGATGCGGTGTGAGTGCGGGTTTCAGGGTGCTTGTGTCTGAACGATTACTGGGGTCTAATTCCCGTCTTTGTCTCTCGTTCCCACCCGTCTGCTGCCAGAAGACTGAGGGGAGATGGGAGAAGAGGGACTGTTTCATTTCACCTTGATGAGAACACACCGTGAGAGTCACCCTCCGAACAAATGTCACTGGTGCACGGCTGCGGACCCTAGGTACGAGGTTGCACAGCAGATCTCTAGAATTTGTTCATCTTGTTTAACCGGAACCTATGTCTGTCAATTAATGTGATGCCCCAGAAATGCCCTCCCCTGCACTCCTGGGTAACCCCCACTGCAATCTCCGATTTTATGAATTTGACTATTTTAAGTTATCTCGTATAAGTGGGATCATATAGTATTTGTCTTTCTGTGTCCGGCTTATTTCATTTAGCATAACGTCCTCGAGGTCCAACAGGTTGTGTCATCCTGCAGAATCTCCTTGCTTTTGAAGGCTCCATAGCACTCCTTTGCACGTACATGTCACGTTCTCCTTAGCCTTCCGTCTGGTGATGGTCATCTAGGTTGCTTCCTCCCGTAGCTTCTGTGAACAGTGCGGCCACGGGAACAGAAGTGCTCATACCTGAGAGGAGGGTTGCCAGCAGGAAGGTCCTGTGAAGGGAGACTCTCTATAGTGGGTTCCCAGGAAGGCTGGGTCCCTGGCAAGGTGAGTGGGAAGGAGCCCAGGTGAGACAGACTTGTGAGGAAGAGGATGAATGAAGATGTCCGGGGAGCACTGGCAGCAGGAACCCCCGTGGCCCATTTACTCCTGGCCCCCAAGTCTGTGCCTCCTCCCCCGACAGAGGGCTATGTTTGCAGAAAATGAAAGACAAGGTTCAGTTGGTCTTCTGAAGCATCCACAACCCCACCAAAGGGAAAGCCAAAACACAGCTCTCAGAATGGCAGAAATATGCTTGTACAAACACACGGTGAGAACCTGAATGAGACAAACACCAGGCTGGCAAAGCTGATTCAAGGAATGATGGGAGAAACTGGTGTGTGTGTGTGCCTGCGTGCCCGGTGAAAAGGAGAATGGAGAGTAACAGAGCTAAATGAGCTACAAACTGGCTACTGCAGGACAACAAGGCCATAGCCTTGGAGTTATCATTATCGTCTCTTCGAATGTTTCCATTTCACTCTCGTCTCTACCAGATGCCCCCACGCAAAAAAAAATTTGCATCTTCTCCATTTGGGCAGGTCTACATCTGATATGATAGACTCCCGGCCCTGATCCATAATAAATAAGAAGTCAAAGAAAATTTTATTCCCCTAGAATGGCATTTCTTGGTCAGGGCTCTGAAAAGAGGATTGAGCCCTAATGCCCAAAGCATTCTTTGTCACCGGTCGACACCTCTCTGCGTCTGGAGTGGCACTAGCTGAGTCCTGCCTGTGCCAGCACTGGGAACATTATCACTCGAACGATTCTCTGTGTTCCGAGAGTCAACTGACCTGGATTCTTCTGCCTTATTTCCAAGTTTTGTACAATTTTTCTTCAGAGGAGAAGAAAGCGTTCACCCACAGCAACTTGAACCTTCAGTATCTGAGGACTGAAGTGGGAGAAAAACATAATAAAATGTTCTGAGTACAGAAAGAGCTTCAGTGAGAACTAGAACCTCATCCAGCACCAGAGGGGAGAAGCCATGCACACATAAAACACGGGGGGAGACATCCCTGGGGGCTCCCCACTCCTCACCCATCAGAAGGGAAGGTTCTCATGCCAGAGAAACCCAAGATCTGGGAAGGACTGAAGGCACAGCCCTAAACCGACTAGCTGAACACCCACACTAGGGGGGAATTCTCCTAACACCTCAGTTAAGTCAACCTCCAGCCATTCTGCTGGGGAAAAGCGCCCGTGTCTTAGTCAGGGAGAGCTTCAGCTCCAGCTCCAGCTTTTCCAGGCTGGAGAGTCCCCACACAGCAGACACGCCCTCTGAATGTCCAGAGTGCAGGCATGGCTTCGGCCACAGAGCTGAGATGGCTGATGGAGGTAGACCCACAGGCTGGGAAACCTCTCCACCAGGCCTAGTCTGTCCTGAGACTCAGGTCCACAGAGCCTCAGACTCCTGCAGCTGGGCACAAGAGGCTCAGTCTGCTGCTTGCTTCAGGCTAGCCCCGGTGTGTGCCAGTGATTTATAGGGGTTCATGTAACCGAATGCAAGTCCGGCTGCCTGCCGCTTGGAAAGCCAATACTCAAGAGGCAGGTGCTGATGTAAAGGAAAGTGGTTTATTTTCAGATGCCAGCCATCTGGAAGATGAGGGACTCATGTGTCAAAGCCCATCTCCACATCTCAGTGGAGGCAGGGGTTTTTATAAGGAGGGAGAGGGGGTTGCAAAGCCCTCCTGGTGCAGAGGAGCACGGTCCATTCCAATAAGGCCAGTGACAGTTCGGCATGCGTCATCCTGGTTTAGTCATCCTGACTTCACGTCAGCCTGCTCCACAGATAAAGGTCAGCACATCTCCCGGAGCTGGGATGCCTGAAGGTCAGGGTCTGTGTCTTTTGAAGTTAGTTCCTGGGATTCTTACACAAACATGCTGGTCATCTACAAGCTACATTATTAGTTAGAGTCAGCACTTAGAGAAACAATGTCAAAGGAATGGTGGGGCAGGTTACAATTCCCTACTGTTACAGTTAATACAGGGTCAAACAGACATGATGCCTATTTTCACTCTGTCACTTACTAGCTGTGTTGAATGAATCAGTGAACTTCTGTATTTTTTTTCCATTTAAGGTGGGATTAATATTAGCACCCACTTCCTAGGCTGCAGGAGAATTAAGGAGAGGTTGAGTGAGGTTGTTTTCCACCAACTTCTTTTTGTTTGGCAGACCTGTTTCTCACAACCCACAAGCTCAATGTGCCTTCAAGGCCTTCGGTTGGGCCCTGGGATAGAGAAGTAATGTGTGTGTCGCTGCCCCGACCATGTGTGACATGAACTCAAAAATGGCCTGGAGGCTTTGGCTAGGAATAAATAATAAAGATATACTCAAGGGTCTTCAAGTTTGTGTACCAGTGACATAGGTAGGCAAAAACCCAGAGGTGTTCCAAAAAAGAAAGAAAAGTTAAATGTTCTTATAGTAAAAAGAGCATCCTTGAAGATAATCAGTCCTGCACTTAGTCCCAGGATTGGTCCGGGATGGTTATCAGTCAGATGTCAGGCAGCCTGGCTGATGGATGTCAGCTGGATGTCAGCTGGTCTGGATACCTGAGTCCTTCAGCGGGGGGGTAATCAGAGGCTACCTGGATGTTTGATGTAAACCAGGCATGGACACAGGACTGGCAAATTCAAAAGTTTAAGTCCCCAGATTACTTAAAACAAGAATAGAATTGTTTCCTCATGCTTCAACCTTCTGGACTTTCGTCATTCAGCAGCTTGACTAGAGTGACTCCATTTTATCTCTGGCCCTGACATGAAGGAACTTCCCCAGGTGTAGGAGGTTCCCAAGTGGCCACAGGAACTGAAACTCCAGCCAAGCAGGTGCAGAGTGTTTGTGGGTCTTTTCCAAGGACCCACAAGGAGACAGACAAATAATCTCTCTCATTTCTGTCCCAGGTCAATCCCTTTGCGTAGCACTTCTGGTGCGAGCAGCCAACTTTCTGGAATTTGCCAAACTGGACAGGCCCAGCAGTGAGACAATCATTGCTGCAGAGAACACTGGAGCTGCATCAGGCCACCAGAGACTGCCTTGTTTTTCAAACGGGGTGGGGTTGCCAGATGTAGCAAATAAGATACAGAATGCCCAGTTAAACTTGAATCTCGGGTAAATGACAAAAAGAAACTTAGTATAATTACGTCCCAACATTGCATGGATCACAGTTCAAGAAAATTTTGTTTGTATATCTGAAATTCAAATTTAACTGGGCTTCCTGTATTTTATTTGGCAACCCTGAGAGGGGAAGGGCTGAGAGGGAAGCCAGGTCTCCCAGCCGGGTCTGCTGGTTCCCAGGCCACTGCAAATGTCCCCTGTCCCCAACATACACCCAGCTTTCCGTTTTTTACTGAAGGCTAGCTGGGCTGGGTGCCTGCATTCCTTGACTGTGTCACAAGAGAAGGGTCACTGATCCCAGGTCTCAGAGAAAAGAAGCAGCACACTCACCAAGCGCAGAGGAGCAGGGACCAGGTTAGGACTTCCGGAGATGTAGGCCCAGTCCCAGCTTATCTCCGAGTGAGGGTGCCCTTGGGCCAGACACTAAGTGCCCCGAGGTTCAGTTTCTTAACTGTCAAGTGGGCACAGAGGGGTCTATTTTGAAAGGGTTACTTTGAAGATCAGCTCAGATGAGCAATTTCTGAAAACCTGCTTGCTGGTAAATTATGGAGCAGCTTCTGTCTGTCCTGTGTTTATCATGAACCATGAACATGGAGGGGGTAAGCTTTCTTACCACGAAAAGCTGAGAGCTGCACCCAAGCTTCCCCTACTCCCAAGGAACTTGGGGCTAAATCCCTAGCTCCTGGCCCCCAAAGCTCACCAAGGGGTCCCTCCCATCGGATTTATGGGAACTCACCCAGCGATCAATCATCCTTAATTTGTAACTGGGCAGTGTCTTAGGCCAGCCAATAGCGGAGACCGACCCCCCCAACACACACACACACACCCCACCCTCCCTGATCCCGTGGGACTATCCACTCAGCCTGCACTGAAGCAGCCCAGTGGTCAGGAGTTGGAAGCAGGTTTGGTTCTTTCGATGGGAAATGGGGAGGGGGTCTTCTCATCTCCCTATTGCCCTCCCCCATTTTCCTGCCTCCCCTTTCATCTCTGCAGTCTCTACAGACTTGCTTCCGCTAGAGACTTCTGCCTCCCCCACCCCCACCCCCTCCCCTGCCCCTCCTGGGTTGTGGTGCCCAGCCCCCTCTGGACCTCCCCTCCTCCCCCTGCTTCTGGCCTCATTGTTTGGCTAAAGCAGGACCCCCAGGATGGAACAGATGGACTGAGACCCGGGCCTGGACGGTGTGGGGGAGGCAGAGCCAGCCAGTGCCGGGAAAGGGGAGCAGTTTTGGGAAAACAAAACTGAGGGAGGAGCCTGGGAGAAAGTGGCCGGGAGAGGGCGGTTGAGGGCATTGCTGAGAGGGGCTAGGGCGGGAATGGAATGTGGCGGGCCCCAGGGTGGGCCCCGGGGATGGGCCCCGGTCCTCAAAGCTGGCTCCAACGCTGGCTGGCTGCGCAGGTCCGGGTTGACGTCGCCTCCCAGATGGCCTCCAGGCTGACCCCGCTGACCCTCCTGCTGCTGTTGCTGCTGGCTGGGGTGAGTGGCCCCTTCAAGGGATGGGGGTAGGGGTGTGTGTTTAGGATTAACCCTTAAGGCACCAGAAAATGAGGAGAGGTCCTCTTGGGATCAGCCAGTGTGGTACTTACGGCCCCTTTCGTAGAGAGCCTGGGAAGAGCTGGGTGGGGACTCAGACGACAGCAGGTTTGGGTCCGACCTGCCCAGCACCAGCCTTGGTGGCCTTCAGCACGTCAGTTCTGTGAGCCTAACTGTCCTGATCCATCAAGCGGAAAATAAAGGAGAAAAACCACATAGGGCAAGGAGATGGACAGCATTTGCAATATAAAAGCGAGGGTTGTTGTGGACACTGAGCTGTGGGGTGGGGGCTGGCAGCTGAGACACAGGTTCTCCTCTGTGGAAACCGAGGAGTGGTAGCAGACACACCTGGGGCTGCGTGGGCGTCAATCACCCTGAGAGGTCCCAGTGGTCTGGGAGGTCAGGGGTAAGGGCTGAACCCAGGAGCCAGGTGGAGGGCTGCCCTGGCCTGTGTGCTCATGTGTGTGAAAGGTGGCTGGAGCAGTGCCCTTCGAGATTCAGCCGGTGATGCCGTGATGAGCAGGGACCTGGAATCAGACGGAGGTTTCACTCCTCGTTTCCCTCCAGCTTCTGTGAGACCTTGGGCCAGTTTCTTAGTGTGACTCAGCATCAGTTTCTTTTATCGGTGAAATGGAGATAATACATGGTTGCTCAGCCCAGAACACTCAGCATTTGGGGCTGGATCACTCCTCAGTGTGGGTGGCTGTCCTGTGTGTTACAGGATGTTTTGCTGTATCCCTGGCCTCCACCCACTAGATTCCAATAGCATCTCCACCCCCGCCCCTTCTGTCCCTTATGACAACCAAACGTGCCTCCAGACATGGCCACACATCCTCAGGGGTCAAAACTGCCTGTGACTGAGTGCCACTGGTCTATACTATTTCTTCCTTCCCCCTTTCCTTCCTTCCTCCTTTGCCTCCTCCCCTCCCACCCTCCCTTCCTTCCCTCCATCCTTCCTTTTTTTCTTACTTTTGGAATGCCAGTTGTTTTCAACACCTACTAATGGGTTGCAACCCACAATATGAAAATCCACTTGTTCTAAAGCAAAGGCCACAAGCTCAAATGTCTATACTGGGCAGGCAGGTATTTTCTTTTTTAAAGACTCCTTCCTTCCCTTTCCTCCCCTTCCCCTTCCCCTTCCTCTTTTCTCTTCCTTCCTTCCTTCCTTCCTTCCTTCCTTCCTTCCTTCCTTCCTTCCTTCCTTATTTCAGGGAGGAGGGAAGGAGGGAGGGCAGAAGAAAGGAAGAGAAACATTGATGTGAGAGAGAAACATCGATAGGTTGCCTCCCCTATGCATCCTGACCGGGAGTGGAACCGCAGCCCGGGCATGCGCCCTGACTGGGAATCAAACAGGGGACCTTCCGCTCTGCAGGACGACCCCTGACCAACTGAGCCGCACTGGTCAGGGCCAGATATTTTCTTTTTTAAGTGGCAAGGACACAGATAAGTGGCTGTTAACACTCAGCTCACAAGTCTGGGAAGCAACTAGCAGTGAGTGGTCAGCAGAGTCCTTGCCTGCCACGCCTCATCTTCTGCAGGGAATGACCCCGCCCCCGCCCCCACCCCCACCCCCACACATTTTGCCTTGACCCCTGTTCTGAAGGAATGTGTGGCCGTGACTCCAGAGCAGGCCTCTCACCCACCAGGCCTTTTCAGAAATTATCTTGGGTACAGGGCATTGTCCACATCCCCACCTTCCCTTCCTGTTTTGAGTGTTGGAGGGGCCTGTGCCTCACAGAAAAATGAAACATGGTTTCTTGAACTACAGGGTAGAGCCTCCTCAGATTTGAACGGTACTGACCACAGCCCTGCAGATCCAGAGAGCCTGCCAAAGGAAGGCGAAAGAAATACCTTAAAGAAAGGGATCCCAGAGAATCAACCCATTCAACCCATCGCGGGCGAAGAAATCTTAGTGAAAGAGGTCCCCAAGAATCAACCCGTTCAACCCACCAGGGGCAAAGAAATATTAGAGAAAGAGGTCCCCAAGAATCAACCCATTCAACCCACCGGGGGCAAAGAAATATTAGAGAAAGAGGTCCCCAAGAATCAACCCATTCAACCCACCGGGGGCAAAGAAATATTAGAGAAAGAGGTCCCCGAGAATCAACCCATTCAACCCATCGCGGGCGAAGAAATATTAGAGAAAGAGGTCCCCAAGAATCAACCCATTCAACCCATCGCGGGCGAAGAAATCTTGGAGAAAGAGGTTCCTGAGAAACAACCCATTCGACCCACCATGGGCTCTTCTCCCACGCCAACAACCGACTCGGCCATCCTAATAGCCAATAGCACTTTGCAAAGCACCTCTCAGCCCGTCATGGAGTCAACCACTGAACCTACCCTCCCAACTACCCAGCCCACTACTGGGCCCCTCTGCCCAGAGCCCGACACTTACTGTCCTGACTTGGAGAACTCTTCGTCAAGGGCCATGTTACAGCAGGCTTTGGTAGATTTCTCCCTGAAGCTCTACCATGCCTTTTCATCAGTGAAGAAGCCTGAGAGCAATATGGTCTTCTCACCTTTCAGCGTCGCCAGCCTGCTCACACAGGTCCTGCTTGGTAAGACCCTGACTGAGTTCTGTCCAGGTTGTATGCCAGACCCTCCCATGAGGACCCCCAACCCAGACACCTACGAAGCTGTGCCTCAGTGAGGAAGCTGTACAAATGGGCTACATCTGAGGGGAGGGAAGATGTAATCTTTTTATTCTTAGACTTTCACGTATTCCTTCCTGTAACAATGATTTAACAGGTGCTCTCGCGTATAAAACTGTATGTACTGTACAAGAACATACGAAACAGGGCCCCACCAACCAACCGTGGCTTGAGTTCAGACAATAAGGGAGATGAAACTGAAAGAGGTAGAAGTAGAATAAGTAGAATAGTATCGTGACGCTGCTGCTTTCGAGCTGTGTGACCTTGGGCCGATCACTTAACATCTCTGAGCCCGAGTCCTCCTGTAGAAAGTGGAGATGGTTTTATTTACCTCAGAAAATTAAGGAGATAGTCCATTGCCTGGCTTGATGGGAGGTCAAAAAATGTTAATCCCTCTCCCTTCCTGAGGGATCACTCTCAAGTGCCACGGGTTAATTGCACTAGCAATGACACAAACAAGTTGCTAGAAGCAATGGAGACAGAGCAGTCACTCGGAGGGCAAATCCAGTAAGGCCACTTGAGACAACAGAGTGAGCCTATGTAAGAGCCGCTCCTCTGGAGCCCCAGAACCCTCATGCCCCTAACCTCTACCCGCTAGATGCCGGTAGCATCCCCTCAGTTATGACTACCTAAGTATCTTCAGACACTGCCAATTCAGTTGATTGGTTTTGGTTAATTTCTTTATTGTCCAAAAGATACGGCTTGAATACTGTCTCCATCCTCTACTTAGGAACTCTGTGATTTTTTTTTAAGATTTTATTTTATTTATTTGTAGAGAGAGGGGAAGGGAAGGAGAAAGAGACAGAGAGAAACATCCATGTGTGGTTGCCTTTTGCGTACCCCCTACTGGGGACGTGGCCCGCAGTCGAGGCATGTGCCCTGACTGGGAATCGAACCAGCAACCCTTTGATTCACAGGCCCATGCTGAAGCCACTGAGCCACACCAGCTAGGGCTGAACTCTGTGATCTTAAATTAAGTAGATCACTTAACCTTTTAAACCTCAGTTTCCTCCTCTGCACAATAAGGATAATGATTGTCCTTATGTAAAAGGGTTATGATTCAATGAGATAATGTGGGAAAAGCACTTACGGTGTCTGCAATCAAGTCAGTGTTACTGTGTAGAAAATGTGTGTGATAAATATTTAATAATGAATAATTGACAGGGTATTGAACATCCGTTCTCCTTTATGATTCTGTGATGTCTCCTCCTAATAGTGATCCAGTTGCCCTGCCTATAGGGTGAACCTTGGTAAACCCAAACTAACTAAATAATAGTTCAAATAGTGGAACAGGCAGTGGTTGGACCAGGCTTTGACTGATGAGTGGAATGAATATTAGGTAGAAAAATAGGGAAGGAGGGGAGGGATGGGTGGGTTGGCTGGACTGGGGGTAAAGGATAGAAACTGTTCTTGAATAATGATTAAAAATAAATTTAAAAAAAATAGGGAAGGGCAGTATCTGAAGGCCTGAAAAAGCCTCACTGTGATATTCACAATCCCCCCACCCCTCTCTTTCTGATATATGTACTGTCTCCCGGAACTACACTTCTGGCCCTGGTGTTATGTGATTCCCCACCCCATTCCAACCTGGTCCCTCAAAAGTGGTCCCGACGGTGGGTCCCCCACATCTCCTGCAGTTGGCCCTCACCTCTCCCTTTGTTGTAGGGGCTGGGGGTGACACCAAGAAAAACCTGGAGACCGTCCTCTCCTACCCCGAGGACTTTTCCTGTGTCCACCAGGCCCTGAAGGCCTATCTGTCCAAAGGCTTCACTTCAGCCTCTCAGATCTTCCACAGCCCAGGTGAGTGCTGGGACAGGGAATGGGGAGGCAGCTGCTGAGTAGGGTCCTGTTCTGAGGGAATTCTGAGGGGGACCCAGCACTCGGGGGACAGGACAGAGGGAATGTCAGAGCTAGAACACCCAGGATGCACTGCAGAGCAGCGGGGGGCCTCAGCAGACACGTGGGCACTCCAGAGAGCCCATGAAATTTTGGGCAAGTTCTTTGTATTCATCAACTCTGTTTAGAATAAGAGTTCATGAATAGTTCATGAATAAGAGCTAGAGACATAAAATAGGCAAAAAATGTCTGCTCATCTGGGTCAGGAGTCTCTTGGGCCTCCTAGTCTTTGCACTTTTTTTTTGTATTATATGCATTTGTTGTCATTTACATGTGTGAGATTGTTAAGTAGGTAATAAGGGCAATAAACTTCCAAAATGATGGGATACAGTTTTCTTCGGGGTCTGGTACACAGAGCCCCAGGTTTCTGCAGAGCTGCTTCAGAAGTCGTGGTGGGCGTGGGCATCAGGGAGGCAGAGTGGAGAGGGGGTGCTGGTCCTGTGAGAGGAGGTGGAGCCAGCTGGGCTCTGAGCTGCCGCCCAGGCTCAACCACAGCACTTTTACATTGCGGGCTTCAGACAGGACTGGGTTTGAAAACTACAGATCTAGTCTGGCTCTCTCTTGAAATAAAGGGGAAAAATGTTTTCTTGTCTTTTTTTAACTGATGAAAGCAATGCGTGTTCATTGTAGAAACTGAGAAAATACCAAAACACAAAGTGGAAAAAAAAAACCCTCTTTGGAGATGGGAAAGCGTGGCTCGGAGGTGTTTGAGTAGCATCGCATTTTCTTATTTGCTAGGAATCCAGGTGGATCCTCTGCCTTGCTGGGTTGGTGGAAAATACAACTGCATTCAATATCAGTTACTTAATCCAGGAAACATTTCTCTTGCAAACGCTGTTTTCTGTCGTGGACCTGGGCTTTGGAGAGCAAAAGCTGGGAAGTCTTATTATAAACATAAACTTACACTGAGGCCAGCAAGCAGACTCTGTTGCCTCTTGAAATAAGAAAAGAAAGGAGGGGAAATACAGGCAAACGGACGTTCGGAGTTTTCTGCCTGAGCCACGCTCACACAGCAAGCAGAGGCTGGTGGAGCCGAGGATGAGTTCTGCTCCAGGTTTAGGGTTTGCCTTCTTGGGCCTCGTTGCCGTGTCTGTTAGACGAGCAGCCTGGGCCCCTGCTCCAGCGTGCTGTGTTCATTGAAGTGTGCACGAAGAGTGATGGGAAACACCCCTCTCACAGCCTGCTCTTGGAAGGGTGGGGGGTTGTTCTGGGGACTCATGCCTACTTCTCTTGATCTGCTCCCCCTGCCACAGACCTGGCCATAAGGAATGCCTTTGTGAATGCCTCTCAGAATGTGTACGGCAGCCCCGGAGTCCTGGGGAATGACAGTGATGCCAACTTGGACCTCATCAACACCTGGGTGGCGGAGAAGACCAATCACAAGATCACGCAGCTGCTGGACAGCGTGCCCTCCGACACCCGGCTGATCCTCCTCAATGCTATCTACCTAAATGGTAAGGGGGCCCTGGACCAGGTCCTTCCTCCCCTCCTGGCTTCAAAGCCCACTCGGCCCCAGGTTCCATGACTGCATCCCATTGTACAATACCTTGCTAACAGGGAGTTTAGCTCTGCATCCTTTCCCCACCTGCAGTAGAGTAACCCTCCCCCTCTGTCTTTCCTCTAGCCAAGTGGAAGATACCATTTGAACATGGAAAAACCAAGAAGGAACCCTTTCACTTAAAATCCTCTGTGATAAAAGTGCCCATGATGGTCAGCAAGAAGTACCCAGTGGCCCATTTCACTGACCCGACGCTGAAGGCCAAGGTCAGTTCTTGTCTCTTCTCACTCCTGTTTCCTTGCCTCTTGTGTGTCCTGATTTCTTTTCTGCTATGGCCCCATTGGTTTGGGGTGCACCTTTACTAATTTCTACTCCTTCCCTCTGTATTTCCACACTGTTCTTTTCTCTTTCTCTCTTCTCCAGCCTTGGCCGAGGCATGCATTATATATTTTAGGCTGGAAAGCAGGATTCTAAAGTTTCTTCATTCATCTCTACTCCATCAAATGGCAAGAAGTGAGTCGTGTTTCCATTCTGTTCATCTGATACAGGCATGCATGTACAGCATGCATGTATGTATACACATGTATAGGTATATCTTGTGTGTGCCTGCATGTAGTATATGCACACACATGTGTGGTGCACATGTGTTTAATGGCTCAAGTTCCCCGACAGAAATGGAACGGTATTATTTCAGTGGATTGGGAGGGAGGGAAGACAATGTGGAAGCCAGAAGATTCTAGGTAGTAAGGTGTCTCATTCCCAGTGATAAGATAGTTCTGCCTTTTAGCAGGGCAAGAGCCAGACCTATGAGACAGAAAATAGTGGGAGACATCCAATGACCTAGTTCCAGGCTGAGAAGTAGAGGATGTGTCGTGGAGCACACTGGGCTTGTTTCCACCTTGGGAGCCGTCCTTAGCTTTCCCGCTGCCTACACCCTTCTTCACTGAGATTTCCACACACCTGGTCCTTCTGCTCACCCAGGTGTCAGCTCAGAGATGGCCTTGGTGGAGGGGCCTTGCCCTTCCTTGAAGTTGTCCCCTCCTCACCCTGCAACATGACTGTTTTATTATGTTCATAGTATTTACCACTCTCTGAAATTATGTTATTTGCTTATTTGATTACAGTATTGTCTGTCTCTCTCCTGGGGCACAGAGGCCGTACCTGTCTGGTTTCCTAGAGTGTCGCCAATGCCTAGAATACTGCCACATACAATAAGTGCTCATAGCATGTTTGCTGAATGAATGAATGCATTCAGTAGAGGGTGCTAGTATGTGTGTCTGGGAAGACTTCACAGAGGAGGTTACTTTTGACCATTCATGCACTTTTCCACCCCTTCCTCCCCATTCAGTGCATTTGACCATGCATAACTACTTCACAAAACCAGAACAGCGTGTCTAAGGCAGAGAAGAGTGAATACGTATGGCCTGTTCAGGCCATCGCTGTACCTCAGAGTGTATGTATGGTAGGGACACATCAACGGGAGGTCTTTTTGTTTTTTAATAAAGATTTTATTTATTTATTTTTAGAGAAAGAGGAAGAGAGGGAGAAAGGAAGGGAGAGAAACATCAATGTGTGGTTGCCTCTCACATGCCCCCAACTGAGGACCTGGCCCACAACCAGGCATTTGCCCCAACCAGGAATCAAACCAGTGACCTTTTGCTTTGTGGGATGACACCCAACCAACTGAGCCACACTGGTCAGGGCTTATTTAATGTGTTAATGTTATAAATTCAAATTCTTACTTAACTTTAAGCTAATTTACTTGTAATTATCTGTAATAACTCTTATATAAAAACACTTTCATTTATTCTTTAAGCAACTTCAAACAGTTAAACTTCTTTAAATGATTCGTTCCATTTACAAATATAGTTAACTAATATTCCCATAGGCATTTCAAGCTTATGGGTTTACTTGATAAATATACCCTTTTTTGTTTATTTTTTTGCTATGCTGGTGTAGCTTAGTGGATTGAGTGCCAGCCTGTGAACCAAAAGTTTCAATTTCCAGTCTAGGTCCCAAGCCTGGGTTGCAGGCCAGGTCTCTGATAGGGAGCGCTCAAGAAGCAACCACACATTAATGTTTCTCTCTCTCTTTCTCCCTCCCTTCTCCTCTCTCTAAAAATAAGTAAATAAAATCTTTTTTTTAAAGATTATCCAAACTTATCAACTCGTATTAGTACTATGAAGTTGGCTTGTTTTGTCATTCCCATATTTACTTCCAAATCTTCCTGGGACTCAGAGAGCATTCACCCAACCAAGGGGGTTAGATTTACCAGTTCAGTTCTGCCCAGGCTACTGGCGTGGCAATTCAAGTCCTATATGCAGGACTTGAAGGGTACATACTGCCCGAATGATCATACCCTAGTTGGAGCCTCCACCAAGGAACCCCATGGCCATGCTCCTCAGTTGGTAGCAATTACATCCTGCTCCTTCTGGGCCACTTTTTCAAATTCCAGATAGTGATTGGCTTCAGTTCCTTTCTTCATTGCCCAGTTGAATTCTGCAGTCTAGACTCTTCATGTCCATCTTTCCACCCCAAGCCTAATGGCCTTTTAATGATTGTCTCTTACATCCTACTAGTCTAAGGAATCTCAGCCTTGGCACTGTCGACATTTTGGATTGGATAATTCTTTGTTACGGGGTGCTGTCCTGGGCATTGTAGACTTTAGCATCATCCCCGGCTTCTACCCACTAGATCCTGGTAATACCGTGAGCCCCCTCCTCCATCTGTGACAACCAACATGTCTGCAGACATTGCCAAGTGTCCACTGGGGCCAAATCTACCCTGGGTTGAGAACCACTGTATTAGACCCATGGGTTCTGCACTTCTCTCATATTTTTGTCTGGCCGTCAGTGAAATTCCTTCTAATAGCAAACTGGGAAGGTAAGCTAGGATCGGCTGGTACAGAACCTTAAGTGTCACACTAAGAGACTTATACTTACTCTCATAGGTACCACAGAGCCATCAAAAGTCTTTAAAAGGACTGACCTCGTAACTCTGGAGGTACCTTATGCACATTACATGCTTCATGCACAACACACCAGAGAGGAAGGGAACAGGGCTTAGAAAGATCAAATTCCTTGCCTGTGTTGCATAGCTCACCACTGGTAGAGCCAGGGTGTCATCCTCCGCCTGTGTGACCAGGAACTTGAGCTCATTCTTCTGCATCTCACCAGCTCTGTTCACCCAAATGGCATCCCCATTTCATGGTATAGCCTGGAAGCCTAGATCTGGCTGCGGCTTGCTGAAATGGTACAGATAGAAGCAGCGGACTGACGATCAGCCTTGGGACCCAGTGATTAGATGCATCTCTTTTTCTCCAGGTGGGGCAACTGCAGCTCTCCAACAACCTGAGTATGGTGATCCTGATACCCCAGAACATGAAACTCAGTCTCAAAGATGTGGAAAAGGCTCTCAGCCCTTCTGTCTTCAAGGCCATCATGAATAAGCTGGAGATGACCAAGTTCCAGTCCACTTTTGTGACAATGCCCCGATTCAAACTCAGGAGCAACCAGGACATGCTGACAATCATGGAGAACCTGGGTGAGCCCTGGCAGCTCCGAGCTGCTCCCAGACCACCAAAGGGGAAAAGGGTATGGGGGCGATCCCTAAATTGCATTTGGTGCTCTCTCGAGTATTTTTTTAGAAGATTTTATTCATTTATTTTTAGAGAGGGAAAGGAAGGGAGAAAGAGAGGGAGAGAAACATCAATGTGTGGTTGCCTCTGAAGTGTCCCCCCCACACTGGGGACCCAGCCAGCAACCCAGGCATGTGCTCTGATTCGGAATCAAACTGGTGACCCTCTGGTTCACAGTCCGGTGCTCAGTCCACTGAGCCACACCAGCCAGGGCTCTCTAGAGTATTTTTTACATCTATAATCTCAGGTTGTCCCTCAGCCCTGTGTTAGCAGAACAGGTGCTGTTGTCTCATTACATCATTGAGGAAATGACCAAGAATGTTTACATGACTTAGCCAAGGTCCCTTGAGCCAGTTATAAGTGAATCAGAACACGAATCCAGGTCTTCAACTCTCTCAACTATTTGCATTGTGGTTCACTGTGACATTGGGACAGGTGACTGAGGTGGGCCATGGATGCTCCTCCCCCAGAGACGTTTCATAACACTCAGCCACCCCATGGGTTATGCAAGAAGCACGGGGAATAAGAGGGTGACTGGAGGCTTCTGAGTTTAGGAGAGGGAACAGACTCCATGTCTTGACCTTTGACCTCACTTGCAGATAGATCACTTCATTTTCTGTTAAAGACCTTGGCCTCCCCAAAGATAACCTTGTTTCCTAGTATATGACATCACACCCTTGTATATGACCTCATTTGATAACATATTACCTCTTTTTTATATAGTACCTCACTTCCAAAGTCCTTGCTGACAAGGAAGCAGGGACATCATTTTTCAGGATTTTTGGGGGGTGGGGGCAAGGCCTCTCGCCACTTTCTCCCAAGTGGTGGTTGGAGTGAAGATGGGCCCGCTGGCGGAGGAGCCCAGAAACTGGACCAGAAGGTATGATACACATTTTGATAAGCAAGGAGGAGGAAGAGAGTGCTGGGACTTGGGGCCAACCCAGAAAATTCAGGACAAATGTTTCCAACAGCTGAGGGTTTCGTGCTGGCCTTTAACTGTGTTTTTCTTCGGTTATACCCTAGAATTCTATGACTTTTCCTACGACCTCAACCTGTGCAGGCTGACGGAGGACCCAGACCTTCAGGTTTCTGCAATGCAGCACCAGGCGGTGTTGGAGCTGTCGGAGACCGGGGTGGAGGCGGCTGCAGCCTCAGCCATCTCGGTGGCCCGCTCTCTGCTGGTCTTTGAGGTGCAGCAGCCCTTCCTCTTCGTGCTCTGGGACCGGCAGCACAGGTTCCCCGTCTTCATGGGGCGGGTGTATGACCCCAGCACCTAAGACCTGCAGGGGCCTGGCCAGGGCCAGCCCTACCCAGTTGCAGCCCCCCAGCCCCCTGCTGCCTGCCTGGACTGGTCTCCAGCCACTTCCCACCTCCGGTGACCTTTGTCCTCCACCTGAAGGGCACCTGCAGAGTCTGGTAAAGGGACTGACTTCTAGCATCCCTTCCCTGTGACTCTCCAAACCGCTTTTTGCAGCTTTCTCTGGTTCAAGTTCATTAGACTCTGCAAAATAAAAATTGGCAAACCACGACTTCCTTTGCCTTTCAGTTTTAAAGGCCAAGGGTCACCATGCCCTTGTATCATCCAGCTTTTGCCTTGTAACAAGTCAGTCCAAACTAGTGGCTTAAAACAACAACCATTTATTATTTCAACTAAGCCTTGGGGTTGGCTGAGTGGTCTTGCTGATTTGGGCTGGACCCAGCTGATTCCCTGGGCTCAATTTTACGTCTGTAATAGTTGGCAAGTTGGATGACTCCAAGAAAGGAGTTAGAAACAAGCTTTTTCACAGAAGCTCTGCATCTCTACTGGCATAAAGTTTATCATTGTCCCATCCACCAAAGCCAGAGAACCCTATGGCAGGACCTGGAGTTGGAGAGGACAGGCACTAGAGTTGCAGGACAAAGTCATTAATGGGAGGCTTTCCGTGCAATCCTGTTGTGCCTGTCTCTGTCTCACTTATTTGTCCCTGACAGCAGTGATACCAGTAACTGACATTGGAGCTTACACAGGCAAGTCTACTGAGATCTTTGCAGACATTCGTCCTCCACAACTTTATATGGTAAACTCTCAACTCGAAGGGGCTAAATCTTGCTCCAAGGCGTGCAGTTAGAAAAGGGCAGACTTGGGGTTCAAAAGCACATCTCTGTGGCTCTTAAGTCTAAGCTCAGAGCCCCTCTCTGTCTCTGCCCTTCTATCTTAGAATCCTGCCTTTTTCTTAATATTTTCTTTATTTGTTCAACAAATACAGCGCCTTTATGTCTGCAGTGTGCTAAGCACAGAAGGCATAAAGATGACTTAAGCTAGTGCCTGCCTTGAAAACCTACAGCTTGATGAGGGAAGATAGATTTTAACACACAGCGTTCTTTTCACCTCTGAAGATGCCTCTTACTGTGTTTTTCTCGGTTCTAGCTTATCCTCATAGACTCAGTGTTGCCCCAGCTCTTAGCCCTTCTGTCTCCCGCTTTCCCTTTCTCCCTGCTAATCCCATCCTTTCGTCTGTCCCCTGTCTTTCTTTTTCTTCGTCCTCTACTGTGTCCATCTCCTCTCCTTCCCTTCCCCTGTCCTGGGTACAGTGTTGCCCACCCAAACACGCTGACTGGGATTTCTAGGTTTAGTCCCTCCTGTTGCAGTTCCTGTCATCCTTGCTCCCCTGCACCCACCCTGCTCTCACACACTCAGACATTCAGGTTCACAACCACAAACAGCACTAGAGGAACATGAACACCCCAGGATGGCAATACAGATGTGGCCGTCAGTCCACAGCCACTTCTCAAGCATCTGCCCTAGAGGGCCTCGTCTTGGGTCAAGCTAGTTCTGCCCAATGTTTCTATGGGGTGTTTTCCTTAAAGCCATCCCTGCCACCAGGGTGTACGTTCACATCCCTGCTGCCCTCGCTCCGGGACTTCTGCCACCTGCAGAATCTGGCTTCCCCACCCCCTTCTCACAGAGTAGCCTGCTGATAGGGAGAAAGTGAGGCTTGGGGCAGTGCGGTCAGTGACCTGGCTGGGAACTGCAGCTGGGCTGGCAGCTCTCAGCCGTTGGGGCTGGTCCCCTTCTCTATGGCCTGGGCTGGGTGCCAGCTTCTGGAAGAGCAAGATGGGAGGCGACCCAAGCTTCCAGTGTGCCCTTTCTAGTTTATGCATGCTCTGGTAGAGGTCAGGGGTTTCGGAGAGGGGAAAAAAGAAGACTGGGTTTGAGGCTTATTTGCGGTTTATCCCCTGCCCTGTCATCTACTGTCACCTGCTTCCCACTTTCGCCCATGTGGGCAATACCTCAGGCTGCCATGTCTTGGGTCGGAGGCCTTTCTTGCAGCTCTGTCCCAGCCAAGGCTGAGAACCAAAGAAGAGTTACCCAGACTTGACCTGTAGCTCTGGGGGCACAGAGAGATCACCAGTTCACATCAGGCTTGACTGGCACAGTGGTCTGCCTGCCCTGCCCTTCTCAGTGCCCCGATGTCAGTCTCTGCTGAAAGATGCCAAATTCCTGTTGAGGAAATGTCGCAAGCAAAGGCACCTCCCAAATTCAGGAAAACTCCCCCCTCCTGGGGGAGATCCTGATGTGATGAGAGGTGAGTGAGCAAAAGCAGGGGGTGGAAAGTGATTCTGACCCATGGGCACAGTGCTTTGCCAAACTTTGACCCTCCCCCATGCTGAGAGCCAGTTATTTTCCCTGCTTGTGAGATAAGGAAAGGAAAACTCAGAAAGGTTAAGGAACTGTCCAAAGGTCACACAGCTGTAAAGTGATCCCAGGTCTGAATTCCAATGTACTCCTCGGTGGCTGATTTGGCCAGGATGATTTCCTTTCTGTCCAAACCAGGCTGTAAATCAGGTCTGTGTTTTCCTATGCCCTGAACCATGTACCCCCACTGAGCCTAACAAAGTGCCTTACACTGAAAAAAAATCTATTGAATGAATGATTGAATGAATGAATGAATCATCACATTCAGGTAGGGGAATAGAGATTCTTATTCATGTGGAAACAGTAGAAAATCTGGAAGGGAAGCAAATTTTCTGTTCTGAGGTTTTTCTTGTAAGAGGGCATGTGTCACTTTTTTTTTTTTTTGGTTTGTTTGTTTAAAACAATAAACATTGATTTAGCTCGTTAGCTGCTGAGTCAGTGTGGGCCTGGCAGGTTCAGCTGGAAGATTGATTAGCTGGAAGGTGTGATGAGTTTTGGCTTTGCTGAGCCTGTACAGCCTCTTCCACGGATCTTTGGCCTTGGACAAGACGAAATCATCTGGCAGGTTTGGCTCCACGTGGTCTCGCATCTTCCAGGAGGCTAGTCTGGTCTTGTTCGTCTGGAGGTTGCAGGGGTCTAAGAGTGAGCAGAGGCAATATGACATCACTTCTGCCTCATCCCATAGGCCAAAGCAAGTCATCAGACCAGCTTAGGCTCAAAGACTCTAAAAGCATCGAATATATATAAATTGTGGCCACTTTTCCAATCTACTGTATGTTTCACAAATTTGTACAGAAACTCTTAGCAACTTTCCCCCACAACTTGCTACTTTTTGTCTATATCATAATATTAGAAACAATTCATTATGTGAAGTTTGAAGTTTCCTACATGTAATTTTACTCTTTTCTGCTTTCTCTGGCACCTGCATGTGTCGCTTTTGAGAAAGACAGAGGACTCTCACACACACATAAGACACAATCCTCCCCACCTGGGTTTGGTTGAGGTCCTGCTGAGAAAATCCTGAAGTGGGATTAAAGGTCCGTTGCAGTTAGTCCTTGCTGCCACGTGGAGTCGCTGTTGAAACTGTGTCCTGCGTAGCCTTTTGGACATTTGTAACTTTTTGTGAGGTACCTGATTATTCAACAACCATTGCAAGCATTTAAACTTTGATTCCAAAATTCCCCGTTTGCACTTGTTCAGCCGCTGTTTCTCAAAAATCAATACCTTCAGGTTCTGCCTGGATTCCAGAAGGCTTCTGACCTGAGCCCCATGCTGTATCAGAACTAGCCTGGTCCCTGCAAACCCTTGGGTGGAGGCTGATAACCTACACAATGAGCACTTGCTTACCAGACTGTCAGGTGCTGCCATGCCGAGACTTTTTCATGGATAACATAATTTCCTTTAAGAGGAGATGACACCTTATGAAAAGGACATGTTACTTAAGACATCGAATAATTCAAGACTTAACATGATTTGACAGTATATTTTCCAGAAGAATAATTGTTAAAGGTAAGGAGAGGAATCTCCAACCACTGGAGAATATTTTTGCCTTCGTGCAATTTTTTTATTCACCGAACACTAACATCTCTGGTGTTCCACGGAGTGGGCCCTCCTAAGTTAACTGCTTGGCCGCTAGTTGGGCTTTTCTGTGGTGTCTTATCATCTCTAACTTCCATTACAAAGTTATTGATTTTGGAAAGCGGTTTTTGGCACTCACACCACCACTTAATGAACTCCAAGATAATATCATTACAGGAAACAGAAAGTGTTTTAAATGACAGTGTTCGCTATTAAAACAACAGCACATTAGTCATTAATGTCACTATCAGAAGTTATGACAAGCATAAACAACAGCTTGGCTCACACGATATGACATTGATGACAGTTACTGGCGCCGCTCAAGTGATGCTGTCACGTGGCAATGGTGGTAAGCACAGGCTACAGAGATGGTTAGTCAAGTGACTGCTTGAAACTGAAAGTCAGCTTCATGGGACCCAGACAAAAGTCTAGCATTTCACATACTCCTCTCGTTGCATCCTTAATCTTTGTCTTGACTAGCAACTGAGCACAGTGCACATTTACATACATGTAAGCACACACAACACACATACAGTACACAGACATGTTTACACATGCACTGTTACAAGAGTTACAGGTATATACACGTGATCACACACACGCACACAGGTACAAAAGCACACACACACCAGCCTCTGGGAGTGTGCGCCAGAGTTTCAGGGCAAACTTTACATCCAGCCCAGCCCCCACCCCTGAGGAGGGCCTCCCTGCAGGGAGGAGCAGGGAACACTCCCTCAAGGGAAGAATCTCAGAGCCAGTCAGCACTAATTACAAGCCAAGGAATAGGCTCATCCATCATCCTGGAGTGACAGGCTGGCTATGCAGCCCACCTCCTAGCCTCCCAGCCCCCTCCCTCAGTCCCCTCCATTTCTCCTTGAGTGACCGCAGATCGGCTCCATGGAGTAAAAGGCGGCATTTTAGCCGAGTCTTCAGATCCTCTCCAAAATCATAAACATGGCCCCACCCTTGGCTCAGCAGTTGGGCCTCTGCTCTCTCCCTGCAACTCTGAGAGCTCAAGGAGGCTCCCCCACTCCCCCTCAGGCAGGACCCCCTTTCCCCTGGCCTTTTACCAATGAAGCTCTGCAGGGTGCTTCATTGTTAGTTTTTTCATTGCAACTGCAACCTTGCAATAATCCTGTGACTTGGTGTTATTTTGCCAGATTTACAAATGAAGAAAAGAGACCTCTAAGCTACAATTTGCTCAGGGTCACCCAGCTGGAAGGCTAGATATTTGGAAGGCTAAATATTTAAACCTGAGTTGGCTATTGGTGTATCCCAGAATCCAACGCTTCTCCCACCCCACCCACCTCCCTGTGTGACTCTGCCACTCACCATCTCGGATTGAAGACTGGTGTCTTGCAGAGCATTTCCCCTTGGAAACCCCACTGGTACTTCTTCGTATCTTCTCTCCTAAATCAGCTTAAGAGCCAAAGTCTGAAGGAGCCCCACAGTGGGAGACCAAACACCAGCCCAAGGAGCCGAGGGTCAGGGGCTGAGCAGGAAATGCAGGGGGACAGCCAGCAAGGCCGAGATGAGGAGAGATGAGGGGGTGCTGGAAGATGGCCACACCGTGAACCAAGTTGGTGTGGTCACAGGATGACTGACTGCTGGTGGCTCCAAGGAACTGCGTCAGAGCCAACTCCTAAGCTGCTGCCACAGCCAGACTGTCAGCCCTGGTTGCCCACCCCGGCTCATCAAGCTGTGCACCAGAGACACAGTGTCCTGGAGGTGCCCCTGGGGCTCCCTCGGAGGGTGAGGCCAGGGCAGTGTGGGCCTCGTTAGAAAAATCAACTCCCCCACTGAAACAAGTTTTGGAAACCTCCAGGAAGGCAGGGACCATGTCTTCTTGCCATTGTCCTCAATTGCATATGAAATACATATTGGCTAAAAAAAGCAAAGCAAAACAAACAAAAAAATGCCTCTCTGAACCCTGTTCATCTATTTAAATGCTGTCATTCTTCTGAGTCTAGTGCAAACACCCATCCCCCAGTCAGTGTCTGCTCTTCCCAGCCAAGAGCTCATCCCCTTCCTCCAAAGATCATGCTCAGTATACACTGCCTTGTATATTGTGTACCAGGTTCATGAGTATTTGCCTTTTCACTCCAACTACTAGGAAGCTCCTTGGGAACCTGATTCAGTCCTGTTTCTCTGACACCATCTCTGCCAAGAAATGCACAGCAAACACTTTTGATTCAAAGTGTGCAATGTCCAAATGTGGGTAAAGACTTTGTTTTATAATGAAGACATTGATTTTAGTCTTATTTTATGTGTCTCCTCAAGAAATCTTTGTAGGATGGAATACCGAAAATCCCAAGCATAGCTTCTCATAGTTAAGATCAGCTAGGGTTTTGCCTTTACAAGTTGTCTCTCAACTGCAGGAACTACCCATTCATTGTCGGGTGGTCCTTCCTCCTCACAGCTGCCCCAGACCCGTGATCCTGGGAGTCGGGATTTAGGACTCCAGGGAGAACGGGGGATGGTTCTGCACCCTTCACGTAAGTAAACATCTGGAGTCTGGAAGTTCAGCTGCTCTCCGATTAAACAATGTGACAACCTTATAGATCTTCTCTCCTTATCTGTTCAAACAGACCACCCAAGGAGAATCTATACTCTGTCATTGTCCCGGAGTGCCTTTCCCTTTCCCGCTCAATGATATGTGATATTTACAGAATTTCCGTATTCATCCACCTTTTCTTATTTCCACCTAAGATGTTTAACCTAACACTTATTTACATACAGAAAAAAAGCGCCCCCCACAAGGGTATTAAAAGAAAGGAGAGAACCAGTTTCTAATACTAACTAGTCTCTGATAAAAAGCCCCATTTTTGCAGCATTATTCGCAATAGCCAAGAGGTGGAAGCATCCTAGAGGTCCGTTGGATGAATAATAAGGGAAATTTTTAAAAGGTGGCATATACATACAGTGGAATGTTATTCAGTAGTAAAACAGAAAAATCCTGCCATATGCTACAATAGGGATAAAACTTGAGGACGTTCTGCTGAATGAATAAGCCAGCCCCGAAAAGACAAATAGTGTATGATTCCACTTATATGAGGTACCTACACTAGTCAAAGTCTTCACAGAGGCTGCGGGGGTTGGGGGTGCTCAGCAGGTGCAACGTCTCAGTTTTGCAAAATGGAAAAGTTCTAGAAACCTGTTGTATGACAATGTGCACATAGTTAACGCTACTATACTGCACACTAAAAATGGTTGCAAGGGTAAGTCATATATGTTTTTACCACCAAAAAGAAAGCCCTGTTCATGGGTAATAACTGCATCCCAGGGATCTCCCAGTAGAAAAACGACCTTGCACAATGGGTATCGTGTACCGCCCCCCTCCCCCGCCCATAGAGGGAAGAAGGAGAGGCCCAGAGACATAGCTGAACCTAGGCCATCTGACTCCAGCAGCCATGCTTTCTAAGCTCGTCTCAGACTCTTCTGCCCTCAGGTGGTGCTGGGCGGTGACCATCGCTCCACAGAGGGGAGCGTGAGTTCACAGAGGTTTCTCTGGTTCAGCAAGGCCCAACTTTTCATGTCAAACCACCCCCCACCCCAACCATTTCAACCATCTCTCCCGATATGTTGCCCATTTTTTTTCCTTTGTAATAGAACCTGAAATAAAGACTTCCTTCCTTGAAGCTGACTGTGGCCATGTGACTAAGTTCTGGCTAATGGGACGTATGCAGAAGCATCATAGGTAACTTTGGGGAAATCTCCTTCCTTCATTCTGCTGGTTGGGATAAAAGATGATGGCTGGAGCTTGAGTAGCCATCCTGGGTCATGAGGTACAATCTAATCTTAACTAATAACCCAAACCATAGCAGGTTGATACCATCACGTGAGGCCACTGAATGCATCTGCTTTACTGATGCTGCCTTTGGTGCACGTGGGAGAAATTTTAAGTCATCCCATTGGTGCTGACATGTCTAGCAGAACCCACATCCTTCAATGCTTGTGGTTGGATAAAATCACAAGATATCAAGTGCCCATAGAGAAAGGATAGAGGTTTCTGAAGACAAACTTTTACAAATTAGAAGCCAAGATCATTGACTTCCCCCATTTTTCTCATTTATTCATTCGTTCAGCAAGTATTAACTGAATGCTTACTATGTGCTGGGCATTGTTTTGGCACTTGGAATACAGTGTCACACAAGACAGACAGAGTCCTTGCCACCTGCCCTCCACCAGAATGTGCACTTTCATGGATTGTTAATGTCTTTCTTCCACTTCCTACCGTGTGATATGAAATGTCCCCATGTATGTAGAGGTGGAGGGGGAGGACTAAAATGTGGCAGGAATTTTGAAAGGTGGCCAAGGAGAAACAATTTTCTTGTCCCAGATTTCCTCAGAATGCCCATTTTGGAGGGACATAGGAGACATTTCTGCCCTGGCTTCTGTGGGGGTTGGGTTGAGTCAGGGCTATAATGTGAAGTCAATTAATTCACCTAGGAATCCACCAACAGGACCAGTTTCTCAAGTTTCTCTGGGGTCCTAAGGACCCCAACTACCAAAAAAGGATTTCCAGCAGTGGTAAGTGGCAAATGCAGTAAGTTTACCAGGGTGGGGGTGGGGGAAACCTATATTTTCTAAACCAAAATCATGGCACAGTTCTGAGAAGTCCCTATACCTATGGGGTCCACTAAAACTGAAAATAGAACTCTCCCCAAATATGGATTTGAAGCATATCACATCACGTCATATTAGCTAGACCCGCCACCCTAAGACCCTTTCACTGCGTCGAATAATAACTCCAGCAGTTCACTGCAGCACAAAGTCACAACCCTGAAGATGTAAAAACACCCTAAGTGTCCATCGACAGTTGAATGGATTTTTAAAACGTGGTATATACATACAATGGAATATTATTCAGTCTTAAAAAAGGAAGAAAATTCTGCAATATGCAACAACAATAATGCACTTTGGACAGGTTTAATTTGCTACGTGAAATAAACCAGACACAGAAAGACAAGCACAGCGTGATTCCACTTACATGAGGCATCTAAAATAGTCAAGTCCTTAGAACCAAAGAATTAAAAGGTGGTCATCCAGGGATGAAGGAGGGAGAAATGGGGAATTGCTAATCAACCAGTATAAAGTTTCGGTTAAGCAAGGTAAACAAATTCTAGAGATCTGCTATGTAACATTTACCCTATAGCCCACAATGCTGCTCTGTATGCTTAAAAATTTCTAAAGTGGGTAGATCTCATGGTAAGTGCTGGTTAAGTGTTCTTACCACAATAAAATCAATTAAAAATAAATCTGGCAGTGAACCAACAATTTATCCAGCACTATTCTGGGCATTCTGATTGCTGCTCTTGAGAAACTTTCATTTCATCTGGGAATATAAAACAAGGAAAGATGAAAAGGTACAATCTCTACTCTCAGGGAGGCTCTTGGTCTGGTGGGGAATCACACATCAAATATCCTCAACCCCCCAAGGCAGGAGTGCAGCTGAAAAAAAGCAGGTAAGGATAAATTTGGAAGGCCTTGAATGCCATGTTAACAAGTTTGGAACATATTCTCTTTAAGAAGACCTAATCTTGCCCTGGCTGGTGTGGCTCAGTGAATTGAGTACTAGCCTGGGAACCAAAAGTTTACCAGTTCGATTCCCAGTCAGGACACATGCTTGGGTTGCAGGCCAGGTCCCCAGCAGGGGGCACACGAGAGGCAACCATACATTGATGTTTCTCTCTCCCTCTCTTTCTTCCTCCCTTCCCCTCTCTCTAAAAATAAAATAAATAGATCTTTTTTTTTTAAAAGAAGGTCTCCTCTGGAGGGACATGAGAGGATATATTGTCAGGTGGTAGGGTACAGACATGGGCTCCAGAGGGTTCATGCTCCCCTTGAAATGTTCGGCAAAACCCAAAGTACAGATTTTCCCAGAAAGAGTTACCCACAGTTTCATCAGCTTTTCCAAGAAGGGTCTGTGACCCAATAAATATTAGGAAGCATTGTCTCAGCACTACGGAGCCAGCATCGTTTTTGAGGCAGACGAATGATGTGAGGTTTGTGCTGCGGAGGGGGTATTAAACTGGCAGGGGATGGATAAAACAGGGCACATCTGAGAGGTGGAGTGCACAGGGTTTGAGACGACTTGGGTCAAGGTGGCCTGGGGAAGGAAAAGTAAATGCTAGAATTGCGATTGGAATCCTAAGGAGGAAGACATAAAAAACTATGACTAACTTTCAAATGACAGAGTTTCTTTTAATCTGCCTTAGATACAAAAGGAATATTTTCACAAATCCAGCCCAGGATGACTTCCAAACCACAAGCTCACTAGGCAGTGTGCCAGAATTTCATTTTAGTCTATGGTGTGTTTTGGTATGAGAGTCAGATACACTATTCTCATCCTCTCGATCACGTGATTCACATCCAGAAATTCTGTAAGATTCTAATGAGTTGAAGAAAAACCTCGAGTTACTCGCTTACCTATATTTAAGAGTGTGTTTCATTGGGTCACCTTAGGGCCTCCCCTGTCGTTGCAAAGCAGAAAGTCTGCTCTCTGGTTCTGTAGAATCCACCCATGTCGCACGGGCTGTTCCAATTTCCACAGAGAATAAGGAAGAGCAAAGATGGCTCCAAGGTTATCGGCCTAAGCAATTGTGTTATATTTTCAACTGCAAACTAGAACCTAGGAAGAGACGCGGGTTTGTGGGGAAGTTGAAGGTAAGATAAGTAAATTGGGTTTGGGCAAAATGAATCCGAGATATCTGAGACAGTTCGTCAGTGAGCAGTCTTTTGGTTGTCGGTGATTTCAGAAGTCAACTGAAACCAGTGTAAGTGGAAGAGGGAATGCCTTGGTTTATTGATATAACTAAAAACCCAGAGGTTCTGCTGTAGGCGTGGCTGTCTCAGTTCTCCAATGATGTTATCCGGCATCTGTCTTTCCCCATCTCTTGCCTTCTTGTGCTTAATTATGTTTTCACTTTAAGCAGACCCTTTCCCATTTTCAAGCTTACCTTCTTCTACCATCAGTGCTGCATTCCCGCAGGTTCCAGTAAACATCTCGGGTCTAATCAGGACAGACTCTGATTGGACACCCGTGCTGAAATCAATTACTGTGATTTAGGCTAACTCTGCTGTGCTTGGCAGCCTGTAGGTTGGCCCCCACTGATCCCGCTTCCTAGTAACCATACTCTTGGGTAATCCCCACCTCTTGAGTAATTTATTTCTATTTTTTGTTTGTTTTACTTTTTTTTTTTTTTGAGAGAGAGAGAGGATGAAAGAAGGGAGGGAGGAGAGGGAGAGAAATATTGATATTGCTTCTTGCACTTATGCACCTGACGGGGGAAGAACCCAAAACCCAGGCATGTGTCCATCCTGACTGGGAGTGGGACCAACGAGCAACCCTTTGCTTTGCGGGCCCTGGCCCAAGCAACTGAGCCACACCGGTCAGGGCTGTTTGTTTTACTTTTATTAGCATTTATTTTGTGCTGAATTTATTCCTGTTGCTTCAGTTTCTTCTGGGATAGTTTTTTCTTCTGTGCAAACTCCTTTTCTAGTTTAGAAACAATCTGCTCTTTTTCAGGAAAGATCATCTCCATGTGGCAGGGAGAGCTCATATACAGGTAAATCCACCTGTGTGGGTTCCGTAAGTTCTGGGCTGTATCCTGGGAGACTTGTTCACCTGGATATGCTCACTGAACAGAGAATCTACATCTAAACCATTAAGCTCAGCACTACTCTATGCATTTTTTAAAAAGATTTTATTTATTTTTTAGAGAGGAGAAGGAAGGGAGAAAAACATCAACCAGTTTACCTCTCACACGCCCCCAGCTGGGAACCTGGCCCATAACCCAGGCATATTCCCTGACTGGGAATTGAACTGGCGACCTTTCAGTTTGCAGGCTGACATTCAATCCACTAAGCCACACCAGCCATGGCTACTCTCTACATTTTTAAGCATGTGCAGCAAAAATTTAGCACTCTTTTTGGGCCTCTGACCTCGCATCCAGTCCTGCTGTTTGTCCTGGGCACACCTCCCGACTCTACCCTTGTAACAATGGAATGGCACACATGGCTTCTGCAAAGTGACACCCTTCAGATGCGCAGTGGCTCTTTGAATACGCCTACGCTTGACGGCCTGGGCAGTTTCACAAGTGGTCTTCAAGTGAACACAATGATTCGAACCTCTTGACTTGCATGATTTTGCAGGGATTTCTGGGTCAAGTGAATAGCAAACTATTTTCAGATGTCACTTCAGGCCACTTATGGGAAGAGAGCAACTTACTTCTAACCAATAGAATATGGCAGTGTTGAGGGGTTGTCACTTCTGTGTTAGGTTACAAGAGATTGTGACTTCCAACTTGCTATCAGACTCTCTTGTTGAGATGGATGATGCAAGCTGCATATGAGAGACACTCACATTGCAAGGAACTGAGGGTGGCCTCCAGCCAACAGCCACCAAAGACCTGAGGCCCGTGGTCCAAGAGCCCTTGAGGAACTGAATCCCGCCAACAGCTGTGAGAGTAAGCTTGGAAGCAAATCCTTCTCCGCTGAGCCTTCAGATGAGACTCCAGCCTTGAGTGATACTTTAATTGCAACCTCATGAGAGTTCATGATCAGAGGACCCAGCTAAGCCCTGCCCAGATGCCTGACCCACAGAAGCTATGGGAAAATAAATGTGTTGTCTTAAGCCACCAGGTTTTGGACTTCTTTATTGCACAGCAATAGACAACTGGTACACCTGGGTGTGTGACTCTTCCTGAAGGGACAGGTGACATCAGCCTGATATCAACCTTAAGGACCAAAAGCAGGGAATAAGTGTCTTCCCAAAGGGAAGTTCAAGTGTAGTTACCAGAAGGGGGATGGGATGTGGGCAGGCAAAGGCACAAGATGTCTACCTCACACAGGTGTTTGGGAACCTAAGGAGGCAGCTGCAAATACACCTGAAGAAGGAGATGGGGCAGTGATTCATGCACACACATGATCAGACTGTAAGAATGGGTGAAACCGCTCCCGAAGAGAGAAGGGCCAAGAGTAGATCTCTTGGGAATGGCAACAATCAATGGGCAGATGGAAGAAGAGGCAAAGTGATTAGGTGAGGGCAGTGGTGTAGGAAGTTGTGTTTGACGTTGGATGAATTCAGCTCATCTGGTCAGTAAGACGTGTCTGAGGAGGCACAGCCTTCTGTTAGTGATCTGGGCACCTTTAGTTCAGAAGTTGTGTGTTTGGAAGCCACCAACATGGAAGGCTGTTAAACTCAGGCACACAGATGATTTTGTCCAGTGAGAGAATATAGAGGGAGAAGAGGACCAAGGACAATTCCTTGTAGAACGTGTACCTGTAGGCAGCAAGGGAAGGAAGAAGACCCATGGGAAAGGACCAGAGAAGGAATAGCCACAGAGGTAAGAAAGAGGCAATCCAATCCAGAAGCAATGGGCATTTCAAGACTGATATAGCCAAAGTAGGCAAATGCCAGAGAGAGGTTGTGTGTGATGAGAACTGAGAAAAGAAGGATGGATCAATAACGAGGAGGTCATTGGTGGTTCCAGTGGGAACATTTCAGTGGAAACTAGGGGCAGAAGCCAGACTGCATGGGTTTAAGAATGGGCAGATAGCCAGACAACAGTAGTGATCACCAGAGGGAAACGAGGTGGGGAGAGGTAGAGGAGGGTGTAGTGGGGGATGAAGGATGATGGAAGGAGACCTGACTTGGGGTGGTGAACATCAATACAATATACAGATGATGTGTTATAGAATGTGCACCTGAAACCTATGTAATTTTATTAACCAGTGTCGCCACAATAAATTCAATAAAAATGAAAAATAAATAACAATGGGTAGGACAGGAAGGAGAGGTGCGGAAAGCCGAGTAGCATTGTGGGAACTTTCCTGGTAAGCTGTGGGAACACTTGTGCATGAGTGGGCTGTAGGGAAGAGTCCGGGCTGTGTCCTTTCACTCCCTTCTCAAGGTAATTTCAGTTGCTTTTCTTGAGTTCTGTTACATCTTTCTGATAACAGGGTCCAACACTTCCCACAAACTAGATGTTGGCAAACTTTTGCTGTAAAGAGCCAGGGAGTAAATATTCTAGGCTTTGTTTGCCATAGGGTCTTATGGCAACCACTCAGCTCTGCCTTTGTAGTATGAAAGCAGCCAGAGACAATACGTAACCAAATGAACATGAACATGGCTGTGTTCCAATGAACTTTATTTACAAAGAAGTAGGCATAGGGCAGGATTTGGCTTGTGGGCAGTAGCTTGCTTGACCCTTGCTCTAGGCTTATGGAAAGGGATTGGAGATGCAATAAATGGGGCAATTGGTGACGCAAGAATAGGATCAAGACCTCCGGGGAATGGCTTTGCCTCAGAAAGAGGGTTCTTGCATCTACTGGGGCACTGTTGCCGTCTGACTTCCTCCGTGCGTGTCTGCCTTGTTCTCTTCCACTGTGAGCACCTTGGGGCCAGGAATGTTTCCCAGCCATGACTCCAGAACCTTTCACATAGGAAGTGCTCAGACACGTACGTGGTTGATAGATGCAGGACTAAGGTTGCCGAGGTGTTTTATTGTGGAAGAATGGGACATTGAAGAGACTCACGGGGAAAGGCCTCTATTATCCCAGTGAATTAGGAGCCACATGGTTACCAAGTTTCCTCTGTTGATGTTTAAGCAGGAAGGCAACTCTTCTCCAATGTTTAGGATTCAGTCCTTCTGAGAGGTGGTCTTCCCATCTCACAATTACAGAATTCCAGGTGGTGTACCCAAATAGAGATCTGGGTAGGACTTTGGGGACTGGGGAAGAAGGCAAAGGGGTACCTTCAAACCAGTCCTAGACTCGCTGTGGGGATAGCATGGAAGGGAGGTTACGGCAAAGCCTGGGCGCATTATGGAACTTCCAGAGGAGGAGGGAAGGATGTGGAGGTGGGTGAGGTGGCAAGGAGCCAAATAGCTCCTGGGTAAAAATTTTTTTACACTCTTATAACAGGTTGGACCATGCCTAGCTGTTTCTGGCCTCCATTTTTTACTTTTCTGTGAAGGGATGGGGCCAAGCAAGCGTTTGGCAGGTGAAGAGTGGCACAGGAAGCCCCCTCTGTGCAGCTCATCCTTGGGCATGGGGAGTCCAGAGACTGGAGGCTGAGCTCAGACGGACCAAGTACAGTCCATCCTCCAGTCCTGAGGGACCTGGCGTCTACTCTGCCCCGGGAAGAGGGCCTGCAGACTAAGGCAGAAGCAGAAAGCGGAGGGTGGAGGCAGTGGGGTAGCTGGCTGAGGAGGTGAGGCGCATCTCTAGGCAGGGAAAAGGGCAAGGGCGTCTTCTAGAAAAATGATGTCATTGGAGCTGAGCAAGAGGCTCAAGGGAAATATTCAAGACCTCCGTGTGTCCCAGTGTGCCTTTCCATCCATGCCATTCCCCTTCATCCATCCTAGCTTCCCACTGAATTTCCAACCCATCCTGAGCACATCCTGTTTCCCCGCCTTTCAGCTTTGGTGTTTGTTGCTTCCTCTCCTTGGCTTTTCTTTGTCTCCTTCCTCCTGTCTTCTAGGTCTAAGCCCTTTCTATTCTTAATCTTAGATGCTATTTCCTCCAGGAAGACTTAGACTCTATTCTCTATTGGGAGCAGGCCATCCCTTCTTGGAACTCTTTATTTGCCTGTTGTCATGGGAGAAGTCATTTAGCCATAACCACCTAGTAGTTAAGAAGTATTGAGGACAAAAGCCAGTCCGGGGCAGCTCTGTCTTCCCCTCTCCCATAGCATATTACCCAGGCTCTGGGGAAATGGGGATGGGACAAACGCTGTACAAGCTCAGGCTGGTGCAGCCTCCCCTTTACCAGCTCCCTATGGCAGTTCTCTTTCTGCTAGGTTAGGGCCCTGCATGCACCGTCCTAGCCTGTAGCTACCAGAAGCCTGATTCTCCTCTTCTAGTAGCTCAGGCCCCTTGCTAATTCTAGTTCCTGGTCAATCCAAGGATAAGCCCAGAGCACTCTTTACCTGCTGCACAGCCTCCTCCCCTCATTGTGTGGGATGCCACGAGGGAGAGGGATCCCTCAACCACACTGGTTGAGGGACCAGGCTCTGAGCTGTCCATGTCCTTGTAGCCTGGCATACCCCGGAGCTCTGGGTTTTCACATGCTGGTCAGAGAGCCTATTTGGCCCTTCTCTGGAGCTGGCTATTCTTTGGTGTCAGCCGTGCTGGCTGATTTCAATCCCAGTTCACATTCGGTTTGGGTCAGAAAAGTACACTTCATGAATGAAATTAGTGATGTACACGTGTGTGCATGTGTAGAGCCACAGAGAGATGTACTAAGTTTATAGGTGCATGTTAACTTGTAAGTGAATATAACCTGGTTCTTGCCCTTGAGCAAGTGACATCCCCCATCCTCTCACCACGTCAATATCTTGGTTTCTGTCCTTAAAAAAACAAGAAAGTTAGACAAACCTGCAAAGTCCCTTGTAGCCCTAATCTCCCATTGTGTCCTGGGTGTGTGTATCTCAGCTCCCTTATCAGAACAGAGATTGACAGCCACGAGGAAAAGATTCCTCACCAAGGTGGCGGGGATTTGAACCTCGCTTGGGTGTTGAGGCCCTTGGTGATTTGTGATGTGGAGATGGAAGGTTTTGTATGTGAGGATGAAGAGAAAGGATTTTTTTGTTTGCCTAACAAGAATCTGAAAATGTTCTTCACCAGCAGGACCACAAGAATTCCAGACCTGTACCCTCCAATAGGGAAGCCACTATGGTTACATGTGGCTATTTAACTAAAATTAAAAAGCCAGTTCCTCAGTTACAGTACTACATTTCAAGTGCTTAATAGTCACATGTGGCTAATAGCTACCATATTAGATGACACAGATACAGAGGATGTCCATCTTCACACAGAAAATTCTACAGAAAGGTGGTCTTGTAGACCCCTGATTTTCAACCAGTGTGCTGCAAGACCTTTTAGAACATGCAATACCTGACTATTTAGTCAGGGGCACTGACCTCTTTTCCCTTAGACTGTCCAGTTAAAAAAAAAGTCAACAGCCAACACAATGATAGCCATCCAGTGTGAATGAATCCAAATTATACCCATTTTCTGTCAGATCGGCAAAAATATATATATTTTTGGTGTGTTGCAGAATTTTAGTAATTAGTTTATGTGTGTCATGAGATGAAAAAGGTTAAAAATTACTGTTCTAGACCAGTATTTTGCAAATAAGGAAACTGAGGCCCAGAGAGGGGATATGACCTGATCATGCGCAGATCTAGGCCGAGAGAAAAGGTACCCTGACTCCCAGGCGGGACTCACTGCCCCATTCCCTGTGCCTCCTTCCTCCAAGCTTCTCGGGACTCCCAACTCAGATCCCCTAGTGGGCCCAGCCCCTGGGCCGGGCGCCTGGGCTGGTCCCAGGGGATGTTTATGACTGAGCAGAGCGCCAGATGCTGCACATTCTTCCTAGGGTCAGACCTGCCCCCAGGCACTTGGGGAATTAGCTTCTCCGAAGAGCCCTGGATCCCGAGTTGCCCTCTTCCTGGCCAACCCTGGAAGCTGGTTGCTTCAAGGGCATTCTCTGGGCTTTCTGATCGTCTTGGGTGAGGCTAAAAGACTGTGGATTCCCTGTTGGAGAGGTTCTTTTGGTCAAGCAGGGATATAAGGGGAGCAGGAAAGTGCACCCCTTGCATCTTCCAAGGTCTACATGTCCAGCGCAAAGGGCATCTGGGTACAGGGCTCTGCCTGGTCCCTGTTGGGGCCGCATTTGGCGGGAACTGGATCTGCCTTCACCTGCAGCACTGTGGGGGTTGGGGGTGTGATGGAAAGAGCAAGAAGTGGGGCGTCTTGGGGTGGGGATAACGGGTTGAGAGGCTAGGGGAGGGGGCGCCCGGGAGCACCCTGACCTCGCCGGCTGTTGGGAGGCGGAGGGGATGGGGGTTGGGGGAGAAGAGGGGAGCCTGGCAGCCAATGGGAGGGAGGATCTCGTTTCAAAAGGGTTAACCCACAGCCAATGGGAGCCTGGGGGAGCGGATCCTGCTCACTCCATTCAAGAATCCCAAGTATTCAAGATGGACGGCAGGGAGTGTGGAAGGAGAAAGGGGGCGAGGGGGGAAGAGCCAGATCGGCGGAGGAGAGGGTATAGCCACCGGCCAGCCCCCGGCCCTCGGTCCTGGAGGGCGGGTGGAGGCGCGGGTGCGAGGGATCAGAGCCTGGCCCGGGAGCGGGACTGGCGGGGGGCGAGAGGGCGTGAGAGAGGGGCAGCGCGGCCGGGGAGGGAAGCCAAGAGGGAGGGGAGGGCAGAGAAAGAGCCGGGGAAGAAGGAGGTGGCAGGCAGAGGAACGTAACGAAGAGCCATGTGTAGGTATCGGGAGCTCCCAGAAGGGTAACGCCACCGATTTTCGGTTTTCTTCTCTGTTGGGGAAGGGCGGGGGTGGTCTGGGCTCTTTCTCTCCTTTCTCCTCTCCTCATTCTCCTCCACTCGTGGGCATCTCTATCTTTTCCTTTCCAAACAACTCCAGTGGGGAAGCACTAGGCATGTCCTGCTGGGGCGGCCTCCCTGTCATTTTCCGTTGGGGGGTGTGGTAGGGTGGGGAGGCGTGGGGGGCTTTCCTGGGCAGGGCTGCGGCAGGGCCATCTGTCCAAGCCGGGGTGGGTGTGCGGGTGTGCGGGTGTGGGGCCTTGGCGGGTGTGCTCAGAGGGAAACGCCGTGACCCCAAGGGTTGGAGCAGGGCAGAGGGTTGTGCATCTTGAGAAGTTGGGCTGAGCTAAAGGACTGTGTATGAGGGTGAGGCCCACTCTTGAGCTAAGAGTTTTGGGGCATTATGGGGTTCGGGAGGTGGGGAGCGGTGTGCTTACACTCCAGTGCTTGCTGTTTGGGGTAAGTGTGTATGTAGTAAGGGCTGAGTTGTGCGGCAACTGTGGCTGGGAGTTGTGTGTGCGCGCGTGTGTGGTCCAACCTCGAGGTGTGTGTGGTGGGGGTGGGGGCACCGTAGAGTGTTGAGGAGAGAGCGCCCCTCACCCCCCGCCCTTCCCTCTGCCCCTCTCATCCCATTCACAGAACATGGCTTTCAGGACCCTCCTGGTCTCCTCCTCCTGTCGCCATGGCTGCGAGGAGGGGGTGGGAGGAGACAGTTGGGGCCAGCCGCTGCCCCTGCTGCTCCAGCTAACCCTCCACCGGCCCTTTCTCTCCCTTCCACAGGCTGGGCCCCATCCCCTGCTGCTCTGGGGGGCAGGGGCCGGAAGATGGTGGCCAATGAGGAGGGGGAGTGGAGAGAACTTGAGCCGGGCCTCCCCTCCCCCATTTCCTCCTCGGTCTCTACACCCGCCTCTGGAAGGAGCTGGGGGATGGCTCCTGGGCCCAAGGTGGGGGAGGGGCCCTGCTGGCTGGTGAATCGCAGGGAATCCCGCTCTGGAATGAGTTGGGTGTGAGAGTGGAGGGGATCTTGGCCCCAGCTCCTTCTCCTCTCCCTTCTCCCCACAAGGAGAGATTTGGGCACTCCTTGGTGAAGAATCTTCCTCTAGCCTCCCTAAAGCTGGCCGGGCAGTCCAGTCTTTGCCCCTCTGCCCTCTGTTGACATGATCCCATTCCCAGCTGAGACTGGTTTGCCCAACTCAGGAGCGGAGGCCTGGTGACTGACCCTAGCGGGGCCTTCGTTTCCGTCCACTAGAACTGTGCAAACTATGGGACAGGGCCCCGTGTTTGCATTCGCAGATCACAGGAACAAACTCTGCCTGGGAGGGCGGGAGAGAACCTCTCCTGCTTCCTGAGGGGGGTGGGAGAGGGCTGGAGGGGAAGCCCAGAGGAAGAGCTCCCAACTGCAGTGCTGTCCTCCATTCCTGCTGCCGGCCGTGGAGCAAGGTGGAGGGCATCGCCTCAGCCTCTGCACCTCTGGGCTGCCCCCAGTTCACCAGGTCAGAACTAGACCTGGGGTTTAGGGCTGCAGCTCTAGCCAGGAGTGTGCCCTGTTAGTTTTGAACCTTTGACTCTCCAGGTGTCACTCCAGAGTAGTCTTCAGACTTTGGGTTTTAATCAGTCTCAGGATTGCTTATCCAGAGTGTAAGGCCCCTCCACCAGGGTAGGGTGGGGAAGTTGTGGGTGAGCTTGAAGACTTCTAATGGGAGTCCCTGGATAAAACAGGAAACAAATGAGATTCTCACCCACTACCTGTGAAAGCCTATGCCCCACTGCTCAGTATAAGAGAGGGAATCACCCTCACCATTTTGTTTCATGCTCAACCCATAAAGTGGACTTTGAAGACCTCAGAGGAGATGCAGGGGTGGGGTGTCACATGCAGCTTCTACCTCCAGACCCGAAAACTTCTCTGTGCTGCGCACCCACCCCTGCCCCACCCCCCCAGTCCTGGAGCTTCGGCTGAGGTGTCTTCTTGAGGCCTAGAACTCCGTTTTATCTAAACTAAAAAGAGGGAGCTTTCAAGTAGGGAAGAATGGAGGGCTTGGGGGTGCTAGTGGGCAGGCTTCCTCTCCAGAAGGAAAGCCGGTCGAGATACAAACCCAGGTAACTCGAGTGTCCCCCACACTTCTGGGATTTCCATCAGTCACTTGTGAAGACTGTGTGCCAAGCCCAAGGTATCCCTTCAGCAGCCTCCATGGACTCTGTTCCCACCCCAAACTCAAGAAAATGGTGGTTGCAGTGCTGGGAAGCATGAGAGCTAAGGCAAGGAGTGGAGAGAAAAGAGGGGATTAACACAGAATGGAGGAGAAGGGGCAGAGGGAGGCTGAGTGGGCCAGGGACTGGGAGAGGGGCGAGGAGGCAGGGCTGGCTCGCCTCTGCTGCAGGCCGGAGCTCTTTTCACATTGTGCTACTGTCTGCACCTACCACTAGCAGTGCAATGTTAAAAGGGCATTGGCTGTGTAGCGCTACCAGCGCCGGCTGCCTCCTCAGCGTCGAGATATCCTCTCCCATCTGGGCACCAATCAGCTACCCTGGTGGGCATGGGGAAGCCTCACTATAAGAGTCAGACGAATAGCTCACGTTGAATGGCTCACATTGACAGAAGCACTTCCACATGCAACCTGTGCTGTTTCAGTTTCCCATTTCACAGGTGGAAAAACTGAGCCAGAAGATTTAAGCAGTATGGCCAAGGTTACGTAGCTCTTAAATTGCAGAGCCTGGATATAACCCTTCCCTAAATCAGAGTTCATCCATCTTTTTGTAGACCCATCTGAAGATGTTTGGGTAGTTTCTCAACTCCACTGAGGGGTGGAAGGTTTTGATGCCATCTGCTGGTGGTGTGGGAGTATCATCCAAAGTCTCAAGCCTTAAAGATAAAAGTGGCTTATTGGCTAACGAGGAAGAATTCCCAGCCTTGGCCTGGAACTGGAGGATGGTGAGTGGAGAAGATTGGGAGAATCCCTGTCGGAACCTTGGTGGACCTCCATGAGAAGACGGGGGTACACAGGGAAGAAAAGGGCTGCTCCACAGGGACAAGGACATGGCTGCTGTTGGCATTCCACACCTGTGGTTCCTTCCCTGGCTCTTGGGGTGTAGAGAGGCGTCCTCATCTCCACCTTGAATTCCCACCACAACCCCTCCTGGTTGCAGGTATTTGATAATGATGCTTCTTGAGGGTACACCTGTCCGGGCATGCAAGATTTGAACTGCATTGCCTGTGTATGACCTGATCCGAGACACTAAGTGGGATCCCTGAGCCAAGCCCACAGAAGGATTCTTCCAAGAGAGATTACAGGAACGTGAGAGCAACAAAAATGCTGTTCACTCCTTTGTTTTCCACGGTATCTAGTCGGCTTAGTAAGAGCTTGGAGTACATCAGACAGGCATATTCTGGGAGCCTTATAAAGGCAGCTATTTTGTGCCTGATGCCAAGGTCAGGGCTAGGGGCTTCAGAAGCCTTCGTGAACTTTGGTGTAAGAAATGGGACCAAGAAGGACAGGGTTCTGGGTCCCTTGCTGGGGTCTGGGAGGATCTCTAGGCGTGCAGAAACTGAACAGTGAGGTAGACCTTCCTGCGATCTCAGATGGGGGTGTGTTTGCCTTGTACCTTATGTCCCGTACTTTCGTCAGTCTATTAACATTTCTATTTGAGTCTCTGGGCACAAAACAGCCATTTGATGATGCCACTCCACTCTTTAAGAACAAGTTTTCAGTGTTTCCCCAGTGCCCTTGGGATGAGCCCTAGGTTCCCAACATGGTCTGTGGCTCCTGCTTGTCTTTTCCTGTGTCATCTCATCTCTTGCCCATTTGTGCCTATGCTTCAGACACAGGGAACTTGTTTCGTCCTCACATTGACCAAGCTTGAGCCACTTGACACAGTTCTGTCTGCCTGAAATGCCCCCCTGCCTCCCGCTCTTCCCTCTGCCTACCCAACTTCTCACCCTTTAAGTGCCATCTCTGTCGTCACTTCTGTGAGGCCTGCGTTGATTACTCAGATCTCGGCTAAGCCTCTTCTGCAAGCTCCCAGGCTTACTCCCCATCCCTGTTCAGATCCCATCACCTACTGGAATTGCCTGCTTACTGTTTGCCTGCCCACTAGACCGCCAAGAAGTCAGGCTATGCTGCCTTATTTTCCACAGTGTCCCCGGTGGTTAACACCATGCCTGGCAAGTAATAGCTGCTCTGCAGATATTTGTAATTGTCAACGAGTGAATCTGGAAATAAGAAGCTAGCTGACAAACACTGGTTTTTATGGTGTGTACAGTCCCTGCCGCTGCCGTCAGTGAACCAACGACAATAGCAGTTTCCCCATCACTGCCAAAAATTGCCCTTGGGTCACATGACTGCATCGATGCTGCAATTTTCAGTTGTTTTGTTCCACTTTATATCAACTACAAGGACAGCACCTTGGCTGATCGATTTTCCTTTTAACTTTAAGTGTGGCCGTGAGCTGACCAAAACACAAGAGAATCAGATGCAAAGGCCAGGGGACCAAGAACACCCTAGTTCTGGGATGAGCCTCTTTCAGATGTCCAATCCTGGGTCCAGGCAGACGTTGATATGCCATCAAGGACTCCACTAACCTCAAACTGTTGGTGCTCCAACTGGAATACCTCTCACAAAAGCCACTTCACTAAAGCAAAACCTCCCTTGAATATCCATCACCTGGTTAAAGCTGGAGTGTGGTCTTGCCACAGATAAAGCAATTGCTGCCCCCTAGTGGCATGAGGGGACAGGCAGTGTTGGGGAGGTGACTATGGTACTTGCCCAAGGAAGGAAAGTCAGAGGACAGCACCTCACGCCTGCTTTTCCCCTTTTTATTAAAAATAAACCCAAACACTTTATGTATCATACAAAAGTTTCGTTCGCTGGTGGCAGCCACGAGGAAGCCTGGCCCCCGTGGCACTGATTTCCCACCTCCCCTTCGAGGGACTGAATCCCAGAGAGCAGTGGCTGGGCCTCGGGGAGTGCCCATCGAGACTGCTCCGTCCGGAGACAGCCAGCTGGGGGTGGGGGGCTGTTCTGGGGGCAGCTCTCCCCACCCCCCACAGTGGCAAAGGTTAGATACTGGAAAGTGCCTCTTTAGTGCCAAGATAAACAAGTGGGGTGAAATGGAAACCCCTGTGATTCCTTAATTTCCCAGGGCCTGGGATTTGGGGAGTTTTTTTTTCTTCCCTTCCACCCCCAGAATCCTACTAATGTGGTGGGATACTTCAGAGACTGGTGTTTCCCTCTGAGGCCAAAGTTTCATCCTGACCTAAGCCTTTGCTCTTAATGTGGCCTGGAATATGCCAGCCCCCTGACACAAGCTTTGTCCTGTGTTCACTCGAAAAGGATCGAAAACCGATTCTTCCCATGGTCCTCTGCCTGAGTGCACGCCCTGCCGTCGCCTCCGTTGATGGGACCCGAGGGCCGGGAGGACCCACAACCATTCCTCCCAGTTCTGCCTCTCCCTGCCTGCTGCCCACTCCTGAGCTTCGAACACCCCCGGGGTACCCCAGACCCCTGTGCCAAAGAGGCCTGGGAGTGATGAGGTGGAGGCGGAAGGGGGTGGTGGGAGCCAGGTCCCCCCAGGGGTGGGGCAGTACTCATGCTGGTATGGACTCTTGGCGGGGCCAGGGGCCAGGGGTGGGAGGGTGGGGCATGCGGAGGAAGGGCACTGCCTGCCTGAGCCCCTCAGTCCCAGCCGTTGTCCTTCACCATGTGTGACATTTCAATAATGTACTTTCCCTCCTTGTACTTCTGGCTCGTCTCAAAGGCTTGCTCCTGGTGGAAAGGAAGCAGTGAATGTGGACCAAGCAGTCCCCCCAAAGCCTTCCTACCTTCCTGTATTACCCCTTCCCCCAAAGTCCCCCCCACATCCAGTCCACCCCAGTGCAGTGGGGTTCAGAGGGCCGTGGAGACTGTCCATTTTGGAGCATGCCTTTCCCCTGGTACTTACATATTTCCAGCCCAGTGTGGTTTTGCAGCTCTCACAGAAAATGTCAGCTACCGAGTGAAGCCCCGTAAGCAGAAGGCGCTGTTCCGCTGGCCCACAGCCCACGTTGACCCTGTCTCAGGAAACAAAGGACCCAGCACCCAGTGGGGTCACTGTCAGTCCAGCCCCCAAGCAGCCCACAGGAACTTCCATCTGGAGAACTGTACCCACTTAACGGGAGCCTCTGGCTTCAGCAACCCACCCCTCTACGACTAGTGCCTGGGCCTTCTTCCTCCAGACTGGAATTCCATTTCTGCCCAGACTCCCAAGAGAACTGCAGTCTGAGTTTCTGAAACCCTTTGCAAGAGAGGAGGCAAAGCAGAGGTGCAAGGCCACTTTCTGAGGGCTCACCCTCATTCTCCACAGAGGAAAATTATGCACACACGCAAGCACACTCACGCAAGAAGAGAGGTGGACTCACACGGAGTTAAACAGGTAGGCTCGGCCATGGCTCCCTTGGAAGGACTGTGGAGACACAGGACAGACAGTGACTACTGGGTGGCCCTTGCCCCCGCTGCCTGAATCCCCAGGGCACGGAGGAGGGAGGGCAGGCTGCCTTTGCCTCACCCCAGGTGAGTTCAAGCCTGGAGGGGGAGAGGAGAGGAGTGGTAGGCCCCCACGTGGCGTACCTTGGAAATAAGCTCATCGTGTTTGGCCAAGTGTGCACGGCAGTGGACGCAGCTGTAGGTGCGGTGGCAGCGGGGCAGGTAGCTACGGAACGTCTTGGTGGGGAGGCAGGCAGGGCCGGGGCCAGGGTCACAGCTGGGCATGACGGGCTGGAGGACGATGCCCTGGCGGGCTGGAGGGGCTGGCGCGGTACAGCCCCCACACAGGCGGTCGCAGGTGAAGCAGCGGAGCAGGTTGGCTAGAGCCGTGTTTCAGGGCAGGAGAAATGTGGGGGGGCTGCCCGGCCAGGGCCCCCCCCAGACGTGAACCAGGTAGAAATGGAAGTCACCTGGGAAGAGGGGAAGGTGCGTTAGGAGAGCCACGATCTCCTGTGGAGTCCCTCCTGAGGGGATGCAGAACACGGGGCTCAACTGTCCTGGGTCCTCCATCACCATCAACTCAGCATTCAGGTGCTCTGAGCATCCCTGTCTGCGGATCCCCACCTGCTCTGGCAGGCCTGGAAGCAGCTCCAGGCCTCCGTGCCCTAGCTGGGGAGGCGGTGTCTCCTCCCTACCCTCGGGCGGGAGCAGCCTCCACCATTTCCACCGGGAGCAGCCTGCTGGCTCTCTGCTGCCATGGGAGCAATGTCACGTGCCAGCACTCTCCTTGATTTCAGTTCTTCAGTGAGGACCAGCCTCCCACATGCTCTGATAGGTGCTAGGGTTCAAAGCCTTTTAAAAGCTGGGGATGCCTGACAGTTTTTCTGTTTCATCGCCTCTATTTACAGCAATTGGTCCTTCAAACACTTCGTGTGGCAGGAGGGGAAGATGAGATGGAAGGAGAGCAAGCAGCCAGGCACACACACCCTGCTTCAGCGCTTTCCCGGAGCAGCCTGTTCCCTGGGGACTAGAACTTCATGGGTGTCTCCTCCTATACCAAGACCAGTCCTGCCCCTTGGCCCACTCATTTTGGCACAGAAACAGTCCCTGGCTGTCTTCTCAGCCTCTGAGCCCCTTGGTCTCTTTCTGCCGCTCTCTACTGTTCCCTTGGCCTTCCATTGAGGGCTTGGGCCCCCAGCTGTAGGGGAGAAACTCCCCCTCAGGCAGATCTGACTGCTGGAATCAATGGGGAAAGGGGCCGCTGTAGGGAAGGCAGCGCTCCTGGGCTGAGCAGGGCCGAGGGATGTGGTGTGGGGGCAACGTCCTCAATGGGCGGCAGAAGGGGGGCTTGCATTTCCAAAAACTGTGCTTTGGGGCAAAAGGCAGAGAATGTTTCCATCTCTCCCAGGGGCAGGGACAAACAGCAGTGCCCCTGTGGGTGACAAGATAAAATAATCGCTGGGTTCTGATCAGGAGTCTTGAGGAAGATGTTGACATCTGTGCAAACTCCAGCCCCCAAGTGACCAAGGGTGCTGGAGGCAGAGGATAAGAAGGGAGGCGTCCTCCGTTGGCCCCGATAAGCAGGCGAAGTGCTGCCCTCTCCTTCATGGGGCCTTCAGGTCTGTTGTGGGTGGTTAGCCCGTCTGGTTCAGAGGTGTCAGCTAGGTGCTCTGGCAATGACAGGCCGCGAAGCAGAGCAGGGCTAACGGGCTGTCATCCTGTCCTCTGTGGTGGCCGGTGGTGCCCCAGCTGTTCCAGTCCTTACTGGGGCCGCTGGGCAGTCTCTCCGAAACCCCCCTGACAGAGACCAATTTCAGTTCGGGGTCCTGCCCTTCTGGCTGGGCCCCAGAAAGACACCTTGGGCCGAGTTCAGGGTGACATTGGGCTCCGGCCACAGGAAGTGGGCCCTCCTCACCAGCACGGCACTCGTCAGCGTCCACTTCACAGATCTGCCTCCAACTTTGCCTGCCATGCCCCTCTGCCGTTCCCCCTGGAACACTTTCTTCAAGGGCTCAGAGGAGCCTCCCGGCCGGGCTCCTGCTCCGTCCCCTTCCCAGCCTCCGGCACGCCTCTCTCCCTCTCTTTCCCTGCTTCCCCATCAAGCCAAGCAGAGGTTGCACAGAAGGCCAGAGAATCACTCACAGGAGGGGGAATAGAGGTCATCTCTTCACCTCAGATTACAGGGAGAAGCAAGTTGGGCACATGACGGGAAAAACAAAGGCAAGCTGAGTACTGGGGAGAGGATGTTCCCCAAGTGAGCCAGGGCTGGACCGTGGGAGGCAGGGGAGAGGGAGGGTGGGGGGGCGGTGCTGAGCAACCATCACTGACAGCAGAGGCCCCAAGGCAGAGGCTCCAGGAACCAGGTGCGAATTCCATGCCTCTCAGGGGGGGAAAACGGGAGGGGGCCACCTGCTCACAATGGATTTTCTCATCTGCTCTGAGGCTTCGGCCCCCTCTGGGTTGGCATTCTCGGCATGGTATGGTCCAAAATCATTAGCAGCGCAGCCAGCTCCCAGGGCGGGCTTTGGGGGGTCTGCACCAGCAGCAAAACAATAAACAGTGATGCCTGATGCTGCAGCCAAAGTTACTGGGAAATAAGTGTGGGGAACCATCAGAGCTTGGAGAGGGATGGGGGAGCTGAGAGAGGAGCGGAGGCAGCGGGGAGGGGGAAGGGAGGACAAAGGGTGGATGAATAATGCTTTTTGCAAAGGGGAGAAAGCAACGCGCAGCAGGAGGAGGAAATTTGCAAAGGGGAAAAATTCGTTTGGAGAAGGGCTGCCCCCTCACCTTGAGGTCTGCTCCAGAGATCTCCGGCTATCTCTCTCTCTCTCTCAATCTGTCTGCTCACTCTTCTCTCTTCTCTTTCCGCTCCTTCAACGGGGAAGGGGATGGGGACGGGGTAGGGGAGTTAGGGGCTCAGGACTGAGGTTGCAAAGCTGGCCAGCTGCTTGGGGGCCAGAGGTTGTCTCTCGTCTGTACCTCGGTCTGTGGGTGAATGTAGCTGTGTGTTGTGGAACTGCATCATAACACTGTGAGTCATCCATCCCCCCACCCCCTCACCTCCCACGTCAGAGCAGGGCTGGGAGACACAGGAGGCGGGTCGAGAGGGAGGGAGGGGGCAGGCATCGAGGGATGGGGCTGGGGGAATAAGGCTGGGGTGGGGACTGAGGGGCAGGACCGGGAGGATGCAAAAGAGGAAAGGCTAGTAGCTGAGGAGGAAGGCAGTGTGGCTAAGGAGATGGAACCTGAGGTGAGGACAGGACTAGGCAAGGATGGAGTACGAGTGACAGGGCTGGAGAAAAGGAGGTGGCAAGGTGGGGGTCGGTGAAATGGATGCAGAACATCAGGTATGTGCACACACATTCAAGATGATAACGGTTCCCATTTCAGCTCTGACCCCAGCCTGATGCAGAGAAAAGAGACATAGTAATGGTCACGTAGGGCAAATTGTGTCCCCAAGCTCGTACCAGTCACGTCTATGCCTCAAAGCCTCAGCTTAATACCCCTGAAGGTGTCATAGACCAAATATGACATCTCATATGCAGGAGCCTCTCTCTTATCAACTACCTCCAAATTCCTTGTGCTTTGTGAATGGAGACATCCACATTACATAATGTTCTCTATTGGGCAGTAAACTTTCTGAGGCAGGTCCTCTGGCCAACTCCTCTCTGCATCCCAGGGCTGCAGTGCCTAGCACAGAGCTGATGCTCCCAAATCAGCAAATGAGTTGCGTCGTTACACAAGTGTCTGGCTTTGGTCTCTGAGATCTGAGTTGGCAACCCAGATCTGCCAATATACTTGCCAGCAACCACTGGGCAAGTTACTGTGGCTCTTCCTGCCCCATTTTCCCTCACTAGCTAAATGAAGCTAACAATATTTACCTCGTGGAGATGTGAAATAAAGTGTTCTCAACTTAATATCCTGAAACCCCAAAGAATTTACTACTAAAACTTCTGATAGCTCAAGAGACATGTGTCAAATTTGTGTCTTATTAAGAACTTATATCTTTCTATCAAATTCCAGTTCTATTTCATTTGACTCAGAATATTTCTCATGGGTGCTGCCCTGTGCACCTCACTAAAGTATGTGGTCACAGAACACACCCTCTAAGATGAAAAAAAAAACCAACCCCAATTTCTACCAGGCTAACATGCAGAACATGACGTGTGACAAAGGTAGGGACTTACAGAAAGGGCTGTTTGTGGGGAGCTCGTTTTTCTTTTCCTATGTAAGGAGGGGACAGAGTTACAGTAGGGAAATATAGTGGGAGGCATTGCTAGCTGGGTATGAAGAAAGGAATTCTGGATATTTAATCAAAAGATTCTGGAGTTTAAGGTAAATTTTGAAAGCACAATGTGGGTATCTTGAGTGATAGCACCACAGGTTGATGTTGAGAGGGAGAACTCAGTAAAGAAAGAAGAGGGAGCCCTGGCTGGTGTGGCTCAGGGGACTGAGCGCCGGCCTGTGAACCAAAGGGTGAGTGAGCAGTATGATTCTCAGTCAGGGCACATGCCTGGGTTGCAGGCCAGGTCCCCAGTTGGGGGCGTGCGAGAGGCAAACACATTGATAGTTTTCCTCTCTTTCTCCTTCACTTCCCCTCTCTCTAAAAATAAATAAATAAATACATAAAAAGAAAGAAGAGGGAGGTGTTCTTGTCTGGGCAGCAGATGAGAAAGGAAATGTAAGTGCAGGAGGAATACAAGGAACCATTTTTCCTTTTTCCTTTTTTTTGGAATAAACAGTGGGATGTGAGGGAAAAAAGAAGGTGAGTAATTTTGGGGCAAGGATTGAAAGTTTGGAAGCAAAAGAGGGGTATCAAATTAACTCAGGTAGATAATGACCAAGGATTTAGCTGGAGAGGAGATTGAAAAAGGCTCCTGAGGACAGTGTTATTGGGGGTGGGGTGGAGATGACTAGAGGTCTTGATGAAAGTGAGAAAGGGGCGTGTAGGCAAGCACTGATGCTTGAAATATTGTGCTCTGACTCGCCATGTTTGAGAAGCAGAACAGAGAGCAGTCTAAAGGGGGTGGGGTGGGTTCTCCCCAAATTCAGCTTTGGGTAGCTATACAATATCCAAATAAAGATGACCTTCAGATAATTGGAAGAAACTGCCTCTAAGGAAAGAGAGTGGAGGCAAAGAAATCGATCTTGGAGTAGCTTGCATGGAAACAGGAAAGGATGAGCTCACTTGGGGAGAAATTTTGTGAATGGAAAACCAGAATCGAATATTTGAAGAATGGTGAGAGATTAGGGGCTACCTAATAGTTGATTGAAAAAGTAATACACGCATGGTGAATGAATGAAATAATTAAAGCAAACCATCAAAGAAAAAACTGAAAAGTGAAGAGTAAGAATGGCATTCTTAGAAAGTGGGTGCTAAGGTAGGGCCAGTGGGGGAAAAGGCAACCCAGAAAAATCTCCCCAGGTTTCTCAGTCTGGATGAACCATGTGAGCTGGACTGAAAAACAGTACTCATCTGTAAAATGAGGATGACAGTGACAGCGTGTACTTCACAGGATTCTTGTGAAGATTAAGTGACTTTACACCTGTGAAGCCCAGAGGACAGTACCTGGCACTACAAACATGTTTGCCGTTATTATAATAACTGGACTCAGACTCCAAAATCCTGGGTTTGAGTCCTAGCTGGGGCTACTTCCTTCACCTGTCTCTCCTCCCTCATGTGGCGATAGTAAAACTGACTTTACAGGCTGGCTGTGAAAGAAGATACCTGAAAGGGCTTTGAAAAAATGTGAAGCATTGTAAGAATGAATGGCATTGTCATAGCTTCCCCTCCTCAAACTGTAATAAAAACTTGAAAGCTAACATCAGATGCTTTCCATGAATTACAGGCATCATGCTTAGTACTTTATGTGTATCATCCCATTCAATCTTTAAAACGACTTTAAGACGTCAGGTACTGTTATTATCCCTATTTTACAGACAAGAAACTGGGTCTCAGGGAGTGTAAGCCTGTCATTTGTCCAAATTCACACAGTGAGCAAGTGGCATAGTGAAAAATACGAGTCCAAAGCCCAAGCTTGTGACAAGAGGCTTATAGACGTGGCTCAACCTGTTGCCTGGAGGGTCAATGATTGATTTTGTGTAACTGCCAGGGATTGTGGGAAGGAGTGAGTCCTCAACAACACTCCCTGCTCAGTAAGAGAGACGTTGTTGGGTAATGACTGACTGACTTATAGAATACCTGGAAGAAATTCTTGAATTTTTATTCTTTTTGTATGTATGTATGCATGCATGTATGTATGTATGTATGTATGTATGTATTTTTGCCCTGGCCGTCGTAGCTCAGTTGGTTTGAGCATTGTCCCCATAGTCAAGGTTGTGGTTCACTCTCTGGTCAGGGAACAAACAAGAAGCATCCAGTGAATGCATAAATAAGTGGAACAAGAAATAACTGTTTCTCTCTATATATGTAAAATTAATAAATTAAAAAAACTTTTTTTTAGCCCTTGCTGGTATGGCTCAATGGATTGAGCACTGGCCTGAGAACCAAAGGGTCACCAGTTCAATTCCCAGTCGGGGCGCATGCCTGGGTTTGGTCCAGGTCCCCAGTTCAGGGCATGTGAGAGGCAACCGATTGGTGTGTGAGAGCACACATTGATGTTTCTTTCTCTCTCTTTCTCCCTCCCTTCCCCTCTTTCTAAAAAATAAACAAACTCTTAAAAAACAAAAACAAAAAACCCCACTTTTTAAAATGTCCTCTAGGTGCCACGCACTGGTCAGGTAGGGGATGACAGCCAAGGTGGGCCTCTGAGAGGCTGTTTTCCCCAACTTTCCTTACCACTAGGTTTCCTCCTGTCTAAAAAGGGTTTGCAGCCCTGGCTGGTGTGGCTCAGTGGGTTGAGCACCTGCCCTGAACCAAAAGGTCATCGGTTCTATTCTCAGTCAGGGCACACGCCTGGCTTGCAGGCCAGGTCCCCAGTAGGAGGCACACAGAGGTAGCTAATCGATGTTTCTCTCACACATTGACATTTTTCTCCCTCCCTAAAAAGTAAATAGTTAAAAAGGCGTTTGCTAATTTCCTCACTTCCTTGCTTGTGGTCCAGGCAAGCAAGCTATCCTGGGTCCTAGCTAGGAATTCTCCAACCCTTCCTGCCGCCTTTCCCCTGCCGGGATAACAGGTGAACTGAACGGGGTGGGTAGTCGGTAAACAGTCGCCTGGCAACCCTGGCCCCTGGCTGGTCGCCCGGTGAGGGGGCGTAACCTCCACGCCTACTGGGGAACTGGGTAGGCTTGGCAAACCTAGACCGCCACCACCCCGCCCACTTTTGGCGTCACAAGCAAAACAATCCTTTAACTACAACTCCCAGAAGGCTCAGCGGCTGCGCGAGCTCAACTGCTCAAGGCTGCTCTCTCAAAACTACATATCCCAAGGGGTATCGCGTGAACATCGCTCCTCCACTGCGCAAGTGCGGAATCTCCCACGTTTCCGGCGTAGATCTGTACCAGAGCGGGTGCAGTTGGCCTTGGGTCCTGCCTGGCAGGGCTTTACCGTTTACCACTTGGAGGTCCTGGCTGTGCAGGTGAGGTAATAAGCTCAAAAAAGCAACTGTCGCCTCCTTGGGATTTGGGAGGATTTCATGTCTAGGTTAGCTGGGTCAAAAGCCAGACCTAAAGCTGCGGTCCTCTATAGGAAAAAACTTAATGATTTTTTTGGCGTTTTCTAAGTTACGAAGTGTTGTTTTCCTCTAACAGTCCCTTTAATCCCCATATCAACACATTGTGTGAGGAAGTGTGCGTGCCTCCCGTTGACAGCTGAGGGAAAGGTTCAGAGAGGTTAAGTGATTCGCCTAAGGACAATGCTGGTCGTTGCTGAGCGGGGCCTTGAAATGTTTTCTAAGTCCAAACCCGGTATTCTTTGCTTTGCATCGAATTGCAGACGTCCTTTCTTGTTAACTAAGAGGGTTGAGGAGAGGGCATCTTTTTGTCTTCTCAAGTCTAGAGTGTTCCAATAGACTGATGATGGGAGCAATGAGGTGATGTAATGAAGTCTTCTGTCATTCTGTAGATAGAATTTTATTCTAATGTCTGAGTTGTTTATTCACTCGGTGTATTTATAAGGTGCTTGTGGGTCATCAAGGCCCGTTCAAGATACTAGAGATACAACAGCAAACAAAAATGCCCAACCTCAGGGGGTAGACAGATGGAGATCAGAGATAAGAAGAAAAAGCAGGGTCTGGGAAAACATTCAGTGGGAGATTTTGAACAGAGTTCTAACCTGTGTTTAAACCTGATATTTAATTTGTGTCCTAGGTACACAGCTACACAGAAAAGATGGGAGAGGAGGCCAATGATGACAAGAAGCCAACAACTAAATTTGAACTGGAGCGAGAAACAGAACTTCGCTTTGAGGTGGAAGCATCTCAGTCAGTTCAGTTGGAGCTGCTGACTGGCATGGCGGAAATCTTTGGCACAGAACTGACCCGAAACAAGAAATTCACTTTTGATGCTGGGGCCAAGGTGGCCGTTTTCACATGGCATGGCTGTTCTCTGCAGCTGAGTGGCCGCACCGAGGTGGCTTATGTCTCTAAGGACACCCCTATGTTGCTGTACCTCAACACTCATACCGCTTTGGAGCAGATGCGGAGGCAGGCAGAGAAAGAAGAGGAGCGAGGCCCCCGGGTGATGGTAGTGGGTCCCACCGACGTGGGCAAATCCACAGTGTGCCGTCTGTTGCTCAACTATGCAGTGCGTTTGGGTCGCCGTCCCACTTACGTGGAGCTGGACGTGGGCCAGGGCTCTGTGTCTATCCCGGGCACCATGGGGGCCCTCTACATTGAGCGGCCAGCAGACGTTGAAGAGGGATTCTCCATCCAGGCCCCTCTAGTGTACCATTTTGGGTCCACCACTCCTGGCACCAACATCAAGCTCTATAATAAGGTCAGAGCCAGAGCCAAGGTGGGATGGAGGGTAGGGTTGCTGTCAGGGTCGGAAGCTGTGCAGAAGTTTGCTCGTTAAAACTGTCTATAGCCATTTCTTTGCTCCCTCTCAGCCGATATTAATTGCCATGTGATTTCGGAAAAGACAGTTTCAAATATAAGTCAACATCACGTTGTTAAATGTTTCTGTGGGCCTATTAAATTATTTAGTAAACTTCCATACATTTCCACTTAGGAGACAGAGAAGAAGCAACATAAAAATTAAATCCATGTTATGGGGTCAAAACCACAGCCATTAAAAATGTTTTTCTTGTCTGTAATACTGCTTATTCTAAAGAGGGACAAAATAGCTATGGATTTTTTTTTTGTTTTTGTGTTTTTTTCCTCATCTTGATTGTCTTTTGCAGATTACATCTCGCTTGGCAGATGTGTTCAACCAAAGGTGTGAAGTGAACCGAAGGGCCTCTGTGAGTGGCTGTGTCATTAACACCTGTGGCTGGGTCAAGGGCTCTGGTTACCATGCCCTGGTGCATGCAGCCTCAGCCTTTGAGGTAGATGTCGTCGTGGTTCTAGATCAAGAACGACTGTACAACGAACTGAAACGGGACCTGCCTCACTTTGTACGCACTGTGCTGCTCCCTAAATCAGGGGGTGTGGTTGAGCGCTCCAAGGACTTCCGTCGAGAATGTAGGGATGAGCGTATCCGTGAGTATTTCTATGGATTCCGGGGCTGTTTTTATCCCCATGCCTTCAATGTCAAATTTTCAGATGTGAAAATCTACAAAGTTGGGGCACCCACCATCCCAGACTCCTGTTTGCCTTTGGGCATGTCTCAGGAGGACAATCAGCTCAAACTAGTACCTGTCACTCCTGGCCGAGACATGGTGCACCACCTCCTGAGTGTTAGCACTGCCGAGGGTACGGAGGAGAACCTTTCTGAGACCAGCGTGGCTGGCTTCATCGTGGTGACCAGTGTGGATGTGGAGCATCAGGTATTTACCGTTCTGTCTCCAGCCCCCCGCCCACTGCCTAAGAACTTTCTTCTCATCATGGATATCCGGTTCATGGATCTTAAATAGAGATCAGGAAGCCTGGCTGCACGGGGCATGGAGATCTGGCGGTCACCAAAGGCACATGGGCTGAAGCATGAGAGTTGAGGCCAGGCTGACCAGTGAATGGTGAACTAGTAAAAATGCACAGTTCTACCTCTTCAAACGGGGCGGTAACCTAACTCTTCTGATCTCGAACTGACTGGAAGACCATGAGAATATAGTTGGTTCCTTAGATCACCTAAGGTGCCACTTCAAATTCTCTAAGGCCCGGGCGATTCCCATTTCTTTCACTGTGCTAGTATGTGGACTAATTTTTAGGAGGGGTGTTTTTTTTTTCAGATCATTACTTTATATTCTATATGTAGTATTTGTTATATATCCACTATGAAAAAGTGTTTTAGAAGGATTCCTTACAATAAAGTTCAAAGTTGGAAGGAAAATTATTTTAATAAATATTTTTGCTATATCACAGACGTTGGTATATATTTTTTTTAATGTTGTTTCTTCCTCTAAGAATTATAGAAACATTATCGTAATGATTCATTGCTAAATGCTTAGGAAAGAGGAAAACCAAGAGCCCACTTGTAAGCCAAGCAGATGAATTCTTAGGATGGTTCCCCTCTCTTCTGCACTTAGGTAAATAGATGCTAAATCTGTTCTCAGTGCAGGGTTAACTACGAGGAACCAAAGAGGCCAGTGATAAAGTTGGGGTTGAGATTTAAGATCTAATCGCTTCCCAGAGATAGGTATATTTCTCCCAGCTGCAACTATCTTTCCTATTGTCTATTTGCTTAGAATCACAACCTAAATCAAAGTGTAAATTAAGCTTTCAGGTGGTAAGAAGCCAGGAGAGCCCATTCTCTGATCTCTTGCAGATGACTGGTGTTCCTAGTTTGGACCTGGATTATTGAATAAGTATCTGATGCCCTTCATCTGTTTATTCTTTCCACAAGTATTTATTGAGCACCTACTGTTTGTTAGGGACTGTTATAGATGGAGACCAAGGTAAAGTCTTAACAGAGCTTGTATTACAGAACAAAGGCAAAAAAAAAAAAAAGAAAAGAAAATTGCTGTTCAGGGACTTGGGTTGATACGGGACAGTGACTGAGAGGCTACTTTAGATTGAATGGTCAGGAAAGGCCTCTCCTGAGTTAAGACACGAATGTCTGTAGAATTTGGCCAAAATCTTCCTGGTAGAGGAAACTGCAAAGACATAAGGAAAAAGCTCAGTGTGTTTGGTGAAGGAAAGGCCTACGTGGCTGGAGTGTAGTGAATCAAAGGGAGCATGGTAAAAATTCAGGTGGGAAGGAGCAGCAAAAATAAAATACTGTAGGGCTTTTGTAATCCCAGAGCAGTGGGAAACTGGGTGAGGGGGTGTATCGTAGTCCCTTAGGAATGCTATATAACATGTTACAGACTGGGTAGCTTATAAACATCAGAAATCAGAATTCTGGAGGCTGAAAAGTCCAAGGCACCAGCATGGGCATGTTCTGATAAAGGCTGTCTTCCAGGTTGCTAACTGCCACCTTCTAGCTGTGTCCCCATATAGTAGAAGGGGCAAGGGAGCTCTATGGAGGCTCTTCATTCATGACCTCAGAACCTCTTAGAGGCCCCACCTCCTGATACCATCCATCATCTTTGGGGATTAGGATTTCAGTGGATCAATTTGGGGGGGCACAAATTCAAAAAATTTAATTTACATTTTGAAAAGATCATTGCTGTATGGAAATGGGTTAAAGAGGCAAGAGCAGCTCTGGCTGGGTAGTTCAGTTGGTTAGAGTGTCCCAATACACCAAGGTTGCAGGTTTGATCCCCAGACAGGGCACATACAAGAATCAACCAATAAATGCAAAAATAAATGGAACAACAAAGTGGTATTCCTCCCTCTCTGTCCCTAAAATAAATAAATGAAATAAATAAAAGCAAGAGTAGAAGCAAGGCACAAGTAAGTTTCAATGTGAGAATCAATGGGGGATTAGAGTAGGGCAGCAAAGGTGGAGTTGGTGAGTAGATTGCCTTGAGATATTTTGGATGTACAGTTGATGGGACTTGCTGATGGGAGCAGTGAGGAAAAGCAAATGGAATCAAAGATGATTCCTACACGTTTTACTGGGACAACTTATTTGGCTATGAGATTGGGGAAACTCAGGGAGGGGATAAGGGAATAATATTGTGTTCTATTTTGGCACTAAGTTGGAGCTATTACTCATCCCTATGGAGTTGCCATCCATATCAACGGCTGGAAACATGTATCTGGAGGGTTAGGGCTGAAGGTTTGTGGGAGCTGTTGGCCTATTGAAGGCATTTAAAGCAGTGATACTAGATGAAGTCACTTAAAGACCGGAAATCAGAAAGCAGAAGATGGACTTTCAGAGCACTCCAAACATAAGAGGTGAGGTATAATTGGAGCTAGCAAAGGAGACTTGACTGTGGATCTGGAAGCATGGATGTCAGTATTGACCTTGAGGAGTGAAGACTATGCTTGGAATGGTGGATATAAAAGTCCTGTTGGAATATATTGAGATAATATGAATTGAAGAAGTAAGGATTATAATAGACAATTCTTTGAAGAAGTTTTGCTAAGAAAGGGAGTGATGGGGGATATGGAGCCAAGGTAGTGTTGTTGGTTTTTTAGATAGAATACTCAGCCTAGTGAACTCGAGAGGGAGAGAATTTATGATGGACATGGTATGTTCTTGACACTATCCTATTTTTTTGTGTATGTTTTTCATTTTCAAGTAAAACATCAAAGGAAAAATTCAGAAGATGCAGGAATGAAGGGAATGGGATCTGGAGCACAAGGGAAGAAAACGTCTTTTAACACAAGCAGAGACATTTTGTAAGGACAGGAGGGAGGGCAGCAGTATTTAAACATAAAGAGGTGTTGGTGTTGAAAGACAGGTCATTCTTTTCTAATTGAGTCTAAATCCAAGGGTAACATTTTGTTCTTGTCTGCCTGTTTGTTTATTAGTGAGTTGAACTAAAAAGCGTCCCTGTGGTTTGCCATCCATAGGCATGAGGAAATACAAGTGAAGAGAATTTGAAAAAAGTATAGGTAAACTACATTGGAAAAACTATAAGGTGTTTTGATGTATGTATCTAGTAAGTAACTTATTGGAAGTTTGATGGTCTGGATATCATTGTTTTAGCCTAGATTTTACTGTGCAATACTTTTCAAAAGGGGCTTGCAGTTTAAACCTTGTGGTCTATTAAAAATTCCAGGAAATATCTTGTGTGATCCTAAGGAACACTGGACAAGAAACTGGAATCTCTAAACCTTGGGATAGTGATTATGCCACTGTTAGTGCTCATCCATCCAGCTAAGGGTTTGGCATCCAATAGTTGAGTGTCCCAGGGGACTTCAGAATGTGTGGTTGGATGGTAGAAGATCGAATTTCTATTCCCATTTAGCACTGTAGGTTCTTAGACTGTCACAGGGAAAAGAAAGATGTTTCATCTGTGAAGCTGGAGAAATGAGGAAGTCTTAAAATTCCATGCAATAGAAAAAAAATGAAATTTAACTTCTTCCTAAGGAAACAACCTGACAGAAAAGTCTCTGTAAATAAAAGAAATATTCTGTCTCCAGTAATACCTTAACTTTACCTTTCATAAGGTCAAAAATGTTTAGAAGATACCATTTATAAAAAATATATACAGTCATTAAATAGAACTCTCGCGTGTGTTGCAATAAATGGTGGATTGGAGGCCTCAGCAAGAATAAACTAGAACCTGATGTATATGCCATCTCAGATAAGAAACTAGACTAGATCCCAGAAAACAGAAGGTAGACCTTTCTCCATCTTGCTGCCTGGTGCTGAAGTATCAAACAGCAGTGAAACTAGCAACATTTGATACCAAACCCACGGACAGACCACAGGATTTAGAATTACACTTTGCAAGTGAGGAACCTTGGCTTCGGAGAAGTGGCTGGTGGAGCACTTTGGGAGACACTTACGTAATAGCCGGAGCGGCTTTCAAAAGATAAATGGCCTCGAGCTAAATGAGGAGTGAACACCTGGTTTTGCTCTTGGGTTAACAGCAGTGTGGGGCTAATTAGGGCAAAGTGTAGTGCTGTGTCTACCTTGAGTGGGCCAGTACCTTGCTAGGGACACGAGCTTAGTCTAGAGAACCTTTTCCTTACAGCGAGGTTAGGGATGCGGTGCCCACTCCTTGGGTTGAGTGAGAAACTAAGGGAATTAAATCGTAGTCTAGAACGGGATCGCATGCTGGGGCGGGGGGTGGGAGAGCTACCACTGCCTCAGACGGCGCGCACTGCAAGCGCCCCCTTCCACCGATGGCACTGCTGCTCCAAGGCTTGGGCCCGCTCTCCTTCCTCTTTATCCCCGGCCTTTGGCAGGAGCGTCGCCGCACACGGCCTCTTCTAGTCCTGTCGCCTTCTTCATGCAGGATCCCTAACCCCAGCCCATTTCATTCTCCTGACATTCTGCTGGTACCTCGAAACACGCTGGACTGACTATTTCATCAAGGTTGGAATTTACCTTTGGATGGTGTAGCTCAGTGGATTGAGCATCGGTTTGTGAACCGAAAAGAACAGAAAGCTCATCGGTTCGATTCCCAATCAGGGAATATGCCTGGGTTGTAGGCCAGGTCCCCAGTTGGGGGCGTACGAGAAGGAATCAATCGATGTATCTCTTGCACGTTGCTGTTCCTCTCCTCTTTCTTCCTCCCTTCCTCTCTCTCCAAAAGTAAAATAAAATCTTAAAAAAAATGTTTTAAATAAAGTTTTCGCCCCAATTAAAAAAAAAAAAAGTAGTGCTGGAGGGGAGGGGTAGTTAGTCGCCAAAAGCTTGGCCAATGAATGAAGGAGCTGAAACAGGAAGACGGCGGGCCCTCTACAGGTGATTGGTTACACTAGAAGCCTGTCTTGACTGTACCACATTTACTTGGAGGGGGTTTGCGAATTCGAGACGGTAGCTGCTTGCTTTTGAGCTCTTCCAGTACACACATATAACTGCTTTTTAGTTCCAAAGATTTCTGCTTGGATACAGAAGGAAAAGAAAGTAACACGCAGAAAAAGGGAAGGCTCGCCTAGTCATTTCCCCATTTCTGACTCCTGCGCAGTATACGAACCCCCCTCACCCAATCTGCTGAACCCCACGGCCTTGCGGGCGCGTTCTCGCTTTCTCGCGTGCGTACGGCGCTGTGCTCCTGTAGCCAATCAGCCCGGGAGGTCGCTGCGGTCGCCGGGGTTCGCGCGCACGCCCTAGAGAGGAGTAGGGGTGGGGGCTATGGGTGAATGGGCGAGTGAGCGGGGGCGGGCGCGGCGGTAAGAGCCGCATGAATGAGAGAAGCGTGCTCAGCGCGAGACGTCGTGCGCGCCCGGGACAGAGAGCCAATGGGGACGCTGGAAGGGTTCGAGACCCGGCACTAAGGGCAACGGCCGCGCGCCGGCTCGGAGACGAGCGTCGCTGAGCGAGAGCGCGCGGAGCAGGGCGGGCGTGGAGCGTGCGGGGGCCGCGCGCTGCCTCTCAGAGGCCGGACGGCACTGCCGAGAGGCGGTAGCGATAACGAAGGCAGCGTCGACGGGAACCGCTCCGGGGGTGAGTACCGAGGACACGGCCCCTGCGGAACCGGAAGTGCGGGGCCAGTGAGATGGGAGGGGAGAGTGACCTCTAGGGAAGGGGGACCGAAGAGGGGGAGGTGGTTTGAGGCCCCATTCCTTCTCCGGGCCGGGTCATCCAACTGCGGCGGGACCTGTGGGCCCGGAAACGGACGACGAGTAGAGGCCGGGGATCCACGCCGCCGGGGCTCAGAACGGGTTAGTGCAGAGCCACCTGGTCTTAGCCTGGGACCCCGGCCCCCCTCAGCTCCTGACGTCCAGCCGCCACCCCTTCCGCCCCCGGCCCTGCGCCGCCCGGCTCTGCAGTCTCCCGCAGCCCCAGTGGGCCCTGCCGCCGCGATCCCGTCTTCTGGGTCTCAGTCAGCTCTGCCCCATACGGGGATTCTCTTTGCCCCAGCTTCGGGGTGGGGACTGAGTGCTGTTCCTCTTTTACCTCCCTGCGTCTCAGGTCCCTCACTCTTTTCACTCTGCTGATACTTATTTTGGCTCAAGCCTCATCCTGTTACCTGTCCTCTCCCATCCGTCCGCTTCCTCACCACCACTAATCGGGTGCTCCATGCTTTTAGTACTTTGTACTTTTTACAAGTGGAACTCGGATGTGTTTGCCAATATTTTACCAGTAGGAATCTGGCTCTTCGTGGGACAGGGAGTTGAAAGATGTTTTACCCACTTGGTCGAATGAAAACGTTGAGATGAGAAGTAAGAAAGTGACTTAAAGTTATGAAAGGAGGTGTAGGATCAGATATATATTATATAGTAGACCACTTTTCTGCCTTGGCTTTTTCACTTCCTGATTAATGTCTTGTCTGGGTTGATTTTATATTCGTATCCCTCTCTACTGTATCAAATCTCTTCAGAATGCTCATTATCACCCATTCTTCAAAACTCACCTAGTGCTTACAAGAATTATATATCCGTGTACTTTCCTACCTCAGTATGTAATGATAATACCCATGTTAAACTTCTGCTTGACTCTTCAGCCAATACCTTGACATGCGGATGATTCTCTGATACCTTGATTACTGTGTATTCAGATTTACTCTGTTATACTATTACACCCCTTTATTTCAACAAACAATACTTGTGCTGTTAGTGGGACTGTTCGTATCCATTCACCCCTTTAAAGCGTTCCTTGTATTCAATCTTTATGAAAGCCTTCAAACCATATATTCTCAAGTTTATTTCATATATACTATTTCCATTCCATAGATTACTCTGTGCCTGTGTCATACACATGCTTGCACACCGTTCTTACACTGGTATGGATCCAGACTGCTGGCTCTGATGAAACACACTCACCCTGCAATCTTATCCTTACTACCCACGGCACATCCTTCTGCTAAGACTTGGTATGTCTTTATCGTACCCAGTACAATCTTAGGTTATGTCTTGTCCCTTCTAATGTACGAGTATATCCCCCAAATCTCTCAGCTGCTGAACTCTTGTTTCTCAGTATCATACTCCCAAAAAACTGCATGGTCTTTTATGATTCTGCATTACTGTGGCAGTATTAGCCGGGATGTGACTTATTTCCTATTAGAAAATGTAATCTAAAATAATGTATGCTGTCTAAATAATATTCTACTCTAGGTAAAATATAAGAAGTGCGATTTTCCACCTTCTCTAATCTTTGGGGTTTTGAGGGGAAAGCTTAATAGTAGTGTGTGCAAATCAAAAATTGCTTCTCATTATTAACAAAGTTACTTTGGCCTCCATTCAGAAGACTGGGATTTGATTCCTATAGGAACCCGAGAGTTAAATAGTTACAGAATTAGGGGCTAGAGAGGATTTCTATTTTTTAGGATGCTAATAGTATTGTGTAATCTCTGGGTGTTCACTTTGTTCTCTACTATTGCTGTTCGGCCCTCTGACACGCTATTTTTTTAAAAAGAGAGAGAGGTAATGCATCTTTTGAAGGAGAACTCCTTTTCTTTCCATGCCACAGGTAAGAGAGGAAATGATAAATTCCAGGGCACATTTGTATTTCATTATTTAAATCTTCTAATATTTTAATCTCTAGCTTTGGTATTAAGGGAAATACTGGATCACTTGAGTGTGTTAAAACTTTATTTTTAAGTTCTAACGAGTAAAATTTTTGGTCTGTAGATTCCAAGTGATAAGTTGTCATCACTGGCCAGGTAGTTTAGTGGATGAGAAACAGGTAGATGGGGTTTAGGTTTGCAAAGGGGCCTGTGAACTCTTGGGCTCTGAACTTGACTGCTCGGGTGATTCAGTGGAATAGCCTCAGGCATTCTCCAGCCTTCAATTTTGTGGGGTGGGATAAGGGACTCTGTCACCATTAATGTGAGTTAAGTGCTTTGAGATCACTAGATGAAAAGCATCCTATAAAATCCAAAGTGCTAGTGTTATTTTGTTATTTTGCTACTACCATCAACATAAATAATTGTTACTTTTAATCGTATTGGGGAAGGTGGGGTTCAGTTCACTTCCTAATAGGCCAGTGTAGGAATAAAAAACTGTTGAATTGGGAAGAAAAGGACCAGCCCCTAGGGTTGACTCATTCTCTCACAGAGGGTATCTCACCTTTCAGCAGCAAGAATACTTCTCACCCAGGTCCTTTCATGTGTTACTCTGAATGACCAAGAATTCAGCTTCTACTTCTTCAGGGTTATAACTAAAAAGCTTTGAGGGATAAGAGAGAGAGAGAGACATACACAAAAGGAAATGAGACTTACTGTCCTAATTTGAGGTTATTTTTTTCTCTTTTCAGTGTAGCGATAAATACTTTTCTTCCAAAGAGAAATCTGTTTTCTAGGACTGTGTTTCAGTCCTGTGCCCTTGTTTGTTTTTAGATTGTGGTATTTATTATTGTTTGTGTCAGGTGAGATGGGCCCTTTACAAGAACTAGTTCTTTGATGACCTTAGGCCAGGTGAAGCTGTGTTCTTCTCTTCCAAGTATGAGCTGCATTTGGAAGAGTGAAGGGTTCTGGATCCATTCTCCTCCTAATTAAGAGCCTGTCATATACACAACTGAACTGGAAACTAATCTTTCTTTTAAAAGACCTCTGGGGTTTTAGTGTTGATGTTCTTAGGAAATGCCCTGAAAGAATTTCTTTGGTAAAGATATTTGTTTTTTTTTGTTTTTGTTTTCCCAGGTGAGGCACTGTAACCCAGTTGAACTCTGCATTCAGATAGCCCAATATTGAAGATCAGAGACATTGACTAACCTGGAAACAGGGACCTCTTTGGAACTTCGCTTTCATCCACACTGACCTTTAAAAAGCATCGAGTGGAATTGATTCTTCATCTTATTTTGCTTATTGGGAAGAACATGGCCTCAGGGATTTTATGTTTCCCTTTAGTTTTACATGAACTCTCTAGGAAACAGAGCCCTTAAAGGGCTTGGGAATAACAAGAAGAGATTGAAGACAGACAAGCTTGCTCTCTCTCTGTTTTCCCTCCCCCTTCAAAGAAAAGGATTTACAACTCAATCTTGTAACAGCTGCTGCCCAGCTTTAGCCATCAAAAGAAAATAAATAAAATTAAACCACCATCGCCAGACTACCAGCTCTAAAGTCAAGGTGTGGGAGTGGTGGTATTGAGAAAACTGCCAAAAAGACAAGGACTGCAGTAAAAAACAGCTTCTGAAAAGGGGTCCCAGGTTCCTTCTTGGATTAAAATAGAAACACAAAGCACACCTCTTTGGGTGCGCTCACGTTTTGCGGAAGTGTGGTAGTGCTGGAGGTGCCACAGTATCTCTGCAGAAGAATTTTTCCTTGCCCGAGGTGTTCTGTCCTACCCCGGTCTGCTCCCCTTCTTTCCTTCTGAAGACTAATCTCCATCCATGAGCTGTTCCCTGATCTGTCTGACTGCCTGTGTTCTCTACCTGCAGCCATTTGCATGTGTACAGCCTCCTGTTTGTCTCCAGTTTTTAAACTGCGCAAGTTGTGTTTCTTAATCTCTTCTGCCTCGTCCTGGGGAGGTGGTTATTCATTGTTTGGAATCACCTTTCCCCCTCCCATGTGCTTTTCTTCATTTGAGATCTTCTGACCTTCGGTTTTATTTGGGAGGGGGAAGGGTGATAATTCTGCATTTTTTCTTTCCCTGGTGTCCTGTGCTCTTAGCCCCGCTGTTGCCCTCATCCCGTTTTCTTGTCTGCTCTGCCGTTGTGTGGGCCTGGGCTATGCGGCAGGGCAGATCTCCCATCAGACCTCCAACATGCCCGCAGAGTCTGGAAAGAGGTTCAAACCCAGCAAGTACGTGCCGGTCTCAGCAGCCGCCATCTTCTTAGTGGGAGCTACGACCCTCTTCTTTGCCTTTACGTGAGTTTTCTCCCAGCGGTGGCATTTGGGGGGCACTCCGTGGGAGGTGATGGGGCGTTTTTTCTCTTGAGTTTTGCTTTCAAAGCCAAGTGACTGGGTGTTGGATGTCTGATAGAGGTAAATCCAGATCCAAGAGACATGGTAGGAAGAGTGAGGAAAGGGCTGTTCTCTCAGCTTTGTTACAAATTTTATGCCTTTGAATCCTCTGTCTTCCCTGCCTCCCTACCTCTGGAATCACAAATGTTCGTATTTTCCTGCCCAGCTCCATCATTAGATGATCCTGATCTAGGAAGGAAGTGGGAGGAAACCACCAGAGAGGCTTGAAGGTACCTTAAGCAATCAGAGAAAAGAGAACCTGACTAGACAAAAAGTTTTTCAGACAGCACAGGCTTTTCCCCTGCATATGTGAAGCTTAAATTTAAGATTGTGGGAACTTAGAGTATTGGAGAATTTCAGAATTGATTTAGAAGATACACCAATGAGAGAGCTTTGGCTTTTAGTGTTACTTAAGACATGAAGGCCACTGGGAAGTGAAGGCAAGTTTTGTTTAGGAAGAGAGTTCTAGAAGACTTCCTTTATATTAGTTCCCGCTGAAGGGAATGGTCGTCATTCTCTCATTCCCCAGTCCCATTAGGAAAAGCAACTGGGGGTTAAAAGATTTCCCACTTGGGACATTCATACTTTGTTTGTCTGCTTGTTATTGGAGGAGATGGGGTGATTTGTTCTTCCCTTTTTCCCCAGTATTGTAACTGTCAACCGTCTGGTAAGTGTCTTTGCTGTTACCTTTTCATAACTTAACACGTACCAGCCCTCTGAGCCTTAAACTGTTGTTGAGTTGGTGTTCTGGTATTTTGCCGTGTGTAATGCGCATCCACGTTTTTGTGCGCACTGTACACGGGATTATTGTGTCCATGGCATGCGATCGTTATGTCCGTGTATAATGCGCACCCTATTTCCCTCAAAACTTCGGGCAAAAAAGTGCACATTATACATGGCAAAATACAGTAGTTGTAGCTCTTGAAACAATCAGCATGGTAGATTTTTCTGGAGAGTTCACTTTGCTGTGGTTCAGGCTCAGACCTAATTGTGAGGTGCTGTTTAGAGCAGTGGGAGGTTCCTGGGAAGAGGATGAAAATGGAGTGGCAGGGAATGAAAGCAGTTTGGACTCATTGAGGGATGAATGAAGCAGGAATCGCTGGGGTGGGGGCAGTGTCCATTTTGGGGATAAATAGCAAACAGGAATTGAATCTGAGAAAGGAGGGAGGGAAACCCCTCAAATTGAGCTTATGTCAAAAGGAATTCTAAAAAATGTGGGCCAGCAAAGTAATAGTGATGTTTTCTACTTAGTTTTTAGGTAAGGAAAGATCTATTACCTAAAGTATGAGCATCATCTTATTTCTCACCTCTTCCTCTGACGAGCAGAAGTCAGATTCCTTGGCCCCCAGCTCTCCAGCCTGAACATACCTGCCGAATCCCTCAGGGATCTAGAGCAGCCTTGCTCTTCTCTGTGCTCTGTAGTCTTTGTCTCAACATGTTTGGTGTTCTGTCCTTCTTCATGCATTGACTGCCTTAAGGAGGAGTGAATCTTAGTATCAGACTTGGTTTGGTTTCTGCTATTATGGCCAGTGGGTAGAATCAACATTTTAACCATGGGACATTTGTATGAGAATTTAGTATCCTTGTAGCCCGTTGTGGTGCTGTGTCAGGAGGGATGTGTGCAAGACCACTTTAACAGACACCCTTAGACCTGCTTAATTGGGGAGGTTCTGTTCTTCAAGGGAAACAAAAGCCTTAGGGAAGTTGTAAATTAAGGGGACTAAGTGGTCTTTCTCTTTCAACCCATCTGTTTTTGAGATAGGGCAAGCAGAATCTTTGCTCTTAATGTGCTAATCTAGAAACATTGAAGTGCTTGGCTGGTTCTACCAGTTTCACCACAAATTGTTGTCCTGACATAGGCATTTTCTCAACTGATAGTTGAAGCTATTTAACCTACTTTTCCATTCCCTGGTGCCAGAAAAGTAGGGGCCCTTCTTATTTCATGGTCCCTGAGCCCTAGGGAAAATAATTTTGGAGGACAGTATTAACTCTACTTGGAATTACTGTCTCTAATCCAAAGTTAGAAGTCATGGTGAGAGTTCCCCCTGGCACTTTCCTCAGGAACAATTTCTGGTTTCTCTTTTCCTGCCTAGGGTTTCCCACCCACCTGTGGAGTCCTGAACACCCCACTTATCTTACTTTGAACCTCTGAAGTTCTCATCTCTTCCTCTCCATGTAACTATAGCACGTCCTCCATAAGCATATATCTGGGCTGAAGTGCCACCATTCTCAAAAACTGTTCTCCCACACATTCTATCCCTTTTGAGGTTCAGTTCCTTGGAGAACCCCACTTCAAACTGTATACAACCTAAAAAATAATGTATGATTTCGAGTAGACAAGAGAAAGACTTCCTGTGAACCGGTTTCTATTTGGGGCCCGAACTGTGCGACTACTTGGTCATCTCCCCATTCTCTTCATGAGGCTACAACTATCTGTGAGGTCTGTGTAAGCCGCAGGTGAGAATTACTTTGGGACCTAGAGGACTGAGAGTAGGAGGGAGAGTCCCTTTCAGCTGGCAGACATAATTAGTAGAGGCATATAGGCTTCAACCCAATTAGGTGTAATTTACCTGCCATGTTTGTCAAGTAGGGAAAGCTATGAGCAGAAATTGTCAGTTAGGCTTGGTCATCAAAAAATGGTGATCTGCCCCAGAGAAGCTTGAATAGCACAGTTGAGGTTTTTCTTCTAGAAGCCTAATCCCCCTCGTTCACTGAATTTATTCAGTATTAAAACTGAGCAGGTGAGTTATTGGGGATCATATCTTAATTCTTTCTTCTTTTCTCTATTTGGGAAGGAGAGTGTCTGCTAAAGTAACCCTCCCCCTCCCAATTAGACATTAGACTCTGCATTGAAGATAATGTGCCTGGATCCTCATCTCTTTCTTTAGCCTCCTTTTGTGATTGGCAAGGTGGCAGTGCTAGGTCAAAGGAATAAGCACTTTTGGGAGACTGATTTTGGTAAAGCTTGTTAAACTTTGTGGACCTGTTTCTTCCTCTGCATAATGAGGAAGTTGATCTAGAGCAGTTGATTTAAGCAACATGACCCTTTTTTAAAATGAGATCTTATTTGGAATCCCAGTACATAAGGCATAGGAGTAGAGCTGTCTGATTCAGGTGAGGCTGATGCATAGAGGCCTGGCCACTTGATGTCTCCTCTTTGTCTTTCTGGGGACCCCTGAGACCTTTTTAGGGCAGTACCATTTGAAATAAATCACTGAATTGTACCCTCTAAAGTCACGTTGAACTGTGAGTGAAGTCAACTAGTGCCTCATTTTGTTCACTTTTAAAGTCAGTAGGCAGGGCATGGGGTAAACCTCTGCTGCAGGTGGTCTTCGGCAGGAAGGACAGAAGTCCGGGTTGTGCAGAAATCTGTGATGGTCTTTCCAGTGTTGTCCCAACCGTGAGAGAGCTTTCTTCCTTTCAGTTTCTACCTCTGGTCCCTCCCAACCCTTTACCCCAGAGAGTTGGGCAACCTGAGTGAGTAGCTGTCCTTCTGGTCTTTTTTTCATGACTGGGGAGGTGCTAGCACCTGATTTGAGGGGGAGCAATCTTGTGATTTAGGGCATCAGTTGCGCAGTGGTTGTTGCTTTTCCTTCCCTATGTTTTTTTCTCATCCGCAATAAGTTCCCAGGTTCTAGGTCTTGCCCTGAGCGGCTTGGAAGTCTGGGTTACAGGTACACCATAAATGAAGTGTTTTAAGAGAAACTTATCCACCCATAAGGGGAGAAGTTGTTTTCCTGTGGTGTCTTGAGGATCCCCAGGGCCAGGAAGTGGGGTATTCCTTCTAGCCTTTCCTCATTAACAAGGAACACTAGTCATACGCTCAAACTATGTGCTAGGTATGGATGGAATGCATGGACCTGTTCTTTAGGAGCGTAGTGCCTATGTTTTAAGCGCTCTTGAATCTCTAGTACCTCAGGTGGGGAAGTGGAATTAAGGATGAAGGTGGAGCTGGAATGATAATTGATGGTGATGGCAGTAGTTAGCAATGTTCTTCTGTGTGTGTATCTTTTAGCCAGTGAATGCCCAGCATCGAGCCAGTTGGTTTAAATAGAACCCTTGGATCTTTTCAAACATTGTCTCCTTCATTCTCATATCCGGATTATGTAGTTGAAGTAACAAACCTGGAGAGTTTTCTGCGGGTCACATAAGGCTACCTAGCAAAATATTGACAGAGAGAGGATTAAAATCCAAAGCTTCTTGACTCCTACTTTGGTTTCTGTACCAGGAATTGAACAATTTATATAATAGGAAGTGTTAGAGAAGGCTAGGAATATAGCCTTCAAGAGTATAGGTATTGAAACCTACTCTCCCCATTTTATTTGGCTTGAAAACAGGGCTGAATGGGTGGGCAGAAGAACCTGTTCTTTCTGAGGTGGTATGGGTCTGGGAGTTTCGTCAGTGAGTCAGTCAGCCAGCCAGCCAGCCTTCTGGGCTGCGGCCACTCCCTATGCTTTGGAGCTCTGTGATTATTGCTATAGGCTGAGGACGAGCCCCAACAACTCTCAGCTCAGGCCTCATCTCCTTCCATCAAAGGCAACAGATTCAGACAGGCTACTTGGGGTGGTCACCTAGGAATCTGACAAAATACTATAGCAACAGCAAGCCTCTCCCAAGCCAAACAGAATGTGGGATATGGCAGGAACAGTCTCTGTTCACACATGTCTCTCCTTGGTAGGGTGCTCCTTCATTTAGAGTGTTCAGGTTGGAAGCAGTGGGTCCCTGATTTGAATCTGGGAGCAAATACTCTCTGTGCAGTTATTTGTACCATTTCTAGAAACTGCTACTCTGGGCAGGCTTTATTTTGGCAACAGATACTGGAACTTGATTCTAGGATTTCACACTTTATTTAGGATGGGTCTATATTAAGGCTGTAGGGTTAAAGTTCATTATCCAAGGGTAGGTATTTGGCAGGATACAGAAGAAACTGTGTGATTTGCTTTGAGTGGAAATGCAGAGACTCAAGAAAGGATGGGGTGAGAACAGCTGACATTTGGGCCTGCGAGGGGGCTAATGTCTCATAGTCATTCACCTTAGTTTCCCTTGGGAACCGAGGTACCCTTATTTTTTCAGAAGCTCAAGAGGCTGTCACAGTAGCCACAATGGCCAACTCTAGGAATGAGACTTAAATCATGATATCTCAGTGTTCTAAGGATTTAATTTCTTTTTCTCTTCTAATTATCTTCCCAGGCTGTAGGAGTCAAGTGAGTCACCCTTTCTCCTCTTCCCCAGGCGGAAATTGAAGTGACAGCTAAGTACTAGGGAGGGGCATTAACCTGGATGACTGGTTTTCAGTTTCTCTCCGTCCCTCCTAAGGAGCCTAGGAAGTCAGGCTTTAGGCGGGGCTGTGTACGGACTCTTCCTTCTTGCTTGTAGTTCACCCCAAACCCTGCTGAGGTAGGGGGACATCTTTACTAAACCAAAGAACCCCCAGAGGAATAGGCTTCCATAGGAGACTTTGGTAGGATAAATCCAGAACTATGACGGAAAGTCTGTTTTACACTTAAAATCAGTGCCTTTACTCTAACTTCATTATCTTCTGATTTTATGTACTGACCTACTGGGAGAAGCAGAGAGTTGATATTTATTGTCCAAAAATCTTTACATATAGTATTTACTTAAATGGTGGTGGTCAAGACTTGTGAGATGCTTTGTAACAATCACCTTTGTTTCTTATCATTAGTTTATATCTCAGTAAGGAGCTCAGTTCCTGCACACTGTCTTGAATCACACTATTCAGGGCTGTGCTTTTTGTTTTGCTGGAGACACATCACAACAGAATCCAGGACTGCCGTGGATGAATTCTCCAGACTCATGCTGTCTTGTTCTTCCTTTTCCCTTTTCTTCAGTGAACTCTTCCTTTCCTTCTGACTGGTTTAGATAAAGAGGACAAAGACGGATGCTGTCCTAATTCTGGAGATTAAGTTCTCAGCCACAAAGCAGATTGGGGCATTTAGCCACTGTCTTGTAATGGTCAGTTCTTCCTGAGTCCAGACAGGAGAGAGAGGCCTTTTGATAATACTGACAAAGCAACCAGCACATCTGTGTTCTGAAACTTCCAGCTCCTAGGATGTCATCAGAGAAAGGAAGAGCACCTGCAGCATTCCTCCTGGACTCACATCCCGACAGAAACTGAGTGTAATCCTAGACTGGGGTACTCTTGTTTTTTGTCCTAAGAAAAGTTACCTAAAGCATATCTCTTGATTTGAACCCTGTGGTATATTGGGTATATTTGGCCAGTTCTTTTTCCTACAGAATTTAGAGTGCTTTGGTCTGACATCTTTTCTTTTTTTCTTCCCCAGTCTTCTGCTTCATTTATAGACCTCAAGAGGTCTAGTTCTGTGATTTGATATCAGTCCATAGCTGAGTGTTGTGGTTTGTTTTTGTTTTTTCACCTTGAGAATTAGCCTGTGGTTGAATAAAACTCTCAGAAATACCTGACGCAGTGAAGAAACTTCAGGCATTTGAGAGCTCTACAAAGTCAGAGGGAGTGGATGCCAGAGAGGCAGGTGGTGTCCCGTGCTTTGGGCCAATGTATAGGTCACTGGGGCATGGCTGGGATCCAGAAGCCTCAGGCCACTCCAGAGAAGAGAGTATAGCTGGTGTCACTTACATACTCAGTCCCTAATTCTTGTGCCTTGTTAAAAAGGAGATAAGAACAGATTCTAAAACATGTAAAAAGACTTAACAGGGAAGGAAGAATCTAAAGAAAATAGATCTTAGTGCAAAGGGTTAATAGTAGAGAGATTCAGAGTCTTGTACCTTGATGTACAATGAGCATTTTGTGGGAAACGAGACCCATTTGTTGGGAAGTATTAAATAATTTGAGACAGCAAAGGGGAACCACACAAGATTTAGGTATAGGTACGGGGCTGAATCTTCATAAATCTTTGTATGGTTGGTTTGCAGCGTGTTAGAGCCAGCCCCTCATTTTCTTTCTTACCTGTGCAGCTGTCCAGGACTAAGCCTCAATGTGTCACCTGCAGTGCCCATCTACAATGCGATTGTTTTTCTCTTTGTGCTGGCCAACTTCAGCATGGCCACCTTTATGGACCCAGGGATTTTCCCTCGAGGTAAGCTCTCCTTCTCCTCTTTGGAAGCTTCTTACTACCTTTCAAAAATGATTTTTGGATATACATTGGGTCCTGGACCTTAAAAGTCTAAGGCTTTTAGTCTAATGAGGAAAAGCAGGCCAGGGCCTTCAGTGCTCTATGTCATAACTTCTAGCCATGTGATTCACTTTGAATCAAGTCTTTGATTTTCAGTTATCTGTTCAGCAGAAATACATTTCGAACATATGGGTTGGGCATTATTGCTAGGCACAGTAATATCCAAGATGAATTAGACAGTTATAACAGTATGATACAAGCTGTAATGGAGTCATGGACAAGGTTCTGTGAGACCATAGAAAACGTGTGCTAATACATGCCCAGATAAATTGGGAAATGCTGCTAAAGGTAGGTAGGAAAGACTCTGTCATACCAAGTAGAGGATGGAAGGGAATGGCATTCTAGGTAGAAACTTGTAGTCATGGAGTGCTGAATTCAGTGGGGTGGAAGATAGAGTGCATGATGGGGGCAGAAGGGGCAAAAGAAAAACCCAGAGCCAGATTGTGGAAGACTTCATGTGCTAAAATAAATAGGTTTTCTTCCTTTGGACAGCAAGTGGTCTTTAATTGGAAGAATCACAGGACTAGGTTTCATTTTACAAAAATAATTCTTGTAGGAATGTACAGATACCATTTGGGAGGCTACTGGAATAAATGCAAACCAGATGAGAAACTGAATTCAAGACTGGATTTACAGATTTTTCAGAAGTAGACTAAACAGAATTTTTCATGACCAGTTGCTTACGAGGGGAGAGTGAGAGGGTAAAGAAATTGTTCAGGGTAGTTACAAGGTTCCTAACTTGGGAGTTAAGTTTGATGCTGGTTTTTATAAACCAAGACATAAGCTGTAGGAATGTTGAATAGATTTGGAGGGAAGACAGCATCTCAGACACGTTGAATTTGAGATACTTATGGGTCGTTTAGGTAGAGTACCTGGTGCACAATTGAGAAGTCAGACTCCAAGACTAAGGTCTCCAAGTCTTTAGCCATGTGGTATTTAAAGTAAGAGGAATAAGGTTGTCTAGACAGTGTAGAAGGAGATGAGGAAAGGCCCAAGGTCAGACCTGACCAGCACTGACATTTTAGTAAGGAGCAGAGCCATGGAAGGGGGATTGAGCAAGAAAGGTTAGTAGGAGGACACACTGGACAAAGTGGGAACTAAGGAAAGTTAATGAAGTAGCTGATGGTTAGCAGTATCAGAAAACAGATACCTAGTACGGAAACTCAAAATTTTCCATTGTTTTTGGTAATGAAGAAATTAGTGATCTGAACAAGAATAGTGTTTAATAGTATTTATGTATGTATGTTAGGGAGAGACAGTTAAATTACTAAAATGGTAATGTTTTAGAAGGCAGTGTATAGGAAATGAGGAAGAAGAGTTAATGAGTATTACGATTACTCTTTCAAGAAGTGAAGCAAAGAAAGCAAAAGATAAAATATCTTATAAGAGGGGGAGGGTTTTTTTTTGTTTGTTTTGTGATTTTTATGCTACAGAAGACTTGAGCATGTTGATAGACTGAGGAGCTGGAACCAGAGAAGAGGGAGAAGCTGAAATAGAAGAAAGGGGATAATTGAAGACTTAGGAAGGGGGTGCTTTCCCATGCACATTGGAAGGGTTTTGCATACAGAAGCTGTTTCTGGGACAGGAGGTGAGAGTAAGAACCATCATTAGTAGACTAAGAGGTAGAAGGAAAGAAATGGCTGAAGACATCTCATTTTTCTCTCAAATGTGGAGTTACCTTATAAGAGGGAAACAGTGGTGTTGGGATAGCGCCTTTGGTGAGATGAGATACTTGTGAATTTCATTTTGCTCAAAACAGCTCATGTCACTGTGCTTCATTTGTGGCTTCTGTCTCGAAGATCAGGTGGATGAAAGGAACTTTAGTACCTAAGGACAAGTAGGGCTATCTTAATGAGCCTTTAGTGTTCTTTCATCAAATATTGATCCACTATCTCAGCATGCCACAATAATTTTTAAAACATGCAGTTCCTGACTATTTAGTTGGGGGCATTGACCTCTTTTCCCTTAGATTGTCAAATGAAAAAATGGTAACAGCTAATAACAATAGCCGTCCCATGTGAAGGGGTCAAAATTACACTTTTTTTTTTGGTCAGATTGGCCAAAAGTACATGTTTTGGTGTGCTGCAGAATTTTAGTAATTAGTGTGTGTGTGCCATGAGATCAAAAAGGCAGAAAATTGCAGCTCTATATGGAAGAAGGCAATATGGCCATTTGGGGTGATTTTTAAAAAAGATCCTTGCTTTCAAATAGTTCAGTTAGAAGGGAAGATAGGAAAGATGTTTATATGAAAAGTTATAAGAATAATCAAAGAACTATATAGAACTTTAAAAAGAGAATGCGCTCACTCTGGTAGATGATGGTGTGGAAAGATCAGAGATTGCAAATTAAGTAGCACTTGAATTTTTTTCTTTTGAAAGAAAAACCTTTTTTTAAAAAGTAAAGATTTACTTAAAGATTTAATAAATCTTTACTTTTATAGTGAAATATTTGTTATATAGAAAGTACAAATAAGACAGCAATCACCTATAATTTCACAGCCCACAGGTAACTACTGTTTCTATGTCCTTCAGCATTTGAAGACTTATAGTTACAATATATTACATAGATGTGTGTATTTTTATTTCTGTTCTTAAAATGGAATCTTTTTGTTTGTATAGTTCTTTACCATGCATTTTTTTCACTTACATTGTAAGCATTCCCCCAACTCAGTAAAACTGGAAAATTTAATTTTTAACCCCCACACTGTGGCTTAATTTTTTCTTCCCACATGTATTTTTTTCTAGGTTAATAAAATAATAAATTGTACACTGTAGATGAGAAGGCAAATAATGTCCTATAAGTTTTGAAGTGAGATGGTGGGTTTTTGATAGCTGAAAATTGAAAGGATGTCCTGAGTCGAGAAACAATACCAAATATGTACGTACAGGAAATGAATAGAACAGGGGAGGATCTTTTGGGCAAGGGCTTTGTGCATAGGGAAAAAAGTTGATGTTAGGTCCTCTCTTGGATTATTATAGTTTAGTCTTGCTCTAGTAGTTATGGAACTGTTTCGCAAACTCATTATATATATGTGCTTTAATATATAATTTATTTCTTTAAAAATATATTTGTACTATATAAACAAAGAATATCAGTGTACCCATATCACAGCCACTTCTGAGTCATATTCTCTTAAACCTCCTATCCCAGTGCAGAATAAATTGCTTCCTCATCTCTGTTCCCATAGTGTTGTATATACAGTTGATCTCTTAGTATTAGAGTTACTAGTTCCTTGTCTCTCCCCCATTAGTCGGTATTCTTCGAAGGTAGAGGCCATACTCTATCCCTAGTGCTTAGTACAGTTCTGGCACAGTTGTTTTTTAATCGACTTTCTTCCCTGCAGCTGAGGAGGATGAAGATAAGGAGGATGACTTCCGAGCTCCCCTTTACAAAACAGTGGAAATCAAGGGCATCCAGGTGCGCATGAAATGGTGTGCCACCTGCCGCTTCTACCGTCCTCCTCGATGTTCCCACTGCAGTGTCTGTGACAATTGTGTGGAGGTAAGAACCCTGTGTGGGGTAAGACTTGATGCTTAAACTATGTTATCTTCCTACTCATATAGAGTAAGAATTGAATACTGTGTATGACATACAGTCCTGGCTAACTACCTGGCTGTGTGTTCTAGCTCTGTCGGGGAGCGTTAGCGGAGGTGTACACACAAGAGGTAGAGCATAAATTCTGTTACAGGAGGAGCCCCAAGTGGCCGTAGGCTTTCCCAGCATCAAGATGCACGGCTCTAGCTTTGCTTCCCTTGGTTCATCTTTCTAGTTATTTGTCCTGGCTTTGTGTTATCTTGTGCCTCCAACACCGTGCTGTTTGTTGCGTTCAGATTTTAGTTATGTTTCTCTTCCTGCCTGTCCTTCTGCATCTCTTGCTTTTATTTTTGACTCTTTATTTCCAATCAATTTTTACTTCGCTGTAAACATTTGACTGCCACATTTTCCTTCCAAGCCTCTTTTCTTATGAATCTTGATTTTTGCAAAGCCTCTAACATTCTTCCCTTTCAGAGTTCCTTGGTCACATAGGATAAACTTTGAGAGGCAACTTTGGCCTTTGATCATCAACCTCTGGAAGATCTTCCTTACAGATTAATAGAGCAAGATAAACTGCATGAACCGGTTTTGAATTTTGCAGCTAAATGATGAACGTGATCACAGATTACTAAAAACAACACTTAAGTTCTTCCATTTGTTTGTCTTCTTGACTGAAAAGTGATCTAGTGCTGTGGTCCAAGGATGCCTCTCAGTCTCTCTTTTTGCCTTTAGGAATTTGATCATCACTGCCCCTGGGTGAACAACTGTATTGGTCGCCGGAACTACCGTTACTTCTTCCTCTTCCTTCTTTCCTTGACAGCGCACATTATGGGTGTGTTTGGCTTTGGCCTCCTTTATGTCCTCTATCACATGGAGGAGCTCTCAGGGGTCCGCACGGCTGTCACGTATCCTTCAAGGCTTGTGGGTTGTGGGATGGGGAGGGGGAAGAATGGGGGTGGGAGAATCCTGTGGTAGTGAGGCTGAAGGGAAGGTGGCTGTAGTATGAGCTGGGGAAGGTGACATCGTGTTGCTCTGTTCTCCTTGACTGTTGGGCTTCAGAATGGCAGTGATGTGTGTGGCTGGCTTATTCTTCATCCCTGTAGCTGGCCTCACGGGATTTCACGTGGTGCTGGTGGCTAGGGGACGCACAACCAATGAACAGGTATGGGTGGAAGGGATGGGAAACCCCTGCAGAGCAGGGCATGTGTCCGTTAGCCCTCTGATTAGTGTGTAGCCTGTGCTTCCACAAATGATACCCAGAGAATATTTTTTATGAGGAGGTGGCCAAGTTCCTCATGTTAAGCATGAGAGCAGAGGCCCTTCTTAGTTAACAAACATTTACAGAGTGATTGCTTATACTAGACAGTTTGGGCTCTGAGCTTAGAGGAACTTAATAATTAAGACCTGGGCCGGTTCCCATGAAGCTTTTAATGCTGCTTAAAGACAATTATTTTTATGCATTTAATAATTGCTAACCTTACTTGCTTGCTCTTTTGTGTATTATCTGAGTTTTCAATATTCAGAGATCTACTTATCCCCATTTTACATGGGGAAACTGATGTTTAGGGTGAGGAAAACCTAGGATTTGAACTGAGAGACACAGACTCTAGAGTTGCCATTCTTAGCCATCACAGGTATAAGCTGCTAGATGGCAGGATTGTGTTTTTGTTTTTTAATCTGCTAGATAGTAGGTGCACAATAATTTGTCATCGGTTTGTGTTTTGCTCTTTGGCAGTCAGGGACCCACACCTGACTGATCCGGCCCTTTTTCCCGCCCTCTAGGTTACGGGTAAATTCCGGGGGGGTGTGAACCCCTTCACTAATGGCTGCTGGAACAACGTCAGCCGTGTGCTTTGCAGTTCCCCAGCACCCAGGTACACCTACGCCTTTGGTCTGCTGTTTACCCTTTGTCAAAACTTTCGTCTTCTTTGGGCTCCTTCTGGTATTGGGAGGCTGGCTTTAGGAAGAGCTGTTTTAGAAAGGTAGATGCCTTCATGGGAAAGACGTGCCATCCTTTAGTAGACCCTGTGAGCTCCATTTGATATTTGCTGAGTGTTACGGTTAACTCTCCTTTGAGAGTTGAGGGTGAGATTTACTCCAGAGTGCCTTGAGCAAGGTATCTGAGGCCTCGTTCTTTATGGAGTCAAAGAAATCAGTTCAGTGCTGATCTTTTCACTGGTTTGGTAAGACTGCTTCTTGAATAAAAAATGCTTTATACGAGGTAAGCAACCAGTAGATACATTGGAATGAATGAATGAAAGCCCTTTCACTCTTAACACTCAGGTATTTGGGGAGACCAAAGAAAGAGAAGACCATTGTAATCAGACCTCCCTTCCTTCGACCAGAAGTGTCAGATGGGCAGATAACTGTGAAGATCATGGACAATGGCATCCAGGGAGAGCTGAGGAGAAGTAAGGTGAGGAATTAGGGGAGCAAAGCTAGGTAACTTGGAGGCTCTCACTCATGGCAAAGAGATAGAAACATGCTTTTAGTTTACTTCTCTGTTACAGTATTTATCACTTTCTGATTTGTGTTAAAATTATTTAAATACATACCTTCTTTTCTCCATTAGATTATAAGTTCACTGACATTAGAAATCAGGTCCTTTCATTTCCATGTCTTCGTTGGACTTAACCTAGCAGCTTGCAGTGGTTAGAGATCAGGAAGTAGTGGTGAAAATGAACAAATAAGTGACAGGATTAAACCCTTGTTGAAAACTTTTCTTTATCCAGTACCATTCCCAAACTAACTCTTGTCCCTGTCTTCCCTTTCGGTTTAGATAGAAATACATGATAATTCACTCTCTAACACCCCTCTAGTAATGCTCAGTTCTCCAAATCTGCTTTGCCCTCCTTTCCCCAGTCTAAGGGAAGCTTGGAGATTACAGAGAGCCAGTCCGCAGATGCTGAACCTCCACCTCCTCCTAAGCCGGACCTGAGCCGTTACACAGGGCTACGAACACACCTCAACCTGGCTACTAATGAGGGTAAGGGCAGCAGTAGGAGTGAGCAGGTGACGGAACTGTAGAGAAGACAGGCAAGGGCTAGGAGGTAACGCTTGTGTTGTGGCAGAGAACACTCAACAGGTAGCACTTGAACCACTTTCTTTTTAAGGGAGAGAGAAACATCGATTCGTTCCACCCATCTGTGCATTCATTGATTGCTTCTTTTTAAAGATTTATTTATTTATTTTCAGAGAGGTGAAGGAAGAGAGAAAGAGAGGGAGAGAAGCATTGATCGGTTACCTCTTGAATGCTCCCACCCAGAAAATTCGTCTGCAACCCTGTCATGTGCCCTGACTGGGCGTTGAACCAGCAACCTTTCAGTTCATGGGCCAGTGCTCAATCCACTGAGCCACACAAACTAGGACCATTTGTTGCTTCTTGTATGTGCCCTGACAGGGGATTGAACTTGCAACTTTGGTGTATTAGCGCAGTGCTCTAACCAGCTGAGCTACCCGGCCTGGGCTTGAGCCACTACTTTGGACAGCTGAGAGAAAGGGGATGCTTCTTAAGTTATTGCCAGTGAATTGGACATTTGTGGAGGAACCGTCATCTCTAGACAGACCAGAGAGCACCCTAGACCTGTTAGGTGCATTCTCTCACTCTGAGTTCTGAGCTAATAGGAGTCTTGAGTCTTGAGTTCAGCAAAATCATGTTCCCAGGACTTTTCCTTGGCTAGGTATACCTATCTATTCCCACTTTGTTCTTCCCTATACTTGAGGGCACTCTAGCCAGGTTAAGAGAGCAGTTTGTAAAGTGGTGCCCTCTGGGCCTTTTTCCTGCAGATAGCAGCCTCTTGGGCAAGGACAGCCCCCCCACACCTACCATGTACAAGTATCGGCCAGGCTACAGTAGCAGCAGCACATCAGCCGCCATGCCTCATTCTTCCAGCGCCAAGGTACTGAGTACTCTCTAAGAAGTAGGGTTGTATGTGTGCCAACTGTTCTGGGAAAAAGAAGATTGGGAGAAGGGAAGGGAGAGGCAGAGGGAAGAAAAAAGGCATTTTACTAATTGTTGATGTTAGTGGGATTGAATCTCCTTGACAGTGTTATTTCATTAAAGGAGGCAATGTAGCATAATAGATAAAAGCACTGGTCAAGTGTCATACCTGAGTTCAAAACCCATCACAGGCAAGTTACTTAACCTGTCTTATATTTTGCATCTTAAAATGGGGTATTATTTGTTCCAACTCATAGGTTTGCTTTAGGGGTCAAACAAGATAATGCGTGTAAAATGGTTTAAACATTGCTGCCATATAACAGGTCCTGTCTTTGATGGACTCCTTGGGCTCTAGGGCCTAGTGTCTGTCACATGAGGAGCAGCGCTAAGAGTCTGCTTTGCTTTCTCCCCCAGTTGAGTCGTGGTGACAGCTTGAAGGAGCCAACCTCAATTGCAGAGAGCAGCCGCCATCCCAGCTACCGCTCAGAGCCCAGCTTGGAGCCAGACAGCTTTCGTTCTCCCACTTTTGGCAAAAGTTTTCACTTCGATCCACTGTCCAGTGGTTCACGCTCCTCCAGCCTCAAGTCGGCCCAGGGCACAGGCTTTGAGCTGGGCCAGTTGCAGTCCATTCGTTCAGAGGGCACAACCTCCACCTCCTACAAGAGCCTGGCCAACCAGACACGCAATGGAAGCCTATCTTACGACAGCCTGCTCACTCCTTCAGACAGCCCTGATTTTGAGTCAGTGCAGGCAGGGCCTGAGCCAGACCCGCCTTTAGGCTACACCTCTCCCTTCCTGTCAGCCCGGCTGGCCCAGCAACGGGAAGCCGAGAGGCACCCACATTTGGTGCCAACCGGCCCAGCACACCGAGAGCCCTCACCAGTCCGGTACGACAATCTGTCGCGCCATATTGTGGCCTCCCTCCAGGAACGAGAGAAGCTGCTACGCCAGTCACCCCCACTCCCAGGCCGCGAGGAAGAACCAGGCTTGGGGGACTCAGGCATCCAGTCGACACCAGGCTCTGGCCATGCCCCTCGTACTAGTTCTTCCTCAGATGATTCGAAGAGATCACCCTTGGGCAAGACTCCACTGGGACGCTCAGCTGTCCCCCGTTTTGGCAAGCCAGATGGGCTAAGAGGCCGGGGACTAGGGTCCCCTGAACCAGGCCCAAATGCCCCATACCTGGGCCGATCTATGTCTTACAGCAGCCAAAAAGCCCCACCTGGCGTCTCTGAGATGGAGGAGGTGGCCTTGCAGCCGTTACTGACACCCAAGTAAGTATTAGTCCATCCTGGCCCTCAGCTGACTTAAAATCAGCATCCTGCCCTGCAGAAAGTATCAGGGCTGTCCTTGTACATTGTAGTGCGAATGGACCCAGGCTTATCCTGCCTGTGGATACCTCTTCATTTCCATTCTTACTCCACCTGCCTTCATGCCCCTTCGTTCCTGTTGAAGAGACTGAAGTTTAGTACTTTTTTCTTAATCCTGTCTTCCTAAAAAGTAATTTGTCTGAGAGGAAATATACGAGATAGCTGCTGTCGGAGAGAAGGAGTAAATAGGAGATAGGGAATCAGGCTTGTTTCAAGCAGGGCAGTAAGATGGGATGTTTGGGTAAGAAAGTATATATGCCAAGTGCAAACCATTTAATTAAAAAATTGTCCATCACACTAAAAAAAAGTATATGTAGAAAAGTACTTTTTCTTTAAAAAAAAACTATCTCCCTTTTCTGTGTTTTGTGTCCCGCTTCCTGACACCTCTCTCTTCCTTTCTTCCCAGAGATGAAGTACAGCTCAAGACCGCCTACAGCAAATCCAACGGGCAGCCCAAGAGTATAGGCTCAGCCTCCCCCGGCCCAGGCCAGCCACCTCTCAGTAGCCCCACAAGGGGAGGAGTCAAGAAGGTGTCAGGAGTAGGTGGCACCACCTACGAGATTTCAGTGTGAGCCTTTGGCACCTTCCCTCCCCCACACCTCTGCGCCTACACCAAAGGGCCCCCCAGTTGGCCACCTTCCTTTCCTCAAGGGGCTCCCCTCCCCTGCATGGACATTTTTTAAACCGCTGATTCCAAGAGGATGAGGAGCGTTTTATAAAATGCAGTGGGGCTGGGGAGTTGGAGAGTTGGGGCCCTGAGACTGGGGCAGCAACCCCTGTACCTTTTAAGACCTTCCCTTCCTTGATCCCTGGACCAGACTCAGTGGACGTTTGTGCAATTGCTCGCCCTGGAGGGAACCAGATCATTTTTAAACCAGAAATAATTTTTTTTATTATTGTTACGGATTCTATTTTTTTCCTCTTCTGCGTTACCAGGTGTATGTGTACATATATATATATTATAAATAACAAAGAAATTATATATCTATCCTGGGATGGGAAGATGAGGGAGGGATATGTTTAAGGAGGGGGGTCTTACTCTTCCCATTCCTCAGACCAGCAGGAAAAGAGAGGAGACGAGGCTAGAAGTCTTCCTTTTCCCCAGGGTTCCCTCTTTTGTCCATTACAATTAAGAAAATAGCACCGCTGTTGTTGGTGCTGAGTGATCAGGAAAGAAGATGGGGAGAGGCGAGTCTGAGGTCTTGGTCAGAGGAGGGAGAGGAGTTAGTTTTCTAGGCTCATTGGCACTTAGTTTCCCCAGGAAAGGGGTCACAGCCCCATGATTTTTTTGGTGGTGGGAAGGTCAGGAAGAGCCCGGCCAAGCTCCAGAAACAACTGGATAACCCCCTTTTCTTGGGGTAGAGGGATTAGGGTGGGCTTCTTCAACTAGCCCCTCAATCCCTTCCCCCATCTCACACAGTTAACATTTTTAAATCCAAGGCCAGGAGAATCCCAAAAGCAATATTTTTCATCACATGCCAAAAACTGGGGATAGAGAAAAGGAGTGGCAGGCCGAGGCCCCTCCGGATGTCCCTTGGGGGTTACCCCTCAGCCCACCTCAATATGGTGCTGGGTAGAGGGGACACCTGGGTTCTAACCTCTGAATAGAGGAGACCCCAGCCTCTAAAAAGAGGCCCTTTTATTTTTTATTCTGATTAGCCATTTTAAACCAACAAGGAATAAAAACAAATCCTGATCTAACCAGCTCCCCCCGACTTGTGTTGTTTTGTCCGGTTAAGGCAGGGTGAATGATCTCTGGTGGGGAGTTACGAAGAAAACCTCATAAGCTTCTCCAGTCCTGACCCATCTTTAGGCAGGAAAATAGTGAAAATAACCACTTAAAACAACAGGTCTTGTTTTATTTTTTTTCCTCTTGGTGATTTAATTTAAAAATTCCTGAAAAAAATCACTTGCAACCACTAAAACTTGTCATTTTGAAGCTTAGAGAACTCTTGATATGTGCCACACTTGTTCCTTAATACAGAATTGCCTCTGGGACATGTGTCCGTTTTGGATGTAGCCAGTGAGAGACGGTGGATGATCAAAGTATGAAAGCCTGTTAAAGGCCTTCCGAACACATGGGTGGCAGTCCAATTGGGTTATCTCCTGTTTTCTGTTTGCGAAAGCAAAAGGCTGTGCCCTCATTTTAACAGGCATCCTTAGACAGTAAACCTCAGAAAACTGGCCAGAACCCTTTAAGTATATAATATATATTTAAACACTGGCTATGAAATTCTAGATTAAAACTGGAACTAAATGAGTGGTTTTCTGCCCACTGATCTGGGAACAACTTTGGCTCATAACAGATTGTAACTGTTCTGTCAAATTTAGTTTCAAGTCAGATTAAGTTAGGCTGGGTTTTCTCAGGTTTCTTCAGTTACCTGGCCTGTTGTAACGATGGAAGGGGCTTAATCTTACATTTTGTTAGTTTAGGTTGCCTGTTTGTTGCTGTCTTAGAAGCTTAGAAATGTTTTTACATGACAAATACTTCATCTTAACTAAGGAATGAGGCAGGTCAGAAGTTCTTATAAGATGAGAAGCATTGACCTTTGGCCAGATAATCACTTCAAAAAAATCATGGGCTTGACCACGAATCAACCTGTTGAAGTATGGTGGTGATCACGGTGCTTTTTCAGCTGGCTATTCTGTTTCAAAACAAAATTGACCTAGAATACAGTTGAGCCCTAACTGGATGAGCTCCTCAGATAGAGCCTGAAGGTCATCCAGGTGTTTGGTTCTCAACATTATGGACAAGGTATTATGTGTCTGCTGTGGAAAGATATTAGTAAGCTCTGCCTAACTTCTGGACCATGTTCCCCAATCTTTGGTTGGTTCCCTGCCTATTGATGAGTCCCCCCAGACCTTAGCATGCCTTCATTCAAACCCTGACTCTCACAGAAAGGCACTTACCTCTGTTAACAGGCAGCCATACTTCAGCCAGTTTGATAAATGCAATTTTTTTTTTTTTTGAAAAGAAAAACCCTAACATCAGATAAGGTCCTAAATCAGACACACTACACAAAAGATGAAAAGAAAGCTTCCTCGGAGAGGAAGTGATGTCCATGAAAAAGCTGGGCTGAGCCTTACAAAAGCATGGCCCTTCTCTCTCATAATGCATTACTCTTAACTGAGCACAGTGGGACTGGCTTCTGTTCCAGCGCAGGGGGTGCTCCTAAGGCAGTGTCCAAGAGCCAGGAAGGCAGCTTTTGACAGTAGGTTCAGTACAGCAGGAAAAGTCCTTCTGGCAGTCCGGTGGTCCTGTTAGCGGAGGCTGCTGCTGCTGCTGGCCTGAGAACTGCCCATCCCTGGGTGGTCTGGACTGTGTCGGTTCTGGGGAAGACAAAGGAGGGATAAGAGAACCACTAGGAAACAGCCCTGGCCTTGATCAGGGCTGTATGGGAAAACACTGCGACCTGCACTGGATTTTCAATCTCGGGTCCAAACTGTAGCCAAGGACACTACCTACTTAGAACAGGGGGAAACAGTGTTGCAGCCATAGGCCCCTACCTTCTTTTTCTTCTTCTCTTTCTTCTTCCTTTTCCGTTCAGGGTCCTCTTCTTTTTTCTTTTTCTTTTTCTTGTGATCTGAATCAGATGGTGTTTCTGTAGGAGACATTAGGTGCCTATCAACTGTAGAGCTCAAAATTCCCTCCTTCTAGATAGAACGCTGCAGAGTACAGGAAAAACCCCAGTCAAAGGCAACTGCTTTTGTTCAAATGGCCAGAGAGAATACAGAGGCACTGCTAAGGTCTCTGTCCCAAAGGTCCTACTACTTGCCCTGGAGACCCAGTATATCAGTTTCTTTTTTCAGGACAATTTGGGAGTCCAGGGCTCTGTAAGGAACCTAACTTTCTTTTCTCAACTGAGGAAGACTGAACCAGATTCAGAACAGGCTTTCTGGCTTTGAACAGAACTGCTTCTTACCTGGGGGGACAGGATCCTGGGTACGGCTCTGTTTGTGCTTGTGCTTATTCTTTTTCTTGGGAGGCTGAATGTGCATCAGACGACACTGCTCTGGCAACTGAAGGAACCAAAGAAAGGTCCAGGTGAGTGAAGGGAGGAAGTCCCCTGCTGCCACTGTCTGTTCAGCTCAGTAAGTTAGGAAGGAACAGACCTGGACAGAAAAACTAGCTCCATGACTTTCAGGACTCCCCATATACCTCCTTCCTCCCCAAGAGGGGACTCACCGGGCCAGTGTGGAGGCGGAAGCCAGCTAGCATGGTCCCTGTGATAGGATTGAAAGAGCCACCAAGAATAGGGGGCTTCTCAATGAGGGAGCGGAGGCTGCTGTTATCATGGGAACCTGGCAGATCAATCATCCCTGGCAGGTCAGGCAGGAAGTTACTCAGCTTCTCTTTCACCTTCTTCCCACAGAATTTATTGTAGGCATGTTCCAGGTTGTAGTGTGTGATCAGGTTGGTACTGCCTGTCAGCTCGGTGCTGCCTAGAGGATGCAGGAAGAAAATACATTTTTTAAAAAGATAATTATTTGCCCTGGCTGGTGTAGCTTAGTGGATTGAGCGCAGGCCTGTGAACCAAGAGATCACGGTTTGATTCCCAGTCAGGGCACATGCCTGGGTTGCAGGCCAGTTCCCAGTAGGGAATGCACAGGAAGCAACCATACATTTATATTTCTCTCCCTCTCCTTCCCTTCCCCTCTAAAGATAAATAAATAAAATCTTTTAAAAAAAAAGTATTAAAAAAAAAGATAATTATTTATTTATGTTTTAGACCTAGGGGAAGGGAGGGAGAGAAATGTGGTTGCCTCTTGAGTCCCCCCCAAATAGGGACCTGGCCCGCAACCCAGGCATGGGCCCTAGACTGAGAATCGAACCGGCGACCTTTGGTTCACAGGCTAGCACTCAATCCACTAGGCCACACCAGCCAGAGCAAATAAAATATTTTAAAAAGTCAGCCACCCAATATTTATACTGGTAATGCCTTACACTTATACAGCACTTTATACTTTTCAGTATGTTTTCACTGAAACCTTGAAAAACATTCAGTGTACTTAAAACAGTTATTGCCATATTTCATGGATAAGAACAATAGAGAATTTTCCAGAGGGAAAACTGAAGAACTGTATTTTAGCCTAAAAAGGGAATCTTTTAAGTGAGAATTACAAAACAAAAAATTAAATTTTAAAGTGAGAATAGCAAAAGTAAACATAATAAAATACTAAAAATATAATGTTTAAAAATGGGAATTAGAAAAAAATAGGGAAAAGTCCAAACAGAGCAGAGATGGAAACTGCTCTAACCCAGCAAAGGAGACACTGTTCCCTGGACTAACCAGAACACTAACTTCCACGACACTTACTCTATGTAAGCGCTGCGCTGAGTGCTCTTCATAAAACGGGTAGTGAGAAATTACACTCCCTGTCACCACCAGGATGATCATACCTAACAGCTCAGCCACAACCAAGCTAAGGGCCAAATATGACCCAATGGCTCCCCATGTTTATTTTTTTTCCCAAGCAAGAACTACTGATCACACCTGTACACACAAAAACAGCCAGGAGCTTTTTCTAGCTACTGCCACCTAACTTTCGTTATCACCATCTTTATTACTCCTCATAATACTGAGAATTTTAGTTGCCCTACTTTTTTTTTAATTTTGTCATCTTAATCATTTTTTAAATTTTTATTTATTTATCTTTAGATGCGAAAGGAAGGAGAGAGGGAGAGAATATCAATGCGTGGTTGCTTCTCAGGCGTCCTCTGCTGGGAACTGGCCTGCAACCCAGGCATGTGCCCTGACTGGGAATCGAACCTCAGTCCTTTGGTTCGCAGGCCCTCACTCAATCCACCGAGCTAGACCAGCCAGGGCTAGTTGCCCTACTTCTTACCACACATTTCTTTCTTCATTTCTCATCCTAGCTGTCTTCTATGCCTCAGCTGCTGCTTATACATGGAATGTGGTAATAACTATCTTAAGTACACTGAATTTTTTTCAAGCTACAAATGAAAACATACTGCAGAGTATAAAGTACTATTGAAATGCGAGGCATTACTGGTATAAAATATTGCATGGCTGACTTTTTCCAAAGAATATGAACTTGCTAGTAATTTAATATGCATCCAGTGGCAAGGAGGGAAATATCTAGCCTACAGCTGTTCATCTAGAGTTATGATGAACACAAAAGGTACAAATGACGTAAATGGCTTGTTTATAATCGTTCATTTGGGAAAACAGGTTCTGAACTGTGAGCCCTTGAGGGTAGAGACAATGTCTTCTTCATTCCCATATTGCTGGTGCCCAAAACTACACACACTCGATGTCAATAACTACTAAATGAACCAGGTGTTTTTTTCCTCCAGACCTCTAGGCCTTACTCTCTTCTTTTCCTTGTTTTTTTTTTTTTTCATGTCAAACATCTCAGAAGAGTGGTCTGTTAATGGCAGGAGTCATAGTGCCACAGTACCTGGCATAACTCAGCAATGCCTCCTGCCATTACAGTATCCTGATTGTATCCCCCTTCTATGTTGGCTCTTCTCCTTCCTGGGGGTAATAACGCTCAGGGCTCAGGTGAGAAGACAGTCTGCTTTTTCTGAACTCCTAAGAGTCCGTCCCGCTTTCAGTCAGTTCTATGAAGATGATTTATAACTCTCTCCAGCCCTGATTCCTCTCTCGAAAACTTATCTTGCATTTCCAACTTCCTCTTAAGTCAATTTCCTGCACATAATGTTTTTTTTTAACAACTGATTTTTAGAGAGAGAAAGGAAGGGAGGAGAGAGAGAGCACATGAAACATCAATTTGTTATTCCACTTACACATTCATTGGTTGATTCTTGTATGTGCACTCACCGGGGATCGAACTGGCAACCTTGGCATATTGGGACAATGCTCTAACCAAATGGCCTACCCAGCCAGGGCCAGATACTATGTTTTTATAAACTCCAAACCTTCCCCCCCCTCACTCACAGTTTCTCTATTTCAATACATGGTACTCCCCATTCTCTAGATATTTTTAGAAGCAGTACTCCTCAGTTCAAAAACCTCAATGGGGCCTGGCTGGTGTAGCTCAGTGGCTTAAGCGCCAGCCTGCAAACCGAAATGAAAGAGCACCAGTTCGATTCCTGGTCAGGGCACATGCCTGGGTTGTGGGCCAGGTCCCCAGTTGGGGAGGGTGTGAAAGGCAACCAATTGTACATCAATGTTTCTCTCCCTCTCTTTCTCCCTCCCTTCCCTTCTCTCTAAAAATAAATAAAATCTTTTTAAAAATCTCAATAGTTTCCTATTACCTTCAGGAAAAGGCTCAAATTTCTTTCGACTGGCACAGATTTTATTGTAACTTAGCTTTGGGGTCTGCTCAACCACCTATGCAAAATTTCTGATCCATCCAAAAGAGTCTCCGTCATCTCTTGAAAAAATCATCCCTCATAGTGTTTCCTTTTAGGGAAACTGACCTAATATATGAAAATTCTTTCTAACATTCTTCACCAATATAAATTCATCAAGGTCCAGCTCAAGTGACAACTTATTCTTGCTGTCATTCTGGATAACATTTTGAAAACCATCATGTAGTTCTTAACCGTTGTATGTGAGGCATGACCACAAACTAATGAGACTGGCCTTGACAAGAAATATGATCACTATCCTTACACCACATAATTTGCATCCCCAAGTAAAATAAACTCCTTAATAGCAAGGACCAGCCTTATTAATCTCGCTAACCATATGTCCTCCCCACCTCTTCCTACACACTCAGCATTTGCCCAGATATTCAATATCTGTCAAATGATTAATATACATAGGTACAAACAATAGGTAAGGTTCATCAACCACTAACTAACCAAAGGAAAGTCTACCTCTCTATGCTTCATTTTTTTCAACTATAAAATACAGATAACAATGCCTACCTCAGGGGGCTGTATTAAAGTCTATTACATATATAACTGAGTTGTGAACTTCAAAGTACTGTACCAATATTCATTATTACTTCCCTAAACTCTTGATATAGCAGTTGGACTTGGAATGAACTGAGGGCATTGTGGAGCCGTAACATGTCCAAAACAACTCTTCATTTCCACCTCCTCAAACTTGTTACACAGTGGCCTTTCGACTTAGAGCTCCAGGGTCCTGACACGGGTTGCCTGGTTACCTTGCACCTCCATCAGCCTAAGAACCACGCCCATCACCCCCTCGTTACTATTTGATTGGCTAGCTTGGGCCAGGCCTAGTACTCACCTGGCAGTTCCCGCATTAGGTAGAAGGGACCACAACCAGCTGCAGACTTGTCTGCACCGGGAGGGGCCGTGGCCGCAGTGGGGGCCGGAGCCGTGCCGGGTCCCCCGCCTGGAGGAGGGGGAGGCGGTGGTGGAGGTTTTCCTGGTCCAAAGCCAAGTGCGGTTGGGGGCGGTGGTGGGTCGGCCTGAGCTCCGAACAGCGCAGTGAAATTCTCCATCTTTCCTTCTACCCCGGCGCTGTCCCGATGTCTGGCGCTAATGATTTTCATTGGACAATCCTTTCCCCATATACCGCCCACTTCCTCCATGAGTCGCTTATCATTGGGTACTTCGGGATCACTTACCTTGTTCCGGCAACTACTTCCGTCGCTCTATCAGTACGTTCAGGAAGTACTATTTAACCTTATTAAATCACTTATTGTCTCCTCTATCGCACACCCAATAAAATGACTTAGGAGAAAAAAGTGACAGCTAGGTTGACCAATAAAGTATCACAATCTTTTTCCCCTTTCTCCCTACCATAGCGTCCAATCAGAGATCTACTTCCGGGTTCTGAGGCGGTGCATCCGAGACTCTGCCCAATGGAAGTCTCAATGGTGAGAGAGGCGGGGCAAAACCCACCAACGTCGGAGAGCGGCCAAGGCCGCCGCCGGGCCAAGAAGATGGCGGTCCTGGCACCTTTGATTGCCTTGGTGTATTCGGTGCCTCGCCTTTCACGGTGGCTGGCCCGACCTTACTACCTTCTGTCAGCCTTGCTCTCGGCTGCCTTCCTACTCGTGAGGAAACTGCCCCCGCTCTGTCACACGCTCCCCACGCAACGCGAAGACGGCAACCCATGTGACTTTGACTGGGTAAGCGACCCCCACCTTAGGACCCCGCGACCTTGACCGTTCCCTCCCCCGCGGTTGCATCCAAGTGACCCGAGGTTCGCCTTTTTGAGAACACCAGAGGTTCTGAACCTGTAGCAAGCGTGCCATTGGAGTATAGGGCCTGGACCGTCATCGAATCTAAACATCTTCGTGTTTAATTAAGATGGGACCCTGCCCAAACGACGCTGGTGGGTACAGCGTTTAACAGTGCTGCTCAAATGTGAAGCCTCTCAAGGAGCCAGTGAGATAAACAAGACAAGTAGTGGTATTCTCGTTTTTATTGGTGAAGAAATTGATCTCGGCGTGATTAGGAGACTTGTCCAAGGTCACAACTGGGATTTGAAACCACGCTCTTGGCCGTAGTACCCACACACTCTTATTACCCATTTCTTAATTCAGTCAACATTCCCGAGTGCGCACTATGTGTTAGGAATTATGCTGCATCCTGTCAATGTAAAAATAAATAAAATTCTTATGCCTATTGAAAAGGAATTGTAAAAAATGCAATTGTAAAGTAATCTATCGGGCCCTGGCTGCTGCTGTGGCTCAGTGGATTGAGCACCGGCCTGTGAACATGCCTGGGTTGTGGGCCAGGTTCCTGGTTGGGGGTGTGTGTGAGAGGCGACCAACTGATGTTTCTCTCCTTTTCTTTCTCCTTCCCTTCCCTTTTCTCTGAAAATAAATAAAATTTTAAAACAATCTGTTGCAAGCCTCTTGCTGTAATTCTGAGTAGGGGTGGAAGGACCACTCAGACAAATGAGTTGAAGCCTTGTGCTCTCTGCTGTGTAGAAGCATCTGTGTTCTGAGGAAGGAAGGAAGGTTGTCCTGAGTTTTGGACTTTTTTCCAGTCCCCAAAATGAGTCCTGACCTTTACCAGAACCCACTCCCTTACTTTTACCCTCTAATCCTTGTTTACTCTCTCATACTTCCTCTGTGCTTTCCCAGACAGCATTATTAATTAGCTCAAGTGTAGCCATACTTAATAAATGCAGGGAAATTTTATATAGTTTCTTTGAGTATTCTTGTCTAATAATACGCAAAATACTGGGATTTTATATATATTTTTTACTTTGATTAAAAAAATTTTTAACTGCAAATGGTCCCTGACTTAGGATGATTCGCTTATGATTTTTCAACTTTAGGATGGTGTGAAAGTGATACACATTCAGCAGAAACCATACTTTGAATTCTGCATTTTGATCTTTTCCTAGGCTAGCAATATGTGTTACGATGGTGTCACCTGAGGTTGGGCAGTGGCAGTGAGACCCAGCTCCTGGTCAGCCATGCCATGAAGAGGGTGGACAACTGATACTCTACAGTGTAGTGTTAAATACGTTTTCCGGTTTAATGATGGATTTATTGAGGTCTCTCATTTTCCCTAACCCCCCCACTTTACGTGGCCACTTCTAAATCCAGCAAGTTTCTTTTTGTTGGAAATTGAGGCTAAAAACCTAGGTTCTTGACTGCTAGCTTTAAATCAGAATTTAGTGGTTCTGTCTGACAATGATTTGGCCTCTGTATTATAAACAAAGGTATGGAAGGCCTTAGACCATCCAATCTATAGTTGTCCTCCCATGCTTTCTCTCACATGGTCCTTGTTATTCGTCATTGCAGTTTTTATTCTTTCAGCTTATCCTGTTTGTTTCTTTGTCTTGTTTATTGTCTGTCTAACTTGGCTAACGTGGAGCTTATGTTCTAGAATGTGGGAAAGAACTATAAGCCAAGGATGCTGACAAGGGCCTATGAGAGCTCTGGAACACCTCCTTCAGCTCTCAAATTATATTAAAGGCGGCACATGGATTATCACTGTATTGGGGTGAAGAAGAATGATTTAACATAAATAAAACTAAACAAATGAAATAAGCATATATTATATGAATGGAATATTACTGAGAAAGTCTCCCTGGAAAAGTTGTGTTTTCCCACGGTCACACTGAGTTAGTTATAATATCTCACAATTTTATACATACTTACACAACTCTTCTATATTTGTTATCATTTAATCTTCTCAATAGTATTTTAAAATAGATCTTGTTCAGCAGAGGAAAACAGAGCTCAGCAGTTGATTCACTGAAAGGCACCAGCCAGGTTGTGGCAGGGTTAGAACTTGAACCTAGACCTTTTTTTTTTTTTTTTTTAGATTTAATTTATTTATTTTTAGAGAGAGGGGAATGGAAGGAGAAAGAGAGGGAGACAAACATCAATGTGTGGTTGCCTCTCACATGCCCCCTACTGGGGATCTGGCCCTCAACCCAGGCCTTTGCCCTGACTGGTAATTGAACCAACAACCCTTTGTTTCGCAAGCTGGTGCTCATTCCACTGAGCTACACTGGCTAGGGCAAACCTAGATCTTCTGACTGGTGTTTTTCATACAATGACTTAGCCGACTCTAGGATATCTATTGGTTTTTGTTCCATATGTGGCTCCCTCACCCACCCATATTATCTCTGCTGATGGCATTCCTGCCACTTTGATTCTGTTACAGAGGGAAGTAGAGATCCTGATGTTTCTCAGTGCCATTGTGATGATGAAGAACCGCAGGTCCAGTAAGTTTAGTCTTTTCCTGTCTCCCAAAAGTGGGTCTAAAGGCCTGCAGTGGTGTTTTCATTCGTTACGAGAGGGGCATTATTTACTGACTAGTCCCTCATTTCATGCCAGTATTGAATTTGACCTTAGACTTTTATCCCTCTTGCTGTTCTCCCGTTTCAAAGTACTCCAGGAAAAGAGACAAAGAATGGGATATAGGAGCATGCAACCCAGCCTGACCTGTGACATTTCTGTGTTTCAGTCACTGTGGAGCAACATATAGGCAACATCTTCATGTTTAGTAAAGTGGCCAATGCCATACTTTTCTTCCGCCTGGATGTTCGCATGGGCCTGCTTTACATCACATTCTGCATAGGTAAGGAGATTACAAGACTTGGTTTGGGGAACCAAATCCCAAACCAGTTTCTCCAGGCTCTTTTTCCATATCTGTTCCTAACTAATGTATGTGGCTTAGACGATAAGAATCTTACAGAGACTTTAAGAGAAAGGGAATACCACAAAGTGTATTTTTTGGTGCTTAAAGTCTGAGTTGGTTTGAAAGTAAATCCTTACCCAAGGCCTTATATGTTTCCTCTGACATCTTTTTTTGTGTGTTCAGTGTTCCTGATGACATGCAAACCTCCCCTGTACATGGGCCCTGAGTACATCAAGTACTTCAACGATAAAACCATTGATGTGAGCGCTCATCCTTCTGCTTGTTTTTTGGGTCCCTTGTGGGTAATTTTGTAGTTGTGCTCCCTGCTCACTAGGAGGAGCAACCATGCTTCAGCATGGAAGTCAAGTGCACTGTGGTTCATCATGGGAGCTAAGGGAGATGGAGAGGGGAAACCTTGAAGAGGAATTAGACGCGAACGGCCGAACCTTTCCAGGAGCCTGTGTGATTCAGCTCGCTGTTTCCTCCCTGTGTGTTGCAGGAAGAGCTGGAACGGGACAAGAGGGTCACTTGGATTGTGGAGTTCTTTGCCAATTGGTCTAATGACTGCCAATCATTTGCTCCAATCTACGCTGATCTCTCCCTCAAGTGAGTATTACAGAGCGGGGGAATGACAGAAATTGAGAGGCTTCACCTTCTCTTTGTTTTTGACCTTGGTTTTTGCACATTGCAGCCAAAGGCATCCCCCTGAATAGCTGCCCTTAACACTAGCCTTGACCCATTCTCTCTTCTTTCACTATGTTAAATAATACATTCTTCTCAGGTACAACTGCACAGGACTAAATTTTGGGAAGGTGGATGTTGGACGCTACACTGATGTTAGTACACGGTATGTAAAGTCCTGGGTAGATGGTCTAAACAGGGAATCACTTTGAGTGATGTATACAGATGCATTTACAGAGTACTTTCTGGGCCCTGCAGGTACAAAGTGAGCACATCCCCCCTCACCAAGCAGCTTCCTACCCTGATCCTGTTCCAAGGTGGCAAGGAGGTCATGCGGCGGCCACAGATTGACAAGAAAGGACGAGCTGTCTCTTGGACTTTCTCTGAGGTACAGAAAAGAGTGGGCAAGTGGTTTGGAGAAGGGTATGAAACAGTAGGGCTTGGAGCCCAACCTGGCTTCAATTCCTAGTTCTGCCACTTTCCACAAGCTTTGAGAGTGTGGACTCTATTGGATCTCATCTATGAATTCACTCAGCAAATTTTTTAAAATACTTTATTATTTTGAGAGAGAGGGGAAGGGAGAGCGGAAGAGGGGGAGTGAAACGTCAATGTGTGATTGTCTCTCTCGTGCCCTCTTCTGGGGACCTGGCCTGCAACCCAGGCATGTGCCCTGACTGGGAATGGAACTAGCAGCACCTTGGTTCACAGGCCTGTGCTCAATCCACTGAGCTACAAAGCCAGGTCACTAAACAAGTTTATATTATGCTTCTACTGTGTACCATACCTGCTAGTAGTGGGGAATTATGAGTTAAGATTAAGTTTCAAAGGCCCCAGTCTGTAGACCCCAGGTTCCTTTGTGTAAATGGGAGATGGGAACACTTGGCCGACAGGGTTGATTCAGATTCCATTCAACAGTGTAGCTATAATTCTTGGCAGAGTCATGGGCACATAATGGGTGCTTAAATATTAGTTGGCTTATCAGGTACCCATAGAAGAGATTTAGGTTAGAGTGGATTTTGGTCCTTTGCTTTCTCTTTTCCTAGACTGTGCCTGAATACGTCTTACTTCCCAGGCTGTGAACACTCTCTTCCATCCCTGATGTGTACATCTCTTTTGTGCAGGAGAACGTGATCCGTGAATTCAGCTTGAATGAATTGTATCAAAGGGCCAAGAAGCAATGGAAGGCGGGAGATAATATTCCTGAGGAGCAGCCTGTGACCCCAAACCCCATGGCAGTGCCAGATGGGGAAAGCAAGAAGGACAAATAGGTCCCCTGGCTTGTTAGTGCTTCCTCTCTGGTCAATCCCAGGCACCTTTGAAGCCCTGCCCCTTCTGTGATCACAGCCTTGCTTGAGGTCTCACATTTTATTTATGTTTTCCCTGTTTGGCTGTGCTTGGTGGGGCGCGGTGCTGCTTCTGATTTTCAAGAAGCATTCAGGGAATTGACAGGCATGCTCCAGGAAGACCACTGTGGTGGCCAACTACTTCAGTGGAGGAAGGGAGGGGTCTCATATAATGGCGGGGGAATGCTTTCCTTCCAAGCTTGGGTCACCTTCAAGTGCTGCCCACCACTCACTCATCTCCACCATGCTCTGGTTTCTATATTTCTTAGTGGATCTACACAGACTTCTTACAGTAGATTGAGCCCTAACATAAGATACCAGGGTACAGCGTCTGCACTAAAATTTTCCCTCAAGGACCCTTGCTGCTTTAGGCCCTTCTGGATTGGTCTGTGGCCTTCATTAAAGATTATAAACCTAACTTTGTCACTGGACAAACCCTTAACTACAGAGCCTTCTCACTGAACATAGTACTTGATGATCTATTTTTAATGGAGGTTGGGAGGGAGTGGAATAGAAGTTTGAGACCTTCCTTTGTGTGGTGGGGTCTGGAGGAGAGCCCATGCATGGGCAGGCTTGGGGTTTCACTTAACCCTCCCATCTACTCTCCCGCTCCAGTTAATGGTTTTCCATAATAAAGGGACTGGGGTTTCCTTTTGATTTGCGCAGTCTCATTGTGTTCCTTAAGTATTAAAAAGTAAGGCAACTGCAAAGAATTGTTTAACTTCTAATTAATTAACTTCAAAGGCCATTCTCACTAGTTTTACCAAATGCCAGTCATTGATAACCCAGGATTAGAGAGAGCTGGGGAAAGCTGGTTTCCGTAAATCCAGAGTGCTGACCGCACCATTTAAAACGACCAGGTTCGGGATTGGGCCGCAGGTCCCAGGGAGGAGATGTTCAGGACTGGGGATGGAGTTCGAGATGCAGACTACTTAGCCAATCTCGCGGTTACAGAAAAACCTGAGGGCAGGTTTGTCTTCGAAGCTACCTAGACCCCGCCCCAGCTGTGCTGGACCACAGGCCCACGTGGTTTGCCCTGGCTCGCCATATTTACTCCCCCGTACTGCGTGCGGAGTGGCTTTGCCCGGAGGTCCCGCCTACCGGCCACGTGTGTGCTCACGCCACGCTTTCCGCTGCTCGGGCCAGTGTTCTGGTATCGGAGTTTTCGGCCTGCGATTTGGAGCTCGCAGTGGGGCCGTTCACTGCTCCGGGGCCGCCCAGTGGCCACATCCCCTCCCTTTTCCCTCCCCGGGTCGGCTCGGTTGCGGGATAGGCTCCAGGTGCCATGGCTTCTCGCGGGAGGAAGCGAAAGGCAGAGGCGGCAGTGGTCGAGGCAGCTGAGAAACAGGAAAAGGTGGCTGGCGGCCAGAAGGAAGTGGAGGAAGCGACCATAGTTATCGAGCATTGGTGAGGGGCCTGGGGACTCTCGGGGAAGGGAGCAAGGGCGTCCTACACCCTGGGCCCTGGTCTCTGACTCTAGCCGTCTCTCCATAGCACCAGTTGACGCGTGTATGGGCGCAACGCCGCGGCCCTGAGCCAGGCGCTGCGCCTGGAGGCCCCGGAGCTTCCAGTGAAGGTGAACCCTGCCAAGCCTCGGAGGGGCAGCTTCGAGGTGACGCTGCTGCGCCCAGACGGCAGCAGTGAGTGGGGGTCCGGGTCTCGAAGGAGATGGTATAAGTCCGAGGAGGGGAAGGGCCAGCAGTGGGGAGAGGTAGTAACTTCGCTTTGTTGGGTCTTTCCCCAGGTGCAGAGCTCTGGACTGGGATTAAGAAGGGGCCCCCACGCAAACTAAAGTTCCCTGAGCCGCAAGAGGTGGTGGAGAAGCTGAAGAAGTACCTTCCGTAGAGAGGTTTGGGTAGAAATCCTCATGCTGAGGTTTGAAATGGCGAGGGGCTAGGGAGGAATTGGGTTGATCTTGATGTAGCTATTTGCAAAGCAGCCCTTACTGTTACTCCGTATTTCACCCTGGAGCTACGTTTTCTTCAAAACTAACTTCTCAGTATTTCCTCTATTGAGGATACTTCTTAACCCTTTTTATTTGTAGTTAAAACTGAAGTCAGCAAAAATGTTTTAGTGTTTTCTATCTGGTGTGCCCTTTGCTAAGGGCAAATGTTTCATTTCTCATTTTTCATTGTCCTTGAGCCAAATCTTAGAATTGAAGGTAATGTAAATGATTTCTAGAAATGCAGTTTATATCCTTTGAAGATGCCATTAATTATTGCCCTGGGGGTATGGACCGGTTTTGTTAAAGGAAAAAAAATCATTTTCCACATCCCTGATGAGCAAGTGTTTTGATTTTTTCAAGTGATTGTAAAGCTCACCAGTTCCCTCATTTACAAATGAAACGAAATCACTGACATGTGTTTATCTGTATGGGTTGGGACTTCCCCTTTTATTGGCAAAATCTGTGTGTAACTTCACATATACTTACCCCTACCCTCTTTGTTTAGCCCCTCTTATGGTCTGTTAATAGACCCATGTGGCAACACTGACAGTTACTGAACTCTTAAGTCACTTGGATTTGACCTTGTCTTTATCCCTAGTGCTTCATACAGTGCTTTTGCAGGTGGTCAGGGAGATGTGGGAAGAGGATGCAATCCTTGAGCTCTCCTGAATCTGGGGTCAAGGGTGGGGGAGCACATCTTCTTGGGCTGTATAATTGTCTGGATCTCTTCTGTGACGTATTTTTTTTCCTCTCGTTTTCACAGCCTTCTGTCTCTGGTGGTGGTGGAGCATTTATGATGGGATATGGCCAAACTTCAGTCATGTGCCTGAAGCTATGGTTTCTTCCCCTCCAGAAATGATGGTTCAGTTGTGACACAACCCTCTAGTAAGGCACTGAAAAGTTCTTGGATTTGGTTTGTTTAATAAAAGTTGAAATAAAATACTTGAGTAATAAAGTGAAACTTAATTTTATGGTAAAGGGTAAAAGCCAGCCTTATGGGATCGGTCCCCTTTGTATTTTTTATAGCCTAAAGTCACCACTTAACCTGGAATTCCTAGGGTGTCTGGTAAAGCACATGAAGTATTTGTAAAAACTTTTGGGGAAAAGTAAGTAACTTACTCTTTTTTTAAAGCAACTATATCTATTTCAACTCACTTCTTGGAAGTGATGATGGAAGTACTTCTTCCTGGCCCCAGCAGGAATTTTGGCTAAGACTTCTCAAACTGGGAATAAATAAGCCCCACTTATAAGGTGCTGGACAATGTCCTGTCACTCCCACCCACATGGCACCCCAGCACTGCTTCATACCTTCTGGAACATTTTCTTTGACATAGAATTACTACAGAGGGTGTACTTAATTTTTCCTGGATCAGCAGTGCCTCATAACCTGGGAGACCTGGCCTTGGCTGTTACCTATTAGAGTTGGAGACCACATGGTTTATTGTTCCACTTGTCACTGGGAAGTAAATTATAAGTAACTAAGATGGTTCAAGTTCATAATTTCCTACCCATGGTACTACTTGAGTTCTGCCTAACTCCCAAAAACAGGCAGGGGGTAAGGGGGAGTGCAGGACCTATAGAACAAGGGGTATGCCTGCCTCTTGTGCCAAGAGGACAAGACACAGGACACGTCCTAGCCTCTGCCAATAGCTCTTTTGCTAACCAACATTTCCCATCCACCCAGTGCCCCTAAGTTGCCTTCCCCACTCTACTAGGTTAGTATGTCTACCTCTGTTTCTGACTCTGAGGAAGGGTCAGGCCACACGGAGGGAATACCGATGGGTACCAGCCTACCCTCTGATGTCCAGTCTACCACATCAATTTCTTCCTCTTCAGGGCTGTCAGAAAGTGGGTCCATTGGTTCACAGTTGATAAGTACCTCCTTGCCTGTTTCTGGAGCAGGGTACAACACTTCTTCCATTGCTAGGGACACTTCCGGCTCAGTCTCCACCCAGTTAGAACAGGGAGGTGAGAGGACCCCATAGGACCTTTGGGGAGGGTCAAGGGAGTCAATGGGGAGAAGTCTGTCTCTCTGACTGTCCAGTGGCTGGGAGCTGGTAGTTTCTTGGACTTGAGTCCAAGAGCTTCCTATTGAAAGCACCTCCCCTTCGCTAATCTTAGAGGGTATGACAAGGGGGCTAATGGGTTCAACTGGTTCTTTGTTCTCACCAATAGGTTCCTTTTCCAATCCTGTGAGCTCCCTGGGCCAGAGTTCCATGTCTGGTAAATACCATTCTTCCCCTTCCATCCAGTTCTTTCCTGTTTCTGTCAGGTGATAACTAGGAGTCCTATAGCCCTCAGCCCTGGGACTCTCCAGAGATCCTGTAGGTGGCTCAATATCTGAGCCACATAGCATGAAGTCCAGGATCTCCTCCAGCTCATTGGTGGCAGCAACACTTGTGATTCGGTACTCTTCAGCTTCACAGGGCTGCCCCAGCAGGGCTGTATCAAATGCATATGCCTCTCTGCAGTCAATATCAAACCCAGGTTCCTTCCCTACTAGCTCTGGACTGGACCCAAACTCGGACTTCACCACTGGGTGGTCTGAGGAGCAGCTAGCAGAGAGCAGAATGTCTTCTAGCCTAGAGCACACTGGGGAGTCCTGACCCAGGTCTATTCTAGTAGATGACATTTCCTGCTGGTTAACTGAGGATAGCTGAGCCTCTGGAGGCTCTCCTGAGTCTCCAGGTTCTGGGACATGAGGGCTAACTTGAGAGATTTTGAGGGGAGGCTCCTGCACCACCTCCCAGCAGGTCCCATTGACAATCTTCCTAAGTTTCACTCTTCCAACCTGCCCCTCCTCTGCAGAGTCTGAGTTAGGTGCCCTGACTTCAGGACTCCGTTTCTTACTCTCACCCATCTTTCCAAGACCAGATGGGCTTGGGGTGCTATGTAGAGGACTAGCTCTCCCTGGTTTCTGCTTGTCCTCTGGCACTTTATTTATGCTCTTCTGTCGCCAAAGACGCCGGCCAGGGGCTGCAGGCACTGAGCTCGGTCCGCTTAAAATGCTGGAAGACTTGGATGTGCAGACATCACGTGATGGCTTAGAACGGCTCAGCCTGATCTTTCTGGGCAGTAGTCGCTTATCCACAGAAGGGTCCAAGCTGGGTGGGGAAAGCTCTGTAGGACCAAGGGTGGCGTCACTCTTGGTCTCTTTAGACATCTGACTGTGACTTGATGGTGAAGAGCTTTCTTGTGGAGCTGGGCATGCTCTGACCTTCCTCTTGAGTAGAAGAGTGCCAGACAAGCTCTCTGCATTCTGGCGGTTGCTTTTGTCCTGGGGCCCCTCATCCTTCCCTGACAACTTCAATCTCACTGCTCCAAAAGGATAGGGAGTCTGAGTAACAGGCAGTGGAGTTTGAGGGCAGTGGCTGGATGCCACCACCCTGGCAGAGATTGGTGCAGCACCTGGAGGTTGTAAACACTCCCGGTTCAGTCTTCGGCCTTGAGATGCTTTCACCAACTTTCCACCCTCTAGCTGAAGGGATTCTAGCTCAGACACATGGAGCTGACGGGCAGCAGAAAGCACATCCTGGGCTTCTTCTTGAGATAGTTCCATCTCTGAGGTATATAGGAAGTCCACCAGCTTCCTAAGTGTCCTGATCTTCAGGCCGTCCAGCTCCAGTACCACCTTACATCCCTGAGCTGGCCTCTCCTGCTCCAGGCGCTCTTTGAAGAAGGGGCTGCAGGCAGACAGGATACAGCAATGGGCTGGGACTACCTCACCTGGGAGGAAACCCAAACAGTTGGTTACCTCTCACAGACTGGTATGTTCATGAGCTAAGCACAGATACTACAACCCAAATGTGCTGACCCTTCTCTCATTTTCCCTCCATGGAAATTCAAGGAGAAGGAAAAAATGTGTTCCTTTTGCTTTTCTGGAACTTTCTGCTATTTCCTAGCTAACCCAAAATGTAGTGTAGCCATCACTTCTTTCAGAAAGTCTTCCCCTGCTGTATCCCATGTCTAGGTCAGGTGCTCCTGGGCACAGAGAGGTATTCTGTAGCTGTCATAGCACTTAGCTATCAGTATTGTCCATCTTCACTAAAAGTAAGGACAGAATCCATGCCCGTCTTGCTCACTGAGGTTTACCCAATGGTTGATACACAGTAGGGGATCAAATACTTGCTGAATAAATTTCTGTGACTCACCTGAGTGTAAAAAAAATAGAGGCTGCTCGTGATCTAATAGAAAGGCCATGAGCTTTGGATGTGGATAATCAGAGCTCAATTCTCTCCTGAGCCCTATCCACTGCCTACTAGGCAGTGGTCTGTGCTGAACCATCTTCTTACTTTATGGGCACTTCCTGGGCAGTCTCAGTCTCTCCCATGGCTTCAAATATGAAGAGCTTGCTGATGATTCCCAGGTCCTACCTCTGTCCAGATATCTTTTTTGAGATACTGAAGATGCCATAGCCTGCATGTCTACATGTATGTCCCACAAGTACCTCCAATGCAACCTTTCTAGAAAGGGAAGTCATCCCTCCTCACCCACCAACACAGTCCATTTCAAAATACAGTATGACATTCACCCAGTTAAAACCTGAACACTAGAAGTTATCGTTGATTCTCCTTTACCTATTGCATCTAATCTAATTTTTAAAAAGCTAATACCTTTTGAGTCCTTATTAAGTGCCAGGTATCATTCTAAGAGTTTTATCAGTATTCATTTAATCTTCACTGGACCCCTATGAAGTTGCTGTTATTATTACATATGAGTAAATTTTGGCATATTTAAGTAGTGTGCCCTCAATTACGTGGTTAGTAAGTAGCAAAAAGAGATTTGAACATGGGGTCTGGCTACACAGCCTATACTCAACTACAACAAGGTTTGTAAATTCTGTATATGTATATTTATATTTATACATGTAAATATATATAGATATATAACATTTTTATTATATTTTTTTCCATTACCATTTACCCACCTTACACCCTCTTCCACTTACACCTACCCTCCTACCCCCTCTCCGGAATCACCATACTATTGTCTACGTCAATGAGTCCTTTTCTGTTTTTTGCTCCATCCCTCCACCCCCTAACCACCTTCCCTCCCTCCTGCTGAGCTGTCAGCCTGCTGTCTGTCTCTATGTTGTTTCCTGGTTCAGTTTGTTCATTATGTAAATTCTCTTTAACAGCTCAAAAGCCAGAAATTTCTCTCTACTTGCAATGCATTAGTTCAGGCCACCATTTCCCCTCTTTTAGGTTACAAAAGAGCCTCCTATATCCTTGCCCACAAATAATCCAGTGATCCTTGTGCAGCCTGAGTCCTGTTTCTAAAAGGTACCTGAACAAGCCCCTATATTTTGCTGACCGACTGACTATATGATTCTAGGAAGGGTAAGGGGACACACAACAAGGTCTTGATTAGAATCATGATCTCCCCCAGTGAAGTGGTCATGTTGAAAATCAGGTCTGAATTCAAGAAAAAGTACAGCAAATCCCTGTACTGTTACATCTAGCAAGACACCAAGGGTGACTACCAGAAAGTGCTGCTATACCTGTGTGGTGGGGATGATTGAGACCTGAGATGGCTCGAGCGTCCAGTAGTGGTGCTCTTGTGCTTCTTCTAGCAAATGATTCTAGAAAATGAGCATGTGACTGATAGTCCCCTGTGCCCATCCCTGTGAGGATTATGTTAGCATTGCTCCTGCCCCGACCTTATTTCAGCTGCCCAAGCACTGCCTGGTTTTCCCATCTAGTCTCTCCTTTTAGCCAAAGAAATGAACATTCCAAGGAGTTGGAAGGGAAATCTATGATGTGAAACATTGCCTGTTGTGTACTGTATCATAAACAGATTAAAAAGGTATCTGACCATAACCTTAAAACCTATAAATACAATTACTAATGTTCTGAGGATAACACCTACTCCTTTGTATAACATTATAGACCTTATGTGGCTGCTGCTAATTTCTCCAGCACTATCTCGTCCATACACCTTATGTAGCCTGCACTCTAGCCATAATGAGCCACTCACAAATCTCTGGTCACCTCTCCAACTCTATGATTCTGTTCTCTATGCCTGGAAAAATCTTTCCTCACTTCCTTCTACTTCTATTTGTCCTTCAGATGTCACCCTAAGGGGTTACTTCTTCCAAGAAAATCTCCCTAACCCCCATCCCCCAACCTCCTCAAGTCTGTAAAGGATGCTGCTATATCAGTCTATACTTACCCCAATATGTTATTTATCATACTTCAGTTACTTGAATACACTGGTTATTTGAATGTCTCTCCTTACATGATTTTCTTACTAGAAAGGACTTTATTTTCATGTACACTGCATGCCCATGCCAGTACAGTGTACTATCATAAAACAGATAATTGATACTTTTTTTTTATTCTGAATTAAGGAATGAACCTCAACTAGGCACTTACTGAGAGAACTAACAGGCAAGTCACTTAACTCTCTGGACCTCAATTAATTCACCATATATATAACATCTCACAAGGCTGGTATATGAGACCTATTCTATAGTATACGTACTATGTAAACTTTTACAATTAGTTTCATTTTTTAAGAGAAAAAGAGCATAATCTAATTTTCACTCTTGCAAATACCACTGTCCTAGAAACAAACAGCTCTTTACCAAATAGCTCAAAGGTGATAATAACTTTTTTTCCCCGGTTTTGTCCTCCACTTCCTGGTTCTAAACTCATTTTACCTTATTCTGTGGTGAGTTTTCAACTGAGTCCCCACTACAATAAGTCCTCAATGTCATTGATAGGTTCTTAGAAACTGCAGCTTTAAGCTAAATAACTATAAAGAAACCAGTTTTACCATAGGCTAATTGATATAAACAGGACAAGTTCTTGCAGTGTATTTCTGGTCACAAAAATGTCACCAAACTTCTAAATAAAGAACCACCAAAATACTTCAATATTAAACATTGAAATAAATGTAAGCTCTCCACACATTTAAGAAAGATTAATGCTAACAAGGCAAGTAATTCTTTTCCAGCCTGCTTATTCCAGTTCAGAGTTGTAAGGCTTTGGCCAAAGCCTGTAAGGCAGTTCATGGCTCAAGACAGGAACCAACTCTGGACAGGCCGACCTTCCACTGAAGGGTACACTCACAAACACATCCCTAAACCCATTCAGGCTGAGACAATTCAGACATGACAATTCACCTAACATGCACATCGTTGGCATATGGAAGGAAACTAGTACCCGGATACAGGGAGAAAGGCAAAATCCACCCAGTGGCCCCCAACTGGGAATCAGTTTTTTTCCTCACTAATGTTATAATGAAACAATATTGAACAAAATGATGTTATTCGAGGATTTGCTGTAGTCTCTTACCTTCTGCTTGCAGAAGAACATCACAGAACATCCCACTCTGTTGCTGGTGATAAAGCTGCAGAAAAGCCAACCGGAGGAACCGGGAATTCCTGTATATGATTTTGGGACTGGCAGGAGAACACATGTTGGCCTATTAACAAACCTAGGTTTTAACAGATCAGATTCCTGTGGGTAAGAGAGAATACACTTCAGAACCATGGTTATACCTAATTTTTCTTTTTTGTCTTTGAAATGGCAGGGAAATTTGAAAGAGAGAGATAATAGCATGAGTTGAGGAACCATAAGCCAAGAAATTGTACTAAGGTTATTTCAAGAAAGACTATCATAGTTGTTTCACATGATAAGTCTAGATTTGAATCTCAGGTAAATGATGTAACCTCTGAGTCTCACTTTTCTCATCTATGAAATGGGAATGATAACAGTAGTTACCTCTTTTGGCTGTTTTAAAGAGTAACAGTCAATGCAGGTAAAATTGCTTAGCACTGTGAGTGCCTGGCACATAACAACTATCACCCCCAAAATGGTAGCTATTATCCTTGAACTTGCCTCATTCACTTTATTGCTGAGACTCATTTCCTATAGTGATGACTACCCATATTCTTCCTGAGTACCATACTTCCGTGGGTATAATCCTCAATTTAACACTTAAAAAACAATAGAGAGTATAAAATTCTTTAGTAAGTGTACACACCTTTTCTCTGAGCTGACTCTATCACACTAGCCAGCAGAGGGTGCACAGTAAAGAAAAGCTGCTGGAGTTGTTGGGAAAGTCCGGCACAGAAATAAGGACATTGGCACCCTTTGTTCGGATGTTCTTGACCAAAGCAAGCCTGACTCCACCTAGAAATTGGGGAAGAAATCTGGCCTTTAGGTTTGTCAGTTCTGTTGATTACCTAGCTAATAATGGAGCAAGGATAATTAAGCGTTCTACCCCAGTCAAAACAATATGGGTAGTCTGACTTTAGGTTGACTACATTTCTAGCATTTTGCACTGAACCCGATACACTCACTGCACAGCTGATGTTCCTTGCCTGGCATGCAGTTTTCTGTCAGGTGGCACCGAAGATCGGAAGGGTTAACGTCAAACTATTAGGAAACACGAATGAAAAGGTAAATTAATATAAGGTATGTTTATCAGGTCACGTACAACAATCAACCAATGAGCCCTGGCTGGTGTGGCTCAGTGGATGGAGCGCCGGCCTGTGAACCAGTCACTGGTTCAATGCCCAGCCAGGGTACGTGCCTGGGTTGCAGGCCAGGTCCCCAGTAGGGGGAAGGTGAGAGGCAACTACACTGATGTTTCTCTCCTTCTCTTTCTCCCTCCCTTCCCCTCTCTAAAAAATAAATTAAATTAACTTAAAAAAAGAATCAACCAATGATTGCATAAATAAGTGGAATAACAAATAAATGTTTCTCTCCCTAAAATCAATAAATAAGAAGAAAAGGATAGGTTCAATTCCGATCCCAACCAGAGAGACGGGGATGGAAGTTGGCCGCTTGTTGCAAGGGCCCAGACTGAGGCCCTGGGAAAGCTTCCCAATCCACCAGCTCCCACCTTGCCCCCAGACTGAACCTGGACTAGCTCTGCAGTAGGAGTTGCGCCTGCCGACCTCTCTGTACTTCGGTCCTCCTACCCAGCTTACCTTGCTTCCTCCCAATGTCCTGCCTGGCAACAGGAGAATTACCAAAGAAAGCAGCACATGTAGGTGAGTCGCCTGAGGTTCCGGTTCCCGTTCCAGTCCAGAACCAAGGGAATCAGAGATGACAGAGAAGCAGAGATTCAGGGAAGGCCCCGCATGCTCTAAGTGACCTAGCCCAATTCCTTTGATTAGAAACTCCTTAGCGCGAAGGTTTCTGGGAATGGAGCGTGGGGATTCCGGAGGCCGGAATTCAGGGTTCACCCTCACCGCCAGCTCTGGCCGCAAGGGCTTTGCAGCCACTCTCTCTCTTCGCCGCCCGTCCTGGAACCCTCATGCACTGGAAAGTGGTGGCAGGAAGGACTTAATCCACGCGGCTAGCGCCACACAACTCGCGCCAAGACCCTCGCGCACTGTACGTCGCGGGGCCGAGGTCCTCCCTCCTCCCCAGATCTCGGATTACGTCTGCTGGGATATGTCATCCCATTGGCCAAAGGCTTCTGGGAGAGCCAATCACAGGAGGAGGAGCACTTTGAGCGGGAGGCTAATCTCGAGGGATTTGAGAGTTGAGGAAAGAATGTCGGCAGCGAGAGGTAACAGGAGGCATTCTCTTGGGGGCCGGCTTCTTCCTCAGCTTTGGATGAAAACATTCCGAAAATAGGGTCGGGGCTCTCCAGTTGGGCAGGCTTAAGGGCACTTGAGGGACACTTCCGGCTTCTCTTTGAACCGGCTGCAAATGGCGGCAGCACTACTAAGAGGGCGCTAGGCATAATGGAGGAAAAAGTTCTTGGAGGGATCTCCTCGCACCTCGTCCCCCAATCTCTCATTGAGATATCTCCTAAGGCCAGGGATATTCAGGAACAAGGCCATTGGGCTAGTTTCAGAATTCAAGTTTTTCCCAGATTCCTCTCCAGCCCCAAATCTCGGAGAACTGGTGACTAGAGAGGATTGCAGGACATCCCGTCTGGAGTGGTTGCCAGTGTCCTTCCATAGATGGTTTATTTAGCACACTCCCTCACTGGAAACAGCCGTTTTCAGGGATGATATGAAAAATTAAGTGATGGTCTCAAGATTATAAACATTTTAGAGAGAATGCTAACCCACGTTGTCAGTCTGGACAGTGGGTTTTCCCCTGTGGGTTTTAGGTCCCAGTTCCTGTCTTCGGTTAGATGTCACCTGATGTCCAGCACTGGATGAAAGCAGCTGAATCCAAAGCCATTGATGACAAAGTGTGATAAATGGAAACGGAGCAGTCACTGCTGAGGCCAAAAGAAGGTAGAAAAGGAAGACGCCTAACGGAAGGGGAACCTGCAAAGGGACGAGACGTGGAGGGGTGAGTAGTATGGTGCACTCAAATGCGTCTTTATTGGCATCTAATATTTTTCCAAAGAGGATTTGAGGTAGTTGACTAAGCAATTGGGGAGGGGTCGGGTGGAGTGTCGAGCATTTCCAAGTCAGGTAATATTTTCTGTAGTTTGAGACCTCTGCTCTTAAGATGGAAAAAGAAACAAGAACAGAAGATATTTTCAGTCACAGTTGTCATAGTTTGAAGAGGAAGCAATTCGTGAAAGGACATAAAACTTAACAGAAGGACAGATCATAGATATTGTCTGTAGCATGCAGATACACAAAAAAGCAAGCAAGCAAAAAAAAAAAAGACAGAAGACAGAACAATACTTGTTTATGGCATCTGTTACTGTGGAATCAAGAAGGGACTACACAGTAGAGCACCAGTGCAGTTATGGGTGATTCTGTGGAGTTCTGTAACAAAAATATAAATATCCTATCCCCTCATGAATATATTATTATTAGATGAATAGAGAGGACTCACTTCTGTACTCATTGTTTTTTTTTAAATCTAATACTATTTTAATTAAATCTTATATTGAATTTCTAAAGGAAATGTTAAATGGCCAACCTAGGGCTTCTAAAATGACAAACTTGGGATGGTAATGTGTAGCCACCAGAGGTTAAAGAGGGATAAAAATGTTTTGTTTTCCTCTGCATAGATAGCCAGTTTTTAAAAATTGATTCTTAAAAATTCCTTCTTGGCATATATAGTTTCTGTCTATTTTATTTTTTAATCACCCTGACTGGAGACTGAACCCACAACCCCGGCACGTGCCCTTGACCAAGAATGAAGCCGGCCACCTTTCACTTTGTGCATTGACCCCCAGCCAGTTGTGCCACACCATTCAGGGCTAAAATGCAATTTAATTTCCCAGTTCTTCCCGAATCTTTCACTATTTAATGGTATCTTGTCTTTCTTTGTGTGTAAGTAAATGGCGATGGTTGTAGGTGGGAAAGTTAAACTTTGAGAGTTATACATTGACTGCTGAATGTAATATTTCATGCATATAAAAGAAAGCAAAAGAAAGAAAAAAGGAAGGAAAAAACACAAACAAAAAAAAAACTACACTGTCTCTCTAAACATGTCCTTAATCCATTGACTTCTCTCCGTTTTTATTGCTACCACTGGGGTGAACTGCCTGTCACTGGCACTTGACCTTCAAACTAATGTCCTTGCTTTCACTTTTGTTTCACATTTGTCACATAAGTAGCCTGATCTTTTCAAAATGTGAGATCATATCTTTCTGCTCTCTAAAACCCTCACAGGCTTTCTTTCCCCTTCCTAAGAATAAACTAAAACTCCTTTCTTTAACCTATAGAACACTTCGTATTCTGATTCCTGCCTATTCCTCCCTCCCCATTTGCAAAGGCTCTGCTGGATCCAGTGTGTTTCAGCTCCACACTTGAGAGCTTTGGCATTAGTAGTTACCATTGCTCATATCTTCTCATGGTTGGCTGCTTCTTACCATTCAGATTTCAGCTTGAATGTCACCTGCTGGGGGGTTTTGTCCCTGATATCCAATCTAAAACAGACCACAAGTCATTCCCATTAGTCTGTTTTAAATCTCTGCATAGTCCTCCATGTGACATTTATTAATCTTTTCCCTCCACCCCTTGTTAGAATGTAAGCTTTCTGAGAGTAGGAAATGTATTTGTCTCATTATTCTTGACACTTACTGGCTCACTGTAGGTGCTCACACTAACCCAAGTGGAACTCCTCTTTTTATTTTCTATTAATTGAGTGTAAACAGTTTTTGCCTGGTGCATATTAATCCTTGAAGTACTTTATCTGAAGGTAGCTCTTTCAGATAAATTTAAATTTTAACAACTTTTCCACCATTGAGTTATGTTTTTTTATTTGTATGTAATTTTATTTTGAATGTAATCTACAAATTCATTGATGTTAAATTACTTGTCCAGGATTGCACAGTTAATAAGAGACTTTATTCACTCGCTCATCTGTTGCTAAATATGAGACATAAGGCTGAGCTCTTGGGATATACTGGAACTAGAAAGACACTAATCATGCCTTTATGGAACTTCTGGTGGGGGAGACAGAAACACACATACACAAACACGAAAAAACAAGGCAAAACACTTGTTTTTAGTTGTGGTATGTTAGTGGTGGTATGTTGGGTTGTTAGTGGTGGTATGAGGGAAACAAGACCAGTCCGTCTCTAGAAAATCATTCAGTATTTAAAATATGGCTCTGATCAATGAACCAATGAAATCAGCAAACAGTTTTGTGTTGTTTTACTTTGACAGTCATCTTTGGCTTTTGAACTTGCTATGGCAGAGCAGGAATAGATGGAAAGTAGAGGTAGAAGACATGATAGGTTAATAGGAGATGATTTTTAGATAATGAGAGTTTAAGGCTGTTCATTTCTTGGTTAAATGTATTCATTTCCCACTCTGGTTTCTTTAAAGCTCATCAAACAAGTGCTGTGATGCCTGCTTGGTTTTCCAATACTTATGAAGGGGTCCTTTTTGGCCACGTTAGACCTAATAGGAGGGTCTGTGAGACAATAGACCAAATACGAGGGGGTAAATAATAACTAGATTAGCCTGATGAGAAGTGCTCATTCATACCAAGGAGGAGTGGAATTGGAATTCCCGTTTAGATAATAATGAGAGGTCAGTTAGGGTTAATAATAAGAGTTACTTTAATGTTTTGAATGAATAAATGTGGCACCTTGAAAGCAGATGAGGAAAGCAGATGAGAACTTGGCCTTTCTCCTGATTATAGTGTAAGGTAATGGAAAGAGCATGGGCTTTGGAGTCAGACTGTTGAGGGGTTTACTTCTTAGCCAGATGAGCTCAGGTAAGTTTCTTAACCTTGTTGAGCCTTGATTTCCTCCTCTGTAAAATGGTGGTTATAGTCCTGGCTGGTATAGCTCAGTGGATTAAGTGTGGACCTGCAAACCAAAAGGTTGCAGGTTCGATTCCCAGTCAGTGTACATGCCTGGGTTGTGGGCCAGGTCTCCAGTAGGGGGCTCATGAGAGGCAACCACACATTGATGTTTCTCTCCCTCGCTTTCTCCCTCCCTTCCCCTTTCTCTAAAATAAATAAATAAATAAAATCTTTTTAAAAATGGTGGTAATACTATCTCTATGGTGGTGTTTTAGAAGTTAATAGATAATGAGTGCGAAGTACCTCTTATCTGATAGATGCTCCATCATTGGTTGCTATTATTGGGCAATGGTGAGCCAATGAATGTTTCTGGGCAGGGTAAATACTGATAATAATAACAAATCAATCTTAGTGAGTTTATACTATGCCATACATTGTTCTAAGAACTTTATGTGTGTTTTAATTCTCACAAAAGTCCTGTGAGAGAAATATAGCTATGATCTGCCTTTTATAGTTAAGGAAACTGAGGCACTCAGAGCTTATATAATTTGTTCAAGTTCACATAGTAAGTACTATATTTACTTGAGTGAATGAATGTACTTAGAAGGTTTAAAGCCAGTCATTCTGACTGCAGAACATGTGCTCTTAACCACTATTCTAGATTATAAAAACTTTATGATAATTCATTTGGCAGCAGTCTACAGGATAGATCTGATATTTCAGTAAGATAGAAAAAGAAAAATTTCATCTCATCATTATCATCTTTGTTTAGTAACCACTGAATGAACATGAAATACTAGTCTTTGTCAAGCATGTAAAAAAATAACATCCAGTCTCTGTTTTTCATGTCCTAACTTAAGAACATATTAAGATAACTCTTAACTCATAAAAATAATACTTGTATAATATTTATTTTTTTAGGACAAGTGTAAAAAGAGAATATATGAACTAGATCATCTTAAGTTTGAAGTTCACAAAGAAAGCTAATTTTCTAGATGTGAGACTTTTCCTTACACACGCTGTTATCTTCCCTAAAATATTGTGTGTTTATTGCATTCCATTTATTCTGCCCCTCAAACCCACATTAATTTGGGGACAAATGGAAAGACAGTGATTTTCCTCAACAGCCCAGTGGATTCAGCTTCCTTCTTGTTGAGAGCATAGACACTAAGAACTGTTAAGTACAGGCATTTTTTTAAATTAGCTTGAATGCGGTTAAACCAAAATAGTGATATCCTCTATCATCCCTATCAACACATAATAGTCCTATTTTTAGGATTTCTCTTTTCCTCCCTTCCTATCTTCCTTTGGGAAAATGCTTTGGGGTAGAAAGCAACACACCAAATAGCAGTAGGCAAATAAAATCAATTCTTTTCTCTTTCCCCACCTGGAAAGGAAAGGAGAGGGAACAAGAACCCCACCATCAAGAGAACCTACTCTTCGGCATGTCATTCTAAAAAGCCCTGTTCCTTTGGGTCCCCTGGAGCTCTGCAGTAATTCCTCAGAGATTGTACCGTCTCCACTTTAAATATAAATATATATATAAAACTTCCCCCTGTCTCTCTCCTCCTCTCGCTCCTTTTTTTTTTTTAATTTCCTATAATAAAGTTTCCTATTGGATAAAATCAGCTCCCTGATTTATGCCTGGCTCCTATTGGAAGTTCTCAGGGGCTGACATCACTTAGGAAAGCGAGGGGGTAGGGCTGCCAGATCAGTTTGTCACCACCCAGGCTCCCTAGCCTTTGGCTGGGTGCAACTTCCATTTTAGGTGTTGGATCTGAGAGAAAAAAAAGAGGGAGAGAGAGAAAGAAGACCAGGAAAGATCCTGAAAGGAGGAAGAGGTGGCGAAAAAATCAACTGCCTTGCTGGATTTGTCTTTCTCAACACATTGACGAAGCCTTGGGTTTCTTTCTTAAAGGACTGGTTTTTACAAGTCCACGTTTGAGGTGTGTGCCTTTTAAAAAAATGTGTGTTTCAGACGGGAAAGGGGGATAAGCCAAGTCGAATTTTTTTGTCTTATGGTAACCAGAGGGAATTTAAAAATGAGAGACTGCTGTGCTGACGGGTGACTTTTAAGCAATTACTAATTTTCCTTTCTACTTACTTCGGGGAATTTTATCGTATTAAAAAAAGTAAAATATTCAAGACCCAGAAACAAACTTCTAATTCTAACAGAGGGAGATGAATAGATTTAGAGGGGTAAGAGGAATTCCACAAATTTACATTTTGGAGTGTTCTTTGATTTTATACTTTTTTGTGTATTAAACTAACAAACTTGTATTTTCAGAGCCCAAACCAAAGGTTGGGGTTTTTTGTTTTTTTTTTTGGTATGTCGTGTGTGGGTTGGGAGAGGAATTTGTCCGGCTAGAAAGCTGGTTATACATATGGTTCTTAATGTGTTTCGAAACTTTTATCCCTCCTTTAATCATTAGATTTGTGGAAGTGGAAAGTTTCAGGGAGCTGTGCAGCTTAAACGGTGGTGTTTTCCCCCCCCAGAGAGTTTGAACTGCCCATATGGCTTTCGGCCCTGCTATTCCTGGGTGGGTCCCTCTTTTACTTTCCAGGTGTGGTGGGTGGGAGCCTCATTCTCTTGCTAGACGTTGCCTCCCTGTTTTGCCTTATAAAAGAAAACAGATGGGTCCACGTTAGCTGAATTGTAATCTCCTTTTCTTCTAAAACTACCTTTGATGGCAAAGATTTGTGGAGTTGTATGTTCAGTCTGTAAATATGATAACGTTTGGTTTATGAAAGGGATGAGGAAATTCTAATCATGCTGTTTAGTTCACCTGAGTAAAGTGGCAACACACCTGGAAAAATTTGCAGTTTTGTACTGTCTTAAAGGGCCATGGATTAAATAAGGTTAGGCTAAGAGAAAACACTTATACAAACTTTGGTGTTCAGAATGCATTTGAGAAAGCACAAGGGGAATTCTTATTTTAAACCAAACTGTAAGTTCTTTTTTGGAGGTGAGGTTTTTGTTTGCTGTGAAATCAGAAATCTGTTAAGAGCTGAAGGCCCATGACTGTGCTTTCATTATCTTACATTTAATCTTAAGATCTGTTGTTGTTCTTGCAAATACATTCTTGCAGAAATACTGATTCTAGATAATTATATAGTCAACTCATCAGTAGGTGAAAACTGGTGGTCTCTTCCTTCTTTTAAAATGCGAATCAGTCTGAAAATTATAGCTGGATTAGATGCTGCCCTACTTGTAACAAGATGGGCCTTAATATGTAAGCTGCTTATTAGCTTTAAAGTGATATGTGTCTGTTATCTCTGACTTTTGTGCTTCCTCCACTCAATTCTTTTCAGACTAGAACACTTCCTTGTATTTCTTTTCCAGAACTGAGAGTGTATGTCTTGCAGGATGATTTCATCCTTATGAGGTTGTGGCTTCATAGGAAACAACTTTGTTTCTCCTTTTAATGCAATCTATGCAAGGGCTGCAGTAAGATTTTTAATGTCTGGATCTCATAATTATAGCAAGTATAGTTAAAAAGAAAAAAGACAATGTGTACTACAGTCTGTTGAGCGGTAGTTCTTATTTAATATTTTCCAATTTTTCTTTCCAGTGTTCTTCCTGTCTTGACTCCAGCCTAGGGAGGTTTCTTGGTGCATCTTTGAAGGGTTGGTCATGTTGCTGCCAGAGTGTCGGTTTTCCATTCAACCTTTAGGGGGAGGGATGAGGGAATCTGAAGGAGTACAAAGGCAGTTTGAAAATAGGTTCTGGATGACTGGATGGTGGTGAGTTGGGTCCAGATTTAAATACTGGGCTTTGTGTAGCTGCATCGAGCATCCTAGTCCAGGACTATTTCCACGAACTGAGGCATTGTTTTGCCTGGTATGTACTGTAGAGCCTTTCGGATGATCAAATGGAAGATTGTCTTTTACCTCACCTCTGCTAGTTCTAGTTCAGGAAATACAAGGGGTGCATATAAGTAAATCTCTTAATTTTTGTTTTACTCCTCATTTTGGTTTTAGGATAAAAAAATGACAAGTAAGTATAAGTTGTGCATATTTTTCTCTCTTTGTTTGACTCCGGTATATTGTTGGTTTCTTTGTTATATGACTAAGGTATGGTCCGTGCTCCAGGTGGGGGTCTCTTGTGGGTGGTTAGAGTTCCAGTGCTTTTCTTAGGGTTTTCAATTATGGAGAGTCAAGAGGGGCTAGAACATGTTCTTTCAGCTACTATAAAAATTGAGACCATTGGAAATTAAAAAAAAAAAAAAAAAAGCTCCCAGTAATTGAAATTCACCCTTAGGTTTATGAGGTAGTTGCTCTCTATGGATGGATGCAAATAAATTAAGCAAACATCACTATTCAAATGAATAATACAATGATTAACTCTGTGTAATTTATTGCTTTCTATTTTGGTACCTGATGGTCCTGTTACTGTCAGCCCCTTTCCCTCTTTTTTCCCCCTCCGTGTGCTACTTAATTTCCCACAACAACTGTTTGTGTGTGTATGTGTGTGTGTTTTAAGGAATTTGAGCTTCAGAGAAGCTGAGGTTTGTTGAAAATCTCTCTGGCTATAAGTGGCCAAGGCCAGAATTAAACATCGGGCTGACTTTTCTACAAAGTCTACAGGTTTAATCACTAGTACACTTCCATTTTTCAGAGAGAATAGAAAAAAGAGCCAGAACTAAAATAAGCCCTTGCTAGAAGGAAGGGTGTTTCATCTTGCAGAGGGTCAGTCCTTGCTTTTGATTATCAGTGAAATTACTTCTTCCAGAGAATTTACAGGCATGTGGTTTAAAATGATATTGCCAGTTTGCAGGGCAGAGGGTTATAGCAGGTAGTTCAAGTGTTTATCACGCTGTATTAAAATTGTTTATTTTTGACTTCCCCTCTAGACTGTGAGGTGCTTGAGTGTAGGTACTGGCTTATTTCTGTATTCTCTTCTTCGCAACTATCTTAGGGTCTGGTATATACTGAGGTGCTCAGTAAGCCTTGTTTAAATAAGACACTTGATGGAGTGATTGAGAGACCTTTCTGGGGGAGGCTGAAAGGAAGTTGAGATGGGAAGCAATACCACCTAGATTAATAAAATTGCAATGTAATTTTGAAACTTTTACCGTAGTCTATAGTTTCCACCTTTGACACTTGAAGCAAATTTTGATGCATTTTTAAGTAAAGTTTCTCGACATATTGAAGATTTAAAATTTTATTTTTTCTTTAATCCTATTTATTTTCCGGGCAAGTATTTCAAAGAATAGTATAAAAAAGTAAGGGTCCTTATCAGTTCATGTCATAACATAGGCAGCTGTTAACTTCAGCCACTGAGTGGAGAGGAACTAGGGGAGAGGAACTTGTTACCCAGAACATTTTAGGGTGGCACCAGGGAAGTATTGCTTTGAGCCATGTCAGAAGTGAATGGTTTTTATACTTGTTACTAAAAACATAAAAACCTTGGGATAATAGTTTGAACATCGGTGTTTGAACAAAAGTGTGTTTGGATATCACTTTTTATCACTGCTTCCGCCATGAACGTTTAGGAGATTTTGTTCACAAATTGTGTTGGGAAGTTTTATGAGTTTAAGAACCTACATTTTCATGGATAGTTTAGAATAATAATAACAAGAAACTTGCCTAAAGGAATGAATTGTAGATAATCAGTATGTGATTTCATATTCTCGTCCCTCTCAAAAGGGGTTAAATGCCATTAGGAGCTGAAATAGGGATTGCTCTGCCTAAATGCAGCTGCCTTCAAGATTTTCAGTAGAGAACATTGACATAGCCTGGCAGGGAGATTGTATGGACAGAAAAACAGCTGTTCTGGTTAGAACTATCAAGGGGAAAAGGAAGAGTATTGATTGATTTGTATTTATTCACATTGTATAATGTACTTTTGGAAGTAATTTTCCCCCCTAATTCAACTTGGAATTGCATGTTGTTGACTATAAAATATTAATCATTGAGAACACGGTCCACATTTACAATTCCGGTTCAGGTACAGTCTTCCCCATTTTTAGGGCCACTTCTCCACTGAGTGCTTCAGTCTCACTCCAGGGGTGTGGGCAGTTTAGATCAGGCATGTAATGGGGGCACTAAGGATCCAGAGTTTTCTTTTTCTAAAGCTGCCATTCCTGGCCAACAGGTAATTTGGTCGCTACTTTCACAAAACATGTCTCATTATGTCATGATAAAAGCGACTTTTAACTTTTTATTTTGAAAAGAATTTCAAACTTACAGGAAAGTTGCAAGAATAGCACATAACTCCTATACACTCTTTACTCACATAGACACCAATTGTTAACATTTGCCACAAATGCTTTATTCTTTATTTTTTTATCAATATGCTGACCAAACAGGAACTTTCCAATCTGGGAGTTCTATAAAAGTGGAGAGGCAAGGCAGCATAGCATGGTGGTTAAGAGCATGGATGTTGGAGCCAGACCGCCAGTGTTCAAATCTTGCTCTGCCACTTACTAGCTGTGTAACCTTGGGTAAATTGTTTAATTGCTCTAGGCCGTAGTCTCCTTGTCTGTAAAATGAGGACAATAATTTTAACCATTTCATAGGGTTGTTGTGACAAGTACGTGATAGAATAAATGGGCTTCCTGGATGGATAAGCTAACTTTTTTTAATGGGGAAAAAAGTATCTTTAGTATTAGGTAAGTGGAGTTGCGTGTGTGTGGTTACCCAAAAGAGGGTGCTGTGGGAATGGGTGGATAACCTTTAATAAAGTAAAGTGAGGTGTGAGTAGGGAAAGAGAAATAGGTGGCAAAGCTTGAGTATCTTATAGTAATTTCTTGAGAGGCTTGGATGCTTTAGGAAAGCAAAAGCAATACAAGTTTCTCTCATCTTTTTGTATCTATAAGAGACAGAACTCCAGCATCCCAGGGTAAACTTTAATTTTGGCAGAGAATTGATTGGAAAAGCTTAGTTTAGGTTTATTACTCCTGACTTTGAACCAGATTTTTTACCTCGAAGTCTCACTTGTCCAACCAGGATTTTGTAGAATAACATTCCATTAGGAGTGGTTGTACAGGAAACAATTATACAGAAATGAAGGCAGGCTTTCACTATTCCTTTTCTTGAAATAAACCTTCCTCTTATTTATGTTCAGGAAACATTCTCTGTTTCAATCCTCATTTGTGGACATTTGCAAAACTGAGACATACAGAAATTTTGAGTTCATCAATGCCTCCTGTGAGAAGTGTGCTTCTAAGAAAAAGGTCTGCTCTTACGTGTGGAAAAGCCAAACATGACCTGGGGGAAATACATATGTGTTAGATGCACTCTTGCTTGGAAACTTCTAGGTTTCTTCCAGCCCTTCTGTTTTTCCTTTCCTGTATACTAAGTAACTCATGAAATTAGTGTTTTCAATGGTATTTAAACTAATTTCTGTTGGCACTTCATAGCTTCCTGTCATAACTCCCTCACCCAGCTCTCCACATTTTAAAACCTACACAGTCTCTCTACTGAGTTTCCTACCTTTTGTTTGCTTTTCTGTTCTCTGGTGTCTCCCTTTGCCTGCCCTATCTTTTTTTCCCTTTAGGCTGTTGGTCTTTTGAGTGTTGCTTTGCCTCACTAACAATATGGAAAAAGTTTCTGATTTTTATTATAGAATAAGTTGTACTCATGTGCTAAAGGTACAAGTGTTGGGATACCGCTTCTGGTTTATTTCAGTTAGATCTAAATTAGGATTAATTGTTGTGATCCAAGAAAATTGATCTATTTTAGTAATTCAGATTTCAATCTTTTTGATTTTCAAATCTCATCCACATTTACTAGTTAATTACTCATTTTGGTTCATTTAACAGTAGAACAAGTGAAATTTACTTTTCTCACAATAAATATCAGTTTTGTATGTGTTTCCTGTGTTCTACATTTCAGTACAGTAGCACATTGAAAGTTCTCTTTGTAGAGTGGGAAGATTTTTGTTTTAGGGAGCATATATTTTAAGAAACCAAAATATATTCTGATGGCTTTGGACTTAGGACATTGTTATAGAAACTAGGTCAACTTTTCAATACCTTTATCAAAGCACCTACAGTTCATTGCAAGTGAACTAAATCTCATTGAAATAAAGTAGCTGGTGTATATTCAGCACACTTTTAAAATAGAGTAGTCTATTTTAAAGGAGAAGTTGGTGCCAATCTGATTTCTTTCCACTGTTTCTTTGTTGGAATGGGAGTTCTATAACCCTTCTGCTGTTCTCTCTCCATGGACTACTTTGTTAAATCAGGGCAGAGTTGGCTGTTTGAATGTCTGCGTTCCTGAAGCAGACAAACCTGCAGGTGAGGCTACAGGAGACCCTAATTGACGGGCCTAAGAAAAACAGTTGGAAAAAAAAGTATAAAAACAAAAATGAAGCAAAATTGATTTATTTTTATAAAATTTAACTTCTTGTTTTCATTGAAAAAGTAAAGTGTCTTCATTCATTCAAAAGAAATTTGAGAGTCTGCTGTATGCCGTGCACTGGAAATAAACAGTATATACCAAATAGACCTCACAGAACTTACATTCTAGTTGAAAGAGATAAATAGATAAGCAATAAATATATAATATGTTAGAGTGTGATAATACTATTGAGGAAAAAATAAAGCAGAATATATAGGGTGGTGAATAAGTGCAAAGATGGGAAGTGAGATTTTTTTAATAGAGTGGTCAGGGAAGGTTTCACTTAAAGGTATATTTGAGAGAGACCTCAAAGAAATTAGGGTGGAGTCACGTAGATGTGAATAGAAAATACAAAGGCCCCAAGGCTGGTGGTTACCAGTGAACAAGAGAGATGTGGGAAGTGGACCTTTTCAGAGAGGTCCGATGGGTGTGTGTTGGGGAGAAGAGGAGGATGATGTAGGACCTCATCATGCACTATACAGTACAAAGAAGTGATGACCTTGTCTCATCACTTTAGACCCCATAGACAATAGTTATTAACAATTTTTGTGTATTTGTAAGGAGTTAACCCCAGACCTAGTCTCCATCTTGGTTCCACTGCAGAAGTTCATGTGAATATAGTCAGCAAATAATTTGCAGAGTAGCAGATTTTGCATAGGTTAATGACCCTTGTCTTGGAGAATAATAGTAGGGCAATTACTTAGAATAAGTTTGTATGTATTTGGGAAGTGAGATCAAAATTTTCTTCCCTAAAGAAATGTATTTCTCCATCTTCTTATCTACATGGTCAATCTTCTGTGAACAGGAGAAGTAACAATCTAGACCTGGTACAGTTTCCTTTTGGGTACACTTGTTGGTTTGGTTTATGTGGTTTTGATCAAATACTATGCTTGCCTTACTTATATGCTGCTTTTTCTTTGCTTATTTGACAAAAATTCCTGGTTCCCCAAAGCTCTAATCATTGGGATTTAATGGCTTTCAGGGACTACTTTATAGGTCACCATATCCATATTTCTATCTTGCATATTGGGGGAGATAATCATTCCTGATAACTAACTGTATATCTGCTTTCCTTTTACATGTGTGTATTTAAACAGTAAGGGTTATTAAAGCATATACTGAAGTACTTGGCCTCATTGACTTTGGTAGGATGGAGGAAGAAGCACCAACTAGTAATGTTCTCTGGTAACCCCATATGGAAAATTAAAGATTTTTGATTAATAGAGTACTTATGTCTTGAATAATCCATTCTTACTTTCCCCTCTCTGGATTTCTCGTTTAGCTAGTCTTTCCCTCAGTGAAGGAGTGAAGGAGTCTGTCTGCCTGTCTGCCTGTCTGTCTGTCTCTCATTTGGAGTTTAGCCCTGAAACTTGACTTGGTTATCCTCTGTTCTTCCTTTTAATTATACCTATCTAGTTGTCATCCTGTTACTTAATATCATCCTTTGGGGATGACTTCAGTCATGTAACTTTTTTCCCCTTTTCCATTTCCTTTTCCTTTGGTCAGGTAACTGTGTCATCTTTCATAGGAAATATTCTAGGCAATCATAGATTCCTCATTTTGAAGTTGCTTTAAAATAACTGCTTGAGCCAAGGCTGGTGTGGCTCAGTGGATTTAGCACTGGCCTGAGAATCAAAGGGTTGCTGGTTCGATTCCTGGTCAGGGCACATGCCTGGGTTGTGGCCAGGTCCCCAGTTTGGGGCACGTGAGAGACAACTACACATTGGTGTTTCTTTCCCTCTCTTTCTCCCTCCCTTCCCATTTCTAAAAATAAATAAATAAAATCTTTAAAAAAAATAAAATAACTGCTTGATATGTATTACCTTAACATTTATAGATATTTATAGTTGTCTTGAAGGTATCGCTTCCAATGCCATTCTTCTTTCCTAAATCGTTAGTGACTACATGCTACTTTGCGGAAATATTTCTCTTTATGGTTTTTCTAAAAACGGTTTGCTACTCTTGCCGTTACTCAAACCAGAATTTAAAGTGACTTGCTTGGATAAGCGTCAGAGGTAACACTTGGATTCAGAGATTTTAGTTATTTCTATTATATTGCCAACGGAGCTAGAGTTATCTAGGGATTCAGGACTTTGGCACTTCTTTTGGGATGGGGTGCTGGACCAGTCTTTGCAAATGTGGGACAGCTCTTTGTTCCCTGCAGGGAAGTTAAACTGAGTTGTTTTAAAAATAATCCTGTTGTCCAATCTGCACTGTAAATAAGGATATCCTCTAGTGTAGCAACTTGGGATTCTAAGGAAGGGAGACAATTCTTTCTAGATTCTGAGTCTAGAATATAAAGATTTAGGATTGTGTCATTCCATCTATCCTTATATTTAAATCCATGCTTTCAAAGCACCTCTCATTCAGATTGAATAATTACGTGAGTCGTCTGGTGAACAGTAAAGCAGACCTAAATAATATATTTTATAACTAATTCCTTTTAAAAAAAGATTTTTTAAATTTATTTTTAGAGAGGGGGGAGGGGAGAAGAAAGAGAGACACATAAATGTGAGAGGGAAGCATTGATCGGTTATCTCTTGTACGCGCCTGGACTGGGGACTGAACACAAACCCAGGCACGTGCCCAGACCGGGAATTGAACCAGCAACCTTCTGCTTTGTGGGATTATGCCCAACCAACTGAGCCGCACTGGTCAGGGCCCAGTGTCCTTTTTGCAAGAGGAATGTGGTCAGAGGGTTGTCAGAGACAGGCCAATACAGTGGTTCCCAACATTTACATCAGGATCACTTTGATAACATTTTAAAAATATGAATTTCTAGGCATTCTCTCCAGAAACTGATGGATGGGGGATGGAGAGGTAGATTTGGGAGACTATTTTTTAAAAAAAGTTTTCAGGTGAGCCTGATCATTTCAGATTTGAGGACTACAAAACCTGAACGTTTGAGTTGTTACATATCTATGTAGTTTCTCAGGTGGATGGTCATTTAATTAGTGTGAGAAGTAGAGAAGACTGGCTCATGGTAGTGGGCATGGTGAACAACAGATGGCTAATTTCAAGTTTTCTATCATGGTATCCTGTATTGTTTGGTAATCACAGATCACCACCTGATTTGGGGGTTATGTTAGCACTTAGCAGGTTATGGAGGCCTTGCCCCCTCCATTTTGAAATTGTGGAATAAATTCAGGAGAGGATGTTAACATTGAAACTCAACCGGACGATTTGTTTAAAACTCGGCAGGAAGGGCTAATGTTACTTCCTGTCTGAAAAGGAAGTGCTGGCTTCCTTCCCTTACTCCTTGGCTAACTCTGGTCAACTTAGAATATGGGTGGGGGAGGGGCTGATCATGTTAATACTTTCAATGGCCTCCCATGCGTTGAGAAATCGGGTTACTAGTGCGGAAACATAATGTTCCCTCCCTTCTTTCCTTACTTGAAATGCGGAGAAGGGTGCTTGCTGTGTGGGCTCCCGTCTCCTTGCCCTTACAGTCCAGGAAGCCTTCCAATCTACCAGATATTATTTTATATTCAACCTTATACCTCCCCTGTATTTTCTGACATTTGAAAATAGATCAAGGAGTTGTAGAGAAGAAACTGAAATCCTTTTGACACTGAGGGGTAGCTTGTGGAAAGGAGAACATAATTGAGCAGAGGGGAGTAGATGACAAAGGTTTCTTATTTTTAAATTGAGCCAAGAAAGCATTCCTTCTAAGTGGGGCCAGTTGGCACTCTTCCTGCTATTTTAGTCCAGGCTTCTCCTTCCTACTGGCCTGTCAATTGTATTAAGTGTTTGATGTGAGTTTGAACTGTGTTCTCTGGAGTTGGGGGGAGGGAGAGTGGTGGAAACAGCTGGTGCCTTCATCAAGCTATCTCAATTACGCTTCTTTTCAGAGTGTGGCTTTTTCAGAGTGTGGCGGGGTGGGGGATGGTGGGTGGCAGAGGGACTGGATGTGTGTTAACCGAGTCCCAGCAACTGTCACGTAGTGGGATTGGATTCTCAGGCACTCTTAAGTCTATGTGGGATGTTGGCTAGTTGGAATGTAGCTAAACCTTTCCCAAACACATTCATTTCTCTGCCTCCCCTTCCCTCGGTTCTTTCAGCTTTGGGTATGATCTGGTGAGAAAGGGGTATGTGGGAAGTTAGATAGCGAAACAGATTCATGCTTTTCCAACCATTGAGTATTCAGCTTAAGTCTTTGGGCCCCTCCATCGACTTTCTTTTACCTATTCATTATTATTGTACTTTGGTGGGTTTTCCAAATATGTCTGCAAACACCTAGAGATAAAAGTAGAACCAGAACCTCTGGTGAAGTCATGCTGAATTGTAATCAGTTGGCTATACTGGTCTCCTACCCTCCCTCCTCCCCTGGGGTGACTGTATTTCTGAGTCAGCACTCCCTTTTGCATCTCTCCTCGATTTGAGACAAAGAATCTATCAAGTATCCTTTTGGAGCGGTAGCATTGATTTAGGTGTGTCCAGTTCTTTGTCTTCTGGGGTGTGTCTTTTACATCTGTCTTTTTAAGTACCTCAGAAAGCTCTCCCACTAGACTCTACTATTTTTGTCTGCTTTTCTCTCTCTACCTCCCACTATAGTACTTAATTGACTGATTTATTTGGCCTGGACAATGAATGAGGGAGAATCTGATAAGAATACTAACAATTATAACTAATTTTTCAGTTCTTGAGAAAAATGGAGTTAGTCTGATTCAATGCTATGTAAGAGATCTTAAACTGTTTTTGTGTGCTTCAGTGATGAAGTTTGCAGTGGCTACGTCCTACTGTTGAAGTTCAGTTCTAAAACACAGTGTGGTTAAATATTTTGTATCAAGCCCTAGAATGGCTGACTGTTGTGTATTCCAGTCCTACCTCTTTCCACCTAGTTATGTCAGATACAGACATGGACTAATTTCTTCCAAGTTGTGCTGTTTTAGCTCAGCTCCTTTTGCGTCATGTACTATCTAAATCAGGGTTTAGCTCAGAGTACTTCTGGTAGATCCAAGAAGGGGGAAGGAGTCCAGGAGAAAGAAAAGAAGGAAAAAAGATAATAGCATATTACTGGTTAGGAGCCTGGAATATCCCTCTGGTCGGAGAACACTGGTGCGGAGCCTTTATGCAAGGAAAATTGAGCCCTTTGGGCAAACAGTGTTACTTTGGATTTCAAGAATCCCTGGCTAACAGCGCTTGACTTCTGTTTGCATCTTTGCTTCTGGACTTTAGGGCTAAGGTCCATTGGGCTTGTACAAGACAATAGAAAAATGTATCATTTATCCCATTCTTGGAAGCAGCTGAGAACCCTTATTAGGAAGAGAGGCTTTCTTTTCTGAGGAGGTTCCAAATCTACAGCTTTTGATCATTGTGGGGCAGTGGTGAGCAAAAAAAGCTGAGGTTGTTGTCTTGACCTCTTTGTTGCCAGAGCTACTGTGCAATTCCTAGTGGTTCTTCTGCTAGGGCAGAGTAGGGAACTTTGCACCCCGCACCTGCTAGTGCCTATATCCTGCCTCTTTGTAGGGTGGAGTCTGCTGCCTTTGTTTGCTCTCTGTGGGGCCTCTTTGGAACCAACTTTATGCTTGTGGGGAAAAGTGTTTGAAAGACTTTGGAATCAGTGGAAATGGGTGATGGAGAAGGTGACTGAGGTTGTGTCCTCAAGTGGTTCTCCAGCAGGGAATATTCCATTGACTGATTCAGGTTGGAGATCAGGTTGTTGTGATGGAGCTTTCTTTGGGATGCATTCATTACATGTAGCTGACCTGAGTGTATTACCAGTGGCAGCTTTAAAATCTCCAGTGCAGCGCCTCCAGAGTGAAGAAACTTGCCAAGTAGAAATCCGAAAAATCCCCTCACCCCCTCGGAACCCTTAGATCCACACACAATATCTTTCTGCTGATTCTTAAAGGCTTGAGCTTTGTCCTATGCAGTGTTGGCTTGGGGCAGGGAGGAGGGTTGTTTTCCCGAACATGATAAGGAACTGAGCAGGGCAAAGTGGGAGCTCTGGCTGGTGATTGGTAGACAGGATGCCCTGGAATGCGGTTGGCCTGCAGCCCAGAATCCAGCACTTTGTATTTGTTTGTTTCTGGGAGACTGTGGTCTGGTGCTACTGTGACAGGAAGTGAGAAAGCTGGGAGTGGGGAAACGGAGAGGGGCGATGTCTTTGTGGTTCTCCTGTGAAATCTCTTTGTCCCTGGAGAGCAGCTCTGCTGCAGGACTCTACTGAGAAGAGAGCAGCCTTTGTGTGTCTAATGGGTCTCAGAGCATCTAGCTACTCTGAGGGATTAGGGAGTGTGAATTCTGACTGTGGCATTTTGCATTTTAGCACTGAGTTATATAAATGAACTCGATCTCTTAGCATTGGGGATCTCCCTGAGTTTTTGTGTGTATTACTATTATTTATAGACCTCTAGGAATTAATTACGAAAGGAATTCTAGAAGGAGATAGATGTTAATTTATATATTTTTAAAAACTATATATTGCAGATACCTTGTTGGGTCTGAAAGGCATTACTGAGGCTCTACATTTTAGGTATCATCCTTTGAGTTAGCACTCTATTACGTCCAGAGCTGGAGAAACCTACCCATTCTTTGATTTCAGTATTTAGAGGTACTGGCAAGTCTCTGTTTGCACATAACTAGGGAATGAATGGTTGGTAGTTTTTCTGTGATTCCCCCCCCCCTCAGTCCTTTGTCTAGACTGAAATAGCACCTGTAGCACTTCTCTGTGCCCCCCACTCTGCCCCCCGTTGTTTTGTCTTTTCCCTGCCCTCCATTCCAGCTGTGAAACGGGCATCTCTTCTCACTTTGTGGATTGGGTAGCTGAGTCCTTAAACTTCTTGCCAAGCTGGCTAGCCCCTGAGCACACACACAAACCAGCCTTTCATTTCTGGGAAGGACAGCTGCCCTAGAGGCAGATTGCTAACATACCTCTAGAACAATCCTTCCCCTCTGTTCCGATACTGGCTAGCACAATCTTTCCTGCTTCTAGTTCTTTCTGTTTTCCACCCCAACTCTGATCTCTGAGTTTGGTTTAGTGAGATGTCATATTAAATATGAGAGTAGAGATATTTGTGATTAGATTTTCTTTCTTGAGGTAGGGGTGATTAGAGAACATGGCACGTAGCTAGATTTCTAGAACATCCCTTCTAGTGAAAAGTTAAGCGATTTTGTACAAAGTAGTACTACTTTTGTTGCTCGTACCATCCCTCCTTAGTTCTTGTTTCTTATAAAGTGCTTAATCTGATGTAGATTGTAAACTCTTCTCCAGAATTGAAAAAGACAATTGTTCTTTAATGTGAAGGGAAGACCCTTCACATTAAAGGTTTAGCTGCCTCCACCTCACCCTTTCTCACCTCCCTCTCCTCCTCTCGCAAGGTTACTTTTGGTCAACTCTGTTGGTGTTAGAATGCTTTTAACCACAAGAAGCATAGAAAGTTCATACTCTTTTCATTCTGTCCAGGAGAAGGAACATGGACTTGGAGTACAACAGATGCTTTTCCAACACTTAACTAGTATATGGCCTTGGGCAGGGTACTGAATACTTCTGATACAATTCAGGGGTGTCAAACTCATTTTCACTGGGGGCCACATCAGCCTCGAGGTTTGCCTTCGAAGGGCCAAAATAGTTTTAGGACTGTATAAATGCAACTACTCCTTAACTGTTAAGGAGTTGAAATTACATTCGGCCCTTTGAAGGCAACAGCAAGGCTGATGTCGCCCCTGGTGAAAATGAGTTTGACACCCCTTAGTTTTAAACTATGTATCAGATACATAGTTTAGAAAGAGGCAAATAAAAAAATAAAAAGGGGCCAATATTAACTCAGAGGTTGTTTAGAAGATTATGTGATAATTTATAGGGGGAGATAAATCATTAACAACTCACAATTTTCTTCCCCTGTATGGTCAGATTTTCTTTTATATAGGGAGAAACATTTCCTTTAGCTCTCTATCCTGTAGATGAAACAGGCCCTTCACATTTGCTCTGATTTCCTCATAGATTCACACCTTCTCTCTCTTTGTTGCTTGTCTCAGAAGGGAGCTGTATTCTAAACTTGTTGGAAGAGGTGTCTTTTAAATTTTTTTTTATTAATTTTAGAGAAGAAGGTGTGGGGGGGAGAGAAACATTGGTTTTGTTGTTCCACTTATTTATACATTCATCGGTTGCTTCTTATATGTGTTCTATGGGGATTGAACCTGCAACCTCAGTGTATCTGGGTGATGCTCTAACCAATTGAGTTACCTGGCCAGGGCTGGAAGGGATGTCCTGTTGCTCTTTTTAAAGAGGTTTGAGGAAGCAGGACTGTGTAAATATGACTCAGTTACATGCTTCCAACTTTTCTAAGTGATCTTCAAACAGTGGAAAAGAGATGATGGGAATGCCATTGACAGAAAGTAAGGGGGCTGGTGAGAAGCTCCTCTTTAAAAAAGAGAATGTGAACTCGGGTGGGTAATCTTTAGTAAGGTTAAGGTTTTTTCCCATGAATATTTTTTTTCTCCCCTAGGGTAAAGAAAGGTAACGTATCCTAGTTAATTTTAGAATTTCTCTTTTATGGTACAAGAGTTAAATAAATACCTTTCTATTTTGATTAGACTTTTTCTTATTGTCCATTGTATACCTGACTCCCTCTTTTTCTCCTTTTTGTAGGAAGGGGAAAGGCAATTGGTCTGTCCCCTTCCTCCAGTCTGACACCTCCCTCTGTTTTTGCCCCTCCCTCTTATCTTTGTTTTCTTTTTGGTCTCTCCTAAAGCTTTGCTTTCTCCTTATAAGGCTAAGTGAGGCCCCTTTGGCAGGGTTGCAGCAGGGATGCAGGTAAGTAATTTAGTGTGTCTCAGACTCTCAGGATTGAGAGAAAATTTTGTATAATCTGTCCCAGTGGAGGGCCTTGGAGAGGCCCTGGGTGCTGGGGGAGGAGAAGGAGGAGGCCTGGCCTGAGAGATCAGAAGGACTTGTTAGACCAGTCCTGTGTGTGTGTCATACATGCTCTAGAGAGAAGCAGGTTTTGTTTCTTCACGTACCCTTTCAGTCCTGGGCCCCCTCACTAGTTGAGCGCCACACCCTTCCTTTGCTTCAAAGTCAGTCCAGTATTTGGCCATTTTAGTATGTTACCGTTTGGGGGGTTTCCAGAATACTTAGGAGGGCAAAAGAGAGCAAGAAAAATGTTCTATCTGGTTTCCGAATTTAAGGTTAAGATGGTGGAGGTGTTTTTTTTTTCCCCCTTCCCTTTTAAAGTCACAATAAAATTTTAAATCCTGACAGGTAACTTTGGGCCAGGTCAACCTCTTTTTAACAGGAGTATTTTAAAAACTTTTATGTATTTATTTTCTTCAAAACTCCAATCGGATAGAATACATCACTCTTTGCCAGACTTCCTTAATTCATCAAAGAGATTCATGGTGGGCACAGTGAGATCTTTATAAGAGTGAAAAATCCTTCAGTCAACCGTTTCGTTGACTGGGAGAAGGGGGAAAGGAGGGCCTGGCATAGAAGATCCACAGGGAAGTACAGAAATCGCTAACACCTAAACAAAGCCTTTTTTTGGATATTGGTTTAGTAAGTCTGAAAGTGCTCAGTTGAGATGAGATTGTGAAGTGAACCGAGTTCTCTTTTGCCTTGATGCAGATCATGCCAGGTTCTTAGGCTTAGTGCAGGAGTGAGACTTCCCAGCCAAGGGAGAAATACTAGAATTGTCTGAGCTTCTAATGGTGGAACATCAGGTGATGGTGGTAGGGGTGTTACCTAGGCTTTGGACCTCTGGTAATAAACACTCTTTGTGATAAGAGGCCATGGAAAAACTATTGACAAAATATTTTCTTTTATTTTCAAAGTAAAATGGAAATTTTCTGTGCACGGATGAACAAGTGAAATAATTGCCTTGCAGTTTGGGGCAAATGCCAGTTATGGCAAATTATTATCTTTTAGGTATCTAGAAGACCTACCTTTCTTGGCTTGAATGTTTATAATACAGTTCAGTAGTGTTACAGGTGCTATATTTTATTGGTCAGTATGCTTCAATAGGAGGGGGCTCAGTGTGCTTTAACAAGAAGCCATTTAAAATGGCTGGGATGACATGGAAGAGGAGTTTCGCTCATCATTGCTTTTAGAGGGAGAACATTTCTTTGTGACACTGGCTTTGATTTCATAATGAGTAAGTAGGAAGAAAGAAAAAAACTGATTTTGGGGCTGGCTACAGAAGATAAAATTTCTTTCCTAACAACCCAAAGACTATTTTGGGGGTTTAGAATTTTCAGGACAAATAATTTTTTTTTCCCTGCAAAGGTTTGCTTGCCTAATTCTGGTCATGTCTTTACATACACTTATCTGAATTGCCTGGAGGTAGGATTGAAGTTTATAGTCACCTAAGCTAAAGTTTTACGTATATTAGCCCATTAAAGCTAACCTCTGAAAAGTAGTAGAAATTGAAGCTTACAGGGGTTAACTTCTCTAAGATCTTACAGCTAGTTTTTGGCAGAGTGAGGACTTGAAGAACTCCAGGTCTTTTGACCCCTAGTCTGGAGTTTGATATTGTTTTTCCCTTTGAGAATGTAAAGAATTCCTGTAGTTTACAGGGCTACCGTAGATGGGACAAGGTAACATGTGGAGACATATGTGGTTTATTCAAAAGCCCTACCAACAACACCAAACCTCTAGTCCCTTGTGTTGCTATTTCTAGTAGTATTTGTATTAGTAACAATAGCTTTCTGTGTGTCAAGACATTTTTCTTAGCACTTTATGTGGTTTGTCTCATTTAATCCTTACAGCCATGCTGTGTATTTTCTTTCTTCCATTTTACATAAAAGGAACCTGAAGTTTGTAGAGAGATTGTGGTACTTTGCCCACAGTCATATAGGTAAGAAGCAATGAGGCTGGGATTTGAACCCAGTCAGTTTGATTCCAAAGTCTATATTAATTGCTAAGATTGTAATTCCAAATTATATTTCTACAGCCACTTCACAGCAGAACAAATCATTCTAGGGACTGTGCTATTGGCAAGTGATTTTTGCCCTGCTGTCTGTTTGGCATTGTCCAGCTGTTTGGTCCTTCTGGCTATTTGATTGAATTTAACTATTTTTGTTTGGTATTTTTACACAGGAGACTGAATTTTTACCATTGTCATTGCTTGAATGCTGAGCTTTGTAGTAGACTCATAGGAGCTATCACTTGTTAAGAATAAAACCAGTTATTCTCAGAAAATCTAGTCTTAGGGGAATAGCGAGGTTCACTTACATGCATCCCCCCTTCACTTTGGGAGTTCCTTGATGGTATTTTTTTTTTTAAGTGAGAGCAAGTATAATTCATTTGAAAATATTAAGTGGCAACCTGGAAAGGTGTGTTGGTTTAGACTCATAAGACCTTCCTGACTCTTAACTACCGAAGTCAGTTAAGCCCTGGTTGGTGTGGTTTAGTGGGTTGAGCACTGGCCTGAGAACCAAAATGTTGCTGGTTCGATTCCCTATCAGGGCACATGCCTGCGTTGCAGGCCAGGTCCCTACTGGGGGACCTAGAGCTAGAGCTAGAGGCAACTACTCATTGGTGTTTCTTTCCCTTTCTCCCTCCCTTCCAATCTCTAAAAGTAAATAAAGTCTTTAAAAAAAAGTCAGTTAATGGTTTGCAGATTCTGGTCTATTGCGTGTGTGTGTATTTATATTTATCTTTGATGTGTATGGCATGGAGAAGGATCTTTTCTTAAGTGTCTGAGTTATGAGGCAGTATACTGTAGCTTGCCTTCATTCTCTTCCCCCCAAGTATGCTTTCTTTTTCCTCCCATTTATTTTTGTTCTCCCACTTGTCTTCTATGTAAACATATGGATGAACCTTTTTTTAAAAGATTTTATTTATTTATTTAGAGAGGGGGGAAGGGAGGGAGAGAGGGAGAGAAACATTGATGTGTTTGCCTCTTGCATGCCTCCAACTGGGGACCTGGCCCACAACCCAGGCATGTGCCTTGACTGGGAATCGAACCAGTGACCTTTTGGTTCGCAGGCTGGCACTCAGTCTGCTGAGCCACACCAGCCAGGGCTGGATGACCCTTTAACCTGAAGATAAAGGGAAACTTTTTCTTTTCCCTTTTTCCTGTGATATTGGGGGGAAATGCTGACAAGGGTTGTAGGGTAGAGGGGCTGGGCCATCCATCTTATACTGGACTTGTATTTTTTGGACTTGAAAGTGTGCAGAGAACACAGTCTTTGGAATGGCATAGATCTGGGATTAAATTAGAAATTTACTATTAACTGAGACCTTGGGTAATTTCTTCACCTAGAACCTGTTTTCTGGTTTGCAATAAAACTTCGTAGGGTAGTTAGTGGTAAGGATTGCCAGGATAATAAATGTAAAACACTCAGTAATTGTTAGTTCTGTTCACCTTAACTTTCTCCTTGGTAATAACCTGCAAAGGCCTCAAATAAGGAATCAAGAACTTATGGCAGAAGTGTAATGCGATGACTGCCAGGCCCTAGAGAAGCACCCTGTGTTCCAGAAACACTGGTCTAGGTGGGACCTCCTAGCAAATAGACTTGAAGTAGGGAAACCAGCTTATCCAGTCCTTAGAACCCAGTTATGCTCTTGATTCAGTTAATTTCATCTACTAGTTCACAAAATAGTTTTGGGCTGAGGCATTACCATTAAGTAATGTAATTGGAAGATAGAAACTAGCTCTTGAAATAACTTAATACCTCATATTTGTATAACATACATTATCTCACCTGATCCTTATGGTACCTCTTGAGTTAGACTGGGCTAGTGGTATTGGCATCTTACAGGTGAGAACATGGCAGTGACTTACTGCTATTGTTGGCAAGTGGCAGAGCAAGGACTGGGACCTGAATTCTGAGTCCTATTCTGTTTCTACACAGCCTCTTCTTCTACCCTCTTTCAGGCAGAAAAATCTACCCATGTTTTGAGGCCTAAGAATGTGATTTCTTTCTACTTAATTGTGCTGTCTTCAAATTAGAGCCAGGTGGTCAGCTTTTAAAGCCATGAAGACAGGCAAAGATATTGTTTCCTGACTTAGAGCCCTGGGTAGTTTCCCTCTATCCTTCCTAACCCCCTTTTTGAATTAAAATCATGAGGGCAAAAAATGGCTGTTTATGTCAGGGTGACAGACAATTTCTATGCACCAGGGAGTGTTGTCACTGTATGCCCCATAGTAGTGGTAGTTTGAGCTTTTATTAGCAAAGGAAATTACAGGGTGGAGGCTGCTAGAGTGGTAACTGCAGTTCTGGCCCTGTTGAAACCCAGAACTGGAAGAATCTCTCGTGAACTTAAGAGTCCTCTTGGTGTGGAAGGTTCATAGGTCATTGTACATAGCGGACAGGGCAAGGGCTTAAAATGAAGAAATAGAGATGAGAAGGCAGCAACATTTTTTTTAAAAATAAGGGTACTGATTAAAGACTTTTGAGTGGCCTGTTGGAATGTCGGGTAGGAGTATGAGAAAGTGACAATGGGCTTTGGACTGAAAGGAAGGACAGAAGTTGATAAGAGATTATGACAGGCCAGGGAGGGAGGTAGGAGAAATTTATCTTTTCCTTTTTTTAAAATCCTCACCTGAGGATATGTTTATTGATTTTAGAGAGGAAGGAAGTGGGGCAGAGAGAGAAAGAGAAAGAAACATCGATTAGTTGCCTCCCTTATGCACCCCAACCAGAGATTGAACCTACAACCTTTTGGTGTATGGAATGACGCTCCAACCAACTGAGCCACCCAGCCAGGTCTGGAGGTAGTAGGAATTTAGAAAAGTGTTGCCACATTCTTGGATTTAGGGACTGGATTCACTGGAAGGAGTTTTAGTGATGGAGAGTTAATTAAGGAGTTTATTGGGTATCTGTTTATCAGTTACTCTGGGTACTCTTGCTTGCTGAATGCTGCATATACGGGCATACCTCATCTTATTGCACTTCACAGATGTTGTGTTTTTTCACAAATTGAAGGCAAGACCCTTTACCAGCAAAAGGATTACAGCTTGCTTTATAGCAGTGATCTGAAACTGAACTGCAGTGTCTCCAAGGTATGCTTGTACTCTAAGGCAGAGAGGCCCAAGTGTGCTTGGTGGGGCTCTGGAGAGCGTGGGAAAGGGAACTGAAGCAAAGCCTAGGCTAGTCTCCACATGTCTTCCCCACTACACTATTGCACTGGTTTCTCAATATCTTTGTGGGCATGCTGGGACTGGGCTTTGAGGTTTCTGCCTTGGGGGCTGGAAGGAGGGGGAAGGGCATTCCAACAGCATTTTTTTTCTCTCTAATTTGGTTGCTTGGAAGGAGGGGTGGTAAATGAATTTTTATTCATATTATAATCTGCTCCTGGTTCTGTATATAAGTACAAGTAGAGTAACTTCTAATATGACAACTACACCCAAGGTCCAGGCATCGGAAAACAAAGTCCAAAGGGCATTTGTCACATTAAGCAATTCCAAGTCATCTTTTCAGTTACTCCCTTCCATTCTCAGATTATCTTTCTCCCAATACCTGCCCTTGCTCTTATTTTTTAATGTATTGGGTATATTTTATTTTCCTCTCATTTCCGTTTTTCCTCCAAATATTTCTGCAGCTCTCTCCTTCCTGCTTCCTCCTTGCTGTGGTGGCTGGGATGCTTCTCCCATGATTTTCTGAATCTAGACTGGGCTCTGTGTTAAAACAGTCAGTTACGAACTTCTCTTAACAGGTGTGTATGAAAATATGTTTATTAAGAATAAGATAATTTTTAAGTGTATTTTTTCTTGAGGGATTAATGAGAGGGTGGGGGAGGAGGTTTATTCTAAAACCTGCCTTTCAACATGGTGTATTTTGGACTGGCTGTAAAGTCTGCTGTAGCCAGTATGCAAGAGCGAAACCCCATTAAGTTCAACAGTATGGCTATAAATGCCCCTCCATTCACTAGCCAACTTGCAATTTATGTAATATGGTATGGGGAACTCTTAATTTCTATTTAATGATCATTTATTGTATAAATATTACATATAAACCTAGATATTTTGATATTACTCCGAGTTAGAATAAGTAAAGAGGTAAAATATAGTCTGTTTAGAGCTTCTGTAGGATAACAGGTATAGGAAGTGCTTGGCATTGATTTTTCTAGAGGTTACAATATGAAATAGTCTGAGGGACAGTTTCATAGTTTGAGTCTAATGTTCCTCTTTCTACTCCACAAAGAGCTGAAGGTCACTGAAAATTGTGTCTTTTTACACATAGTTGTTTTGGAATTCTGTTGCTTTCTTGTCTCTGTTAGCCAACACACACGCTTGTCCCCAATACTGTAGTATAGTTTTGAAACATAGAAAGGCACCCTCATAAAGATATTAGATAGAGGACCTTAGTTGTGTTTCATGCCTTCATTGGTGGAAGTATTTTTCTACTTCCACTTCTTACTGGTATTTCAATTAGCATATTCTTTTAGTATATTCAGATTTGGGAGAGATTTTGAGTTAAAATCTGTAACTGTCCCTTTATTTGTAGAACTGGCTTACCCCTGCAGGACAGCTTTTATCAGGTTTGTACAACTTTAATAAAGTTAATGTTGGCAAAATTTTCCAGGGAGAAGGAATATACTTTAACCTCATGTTATGACTACAACCTTTAGCCAAATTCTCCCTCTCCTACCCATAGTGTAGAGACTTGGATCTAGTACTTTCCCTTTCAGTGGTTATTTCTGGAGGGGTGTTAAAGAAGGTAGTGGGCAAAGGCTCCTGCTTGAGCAGACACTGGTGATGGGCTCTCAGGCTTGGTGGTGGCTTGCTTTCTGCACTGCAGTAAAACCACAAGAGGGCATCTTTGGCTCTGGGATGAATAATTCATCTGTCTCCTCTGACCTGTGACCTTTTCTCTCCTCTCTCTTACCTTCTCCCGGTAGTGTGAAGTGAGGGGGGCCTTCTCCCTCCTTCCTCCTCCTTCTGTGATCCGCCTTCCTTTTTACCCTGCCCTGCGGCGGCTCTGCCCCTTACCTTCATGGACGACTCAGAGGTGGAGTCGACCGCCAGCATCTTGGCCTCTGTGAAGGAACAAGAGGCCCAGTTTGAGAAGCTGACCCGGGCGCTGGAGGAGGAACGGCGCCATGTCTCGGCGCAGCTGGAACGCGTCCGGGTCTCTCCACAAGATGCCAACCCACTCATGGCCAACGGCACCCTCACACGCCGGCATCAGGTAACCCCTCCTTCCATCAGACCTGCAGGTAGGACTTTGGCGTGGTCATAGAGAGGCTATGGTTCTTCTTTGCAAACTACTGTCCTCATGGTGATGGGCTGTTCAGAGCCCATGCTTTATGATGAACCTTTACAAGGGTAATAAATACTGATTGAGAGATAGGTAATGTTGCTGTGCTGAGTTGAGTGGACTTATCTCTAGAAGTATCCACCTGACTTCCTGTTGCTGGAGTGGGGTTCCTTGGTTGGGGTGCAGTTCTAGTAATGGTAGATCATATAGTTTGGAGCTGTACTCAGGTTACTTCAGTTTTCTATGTTTTTCCCCCCTTTGGTATCAGAAATTCAGGAAAGTAAATGCTGTGCTTTCCTGAATGTAAATAAAGTGCTTTCCTGAAAGGGAATGCTTGTGGTTGGGGAAGTTGGGCACCTTGCACTCCTGTCTCCGGTTCAGTCTCCTTCAGGGAACAGTCTGTACTCAGAAAGTGTGTCAGTGTCCATGGATTGTGTATTCCTGCTCCATATTGTTCCTATGTGCTCTTTTTGTTGGCTGTGCAAATCATGTCTTGGAGGAAGGGGTCATTGTTAATTTCGTTGGTTAGAATTGGAGAGGGAGCATCATTCTGCTATTTAACCCAAATAACCACAGGAGCCAGTGGTCTCTGGGTTGGCTGACTCTGTGATGTGACTTGGGACAGCTGGTGTTAGAAATAAGAAGTATCTTGTGTTTCCTACGGTTTCTCTAGTCTGACTTTGCCATGATGTAATCTGTCTGAGGTTTTGTGTATTTGTATGTGGGTGTGATAGGCATTGCCTGAGAGATTGCATCTGAAGAGCTCTCTGGTGGGAACTAAGAACAGTGCTCATGCTTCAGTAGCCCTTTTTACTGATTATTTAATTATTTTTAAGACACAGAAGGTCCCTCATGATGAGGAACCTGTTGAGTGAGAGGACAGAATTCTGACTGGTGGATGCTTGGGAATTTGGAGGCAGTGTGTCTGAAGTGTTCTAGGATTTTTATCAGAACCAGAATAGAGGATTAGGGATAAGAGGTATATATTGAAAGGGGAGAGTGGGACTGCTTAGGCTTGGAGGTAGTGGGGAATTCCAGGATTTGTAAATACTTGGTCTCTCCCTTTTATTTTTAACTTATGCTCAGCAATGAAACCACACCCGTCCTTCTTCCTGAAAATAATGTTTAACTTCCTCTCCCTGCAGCCTTATACACTATGTAATGGGAGTAGGGTGAGGGAGGAGTCTTCCAAGGTGGATCTCACTGTATTCTATTAGAAGAGGAGCAGTTAAATGTATTTTTATATAGCATAATGTCAATAGATTATTTCTTGCTGTTTAAGACAGAACAACTTAAGGGCGACATTTGTGTTTTCTGGCTTTAATAATTGGTGATGAAGATATTGAGACATCGTTTGCTTGAGGGGAGTTGGGGGTATTTGTTTTCTTCCTGCTTGGAAAGAGAGACTCACAGTTCTTGCTTCTTTCTTTAAAAAGCTGCCTGGTATGGGAGTTTCCAGTGGTAGTAGAGCCTGAAGATGTGTGGAGCAATAGAGAACGCTTTTGGAAACTCCCCAACCTAGCCTTCCCAATTTTCCTTATATTCTTGTGGCTTCCCAAAAAGACTGTGTGCTGTGAAACTATCTGAGTCTTTGCTGTTCACTCAGCAAGTAGTTTTTGAGTGCCCATTATGTGCCAGGCACTGTTTAAGGCACAAGGGGATACATCATTGGACCAAACTACTCCCCGTCCCGTCCCCCGAAAAAACCGTCTGCCCTCATGGAACTTACATTCTTTTGTTCCAGAAACCCAGTTAGTTACCTTGGTTCCAGGTCTGATTCCAATTTTGAGAAAATGCTAAGACTGAGGAGTGATGTGGTTCTTTTATGAGTACTGACAGAAGGACTCCAGGCCACAAATATCTTCTTGAAAGCCCTTTTCCTGTTTGGAAAAAAGATCATTTGTGTTTGATAGAGCAAACGAAGGCCACAAAATGAATTGTCTTCTTGTGGGCTATGTTTCAGAACGGCCGGTTTGTAGGCGATGCTGACCTTGAGCGACAGAAATTTTCAGATCTGAAACTCAACGGACCACAGGTAATTATTTTGGCTCAAGGTCTAGGTTGCTTCATTCATATCCTCTTACTTCCTTAGCCCATAAGAGCATATTGGTATCTTGTGAAGTGCCTGGCACATTGTAAGCACCCATTAGTTAGTTTCTTTTATTTTGGAATGAAAAAATTTTTTCTTAATTCTCACCCAAGGGTATTTTTTCATCGCTTCTAGAGAGACACAGGGAGAGAGGGACAGAGGAAGGGACTGAGGGAAGGAGGGTTGTAGAGGGAGGAAGGGAAGGGAGTTGGCGGGGGGAGAGAGAGAATGCGAGCAAGTGAAGGAGAGAGAAACATTGAAAGGTTGCTTTCTTGTATTGGAAACCTGGGTATGTGTCCCAACTGGAAATCGAACCCACGACCTTTCAGTCTATTGGATGCTGCTCCAAGCAACTGAGCCATGCCGAACAGGACTTGGAATGAATTTTAATGACCATTGATCCAGTTTTGATCCCTCAGTTACTGTATCCCCTTTATAAAAATGGGTGTGTGTCTACTTTGTAGAAAATCCTGGTCTTGAGCTTTAGGCAGTACCTGAAGGATAACACAGCTAATCAAAAGATGACTCTTACTGGGATTTTAAAAGGCTGTTTTAAATTTATTTTTAGAGAGAGATGAAGGGAGGGAGAAAGAGAGGAAGAGAAACATTGAAAGGTACCTCCCACATGACCCCAATCGGAAATGTGGCCTGCAACTCAGGCATGTGCCCTGACTGGGAATCAGACTGGTGACTTTTCAGTTCATAGGCCAGTGCTCATTCCATTGAGCCACAGCAGCCAGGGCATCTTATTGGGATTTTCTGGTTCATCTTAAAAGTTAGGTGAACTTTTTAATATCATGCAGATGTAGATGTAACTGCACTTAACATAGTTCATGTTCACTTACGTAACCAGAAATGGGAAATTAAATCTGCTGTCTCTGTTCTTAGAACTGGGAAATTATTTCTGCCTTTTTGTACAAGTTCAAAAGATGCGTACAGCTACCCCTCTAAAATTGTGGGCCTCATTGAAGATATAAGAGAGGTCTCTGTCTTCAGGGAGACAGTGCTCCTCATGGGAATGGATCGTTAATATATATGGCTTTAGTAGTAACTCTTTTTTCTATTTTCCATTTAGGATCACAGTCACCTTCTCTATAGCACCATCCCCAGGATGCAGGAGCCAGGGCAGATTGTGGAGACTTATACGGAGGAAGACCCTGAGGGAGCCATGTCTGTTGTCTCTGTGGAGACCTCGGATGATGGTACCACTCGGCGGACAGAGACCACAGTAAGCTAAGATTTGTATAAGGTCTAGGATGATGGAGGAGGTCTTCCTATGATCTGCATTACAGGAGGGATTAAGCACTTAATTAAGGTGGGCGAAGGGCCACTGATGTGTAATGAAAGTATAAAGAAAGTAATCTCTGTTCGGACAGAGAAGGTAGACATATTGGAAGATGAAATGGAATGGAGAGGAGAGAAGGTATACCATAGTCTACAGTAAGTAGGTCTTATAGACATACTTACTGCCAACGTGATTTGTTTGCCTTGGAATTCCCTGTAAGTTGGAGAAAAGGTAGATTGTAGACTGTAAGGCATTTCTAAGTAAGGTGAGATGGAGGTAGGGGTTTGTTTCTTTTCTTTTCTTTTAAGGTTTTATTTATACCCTGGCTGGTGTGGCTCGGTGGACTGATGCTGTCCTGTGAACCAAAAGGTTGCTGGTTCGATTCCCAGTCAGGGCACATGCGTAGGTTGCAGGCCAGGTCCCCAGTTGGGGGTATATGAGAGGCAACTGGTTGATGTTTCTCTCCCTGTCTTTCTCTCCCTCCCATCCCATATCTCTAAAAATAAATAAATAAAATCTTTAAAAAACCCCACAAAACACAGATTCCAAAGCTCTGTCTCTGGAGAGTATGTTTCAGGAGATCTGAGTGAGTCCAGGGAATCCCTATTAAAAAATTTTTTTTAAAGATTTTATTTATTTATTGTCAAAGAGAGGGGAAAGGAGGGAGAAAAAGAGGGAGGGAAACATCGATTGGTTGCCTCTTGTGTGCTCCCAGCCAGGGACCTGACCCATAACCCAGGCATGTAATCTGGTTGGGAATTGAACCAGCAACCTTTCAATTGGTAGGCAGTCCACCGAGCCATACCAGCCAGGGCGGAGTTTGTTTCTTTTCTTAGAGTGGTCTATAATTTAAGCTTATATTGTTCACTTCATTAATTTTTCTTTTCTCTTTCCTTACTCTGAGGTCAAGAAAGTAGTGAAGACTGTGACAACACGGACAGTACAGCCAGTCCCTATTGGACCAGACGGACTGCCTGTGGATGCCTCATCAGTTTCTAACAACTACATCCAGACTCTGGGTCGTGACTTCCGTAAGAATGGCAACGGGGGACCTGGTCCCTATGTGGGGCAAGCAGGCACTGCTACCCTTCCCAGGAACTTCCACTACCCTCCTGATGGATATAGCCGTCACTATGAAGATGGGTATCCAAGCAGCAATGACAACTACGGCAGTCTGTCCCGGGTGACCCGCATTGATGAACGGTATAGGCCCAGCATGGAAGGTTACCGGGCACCTAGTAGACAGGATGTCTATGGGCCACAGCCCCAGGTTCGGGTAGGTGGGAGCAGCGTGGATCTGCATCGCTTTCATCCAGAGCCTTATGGTCTAGAGGATGACCAGCGTAGCATGGGCTATGATGACCTGGATTACGGCATGATGTCTGATTATGGCACTGCCCGTCGGACCGGGACACCCTCTGATCCTCGTCGACGCCTCAGGTAGGCAAGAAAAAGGGGAAGGAGAGAGGTCTTCCCAAGATACTGTAAAGGGGTAGCTCTTTCCTTTCCTTCTAAGTGCTTTTTAGGATCAAAGAGACTTATGGCCTACTCTCCCTTACCTTTTTTTGTGGAAGTCCACCCAATTTTCCCCTTTTCTGATTTTACTAAGTATCAACTTTTTTGTCTTTTTTAATTGTAAAAGTCATATATTCTAATTATAGAAAATGACTTGTCATGGTTATTGGTCTCTGTCCTGAAGATTGGTCTTTGCTTCTTGTTGAGATTTTCTTGTTATTTCTGCCTAACCTCTGACCCCCTTTCAGTGATGGAGAGCACCACAAAGAAGCCTGGTGTCGGGGACTAGGGAATACTCATTAGTTCCTGTGAATTCCTTCAGCTTCTGGTTTCGTATTAGGAAAAGAGTTAAGTGTTTCAGGTTTTCAGGGTCAGAATAGACAGATATAGAACCTCCCTGTCTTTAATAGCAAGTTAAAAACAAACCTTGATCTAACAAAAGGCCTGACACTTTACACTTAGATTCTTATATTTGCTTATAAGGTGAAACCAGGGTCGCATCCTTAGAGGGTGGTACATTAATGACACTCGGAGAGGTCAGGAAGCAGGTGTCTATTCTGACTTTCCCGCTCATCCCTGAGATTCTCTGGTGATGTATAAACGGGGAGTGATTGATTTGGGACTGGTGGATAGATGGTTTGCCTTGAACAATGTTTGAGAATGGGGGTTGGCAAACCTTTTCTGTGAAGGACCAGATAGAGCTATTTTAGCCTTTGCAGGTCATATATAATATTGGTTGTATATTGTTATTGTGTTGTTCTTTTTATGACCTTTTAAAAATACAAAAACCGTTCATACTTTTGGAGCTGTACAAAAACAGTTTTAGCACATGGGCTGTCAATACTGCTTTGTAGTAAATCAGAGACAGTGTTTTCCAGTTAAGGAGAAACAAGAAGGCAGATTCATGGATGTTTTGATGGTAAGGATAGCCTAGCAGTTGTTGCTGAATTTCTGGGTGAGGTCATGACCTTCGAAAGAAAATGCGTTGGTGCTCACTTTCCTCATATTAGGTAGCTTTGGTTCACAGTGAACTGGGTTGGGCCCTGGGGTATAGGCGCTATTATCTAAGCCTGAGTCACTTGCCTTTCAGGTAACTTTTGGACAGCTAATCCAACTCCCATGTGACTCACCTTTTATTCTTGAGGGTGGGGGTGGGGCACCTGGCCTCAGCTGGTACAACTTGGAGTATTGGTAGATAACAGCTATCACCTAAGGAGTCTGTCTGTCCAGGGTGTTGGCTCCTTCTGCTTACTGACAAGTCTGCTTTTTTTGACTTCCTCATTAGTAGAGTGATTGGTGGGTGTGGGTGGCCAGGTCATTCTCTGCTGTCCCTGGCTGAGGCACTTGACATAGAGTTTGGGCCTGGTTTTTGGGTTTGTTCCAGGGTGGCACTGGACTTGGAAACCTGCTTGACTAGAAAGAACATTTGCGGCTTCCTGTTCGGGGCCTAGGAGAGTAATACAAGGTCAGATGAAAACAGAAAGGCATAATGATTAGTGGAAAAAGCACTGAACCAGAAGACCTTAGTTCTAGTTGTGCCTTTGCCACAGGTTTTGTAGCCTCAAGTGAGTCATTTAAATCTTTCTGGGCACAGCTTTGTTACTTGCAAACCAAAGGAAAGAATGTTACCATCCTCTGCTTGTAAAGAAGGAAATACTCCTTTATTGACCAAAATCTTGGTTATTGTCATTGTTTATATTAAAATGATAAAAGTTAAACATGCTCACTCCAAAACGAGAACCCAGCAAAGCCCACCATCCATTGATGCAAAATTAGTTAACACTTTTTTTAAAAAGACTTTATTTATTTATTTATTTTTAGAGGGGAAGGGAAGGAGAAAGAGAGGGAGAGAAACATCAATGTGTGATTTCCTCTCATGTGCCCCAGCTGGGAACTGAACCAGGGACCCTTTGGTTCCACTGAGCCACATCAGCCAGGACTATAGTTAACACTTCGAGTTCTTTTTCCTAGGCGTGTAAACATACTCGGACTTTATTTTTCCCCAACTAAAATGGAATCTTATTTACATACTATTTAGTAGCCTACTTTCTAAATTTAGCCATATAACCTGTTCATTTTGTTGTATTGATATTAAAAGCTAGTGATTTTTACTAAATGCTTTGTTCATCTAAATCACTGTTGGCTGACTGATATGGACAGATAGGAGGCGGGCCCTCAGCTTAGGCTAACCTTGAGGGTTTGGTGATAGTGGGAGTGGTTCTGTGGAACAAACAACAGGCTTATTTGGAGAGTTCCATACAATAGATTCCCCTGTCTCCTGTGGGAGGCGCAGAGTGAGATGAGCTCACAGATAATGGATCTCTTCCTTTCTGGAGGCTATGAATAAATAATAGTGTGACAGACTCACCCTCTAGTGGTTGTTGGTAGTACTGAAATAGGAATAATAGTCTCCTTACCCTCAGTTGCTTTGTCTGTGTTCCTTTTCTTAGTGACTGGGTATCTAAAATGGGCTAGTGATCAGTAGTCTTTATTTTGACAGAATTGGAGGAATTGTCTTTAGAAGTTGGGGGCTAGACATCTATCTCCAACACATCTGTTGAATAGCAAAGATGACCTTGGGATGAACTGTGAAAATTAGTGTTCAGATTTATACTTCATTGGTACTGTAGCCAGGTCCTCAGATGATGCAGGAAGTCCTGTACTGTTTTTACTCTATCACCTCCTCTTTTATTATTTCAAAACAGGGTAAGGAGAGGCTTAAATATGAAGTGTCTTTAAGGGTCTTATCCCACCAGCTGTTTCCTGTGTGTAAATGCCTTGTTTCCTGTTTAGCTAATAAGGGCTTATAAGAACTGTTCACAGACATTGTTTGCTGACTTCTCTGTGGCACTGAGTCAGTTGCTTAGGTTAACTCTGCTGCCTGAAGGTTTATTTCGATTTCTATGCAGCAAAGTGAATAGCTGTCAGGTGTCATTGACTGCTAAGCAGGATTTGGTTCTTTTTTGGTGATTAACGTTTCTGAATGTTTGTTATTCTCTTCCAAGCTAGTAAACTTTTCAGAACAGAAAGGTAGTTTTAATCTAGTTGGAGATGCCTTTAAAATTATTACTTTATCTCATTAAGAAAAATTGATCAGTATATCATTTATGTAAAGGAGAGATAAGCTCTAGTACAATAGGACTGGGGTTAAGTGGGTAATGGGAGCTCTCCAGGAAACACAGCTTGATATATTTCTTTTTCTTTCCTCTTGGTTCTCTCAACACTGCAGGAGCTATGAAGACATGATTGGTGAGGAGGTGCCATCAGACCAGTACTATTGGGCTCCTTTGGCCCAGCATGAGCGGGGAAGTTTAGCAAGCTTGGATAGCCTGCGCAAGGGAGGACCCCCACCCCCCAATTGGAGACAACCAGAGCTGCCAGAGGTGATAGCCATGCTAGGATTCCGCTTGGATGCCGTGAAGTCCAATGCAGCTGCATACCTGCAACATTTGTGCTACCGCAATGACAAGGTGAAGACTGATGTCCGGAAGCTCAAGGGCATCCCAGTACTGGTGGGATTGTTAGACCACCCCAAAAAAGAAGTGCACCTTGGAGCCTGTGGAGCTCTCAAGAATATCTCCTTTGGGCGGGACCAGGATAACAAGATTGCCATAAAAAACTGTGATGGTGTTCCTGCCCTTGTGCGGTTGCTCCGAAAGGCTCGAGATGTGGACCTCACGGAAGTCATTACTGGTAAGCTGTAGGTGTAAGGGAAACTGCGAGGTTACGATCACTGTTACCTCTGGAGATGCTGAGAGCCAGAAGGCTTTCTAGTCCTTTTGCTTTGGATTAAAGATTGTAAAGATTGTGAACTGGTGGCTTTTGGGTCAGATCCACTTTGCAGGTTTGTTCGGGTCATGCAGGGTTGTCAACATTTTAAAGAATTTGTTGCACTGTTTAAAATTCCGAATATTTCTCTTAAAAAGCCCAGATTCTAGGCTTCTGTTAAAAATGTGCAAGGTCTGTAGTATCAATGGATCTCTTTTGCTACTTGACAGAAGTTGGTTTGAGTTGATTGACGTATGTGTTCTCCAGTTTGCAATAATCCCCAACACATTCTGTTGTTTTGACCAACCACTGCCTTATAGAAAGCTGTCACACAGATACTGAAGCTGAGTGTCACTGCCATGTATCCATGTTCTCACAATGTCTTTTAAATACCTGCTTGTCCTGACTCTTCTTCTTGCCCTGTGTAGACATTGGAGCTTGTGGTCCTTTCTTGAGAAGAGTGCTTTTTTTTTCAGGTTGTGGGTTGTGAGCCATTTGTGTGTTTTGAACACAATTTTGTGGATTACAGTCAGCATTCCAAGAGAAACTAAGGAAAGAAGAAAAGAAATTGCAACAATGATCGGTTTTCAGTTGGGGGCAATTTTGTGCCCTAGAGGATGTTTTTGGTTGTCATAATTGGTAGTGGGGTGGGGGTGGGGAGTGCTAATGAGTAGTGGCCAGAGATACTGTTAATTATGTAACAATGGACAGGCTGGCTCTCTACAACAAAGAGTTATTGGGCCCCAAAATTCGGAGATACAGAGGTTGAGAAACTCTGGTGTACATAAGTCAGAGAGCATTGCTTATAGTAATCATTATTTTGTGTAACTGTTTCAGGATATGTATGTTTCTATTGAGCCATAATGTAAAACATAGTTGTTATTGTGGGTCACAAACAAAAGCTTGAATATCATTCATTACAAGGTACTTAGTCATTGCAGAATACTGAGAAATGATGGAAGAGGAGACTCTCTTTGGCATTCTTCAAACATATCTTGGGTGCTGAAAGAGCTGTCTGACGAGTTTTCTCTGCCAGGAACCCTGTGGAATCTCTCATCCCATGACTCAATCAAAATGGAGATTGTGGACCATGCACTGCATGCCTTGACAGATGAAGTGATTATTCCACATTCTGGCTGGGAGCGGGAACCTAATGAAGATTGTAAGCCACGCCACATTGAGTGGGAGTCAGTGCTCACCAACACAGCTGGCTGCCTTAGGTAACATAAGGGCTTTGAGAGTGTGAAGGTTAAATTTTGAATTTAAATTTAAATTTCTTTAAAAAGAAAGTTTAAATTCTTTAGCCTGTGATTCAGCCTCCATTCTATCTATCTTGCAGGCTAGGACTCCAACCTGTCTTTCTACTTTAGTCGCTACTTCTTGTGTTACACATACGCCCATGATGTCGGTTCACTTGCTGTGCCCCACATGTCCTCCTCGCTCTGTGCCTCTTTGACTTTGTTCGTTTAATTTGGTGAACATTTGTTCAGTACCTACCACGTGTAAGGTACTTGTCTAGTCCTGGGTGTGTGTCCCTGCTTTCAGTTATCTGTATTTCAGTCAGGCTGTGATCAATGCACAAAAAGGAATACAGAGTTACAGAAGGGTAGGGGTGGGGTGAGGGAGGTCTGTTTTTCCTGTCTTATGGAATGCTCTTCTTTTCTTATTTATCTTTTGAGGCTAAACTCAAGTGCCTTTATTTCAGAAAGGTTTTTCTCATTTTTTTCTTACATCCTGTAATTGTTACAATATGTTCTTTCTCTCTTTGGGATATACATCTGTGTGCTCTGTCCCATTCCTCATTGGTACTTCTATACAAGAAATACCTATTTCATCTTGAATTATTGTGGTGTTTGTACTTTATTTACATCTTCCCCATCCCCTGCTCCTGGCTTGGTTATAAATGTCCTGAAGTCAGGGACTGTCTTACTCAATTTTCTGTTGCAGTGCCTTGCTTATGATGGGTATAGTGAATAAAAAAAGGTAGTTAAGGAGGCTTATAGATGTTAAGGGACCTTGAGGGGAGGATTTCTGGGTTCAAATCATCTTGACACCTCTCCCTTTCTCCTTAGGAACGTCAGCTCAGAGAGGAGTGAGGCTCGCCGGAAGCTTCGGGAATGTGATGGTTTAGTGGATGCCCTCATTTTCATTGTTCAGGCGGAGATTGGGCAGAAGGATTCAGACAGCAAGGTAAGTTAATGACTGAGTGACCTCTGTTTACAACAACCATGAGTGTATCTGTAGTACAGAGCTATTCTCCCAGGCTTTGAAATAACATTAGATACCTATACCAGCCCCTACTCCCTTAAGTGGTGGGTATTGACTTTAGAAGAAAACCGTTTTCTTTAGAATGTCCTTCACTTCTGTATTTTAAAGCTCTTTAACTGTTCTTCCAAGGTTGTACTTTTTTTAAAAGTAAAGTAAAAGGAAAAAGTAAAAAAAATTAAGGAGAAAGACCCTAAGTTGTTTTCTTTTAAATCCTCACCCGAGGACATGCTTATTGATTTTAGAGAGGGGGGAGAGAGGGAGAATGAAACATCCATGTGAGAGAGAAATACTGACCTGTTGCCTCTCGTATGTGCCCCTGACTGAGGACTGAACTTGCAACCTAGGCATGTGCTCTGACCGGGATAACTGTGACGTTTGGTTTGCACGATGATGTTCCAGCCAACTGAGCCACATTGGCCAGCGCAAGACCCTAAGTTTTGTGTTATCCACCAAATGTGGCAAAACCACCCCCCCAAAAACAAAACAAAACAAAAAAAACACCTTCCATTAGCCTGGGCTACAAGGATTTTGAGAAGCTTGGGGCACTTGGAGGCACTGTGAGAGATGATGGAGTGGACTGTGCTTTTTGGATCAGTATTGTAATATCTGAATTATGGAAATCTGTACTTGCTGGGAAATCACCGTAGACATTCTCTTCTCTCATCAAACCTTTCCTCTTACGTTCCCAAGCTTGTGGAGAACTGTGTTTGCCTTCTTCGGAACTTGTCATATCAAGTACATCGGGAGATCCCACAGGCAGAGCGTTACCAAGAGGCACCTCCCAATGTTGCCAACAATACTGGGCCACATGCTGCCAGTTGCTTTGGGGCCAAGAAGGGCAAAGGTGAGTCTTAGTTCCTTGTTCCTTGCTCTTTAATGTATGACCTGGAAAGGAAGGAACACTTCACTTTAGGTGCAAAATACTTGACGAGCAGTATAGGAATCTGCCTAGTCAAGTATGTCTTTTTGCTCTACTGCTGCTTCCCCTGTGTTGTGTGTTTCATTCAAGGTGGTGGTAGTGGTAGTGGTGGTGGTGGTGGAGGTGATGGTGGTGATGGTGATGGTGGTGGTGATGATGGTGATGGTGGTGGTTTTGGTATCAATGACTGGGGCAGTGAAGGACAAGAACTCAACTAATCTGGGGCCTTCTCCCCCATTCCTCCTTTGTGTTTCCTGTGTTTTTCTTTTCTACTCTGCTTTCCTGCTTGTGTGCTCATGATCCTGTTGATATCTCTTTCCTGCGTTTTTCTTTCTTCACTTCTCTCCTCTGCTTTCCACCTTGGGTGATGCACTGGAAGATGAGTGGTTCTCCAGAGGTGAGTGGAATCTTTTAAGGCGCTTATCTACTTCTAATTTGCATGTTTTGGTTTTAGCTTCCTTATTGTTTCCTTGCCTAACCCTTCCCTGTGGATGCATGTAGGAGAATTCAGTTGAGGAAGACCATTGAAGCAAGTTTCGCTCTTCTGAGCTAATGGCCCATGGCATGCTACTTCTGGGCAGCAGTCCCAGTTATAGAACTCAGGACAATAGCAACAACTGTGGTCATCCCTATTTTACCTCGTTGCTGCCTGTTTTCTGTCGTTTCTGCACAGCCCCCTGCTGGGACAAGCTGGGGGGCCCAGATATTTTTTCCCCACTTGATGAATGTCTGATTCAAAGAACAAACAATGCAGTAGGTGAATTCCTTCCTTTCTTAAACTTTTTACCCTTTCCCCCCTCTTTTTAATTTCCAAAGGGAAAAAACCCACAGAAGATCCAGCAAATGACACAGTGGATTTCCCTAAAAGAACTAGTCCTGCTCGAGGTAAGTTATCTTTCTCTCTTCAGTCTCTGAGGGTCTCATAAACATAGTCTACAGATAAATATTTGATAGCCTGACAGTAGACTATACAGCATGTTCATTGTTCTCTCTCCTTTGATTAATGGATTTGTAGTGATGGTGAAAGTATTGGGAAACTATACTATTATAGCAGCAGCTGACAAAGCACTGCTTGTAATGGCCACTATTCACGTTACTCGAGGATAGGATAGGGTTCTGATGATAGTCTAGACTGGAACTTTGGGTACCCTAAGTAGTCAAATGGTTCTTGAGATTTAAACTTTACCTCTAATAAGAATCCTCTTTATCATAGTTTGGATTTTTATATGTATCCATACAGTGAGTCCAAAATTCCCAGCCCTCTGTGGACATAAAAATTTTAGATGTTGTTAAATCTGTGGTAGGCCCTTTTACTTAGTCACAGTAACGGTGGGCAGAATGGCTTAGTTAAGTTAGAAATAATTTGTTTGAGATGAGGAATCTTTAACCCTGAGTGCTATCAATGAGCAGATGAATCCCCTGAGTACCCATGCCCTGACTGCCAAGCAAGGCCAAAGTAAACTGTGGGAGAGAAAAGGCAAGGAAGAAGAAGAAGGACGTTGCATATGATGACTTGATGTGTGCTCTGCTCTTGCCGTGGACTAATTATCCTTAAGGAGGCACGGAATCAAGCCTCTGAGTTTGGTGTTGGGTAGGTGGGAGAGTGGGGGAGCCTAACAGTGTGGGAGCATAAACTCTTTAACCCAGAGTGAAGGATGGACTGCCAGCCACAGCCTGGTTCGTAGGTACTGATTAGTATCCTCTCCTTTCTTGTCTTTTCCTGCCCAGGCTATGAGCTTTTATTTCAGCCAGAGGTGGTTCGGATATACATCTCACTCCTCAAGGAGAGCAAGACTCCTGCCATCCTCGAAGCCTCAGCTGGGGCCATCCAGAACTTGTGTGCTGGGCGCTGGACAGTGAGTACTTTTAGAAAATAGAGTTGGACGTGGGAGAACTTAGCTACCTAGTTTGCTGCCATTTGTAATCTGTTCTACCTCCGTGTGCTACTTCTAGTATGGTCGATACATCCGCTGTGCTCTGCGTCAAGAGAAGGCTCTTTCTGCCATTGCTGACCTCCTGACCAATGAACACGAGAGGGTAGTGAAAGCTGCATCTGGAGCACTGAGAAACCTGGCTGTGGATGCTCGCAACAAAGAGTTAATCGGTAAAGGAGTAGGGTGTTAGCCGTTACCTCAGCATCTAGTACAGTGCTTTAATCCAGCAGGTGCAAAATAATTTATTTATTGAAATGATTGAGAGGAAGGATCCTAGCCCTCCAGAGTTTGTGAATGTGAGAGTTGGGGAAGGGTTATACAGTTGACCTTGAATATCATGGGGTGCTCTCTCCCATACAAAGCCACATATGTCTTTTGACTCCCTAAAAACTTAACTACTAAATAGCCTGTTTTTGACTAGAAGCCTTAGCAATAACATAAGCAGTTGATTGACATAGTTTGTATATGTATTATATGCTATATACTCACAATAAAGAAAGCTAGAGAAAAGGAAATCATAAGGAAGAGAAAATACATTTACAGTATTTATTGAAAAAAAATCTGTAAGTGAATCTGCAGTTTAAGCCCGTGTTGTTCAGGGTCAACTGTAGTTTAATCGTTCTTGGAAAGACATGAAGTGATCACTCTTTAAAAATAGAATTATAATAGCTATTATTTTTATTATTTTTTTAAAAGATTTTTTTATTTACTTTTAGAGAGAGGGGAGAGAGGGATTAAGACAGGGAGAGAAACATCGATCAGTTGCCTCTCCTGAATGTACCCAACTGGGGACCAAACTAAAATAATGAGGCCAGTAAATTCATGGCTGTTTGCAAGTCCTTTTCTCTTTTAATATGATAATAGAGAATGAAGTGGATTCATAGGGTTAGTACCTGTACTTTCCATGATCAGTGCAACAGAGCAGTGTTAGGCTCTTCATAACCTGACCCAGCTTGTTCTCCCAGCACACATTCCTTTGTCTTACTACTATAGGTAAACACGCTATTCCTAACTTGGTAAAGAATCTGCCCGGTGGGCAACAGAGCTCTTCCCAGAATTTCTCTGAGGACACTGTGGTCTCTATTTTGAACACCATCAATGAGGTTATTGCTGACAACTTGGAGGCTGCCAAAAAGCTTCGAGAGACACAGGGTATTGAGAAGCTGGTGTTGATCAACAAATCAGGGTGAGCTTAACACTTTAAATGACAATGGGAAGAATTTAAGTAGAGGGGAGTTGCTAGAAAGGAGCTTTTCCCTTGTTTGCTTCTAAGGTTATTTTCCATTAGTTACTTGTAAAATGTGAAGAGGCATTACTCTGTTTTCTGTCTTAATGTTGATTCAGGAATTGATAATAAACTTTTCCGTCAAATATTTCGTGTGTTACTGTTTGGGACAGAATAGAGGAGTTGGTGAATATGTGATCTTACCCACTTCAGCATTTATGTTCATGTAACTTGTGTTAGAAAGAATAGGTTCTCAGCTTCTTCCCTGGTCTGACATCCAAATTCCATGTGCTGTTACTTTCCTCAACAGGAACCGCTCAGAAAAAGAAGTTCGAGCAGCAGCACTTGTATTACAGACAATCTGGGGATATAAGGAACTGCGGAAGCCGTTGGAAAAAGAAGGATGGAAGAAATCAGACTTTCAGGTAGGAAAGCTCTTGGGACTGAGACATTTATTTTTATTTTTTCTTGGTCTCAGGTAATGCTTCTGTGTTTGGTTTCTTCTGTTCCACATTTACCTCTACTTTTGACCCAAGTCTTTGGTAGTAAGGAAATCATTTGGTTTATTCCTCCCTCAAAGTGAATGGTGCTGACAGTTCATTTGCTGCCCAGACAGCTCCGGTCTTCCTCTGTGTCACAGTGCACTGTACATACTGGTAGCACTGGAGTATGGAGGCATTTTGACTTTTCCCCAAATTGGCAACAGCCCTTTTGAGGGACTTTGCCATTTTTTGGGACTAGGGCTCCTTCTGATAGCACAAGTGATTGGTACCTTTGTAATCTTCTGTTCAGGAATACAAATAAAAGCCATAATATCCTAGTTTGTTTCACTGTATATGTATTTACTTAACTCTTATGAGTTACTTTTTGTAAGAGTTGTATTTGGGAATGGAGACCCAAAGATCTTTGCCCATTAGGAAATAAGATGTGAGTAAATTCAGGACTTTGACATTGTTGCATTTTATGTTTGCCTCCAGGTGAATCTAAACAATGCTTCTCGAAGCCAGAGCAGTCACTCGTATGATGATAGCACTCTTCCTCTCATTGACCGGAACCAGAAGTCAGGTACAGTGTCTGGGAGCACGCTCCCAGCTTTTGTTCCACCTCTGCTATTCTTTAGTGGGCTTACTATCTAGGAAATAGGATATATAATTATTTTCAAGTAAGCTACTCTTTGGCAGAAGGTAGTAATACTGTACTTCAGGATTGTAATGCAGAAGCTGGTAGGCCTGTACATTAGAAAATAACACAAAACAGGCAGATAGCCCAGGTGTGACTTCCTGTCTTTGCCAATGGACTGAAAATGACTGGAAAGTGAACCCTAGTCTCTCTCTTTGCTCTATTTGAGATGTAATTGACATATAACCTTGTATAAATAGAAGGTTTGCAACATGATTTTATATATATATATATTGAACATGTATGTAAATATAAAAATATAAGCCACAGATATATATATCCGCATCCTAGGAATGTGCCCTGACTAGGGATTGCACCTGCAGCCTTTTGGTGCATGGGACAGTGCTCCAAGCAACTGAGCCACCTGGCCAGGCCATAACCCTTGTATTCTTAATGACACTTGGCTTTGCCTCGATCAGAGTTCTTCAGATGTCCAGGGATCCTCAAGTCTGTTGATGTGTGTGGATGGTTTAAAAACTGCAGTGTTGGGGGCTGAGCATAACCCAGGGCAATAGCATCAAACCGGTCTAGTCATTGTAGTCTTCACTGCCATGTCTGAGAGTTAAAAAAAAAAGAAGCCGGTTTCACTTCAGGATGTAATTGATGGAGCTATGAAAATTTTTTAAAAAATATATTTTATTGATTATGCTATTACAGTTATCCTGTTATCCCCCCTTCATTCCCCTCCACCCTGAACACCCCCTCCCACCCACATTCCCCCCCTTTACTTCAGTCCATGTGTCATAAGTTCTTTAGCTTCT